>CM051242.1:129148946-129796911 GCA_027917425.1 Gastrophryne carolinensis
ATAAACCATCTGTGGTTAATCTAATTATTTACAGGGCAAACCCTGCCAGGGCCCTACACACTTTCATCTTGTAATGTAAAATTTATGAAACCATTTGTGGTGCAAACCGTTGGTGGGAGGGTGGAACCCTACCACTGACCTCTACATTTTCATTCTCAAAAGTAAAATGCATGAAACCTTTTGTTGGAAATCTGCTGGCTGTTGTTGCCCTTTGCTATACCTGGGTGGATTGCGAGAGCCCTTCCATGGCCTTACACACTTTCATCCGCTAATGTAAAATGTATGAAATTCTTTGTGGGCACTGTGCTGACTGCTGTGGCAATTTCCTGGCTGCTGAAGACCTCTGCCTTTACCTGGATGGGAGCAGGCCTCATTTTTGGACTAGCAAAACTCTCCGGGGGCCCTCGGCATATTCATCCCGTAATGTAAAATGTGTGAAACCATTTGGGGACAATGTCTGGCTACTGTAGCTCTCTGTCTTTCCTTGGAAAGGAGGTGGTCTAATTTTTGGACTGAGAAGCCCTGCTTGGGCTCAGGGCACTTTCAAACTCAAACTTAAAATGTATGTGCTGGCTGCTGTGGCCCCCTACTAGAGATGAGCGAACTTTTGAAAAATTCGATTCGACTGATTCGCCGAATTTTCCGACAAAAATCGTTTCGACCCGAATAAATTCGCGACGAATCGCTATTAAAAACGGCTATTTCTGAGCCTCCTACAGCCTCAATAGGGTTGTAAACCATTCAGCCTTGCTGTAACACGCACAGGATGCGTGCTGGGTTTGTTAAATAATACTTTGAAGAAATATCACATGCAGATCAGAGGCATCGCTAATAGAATCGCAGAGCGGCACAATTGCAGAGAGTTGAAGTGGCATCACTATGAGGGGCAGAAGGAGCCCAAATATACACTGGAGTTGGCCTCAGGAGCCCAAAAATTGGATGAATCACACCCTGGAGTTGGCAGAAGTTGGCAGCAGCAGCAGGAGCCCAAATATACACTGGAGTTGGCTTCAGGAGCCCAAAAATTGGATGAATCACACCCTGGAGTTGGCAGAAGTTGGCAGCAGCAGGAGCAGGAGCCCAAATATACACTGGAGTTGGCCTCAGGAGCCCAAAAATTGGATGAATCACACCCTGGAGTTGGCAGAAGTTGGCAGTAGCAGCAGCAGGAGCCCAAATATACACTGGAGTTGGCCTCAGGAGCCCAAAAATTGGATGAATCACACCCTGGAGTTGGCAGGAGTTGACAGTAGTAGCAGCAGGAGCCCAAATATACACTGGAGTTGGCCTCAGGAGCCCAAAAATTGGATGAATCACACCCTGGAGTTGGCAGAAGTTGGCAGCAGCAGCAGCAGGAGCCCAAATATACACTGGAGTTGGCCTCAGGAGCCCAAAAATTGGATGAATCACACCCTGGAGTTGGCAGAAGTTGGCAGCAGCAGCAGCAGGAGCCCAAATATACACTGGAGTTGGCTTCAGGAGCCCAAAAATTGGATGAATCACACCCTGGAGTTGGCAGGAGTTGACAGTAGTAGCAGCAGGAGCCCAAATATACACTGGAGTTGGCTTCAGGAGCCCAAAAATTGGATGAATCACACCCTGGAGTTGGCAGAAGTTGGCAGCAGCAGCAGCAGGAGCCCAAATATACACTGGAGTTGGCCTCAGGAGCCCAAAAATTGGATGAATCACACCCTGGAGTTGGCAGAAGTTGGCAGTAGTAGCAGCAGGAGCCCAAATATACACTGGAGTTGGCCTCAGGAGCCCAAAAATTGGATGAATCACACCCTGGAGTTGGCAGAAGTTGGCAGTAGTAGCAGCAGGAGCCCAAATATACACTGGAGTTGGCTTCAGGAGCCCAAAAATTGGATGAATCACACCCTAGAGTTGGCAGAAGTTGGCAGTAGCAGCAGCAGGAGCCCAAATATACACTGGAGTTGGCTTCAGGAGCCCAAAAATTGGATGAATCACACCCTGGAGTTGGCAGGAGTTGACAGTAGCAGCAGCAGGAGCCCAAATATACACTGGAGTTGGCCTCAGGAGCCCAAAAATTGGATGAATCACACCCTGGAGTTGGCAGGAGTTGACAGTAGCAGCAGCAGGAGCCCAAATATACACTGGAGTTGGCTTCAGGAGCCCAAAAATTGGATGAATCACACCCTGGAGTTGGCAGAAGTTGGCAGCAGCAGCAGCAGCAGGAGCCCAAATATACACTGGAGTTGGCTTCAGGAGCCCAAAAATTGGATGAATCACACCCTGGAGTTGGCAGGAGTTGACAGTAGCAGCAGCAGGAGCCCAAATATACACTGGAGTTGGCTTCAGGAGCCCAAAAATTGGATGAATCACACCCTGGAGTTGGCAGAAGTTGGCAGTAGTAGCAGCAGGAGCCCAAATATACACTGGAGTTGGCTTCAGGAGCCCAAAAATTGGATGAATCACACCCTGGAGTTGGCAGAAGTTGGCAGTAGCAGCAGCAGGAGCCCAAATATACACTGGAGTTGGCCTCAGGAGCCCAAAAATTGGATGAATCACACCCTGGAGTTGGCAGGAGTTGACAGTAGCAGCAGCAGGAGCCCAAATATACACTGGAGTTGGCTTCAGGAGCCCAAAAATTGGATGAATCACACCCTGGAGTTGGCAGAAGTTGGCAGCAGCAGCAGCAGGAGCCCAAATATACACTGGAGTTGGCTTCAGGAGCCCAAAAATTGGATGAATCACACCCTGGAGTTGGCAGAAGTTGGCAGCAGCAGCAGCAGCAGGAGCCCAAATATACACTGGAGTTGGCTTCAGGAGCCCAAAAATTGGATGAATCACACCCTGGAGTTGGCAGGAGTTGACAGTAGCAGCAGCAGGAGCCCAAATATACACTGGAGTTGGCTTCAGGAGCCCAAAAATTGGATGAATCACACCCTGGAGTTGGCAGAAGTTGGCAGTAGTAGCAGCAGGAGCCCAAATATACACTGGAGTTGGCTTCAGGAGCCCAAAAATTGGATGAATCACACCCTGGAGTTGGCAGAAGTTGGCAGTAGCAGCAGCAGGAGCCCAAATATACACTGGAGTTGGCTTCAGGAGCCCAAAAATTGGATGAATCACACCCTGGAGTTGGCAGAAGTTGGCAGTAGCAGCAGCAGGAGCCCAAATATACACTGGAGTTGGCTTCAGGAGCCCAAAAATTGGATGAATCACACCCTGGAGTTGGCAGGAGTTGACAGTAGCAGCAGCAGGAGCCCAAATATACACTGGAGTTGGCCTCAGGAGCCCAAAAATTGGATGAATCACACCCTGGAGTTGGCAGGAGTTGACAGTAGCAGCAGCAGGAGCCCAAATATACACTGGAGTTGGCTTCAGGAGCCCAAAAATTGGATGAATCACACCCTGGAGTTGGCAGAAGTTGGCAGCAGCAGCAGCAGCAGGAGCCCAAATATACACTGGAGTTGGCTTCAGGAGCCCAAAAATTGGATGAATCACACCCTGGAGTTGGCAGGAGTTGACAGTAGCAGCAGCAGGAGCCCAAATATACACTGGAGTTGGCCTCAGGAGCCCAAAAATTGGATGAATCACACCCTGGAGTTGGCAGGAGTTGACAGTAGCAGCAGCAGGAGCCCAAATATACACTGGAGTTGGCTTCAGGAGCCCAAAAATTGGATGAATCACACCCTGGAGTTGGCAGAAGTTGGCAGCAGCAGCAGCAGCAGGAGCCCAAATATACACTGGAGTTGGCTTCAGGAGCCCAAAAATTGGATGAATCACACCCTGGAGTTGGCAGGAGTTGACAGTAGCAGCAGCAGGAGCCCAAATATACACTGGAGTTGGCCTCAGGAGCCCAAAAATTGGATGAATCACACCCTGGAGTTGGCAGAAGTTGGCAGCAGCAGCAGGAGCCCAAATATACACTGGAGTTGGCCTCAGGAGCCCAAAAATTGGATGAATCACACCCTGGAGTTGGCAGAAGTTGGCAGTAGTAGCAGCAGGAGCCCAAATATACACTGGAGTTGGCTTCAGGAGCCCAAAAATTGGATGAATCACACCCTGGAGTTGGCAGAAGTTGGCAGTAGCAGCAGCAGGAGCCCAAAAAATGGCCTAAAGACATAAATATGTTTTGCACCATTTGTAAAGTGTAAAACGTGGCACCATGCTGAATCTAGTCGCATGCATCAGGCATTGGTGGGTGGAAATCCTGGCTGATCCATCCCTGATTCATTTTGACAAAGGTGAGTCTCTCCACATTTTTAGTTGACAGACGAGTTCTCCTCGCCGTAACTATGGCCCCCGCCGCACTAAACACCCGCTCAGATGGCACGCTACTTGCCGGGCAGGACAGCTTTTCCAGGGCAAACTCTGCTAGTTGCGGCCACAAATCAAGTTTGGCTGCCCAGAAGTCCAGCGGATCCTCAAGGTGTGTTGGCATGGTCATGTCAAAGTATGACATGACCTGCTGGTTCAGGTCCTGCTCCAGGTCTTCCTGCTGCTCATGAGTAGCCTCACTATGCGGGTGTAGAAAGCTACTCATTAGCGACTGAAGACTGAGGCTGCTGCTGCTGATGGAGCTTCTGCTGCTGCTGCTGCCAACCCCCCCAGCGGCCATGGCAGTGGAAGGTGAGCGCAGAGGTCCCCTCGAGTCAGACCTGCGAGAGTATGGACCATGGCGCAGATAGGCATCGGCCAACTGCCTACGTAGAATGTCTTTGTAGTAGTTGAGTTTGTCCTCCCTCTCGGTGGGTTTAAAAAATGCCCCCATTTTGTGCCGGAAGCGAGGGTCCAATAAGGTGGACAGCCAGAAGTCATCCCGCCGACAGATGGAAACAATTCTGGGGTCACTACGCAAGCATGTGAGCATGCTTCGTGCCATTTGCGCAAGTGACTCGGATGGACTACCTGTCTCCATCTCCACTGCATACTGCCACGGTGTGCCCGGGTCCTCTGTCTCTCCTTCCTCAAAAACCTCTAGCTCCTCTGGCTGCTCCTGCTCCTCCTCTCCTGTCCGCTGACTAGATAAACCAGCCATTTCGCCAAGCCTAAACTGTGTTTCGCTGGGCAACTCCTCCTCCTCCTCTTCCTCCTCCTCCTCCTCCAGTTCAGCTCCAACGGGGTTCATGTGGCCGTAAGATGTAAACGCCATGTCTCCAGTGCCCTGACCAGCCATGGTTTCCAACATGTGCTGTAGTACATGAAGCAGTGGAATCACGTCGTTCATCCCGTAATCCTGCCGACTGACAAATAAAGTGGCTTCCTCAAAGGGCCTGAGCAAACGGCAGGTGTCACGTATGAGCTGCCACTGGTTGACATTGAAGTTACACAGGGGAGTCCCCCTATCTGCTTGGATCATCAGGAAATCCGTGATGGCTTTTCTCTGTTCATATAATCGGTCCAACATGTGAAGGGTGGAATTCCAACGGGTGGAAACATCGCAAATCAGACTATGTTGGGGGATACCATTCTGACGCTGTAGCTCAAGAAGGGTGTGTTTGGCGGTGTAGGAGTGGCTGAAGTGCATGCAAAGTTTCCGTGAAGTTGTTAGGATGTCCTGCAGATGGGGGGAACACTTCAGAAACCGCTTGACAACCAGATTGAAGACGTGAGCCATGCAGGGGGCATGGGTCAGGCTTCCTTGGCGCAGCGCAGACAAAATGTTCTTCCCATTGTCGGTAACCATGATTCCCATTTTAAGTTTTCTCGGAGTAAGCCATGTTTGGATTTCCTGATGAATACATTTAAGCAGTTCCTCCCCTGTGTGACTCCGTTCGCCAAGACAAACCATGTGAAGCACTGCGTGACACCTCCGTGCCCTGCACACATGGTAGACTGGAGGGGCACTGAGACTTGAGCCTACAGTGGAGGGTGAGGAGATGGCGGAGGATGAGGAGGCCGAGTCGCACGGTGTCACAGGCCCAATGGGCAGAGAGCGCGGAGGCCGAAGCGGCGTGACCTGTCCAAGTTGCTGCTGCAAAGGGACCACATTCACCCAGTGGGCCGTAAACGACATGTACTGCCCCTGACCGTAGTTACAGCTCCAGATGTCGGCGCTGCCATGTATTTTGCTACACACCGACAGGCTCAAGGACTGGCCCACCTTCTGTTCAACAAAAGTGTGCAGCGCTGGTACTGCCTTCTTGGCAAAGAAATGACGGCTTGGGACTCTCCACCTCGGCTCGGCACAAGCCATCAGTTCTCTGAAAGGTGCAGATTCCACCACCTGAAAAGGGAGCGACTGCAGCACCAGCAACTTGGACAGGAGCACATTCAGCTTCTGCGCCGTAGGATGAGTGGGCGCATACTGCTGTCTCTTGGACATGGCTTCGCTGATGGATTGCTGGCGGGATGCATGACTTGGAGGAGGAGGAGGAGGAGCAGGAGCGACAGAGGATGGGTGTGACGCACAGCTGCCTTCGGCTGAGGTGCTGGAGCCTTGGCTGGCAGAAATTGGGAGCTCACTTGGTGAGGAAGCAGACTGGACCACCCCTTGGGAGCCTCGGTTCTCCCAGGTCGTTTTATGGTGACGCATCATATGTTGACGCAGGGCCGTGGTGCCAACATTTGGACCCTGGCCACGCTTCACCTTTTGCCTACATATCTTGCATGTGGCCATGTTACCCTCCTGCGGATGCCTCAGGAAAAACTGCCACACTGCCGAGTAGCTACTTTTCCCACCCCCTGGCCTCACTGATTCACTGCTGCTGTTGCCAACTCCAGGAACCCCTGCTCCACTACCTCCCGATAAGGTAGACTGCCGCACAGCAGGTGCTCTACCCCGGCCCCGGCCCCGGCCGGCTCCAGCCTTTGGAATTGTGCCCCCATGCTGACTGCTACCACCTTGCTGCCTCAGCTGCTGACTCCGGGGCAACCTGCGCCCCTCTTCTCCTGATGATGACGATGAAGCCCCTTCATCACCCGGCTCCCAAGTGCGATCGGCTTCATCGTCATCATCATCATCATCACCGGGTTGTGGCTGTACGTCACTGATGTTCGTGGATTCGTCAACAGTGTCTGGCGCAGGAGCTGGAACGCTCGCAGCACCCACGACACTGTCCACATCACTATTTGTCTGCCTAGCTAAAGAAGCCACCTCCATTTCTTGGCTGGGCAGTAGCTGCTGACTGTCCTCCTGTATCTGATCGTCCTCCTCACTAAAGAGTGGAGCTGAACCCAAAGCATAGGATACGTCGCTGGGGGAGGGAACGGCGTAGGACAGAGGCAATGGGAGGACAGGGACTGCTCTCGGGGCATGCCAACTCAGGGTTGTGTCAGAGGAACCTACCGACCCTAGACTGGGGGTCTCAGATGTAAGTTGTGATGATGTTGTTGATGAGCGCGTCAGCCAATCTACCACGGCAGATGCGTTACTGGTGGAGACCCGACCGCTAGCAGATACTGGCAGATTAGGTCTCTCAGCGTGACTCCTGCTGCTACTGGCCCCCAGTCTGATGCGAGCTCTGCCTGCGGAATCTTGGCCTCTGCCACTCCTCTTTTCACTTCCAGGCACTTGTCTGCCCGACATAGTCTAACTGGCGTGGTAGTAGGTGATATTTTAAGAACCCCCAGGCAGCAGTGGGTCTATATAAAACAGAATATAATGCACACCAAAAGTGAGCAGTAACACTCAGCCTCCAACAGGCCTGCTTAGTGTAAATAAGAGAGCTGCTTAGTGTAAATAAAGAGGGGTATGCTATGTTACAGAATGGGATGCCTCAACAGAAGTGCACCTGGCAGGCAGCAGTAAGCCTATGCCCAGCAAAAGTGTCTTATAATATAAATATAATAAGAGCAAATGCTTATATGGTCTTAAACAGAGGCTGCTTTAGTCACAGAATGGGATGCCCTGGGCAGGAATGGACCTGGCAGGGTCAAGTAGGGCTTTGGCCAGCAAAAGTGTCTTTATCAGGCCTGATTTCTATGAGAATAAGTGCAAATGTTTATTATGCTATTAAATAGAGGCTGCTTTAGTCACAGAATGGGATGCCAGTGCCACAAAAAGCAGAGAGCATGCACAGCAAAAGTGTCTTTATCAGGCCTGATTTCTATGAGAATAAGTGCAAATGTTTATTATGCTATTAAATAGAGGCTGCTTTAGTCACAGAATGGGATGCCGGGGCCACAAAAACCAGAGAGCATGCACAGCAAAAGTGTCTTTATCACTCAGGCCTGATTTCTATGAGAATAAGTGCAAATGTTTATTATGCTATTACATAGAGGCTGCTTTAGTCACAGAATGGGATGCCAGTGGCACAAAAACCAGAGAGCATGCACAGCAAAAGTGTCTTTATCACTCAGGCCTGATTTCTATGAGAATAAGTGCAAATGTTTATTATGCTATTAAATAGAGGCTGCTTTAGTCACAGAATGGGATGCCAGTGGCACAAAAACCAGAGAGCATGCACAGCAAAAGTGTCTTTATCACTCAGGCCTGATTTCTATGAGAATAAGTGCAAATGTTTATTATGCTATTAAATAGAGGCTGCTTTAGTCACAGAATGGGATGCCAGTGGCACAAAAACCAGAGAGCATGCACAGCAAAAGTGTCTTTATCACTCAGGCCTGATTTCTATGAGAATAAGTGCAAATGTTTATTATGCTATTAAATAGAGGCTGCTTTAGTCACAGAATGGGATGCCGGGGCCACAAAAACCAGAGAGCATGCACAGCAAAAGTGTCTTTATCACTCAGGCCTGATTTCTATGAGAATAAGTGCAAATGTTTATTATGCTATTAAATAGAGGCTGCTTTAGTCACAGAATGGGATGCCAGTGGCACAAAAAGCAGAGAGCATGCACAGCAAAAGTGTCTTTATCACTCAGGCCTGATTTCTATGAGAATAAGTGCAAATGTTTATTATGCTATTAAATAGAGGCTGCTTTAGTCACAGAATGGGATGCCAGTGGCACAAAAACCAGAGAGCATGCACAGCAAAAGTGTCTTTATCACTCAGGCCTGATTTCTATGAGAATAAGTGCAAATGTTTATTATGCTATTAAATAGAGGCTGCTTTAGTCACAGAATGGGATGCCAGTGGCACAAAAACCAGAGAGCATGCACAGCAAAAGTGTCTTTATCACTCAGGCCTGATTTCTATGAGAATAAGTGCAAATGTTTATTATGCTATTAAATAGAGGCTGCTTTAGTCACAGAATGGGATGCCGGGGCCACAAAAACCAGAGAGCATGCACAGCAAAAGTGTCTTTATCAGGCCTGATTTCTATGAGAATAAGTGCAAATGTTTATTATGCTATTAAATAGAGGCTGCTTTAGTCACAGAATGGGATGCCAGTGGCACAAAAAGCAGAGAGCATGCACAGCAAAAGTGTCTTTATCACTCAGGCCTGATTTCTATGAGAATAAGTGCAAATGTTTATTATGCTATTAAATAGAGGCTGCTTTAGTCACAGAATGGGATGCCAGTGGCACAAAAACCAGAGAGCATGCACAGCAAAAGTGTCTTTATCACTCAGGCCTGATTTCTATGAGAATAAGTGCAAATGTTTATTATGCTATTAAATAGAGGCTGCTTTAGTCACAGAATGGGATGCCAGTGGCACAAAAAGCAGAGAGCATGCACAGCAAAAGTGTCTTTATCACTCAGGCCTGATTTCTATGAGAATAAGTGCAAATGTTTATTATGCTATTAAATAGAGGCTGCTTTAGTCACAGAATGGGATGCCGGGGCCACAAAAACCAGAGAGCATGCACAGCAAAAGTGTCTTTATCACTCAGGCCTGATTTCTATGAGAATAAGTGCAAATGTTTATTATGCTATTAAATAGAGGCTGCTTTAGTCACAGAATGGGATGCCAGTGGCACAAAAACCAGAGAGCATGCACAGCAAAAGTGTCTTTATCACTCAGGCCTGATTTCTATGAGAATAAGTGCAAATGTTTATTATGCTATTAAATAGAGGCTGCTTTAGTCACAGAATGGGATGCCAGTGGCACAAAAACCAGAGAGCATGCACAGCAAAAGTGTCTTTATCACTCAGGCCTGATTTCTATGAGAATAAGTGCAAATGTTTATTATGCTATTAAATAGAGGCTGCTTTAGTCACAGAATGGGATGCCGGGGCCACAAAAACCAGAGAGCATGCACAGCAAAAGTGTCTTTATCAGGCCTGATTTCTATGAGAATAAGTGCAAATGTTTATTATGCTATTAAATAGAGGCTGCTTTAGTCACAGAATGGGATGCCAGTGGCACAAAAACCAGAGAGCATGCACAGCAAAAGTGTCTTTATCACTCAGGCCTGATTTCTATGAGAATAAGTGCAAATGTTTATTATGCTATTAAATAGAGGCTGCTTTAGTCACAGAATGGGATGCCGGGGCCACAAAAACCAGAGAGCATGCACAGCAAAAGTGTCTTTATCACTCAGGCCTGATTTCTATGAGAATAAGTGCAAATGTTTATTATGCTATTAAATAGAGGCTGCTTTAGTCACAGAATGGGATGCCAGTGGCACAAAAACCAGAGAGCATGCACAGCAAAAGTGTCTTTATCACTCAGGCCTGATTTCTATGAGAATAAGTGCAAATGTTTATTATGCTATTAAATAGAGGCTGCTTTAGTCACAGAATGGGATGCCAGTGGCACAAAAACCAGAGAGCATGCACAGCAAAAGTGTCTTTATCACTCAGGCCTGATTTCTATGAGAATAAGTGCAAATGTTTATTATGCTATTAAATAGAGGCTGCTTTAGTCACAGAATGGGATGCCAGTGGCACAAAAACCAGAGAGCATGCACAGCAAAAGTGTCTTTATCACTCAGGCCTGATTTCTATGAGAATAAGTGCAAATGTTTATTATGCTATTAAATAGAGGCTGCTTTAGTCACAGAATGGGATGCCGGGGCCACAAAAACCAGAGAGCATGCACAGCAAAAGTGTCTTTATCACTCAGGCCTGATTTCTATGAGAATAAGTGCAAATGTTTATTATGCTATTAAATAGAGGCTGCTTTAGTCACAGAATGGGATGCCGGGGCCACAAAAACCAGAGAGCATGCACAGCAAAAGTGTCTTTATCACTCAGGCCTGATTTCTATGAGAATAAGTGCAAATGTTTATTATGCTATTAAATAGAGGCTGCTTTAGTCACAGAATGGGATGCCAGTGGCACAAAAAGCAGAGAGCATGCACAGCAAAAGTGTCTTTATCACTCAGGCCTGATTTCTATGAGAATAAGTGCAAATGTTTATTATGCTATTAAATAGAGGCTGCTTTAGTCACAGAATGGGATGCCAGTGGCACAAAAACCAGAGAGCATGCACAGCAAAAGTGTCTTTATCACTCAGGCCTGATTTCTATGAGAATAAGTGCAAATGTTTATTATGCTATTAAATAGAGGCTGCTTTAGTCACAGAATGGGATGCCAGTGGCACAAAAAGCAGAGAGCATGCACAGCAAAAGTGTCTTTATCACTCAGGCCTGATTTCTATGAGAATAAGTGCAAATGTTTATTATGCTATTAAATAGAGGCTGCTTTAGTCACAGAATGGGATGCCGGGGCCACAAAAACCAGAGAGCATGCACAGCAAAAGTGTCTTTATCACTCAGGCCTGATTTCTATGAGAATAAGTGCAAATGTTTATTATGCTATTAAATAGAGGCTGCTTTAGTCACAGAATGGGATGCCAGTGGCACAAAAAGCAGAGAGCATGCACAGCAAAAGTGTCTTTATCACTCAGGCCTGATTTCTATGAGAATAAGTGCAAATGTTTATTATGCTATTAAATAGAGGCTGCTTTAGTCACAGAATGGGATGCCAGTGGCACAAAAACCAGAGAGCATGCACAGCAAAAGTGTCTTTATCACTCAGGCCTGATTTCTATGAGAATAAGTGCAAATGTTTATTATGCTATTAAATAGAGGCTGCTTTAGTCACAGAATGGGATGCCAGTGGCACAAAAACCAGAGAGCATGCACAGCAAAAGTGTCTTTATCACTCAGGCCTGATTTCTATGAGAATAAGTGCAAATGTTTATTATGCTATTAAATAGAGGCTGCTTTAGTCACAGAATGGGATGCCGGGGCCACAAAAACCAGAGAGCATGCACAGCAAAAGTGTCTTTATCAGGCCTGATTTCTATGAGAATAAGTGCAAATGTTTATTATGCTATTAAATAGAGGCTGCTTTAGTCACAGAATGGGATGCCAGTGGCACAAAAAGCAGAGAGCATGCACAGCAAAAGTGTCTTTATCACTCAGGCCTGATTTCTATGAGAATAAGTGCAAATGTTTATTATGCTATTAAATAGAGGCTGCTTTAGTCACAGAATGGGATGCCAGTGGCACAAAAACCAGAGAGCATGCACAGCAAAAGTGTCTTTATCACTCAGGCCTGATTTCTATGAGAATAAGTGCAAATGTTTATTATGCTATTAAATAGAGGCTGCTTTAGTCACAGAATGGGATGCCAGTGGCACAAAAAGCAGAGAGCATGCACAGCAAAAGTGTCTTTATCACTCAGGCCTGATTTCTATGAGAATAAGTGCAAATGTTTATTATGCTATTAAATAGAGGCTGCTTTAGTCACAGAATGGGATGCCGGGGCCACAAAAACCAGAGAGCATGCACAGCAAAAGTGTCTTTATCACTCAGGCCTGATTTCTATGAGAATAAGTGCAAATGTTTATTATGCTATTAAATAGAGGCTGCTTTAGTCACAGAATGGGATGCCAGTGGCACAAAAACCAGAGAGCATGCACAGCAAAAGTGTCTTTATCACTCAGGCCTGATTTCTATGAGAATAAGTGCAAATGTTTATTATGCTATTAAATAGAGGCTGCTTTAGTCACAGAATGGGATGCCAGTGGCACAAAAACCAGAGAGCATGCACAGCAAAAGTGTCTTTATCACTCAGGCCTGATTTCTATGAGAATAAGTGCAAATGTTTATTATGCTATTAAATAGAGGCTGCTTTAGTCACAGAATGGGATGCCGGGGCCACAAAAACCAGAGAGCATGCACAGCAAAAGTGTCTTTATCAGGCCTGATTTCTATGAGAATAAGTGCAAATGTTTATTATGCTATTAAATAGAGGCTGCTTTAGTCACAGAATGGGATGCCAGTGGCACAAAAACCAGAGAGCATGCACAGCAAAAGTGTCTTTATCACTCAGGCCTGATTTCTATGAGAATAAGTGCAAATGTTTATTATGCTATTAAATAGAGGCTGCTTTAGTCACAGAATGGGATGCCGGGGCCACAAAAACCAGAGAGCATGCACAGCAAAAGTGTCTTTATCACTCAGGCCTGATTTCTATGAGAATAAGTGCAAATGTTTATTATGCTATTAAATAGAGGCTGCTTTAGTCACAGAATGGGATGCCAGTGGCACAAAAACCAGAGAGCATGCACAGCAAAAGTGTCTTTATCACTCAGGCCTGATTTCTATGAGAATAAGTGCAAATGTTTATTATGCTATTAAATAGAGGCTGCTTTAGTCACAGAATGGGATGCCAGTGGCACAAAAACCAGAGAGCATGCACAGCAAAAGTGTCTTTATCACTCAGGCCTGATTTCTATGAGAATAAGTGCAAATGTTTATTATGCTATTAAATAGAGGCTGCTTTAGTCACAGAATGGGATGCCAGTGGCACAAAAACCAGAGAGCATGCACAGCAAAAGTGTCTTTATCACTCAGGCCTGATTTCTATGAGAATAAGTGCAAATGTTTATTATGCTATTAAATAGAGGCTGCTTTAGTCACAGAATGGGATGCCGGGGCCACAAAAACCAGAGAGCATGCACAGCAAAAGTGTCTTTATCACTCAGGCCTGATTTCTATGAGAATAACTGCAAATGTTTATTATGCTATTAAATAGAGGCTGCTTTAGTCACAGAATGGGATGCCAGTGGCACAAAAAGCAGAGAGCATGCACAGCAAAAGTGTCTTTATCACTCAGGCCTGATTTCTATGAGAATAAGTGCAAATGTTTATTATGCTATTAAATAGAGGCTGCTTTAGTCACAGAATGGGATGCCAGTGGCACAAAAACCAGAGAGCATGCACAGCAAAAGTGTCTTTATCACTCAGGCCTGATTTCTATGAGAATAAGTGCAAATGTTTATTATGCTATTAAATAGAGGCTGCTTTAGTCACAGAATGGGATGCCAGTGGCACAAAAAGCAGAGAGCATGCACAGCAAAAGTGTCTTTATCAGGCCTGATTTCTATGAGAATAAGTGCAAATGTTTATTATGCTATTAAATAGAGGCTGCTTTAGTCACAGAATGGGATGCCAGTGGCACAAAAAGCAGAGAGCATGCACAGCAAAAGTGTCTTTATCAGGCCTGATTTCTATGAGAATAAGTGCAAATGTTTATTATGCTATTAAATAGAGGCTGCTTTAGTCACAGAATGGGATGCCAGTGGCACAAAAAGCAGAGAGCATGCACAGCAAAAGTGTCTTTATCAGGCCTGATTTCTATGAGAATAAGTGCAAATGTTTATTATGCTATTAAATAGAGGCTGCTTTAGTCACAGAATGGGATGCCTCACAGCAGACTTAAGATCAGTTCAGTATATATGCACAGTTAGTTACTATAAGCAGCCTGAAAACGCTAACAAAGGCTGGATGAAAAAAAAAAAATCTCCCTGTCACAGCTTCCGTTTTTCCTACCTTTCCCTGGCTTTCTGTCTGTCTCCTGTCTGTCTCCTGCCTGTCTCCTGCCTGTCTCCAGCCTGTCCCTGTCTGTCCCTGCCTGTCTAAGTGCCTCAGCTACACAGCGTTCTGTCTGTCACGAATGCAATAGAGAAATGAGGAAAAGCAAGATGGCCGCCGTTAAATACCGCTGTGTGACGTCACCGGGCTTGCTGGCTGCTGATAGGCTGCATGTGACTGCCCCAGCTTGCACTGGCGCGGGATACATGTCCAGACATGTCCCGCCCGCCATCTTAGAATGCCTGTAATGTAAATGAATGGATGTTAAAGGAAAACTTCGAGTGATCGAATCGCGGGGAAATTCGGATTCGATCCGAATCGAATTTTTCCTGAAATTCGGATCGAATCCGGGTTCGTCCGGATCGATTCGCTCATCCCTACCCCCTACCTCTACTAGGGGATAAGTGGCATTGGTAATCTGGCTCTAAAGTAGTGTCTGGATATTAAAAACTTTCAGAATATCCGGTAGCCTTTCCTGTGCATTTAGCAGCATTTTTGCTTTTAAGAGACCAAGATACACATTCATTTTTTCTGGATTTTGTCACAATTTGTTGCATTTTTTGCAAACAGGTAGATAAGGGGACCTTAGTAACTTCTGAGCAAAAAAAAGCTTATGTGTGCTAAAGTGAGCATTTTATTAAAGTTTGCTAATTCTTTTGTCTATAAAAATACATAACTTAGCTAAAGAAAACTTTTGACATCTGCAATAGATTACTGAAGCTAAAGAGTTCTTATTTTTCCCAAAATATTAATGGTTTTGTGTACCTTCAGGTTTCAAGATTCAGTTTGAACAGGTGCATAATGCCATTTGCAGGGAGGAGAAGCTACAGTATGCTGGCCAATAAGGCTAGCACATAATCGCATGGTTAGTTGTAAAAAAGAAAAAATGAGGGACGTGGTTTAAAGGGAAGAGACTTCTACTACCCTGTTTTCCAGAGAATAAGGCCTATCACGAAAATATTGTGGGACTGCATGCAGGAGCCAGGGCCAGTGAAAAGAAAGAAACTCACCACCATCCTCATTCCAGCACTGTGCTCGGATCCAGTGACACGAAGCTGGCTTGCACAGCTGACTGCACAGCCAGCCTCCCCCCCCCCCCCTGTGTGTATTGTATAGGAGGGGAATGGGGGGAAGCCAACCATGCTGTCAGTTGTGCAAGCTGGCTTCCGTGCTTCCAGTTGTGCAAGCTGAGCACAGTGCCCGCAACCGGACCGGAGCAACCGTGAAGCCGGCGTGGGACAATTCAGGATCGTCGGGGAGGAGGTAAATGTGATAAATATCAGTCATTTACCTGCATGCTGGCTCCCTGTGATCTGGTTAGGATCGCTGTGCCTGGTGGAAGTCAGCTTGCACACGTGACAGCATAGTGCAGCCAGCTTATCCACTCCTCTGCTGCTGTGCAATACACACAGTGGGGGGGGGGGGGGGGGGAGCTGGGGAAGCCAGCTGCATGGTCAATGCCCACCAACAGCCACCCACCGCTGGATCTGAGCGATGGGGGAGCTGAGGTGCAGGTAAGTGACAGTGAATTTCAGGAAAAATTCAGTCAGCAGGAACCCCCCCAAAAAATTTGTGACAACCAATTTGAACCAGTTTGCCCATCTCTATAGATCACCATATTATGGTAACTCTATCAATTTTGGAATGAAAATGAAAAACAAATGTAGATTGTGTGAAGAAAAACAAGACATCACCTGAAAAGAAGATCTGAAAAGAAGATCTTTTGGAAAAAAATGTATATAAGACCCTGTCTTATTTTAGGGGAAACCCAGTATGCTGCATCCTAGCACTTACACTTACCCCTTTAGTGTGTACCTTTAGGTGTAAAGAGCCAAGCAATAACAGGGGGAGTTATTTCCCCCTTACTGTGAACTAAAACCTAATGTACATTAGCAGTAGCATTTGCCCTGTCTGTGCATGAACATTTTATTGAAGTAGTAAGGCGCTTAAATCCTCGTACCATCTGGTGGTAGAAGATATGACTTGCTTTCAATTACAATGCCGACTTTTCAATAAAAAAAAAAAAAAAAATGATAGATCCTCGCCAATAGTCTAATACAGCTGATTGGCCCTATACCGGGAGTTTGAAACTTACCTCCCTCGGAGATTGAGACCGTGCCATCCCCACTTAGGACCATGGTCTGTGGTTGCCTGGCTGCCTCCTTGCATCATTTATGGCTACTAGTCATACCTGCTCCATTCCATTAATTCCAATGGCGGGGACTTGCCGGGGGCTGGCATGCCCCTCCATTGTAGTGAATCATTTTCGTGAGTCACTGTCACTGACACAAGGGGACAGTCTCATGGCTCCAGACCACCAGATGTGGAGTATATGGCGAAGAAGCTGTGCAGGACTGCTAGTGATTATATATTGTTTTTTATTTTTGCCTGGACAGAGACTTTAACTGCCCATTACTACATCATGTTAATGTGTTGCAAGAATTGGTTTAAGCCTGCTATACCTGTATATGTTATTCTGGGGATTGAGTATAATATTGCCATTTACATGGATCATTCCCTTCTTTCCTCATATCTTTTTTTGTAATTGCACATTTTTGTTCCAATACTTATTTATTTCTATATTCCTATTTAATAAAGTACAAGACACCATAAAAATATAACTGGCTTATTATTATTTCCAAAGTACCATTTACATTTTATGTTGCATGCCTTGTAAAAGGACAAGTGTATAAATAATCACTAATTTAGAAAAAAAAAACAGTAGCAAAATATTTTTGCTGTATTTGACACAAATTTGAATATTTTTACACAAAATATGTGACTTTCATGCATTTGTCAGTATAATACATGCCATGCACCCCCTACAGCTTTTTTTTGGGGAGTTCTGTTGAGAGAGATTATTTTATTATTTGTAAAGGCTTGTCACATAAATGAATCTCACAGAGGACTGATATTTACACATTGTTCTAAACAAGTGCATGACCTTCCCTTTAGACAGTAAACCATATATGTCCTATACTATTCCTAGGATGCATAAGTCAGCCATTTCTATTTTCATGTTACACTTTCTTCAGGCAAATGAAGGATGTTGCATGCCATGTTAGTCAACATGGCAGCCTCATGATTCAATGTTTCAACCCCAATTCCACAGTAGGTCATTGTCATCCTCCCTTTACTGTCACTGATTTCAAGTGACATTTCAAGCAGTCAATATATTTGACACCAATGGCTTTTGCAATAGTTTCCTTTAGCATATTCTTGACCTGCTCATATTCTTTCAACTCATTTTTACACAAACATGGTATAACAATGATTATAGGGGTAGGCCTGTGTCCCTGTTACTCCCATTAAACACATTTATTAACCCATCTACATTGTTAAAATCAAAATATGGCTTATTTTTCCTAATGTGTTGGTTCAACCAATGGTTTTAGCATGCAACAGACAAACCTGACAGATTCACTTTTACTACTGATTCATTGTCTCACTGTATAGATGGGTTTAATGCAGAGAAAATGTTCCTATTGTTCGCAAAATAAAGTATGCAATGGAACAGTGCAAGGACAGGCTATATTGGCAGTTCAACTTGGATTTGCCTAATACTGTTGCAGACTTTTCATCTCTTGTCATTTTATTGGTCTTCTGTGTCACTAAAGGACATGGACAGGCCCTGGCCATAGTGGTCAGCTCAATATGTTAATGACGCTGCAGTCCTAAGACATATCTGGCTCAGAACACAGAATTCATTGGAAAGAATTCAAGTTATCTATTACTTTAATAGTTTACTTAATGTGACTTTTAAATCTGCTTCATCTGTAGACATACGCAGCTCAAATTTTTAAGACACAGCTTTCATACCTGAGGCCTTTTTATTTGCCTAGTAGCATGTATCAAGTCCTATATAGGACATTTTCTTTGAACCTCAGGACAGCAGAAATACTAATACCACTTTGTTAATTTACATATTGTTGTGGTTTTTATTGCTGTGTTGCCATAGCTAACTTAGGCCCTTATTTAAGAAGGGATAGCGTCAGGTAGCACCTGGTTAATGAGAGGTAGCGGCACATAGCGACTGGTCAATGCCGGACACGGCACGCAATTACACATTTATCAAGCAGAATCTGTTTAGCGACTGGGATAGCGCCATGTAGCGTCTGATTCATCATTTTCACAGCCTCAGCGAACAGCGCCAGCGTTCAGCCTTGCACAGCGCCAGGTATGACCTCTCGCTACCTGGCGCTCTCCCATACATTTCAATGGACGATCCTTTTCTTCTCTTTAAACGTTTTTCTTTTTTTTTTCAAAAAAATCACAAATAATTCTTTGACCTCTTCTGGCATTGAAAAAGCAGTTTTTTCATATTTTTTTCATTTTTTAAATATTTCCTCAAAAATGACATTACAGGTCTGGCATTAAAGTGTTCATGTTACAATGTTGTTACAATGTAATTCCATATGTTTTCGCTTTGTTACTAGTTGATAGATGCTTGAAAACAGACTTTAAACACACTGCCTCCTGCGCTCTGGGCTTCAAACAGCTATTTTTCAGCGCCAGAGATTTGTGAAGCTGTTTTTTTTGCTGAATATGGTGTGAGTAGGTCACTATGAGCAGTCGCTAACATGCGCTCCCATACAGCGCTGTACTGGTCAAATAGCGACTCCTCACAATGTATTCACCATTACTGAACAGCGACTGAGTCGCTATAAAGTAGCGACTCACGGCCGAGCACTGTGACTACTAGCGGGCGCTCTGAAAATGCTTGCTACAGACGCTCATCTGTCGCTACATGCCGCTAATGATGAATCAGCCTGCCAGTCCTCTTTACACTGTCTCCTCTGAATTCTACATATTTTTCTATAGGGTTTTATGTTTCCAATATTTTGTCATCTTCTGCGAATGCTCATAATGAAAACATCCTGTTAGAGAAATCTCAAAAATCACCCCTTTTCAAATCCTAAATTACAAATCAACACTATCTGCATATTTTGTGCACGCTGACTGGTAGCGATCCTTCAAATATCTGCACACTACCAGAATCATTTTTCAGGCCTACCAGTGTTTGACGATCCTGTTTGACTTCCAACCACTCTTCTTAAAATGTCCGTATAACATCAGTGTCAGTGGAGGCTTCCTTTTTTTCAAAAATATGGAATGAATAAAAAGAGATCAAAAGTGTAGCTAAGACTCGATTCTTGGAATTACATGTAACTGTGGCTCTACTAATGAAGACTAGGCTGACCAGTTGTCTAGATCTTTTAATGAGTGACTTCCTTATTTATCACTTTTTACTTTTTGAGGTGTGGGTTTGAATTTCTTTTTTGATCCCCCAATGAAGGTGAGACAATTAGAGACTGATTCACTACTAACGCCAGGTATCGGCAGAGGAGCATCTGTATAGCGACGCTTAGAGCGACCGCTAGTAGACAGGCATCAGGTCCTCTAACAGAGCGCCTCAGTCGCTGTAGTAACCTGGCCCACATTGATGAATGTGATGTATGTTGGGCGCTCTAACACCAGTACAGCGCTGCAGCGAGCGAAAGGTAGCGCCAGCTCAGTGCGACCGACTCTCGGCACTCCACACCATACTTCAAAAAAGACTCACACACAGCGTCTGTGCTCTAAATCTGGTTGCTATAGCATAGAGCGCCAGGCGCTTTGTGATTAAAGTCTGTATACACCTGTAACAAAGTGAAAACACATGGAATGACATGGTTTTAACACCATGACATTAAAACTTTAGTGCCAGACCTGTAATGACAATTATGCATAAAAATATAAAACTCTAAAACATTTCTAAAAGTGTTTGTTTGCAGCCAGGAGAGGTCACACAATGATTTGAGCAAAAAAAAAAAAAAAAATTGTCAAACACGCTGTTTACACACAAGCAAATGAATGCCTATTGAAATGTATGGGAAAGGGACACTGAGCCAAAGGTAATACATGACCCTCTGGAAGCTAGAGCACCGACGCTATATGCTGAGCCACCTGTAATAATACATGTGACGGCACATGGAGCTGTTACAGTCTCTCACCAGATTCGCTTTCTTAAATGTGGTTTTGTGTACAGTGCCCAGCGTTCACCTGCCGCTACCTGCCGCTATGTGCCACTACCTGGTGCTATCTCTTCTTAAATAACCTGCTTAGCCTCCTTGATGCCAGCAGCTTTAGCTGTGTGGATTAAAAAAATATAATAACTGCTGAGTAGTCTTGCCACATGATCTCCAAATGCAGAGACAGATTGGGGCTTGCCCCTTTCCAGTAATTTGTGCAAAGGCATTATACTCACATTCACAGAGAAGACATCAGTCAGTTTTCAAGGTATAGTTTTGATTCCTTTATAAACTTTGCCAGAGAAAAATTGGCATCGGTAAACCAAAAAGACTGACGAGAAGAGGGTGTTTGTGGGGAACAAAGGCAATGAGGCACTGAAGATAAAAGGCAGAGCTAACTGCCTTTGTTGAGTGACACTGCAGTCAGGCCAATGATGCGTCCATCAGGTTTTAGGTATTTTTGTTGGTAGCGGGCACCAGACCTGCAATAGATCTTTACTTTATACAGTAGAAATAAGGGGGTTTGGCCTCTTTTAGCCAAATTTATTAGAGGCAGTCCAGGTTTTTGTATCCCTTCCAACCACCCCTCATTTCCACCGTGCTAATCATCACCTGGGCATTAAAGTAATAAAACAACTTTGATTTTCAATAAAACTCATTTAGAAGTTTTTACAAGTAATAAGTCATGTGCTACTTTATATTCATACCAGTTATTGCAAGGAAGGTTAGGCAATCTGCTTGATCTGTTAGAGGTATACATAATATATTACATAGATTCTGTCATTCAATGTGGGAAAAACCTCATATATGACATTCCCACTCATTCATTTGACAAATAATACGCTATGAAAGTTCTGTTAAAATCTAATCTCTAGCAAAAATATAGTATCTTTAATTAGTACAGATAAGATTATGTATTTAATAATGGTATACCTCAAAGTCTTTACTAGCTTTTTTTAGTTTTTTTTTTTAGTTATGCATTATATGACACTGGGAAAATATAAGGGCACCAAACTAAAAACATAAGTTGTCTAAAAAAATACATATAAACACTTTACATGTTTAAATATTTATAACCAGTTAATGCATTTTCTTTACACTGAAGGGTTCAATAGATTCTGCTGGATAATAGAGCAGCTCACTTATAATCAGAGGACCTAAAGCTTTTGCTAATGGCCTTAAACAATAGTATTATTGTATAGGTAAGTCCCACCCCTCCAAAAAAAAAAGCAATGAACATTTAGCAGTGTTTTCATGAAAAAATGAACTATACATGTTTTTATTGCATTGATAGGTTATGCGGTCATTTACGACCAAGTTACAAAATGTTGTTTATGTAATAATAATGCCCCAAGCATAACAGTGGTATGTTTACTGAGCTTCTGTTTCTTAAAATTGTACCTGTAGTTGTTGTGTAAAAGACAACCTGTGTTTTAGGTTTACTGCCCCTTTAAGCACCTATAAACGTGAACAAGGCTGTAGCCTTAAACAAATAAATCAAGGTTTTTTGTTTTCTTCAGGTAAAGACCTCTAGACATGCCATTATTTCATCTCTATATGTCATGTTACATTTATTACAATGCAGTTATACATTTCAACTATCTATATACATTGTAGTGCTCTTTAAACACCATTATACTCTGCTTATTGCAGAAATACAACGTCTTCCATTGATGAAAGCATATACGATGGGAAGATGAAAGCCAAGCCTTTCTAAATCCCTGTAAAAGTAACAGCCAGAGAATGAATTACATCAGTCTTTAAAATATTGTTTTATACATTAAACCAACAATGTGATAATGTCTAGTGCAGCAGTAAAAATATATGCAGCCAACATGTAATGTAGGCCTTGAAAGCTTAGTCCAATATATGTCTTTTATTCTTTGTAAGTGGCCACTGTTGGCAGCTGCTTTGAATCAAAACACATATTTTTATTGAGTCTCAGCTATGAAAGGGCTTTATGAATAATAAACTAGCTAATATTTTTCAAAATACAGTTTTTCTTAATCATTGATGTCTTTTTTAACACACATGCAGCTTTGTTACTCACTGTTTTAAGCAACCATCTATAATCTACTGTATAAACCTGATCCCCTCAGAAGTTAAAAAAGATGCTCTGTTAGTGTTGACTAACTGGGGTCGATTCAGAGCCAGGTGAGTATTCTCATTCCTTTTTTAGGAGAGAAAACTGCCATTCTCTTTCTCTACCATGGGGCTGATTCAGAACCAGGTGAAAATATATGCCTGGTAGACAATGAAAGTAAATGGCAGTTTTCTCTCCTAATAAAGGAGTGAAAATTCTCACATGGCTCTGAATCAACTCCGCTGTGTCTACAGTATATATATATATATATATATATATATATATATATATATATCGTGCTTGTATGTGTGCAGTAGAGTTAGTAAAACTTAGATAATTAGCCACTACAAATCTTCTAGCAGTCTTAGACAGTTTCCATGTAGGCTAGTAGGATCTAATTAGAGAATAAACATTTGTGTTTTTGTTGCCCTATTATTATTTTTTCATTAATTTAGACCAAAGCCCATGATTTTCACTATCTTGGATTTTGGTCCATACCTTTGGGGCATCCCTATGTGGGATTCCACGCTCTGTGCTACACCGCCGCTCGCCTAAAATTGATACCTCGCCAGCTTTCCTCTGCTCCCTAGGTTGCGCATATAAATGTGTGGTTAAAGAAACTGAATGGAAGCTTAGCCACACTTGTGATCCCTCTGGGTGTGTGGGGTGGGCCCCACCAGCCATTCAGTTATGGTGGATGCGCAAATACCTAGAAGGATGCAGCAGACTTGCAAGTAAGGGGGTGGATTCGCCGGTGAAGTAATTGGGCAATTGATGAGCTTTCACTCAGTGGAGTATCCCGATTGGGGATAACTCGAGTGTGGGTATTTACCCAGACCTAGTGCCTTATAAATATTAGGTCCAGTTTTGGTCCACTTTAATGTCTTTGATTTTCTGATGAAAAATAGCAAATATTTTTCTATAGCAAAAAATGCTACAGTTCAGTAATTAAAATTCCTTTAGAATATTAGGTGTTCAACAAGGTTCAGAACTAGGTCTGGCTCTGTTTATTGTATTTGTGACATTGTTGAAAGCTTGATTGCTAGGATACCTTTCTGATGACATACAATTGGGCAACTGGGTATATATTTCTGGAGGTGATTGTTACGTAAAAAGGTGATTGGGCATGATCTGCAAATAGGGATAAGTAAACTTATTCGTATGAAACAGAATTTGGTCTGAGTTTCAGGGAAAAAACATTTTGTACAAATCCAATTTTCTAAGGATTTCTTGGGATTTTTGCCAGTTGAGTTTTTTCTACTGAAATCCTAAAAATACAAAACTCACCTACTGTACCTGTCTCCACTCTTTTAGGTGTTGTCATTGTTCCATGTCCACATTGGCCCATGTAGGTCCTCCGGTAGCGGGTGGAAGCATGGTTTGAATCCTTGCAATATTGAGTCACTGCAAAAATAACAGGTGCCCTAATCCAAAGGGGAAGGGTTAGGCAACCCCCAAGTAGACGCCGGACCAGCACCCACAAAGCACAGCACCAGAGGTCAAGCGGCCAAAACAACTGCCAGAACAGAGCCATGAAGGGGCATGAGAAAAGTGATGAGCCTGCTCCACATCACAGCCCCACTATGACAGCACAAGGGCAGGGAGACAGGGCATGACCCAAACTGTGCCTCCACTCACTGCCTAAAACCACTGGCAGACCTCCACTGGACCGAGATGGCCTACAGAGGCCAGCGGACATCTGAAAACATGGACCAGCGAGGACAGGTAGCTAGGCAACTTTTGAGTGATTTGTAAATATTAGATTCTGACAACTCCACATTTCTTGGGGATCCCTATTTGCAACCCGCTTCTGAGTAATTTTGTTTTACTAAACACTCAAAAAATTGCAACCAAATATTGTTTTAGACAAAAATGACCTGCACCTGCTATTTCTACAACTGAGGTACAGAATTCCAATTTCCAATTATCTAAAGGGGTAAAATCCATGTTATAAAAAAAGAAAGGGCACTTGCATGACAGATTGAAGACTTGATCCAAAGGATTTCTGTGGGCTGCAGCCTTCCAGATTTAGGGCTGTCTGCTCCAGCATTGAAGGTGCTACTCTCTCCCAGCCCGGAGCATGCCCATGTTTAATTCACGCAGTCAAATGATGTTCCCCTGCTGCTAATAAACAAGGAAGCCTTCTCCAACATGACCAGACCTTCATTGAGGCTGGAAGGAAAGCCCGCTCTCTGCAACAGAGACAAAAGAATTGATACCGGAAGGCTGCAGCCCACAGAACTTCATGGGAACTGGGCTGGCAGGTAAGTGCTCTTTCTCTTTTTATTGTATCTGGACTTTTTTCATAGGAAATATAGCACCATATTAAGCATGCATAAACATGTGATGAAGGCCTCCTAGATTTTTCTGCATAACTTATAGTATGTTTGTATTGCTGTCTCTGTATTGCTGCTCACTCAGAAACAGACTGCAAATCACACCGAAAGCACACGCTAAATTGAACCTTGCTTCACCGTATTGAGCCTTATTTATGAAGCATCAGCAACACACAGTGCCACTTTTTTGGCATCAGCAGCACCAAGCGTGCAATTTAAGAAACTACCCGTTGCAGCTCTGGATGCTCTGGTTGATGCAGCACCAGTTGAAACCTGGTGATGTAGGTCAAAACCCAATAGAGCACAATGGGCAGAGCTGGATTAATGTGTTTTATGATTATAATTAATATTACACACATTTATTAGAACCAAATTTGCATTGTGACTTGTCAATAATGGAAACGCAAGACCTAGATGTCCATTTTTTGGTGGCTTCTTTTGGTTACAAATAGGTGATTTGGACAACAACAACTAAAACGAAGCCTAAACGCACAGTAAAGTTTGTCCACTTTGCAGTGATTTCTTGTAACTGTAATGATGAAATGTTGACCAGCGCAGAAAAATGCAGTGCCAATCTTTACAAGGAGGGAAAAATTCATAAATACTCTTTGCAGTACCAGAAAGATGGCAGTACAAAGTGGCGCTCACTGGTGCTGGATAAGTCAGGTCCAACAGGCACTGACACAGGGTGCCCAATACCTAGTGCA
The DNA here is from genome assembly GCA_027917425.1 of Gastrophryne carolinensis. NCBI lineage: Eukaryota > Metazoa > Chordata > Amphibia > Anura > Microhylidae > Gastrophryne > Gastrophryne carolinensis. Next base: position 129,174,724 of record CM051242.1, read on the forward strand.
ACAATCAAGGCTAATTAGTTAGCAGCGACCTCTAGCGCCATTGTAGCCCACAGCAACAGAAAAGAAAAAAAAAAATGCTGGACCTCAAAAACTAGAACTGGAATAGACTATGGGATTTCCTTTAAAGAAGAAAAGCTGTGAAGCAAATTAGTAACATAATATTGCAAATTATCAAGCAGCAAGTAAAGTTGAATAGAGCAAGTCTGACGCATCCCTGCCCACAACAATTCTGTGTTTAACATTTTTTAATACATTTACAAGTGTGCCCAATGTGTTTTTTTTTTATTTTAGTGCATTCTAATATCAGTTCAGGCAACTAGAACACTAGAGCTGCCTTGCTTTTATTTGTATGAATTTTATTGCCATTGAGATGTTTTTCGAGGTACTCCTGCTTTGCAAGATGCCCATTTGATAAGGAAATATCATTTCAGGTAGCAACTTTCTCTTCACCAAAAGATTTGCATAGATTTTTATATCAACGTTAATGAGAGACAATAATTTTTTGGTGATGGGCCCGATCATCAGGCACATCCGTCTTTACATTTGGAAGCTGCCCCTGTCACAGAGATGTTGGCACACCCCATCTATTGATTGCAATGCAGGGGACATGTCAAGACCTGCTACATCCCCTCCAGGAAGTTAAGGGGTTTGCCAGCATTACTGTGACTGATGGCCCCGGGCGCTGCTCCATCTTGGAGGTGGATGTGTCTGATGATTTGACCCAGATGAAGTGGGACTCATATCTGGTAAGGCACCCAACACTGGACTAAGATTGACCATCTGTGGGAAACAAAAAGTGATAAAAAAATGTTTTTGAGTCTTAGGTAAATTCAAGGTCATTCAAGTTTGCACATCGGTCTCTGATTTATCTGGTAAATCATCTTTAATTGTTGAGGAGGTAAGATAAGTTGCTATTGTGCAGTCTGAGTCCATTAACTCTGACCTTTGATTATGCTTTCTTCTAGGAAAAGGAGGCTATGGAACTGCACATGAACTCCATTTGGGAAATCCCATTATACTGAAGAAGACACCTTGGGTCTTATGGGTCTTACTCTATGGGTCTCCCAGAATACAGCATGTGACACATTGTTTATCATTTTTATTAGTCGAAAGTGGGATCCATGCTTAGCTTACATTAGGTCTTGCACCACTAATCATGCTGCCGCATCTCAGGTTTGTCGGAAGCAGCACTAATGTGATCAAGGCTGTAGGAGTGTGTGGTATGGGTACACTATTCTCAAAAGGCCACACCTTTCTGCAGAGCAGAATGGGGAAACCCGGCTATCGTCTTTACATGCCAGGGCTGTGGGAGAGCATTCACTGGCACAGGAGTGAGTGTAAGGTAAGCCGGGAGCCTCTTCACACCCCCTCTGATCTGTAGAAAAAGTATTTCTCTTTAACTGTATTTAATTTTTTTTTGTAAGCCATCATGGATTTAACAAACAGTTGGCTAGAGATTAACCAGGGATCAATCCTGCGAGAGGAAAGGTATGTATTGTATTTTGGTGAGGGGGGGGGGGGTAGCATCCCTTTAAACTACTGGTGGCAAAGGAATCTTTAGGAAATGAATCTCACTTTAGCATGTTTCTGATGTGCCCCGTAATTGTTCAGCTTCCCACATGTTCACCAGCAGCCAAAGGGTTCACTGGGTGTGCAAGCCCCATGACTGCTGAAGGGCACATGTGCCAGGAAAATCTGCAGCCATCCAAGATTGAGTGGGGGGCCAGCCACTCTAGGTATCTTACCTGAAGGTCCGCTTAAAAGAATGCTTAAAAGCAACTAGTTTTGGTAGGAAAATGGAGTAGGAAAGTCTTTTGTGTTTCTATTAAAAATAAATAACACATTGTGTCAACTGTATACATTCCTGTTTGCATTTCACACAGTAAAGAAAGACTACAGTATGAGATATGTGTTTTGTACTGTAAATCGTCTGACACTGAAGACAATTGCAAAGCTAAATGTTCTTTGATAATTACAGTGCTTGGTGAATGGGGCTGAACCAGAAAATTGGCATTTAACCACTGTACATGGTACATCCTAAAGAGATCCCAATTTCAAAAGTCAAATTAGGATGCAAATATCTTAATATCAAATAGTTTACTACCCTCTCCTGGTCTCTGACTTTTAGATGTGCACTCTCGTGAAAAAGACTTTAGTGGAAAGCAACATTCATGGGGACAGCTGTTAAATTCTTACCAGGTCATGGCTGCACAGTGAACACAAAAAGAATAATTGCCAGACCTCAAGACACATTCAGATATGGAGAGGATGGCATAGTCCATAAAAACATTGAAGTCTTTTAGTATCTTTTTTTAGAGTGCTGTCTTATACAGAACATCACAAACCAGTGACATTTCTGGCATGATGTGTTTCATCATAATATTTCTTGCTGGAGAGATTTTATCACTGTAATGATCATCCTTCTAAGTCTGGTGAGTGGATATTACATTAATATCAACTTTGCAATAAAATAAAAAAATCAAATGTTCTTGTTTTTGTATTGTCCGTATTTGTCACTGAAGAGTTCAGTCAAAAAGCTCAACATTGAATATAAACATTCCTCAATGTATTAGAAAATACTTTTTAACGTAAAGGTAAGTAAAATAAAAAAATAATGAGAAATAAAATGATGAGGCTAAACAAATATCAGAAGATGTAAGCAAATAATAGAACTAGAATAGTGCACATTAGAAATAAAAAAATTATGTGAAGAAAGTTTAAAAAGAAATACATATTTAAAATGAATCTGTTATATAGACTAAAGATGGACTTCAAATTATCATGGAAGTGAAAATTTAAGGAATCAGATCCTTATTTAGCTGTCTCTAGTCGAGCAGTTCAAATGGTGACACCTCTTAAAAGATTGTATTTCCTAGGGAAATGTTTAGACCTTCCAAAAAGTTTCCTGCTGGCTTTTAGCAGGGCGATGTTGATATATGTATGTGATCCGGATACTTTATGGCTGGTGGATAGTTCTGGGTCATCTGTATTGAGACATCACTAGAGATGTCTGATGGGCTTCGGCCACGGTGCCATACCTCTGGGTGGAGAAACTGGCCTGAGTAGTCTGAACAATCACTGAGACGGGGGCGGTAGAAGGCAGGATGAGGACGATACATCTCCTCTTCAGCATATCGCTTTGTGAATAAGTACACTGACATGACACCAGCACCCTGTTAAAATAAAAAAAAGAAAATATAAGTATACTGAAAAAATATAGTGTAAAAAATATAATATAGATTTACAGAGAAAATTGTCATTTAAGCATGGAACTTATTTAAACCATTAATTTGTTCCTTAGTAGAGAGCAAACACTGGTATTTTATTACATCCATCAAAAAATGGTTACTTGTTGGAGTTTGACATGGATCTGTTAAGATGCACACTGACTGCTTTCTTGGCTTCACAAGCAATAATTCGGGTCAGCCATTTGCCCCCAAATTATTTACAATGGGAGGTGGATCAAAGACCAAGGAGTCTCGTCAGAAGCTCAACCCTCACTTCCCAGATGGATTTGTCCCGCTTCGTGTACAAGCAGCACAAACAAAGATGGCAGGGGGAGAACACAGCGTGACAAAAGAGGTCGAGTCCCTCTCCAGAATGCACACTGGCTGAGATATGGGCAAATTTACAGCTGAGGGGATCAAACAGCTGAGAAGAGACATCAAGACAACAGATTCAAGACTCACCACCGTGGAGGAGACCCAGGAGGAACATGCTGCTGAGCTGAATTCTCTGAAGCGGAGGCTTCAGGTACAGGAAAATGCAAACAACTCTTTAACCCGTCACCTTGAGAATGTGAAGAATAGAAGCCGGCGAAATAATATCAGAATCAGGAACACCAGTGAAAGACATCCTCCCGAATCTGCAGGGCATCACGTGGCGGCGGGCGTTTGACTTACTTGCTGGTTCCAGTCGTTGAGAAGGACAGGAAGATCGGGCCATTCTCTCCCTTGATGGTGGCTGTCTGGCGGCCTGAGCTGTCTGCGTGGAGCGGAGGAACGAGGTAACGGCTCCCTTCTCGGGTAACGGCTCCCATCTCCTGGAATGGTCGGCGGGTCGCGCTGGTCGTGAGGCGGGCTGCAGGCTAGCAGCTCCCTCTTCCCTCAGGTGTGCTGGAGAGGCTCGGAGGAGCGTGTCAGGCGTCCCGTGCCTGTATAGGCTGATCTGCCCCGGAGCGTGTCAGGCGGCCTGTGCCTGAATAGGCTGATCTGCCCCGGACGGCTGGGGAGCTGCGGCAGACGAAGGAGCTTGTCAGGCGGCCTGTGCCTGAATAGGCTGATCTGCCCCGGACGGCTGGGGAGCTGCGGTCGGAAGAGCGTGTCAGGCGGCCTGTGCCTGAATGGGTGATCAGCTCCGGACAGCTGGGGAGCTGCGGCGGACGGAAATCGTGTCACGCGGCCAGTGCCTAACTAGCTGATCGTCTCTGGACGGCTGTGGAGCTGCGGCGGACTAAGGTGCGTGTCAGGCGATCCGTGTTGATTCTGAACGGCGGCTACTGCTGGGAGCTGAGGGCCGGTGAGGTCCCCTAGTGCCTGGATAGGCCTTTCACTCAGGCAGCTGTGCGTCAGGGAAGGTCATGCTCGGTGAGTCGGAAGCAGTCTGGAAGCAGATCTCAAACTTTTTTTTTGTGAGTTACTGAAACTGCAAGGACACTGTTTCTTCATACATACATACAAGTAAGCTGCAGAAGTCGGGGGCTTGTGCAGTGTTTAGATAGGGAAAGGGTCAGGTTAGGCTGTGTTCTATTCCAGCTTCAAACTGCTGGATTTCTGCACCTTCAAGCTGCTGGATTGTCTAACCTACATACATTGATATTCACCAGGGATTGAATCACAGTACCGGATCTAGTGTGCCCCAGTCTCTGTCCTTGGCTACACCCTCCCTGGGTCACCATGTGCCTCAAATACACTAGGGAAACACTCTTGGAAATTAAAGAATCCAAGCTGCCGTCCTTTTCCATACTATGGGATTTAGTTAGAGACCACATTGCAGCAATAGGTCATATGCACTGCAAGAAATGGCGCAGAAGAGGTAAAAGAGCAGGGTTGTTGGTGAGGCTAAAAAGGAGAGGGCAACGTTTGGCACTTCCATCTTTGCATCTAGCCAACCTACGCTCACTCCCAAACAAAATGGAGGAATTACATCTGCTGTGCAATAATCGTTCAGAGTTCTCCAACTCAGCGGTTCTATGTTTCACTGAAACCTGGCTCAGTGCCAACATTCCAGACGAGGCCCTAGAACTCCCTAATTTTAGCATCATCAGAGCAGATAGGGACTGCAACTCTGCACAAAAATTGCGGGGAGGTGGCATTTGCTTCTATGTGAATTCTAACTGGTGCAGTGACACAAAAATCCTGGTCAAAGGTTGCACTCCCTGTTTAAAATTATTGGTAGTCAATTGTAGACCCTTCTACGCTCCAAGGGAATTTTCCTCATTTATCCTTATTGGGGTCTATATTCCTCCACAGTCATCCGTAAAAACTGCTCTAGATGGATTAGTTGACTGCATTACTGAATGCGAAAGGAAATTTCCCCAGGCCCTCATCATCGTAATGGGGGATTTCAACCAAGCTAAGCTCAATCTAGAAATGCCGAGGTTCATCCAGCATATTACCTGTCCCACCAGAGGCAGTAACTCCCTTGACCACTGCTACACCACGATAAAAGGTGCATACAAACCTATAGCCAAAGCGGCCCTTGGTTACTCTGATCACGCCCTTATACACCTGGTACCTGCATACAAGCAGCAATTGAAAAACAGCAGGCCCTCCTACATTACCACTAAAAAGTGGACGGAGCAAGCTAAATCCGATCTTCAGGCATGCTTCGAATCCACTAACTGGGAGATCTTCAAAGATCCAAATAACATCAATGACTGGACTGACAAGGCAACGTCCTACATCAAGTTCTGTGAGGACATGCTGATTCAGACTAGAACTTACAGGAAGCAGGAGAACAATAAACCTTGGTTTAGGAGGTCGATCAAGGCCCTGAGAGCTAAAAAGGAGGAAGCTCACAAGAATGGCAACCTTCCTGAATACAGAAGACTCCGGAACAAGCTTTCAAAAGAGATAAAAGCTGCTAAAAGGCTATACTCAACTAGGCTGGAGGCGAAATTTTCTTCTGACAATTCGAAAGAACTTTGGAATGGCTTAAGACATATCACCAACTTCAAGGGCTCCTCCCCTTCCATTACTCCAAACAAAAAGCTTGCTGAGGAACTGAACAACTTCTACAGTCGGTTCGATTCAGTGTCGTCTACTAGCGGTACTCGCCCCGCTAATCCCCCTCCATGTGCTAGCGGTTCACACTCCGCTAATCCCCCTCCATGTGCAGGTAGCACACCCCTTCAAGCCTGTCCGTCAAATCTGACCTTTGAAGTATCAGACGTTAGGAAGCTTCTAATGTCCCTCAACACCAGGAAGGCATCTGGTCCTGATGGCATTTCCACAACATGCCTCAAAGTTTGTGCTGAACAGATTGCTCCTGTTCTCACAGAAATCTTTAGATGTTCCCTTGAGGATGGAATAGTCCCTAACTGTTTGAAGAGCTCACTAATTATCCCAGTCCCCAAATCTTCATCTGCTTCGGACTTGAATGACTTCAGACCAATTGCTCTGACACCGGTGGTCATGAAGATATTCGAACAACTGGTTATGTCATTCCTCAAGGAGGCCACAGGTTCTTTTTGGGATCCACTACAGTTCGCATACAGAGCGAACAGATCAGCTGAGGATGCGGTCAATCTGGCGATCAAGTACACGTTGGATCATGTTGATCGTCCAAAGTCTTATGCTAGACTGTTATTCGTGGACTTCACCTCAGCATTCAACACCGTTGATCCAAAAATTCTTCATGATAAGTTGCTCTCCATGGGCATTCCACTAAACTTATCCGGCTGGATTTTTAGTTTTCTGACAGGTAGGTCCCAGAGGGTCAGACTGGGACCCTTTGTTTCCACATCCAGGATCACAAGCATGGGTGCACCACAAGGGTGTGTCCTGTCTCCCCTACTCTTCTCACTTGACACCAATGACTTCATCTCCTCAGATCCATCGGTCAAGATCATTAAATACGCTGACGACACCACCATAGTAGGCCTTATCAGTAACAATGATGAGTCTAGCTATAGGTCCCAAGTGGAAACCCTTGACTCTTGGAGCAAAGTTAACAATCTTATTCTGAATACTAATAAAACAGTTGAACTTATAATTGACTTTAGGCGATCTCACCAATCACACCATCCCATTTCGATTGGTGAGGAGTCTGTCAAGATTGTAACCAGCGCCAAATTTCTAGGTACTCAAATCGCACAGGACCTGAAGTGGAGCAAGCAAGCGTCTTCTATCCTAAAGAAGGCCCAGCAGCGGTTATTCTTCCTCAGGCAGTTGAGGAAATACGGTTTGTCCAAAAAGATCTTGAAGGCATTCTACAACGGTGCCATTGGATCAATCCTGACCAGTTCATGTACAGTCTGGTACGGAGGGGCCTCAGCCAAAGATAAGCAGAGGCTGAAGAGAATAACCAGGATTGCTGAGAGGTTAATTGGATCCCCCCTACCTTCTCTGGATGATCAATACATAAGCAGAATCTCCTCAAGGGCTAAGAAGATATCTGGAGACGTGACGCACCCAGGTCATCCCTTCTTCAGGCTCCTTCCATCCGGTCGCAGATTCAGGGCTCACTCAACCAAAACTTCAAGACACAGGAACACTTTCTTTCCTCTGGCTGTTATGGCTCTGAACAATACTAGTATGTGAAAGGCACTTAACCACATTCCGCTACACATCTCTGACAATTTTTTATTAGTCACTATAGATTACCTGAACTGTATAGTTATTCTTGTCATACTATGTCATGTATGTAATTGTTATAACTACTCTTGTTTACTTTGCTATGTATGTAATTTGTTATAGCTCTCATGGCGTATCTCCTTGGCAAAAAAGCATTCCTTGTTTGTACCTTGTACTTACTTGGCGGTTCAATAAAAGTATTGAAGTATTGAAGTATTGAGCTGCAATTCTATGCTGATCTGGCTAGGTCGACCCTGGGCAAAAGCAGAATCCTGCACCCTCTGCTGGATTTACTAAAGGTTCAAGATGTACAATACAGATGGGAATATCTCTTTTCCCTGGCAGCACACAAGGGAGATAAGCACCAGTACCTTTCCCTCCCCTTTTTTTTAAATGTTTACTTTGCCTCACCATTGTGATTCCCAGCTTGCTGGCTAGCCCGGGAGATCTGCTCCCCATTGCTGCTAAGATGAGGGACCCTCAGCACCCTCCTGCCTCGAGCAGCCATAGTCTTTTACTGGCTTGGAGAAAGGGCAGCTTTTCCCTGCTGTACTACAGCTGCAGGTGTCCCTCCAGTTGTGGATGGATGCCTGGACACTTGTTTGCACCCTCCATCCACGCAGAGAAGTGTGAGGAGCGCTGCGCTGATTCCTGACTCCCGATCAGCAGATGTTATGGCTCACATATTGATTCTGACAGCCGAGGTGATCCCGGGACCCCGGACTCGACCCGAACCCGAGCGCCATTGAAGCCAATGGGGGCCAGAATTTGGGGGACCAAATATGGCTGTAAAATGGTGGTATCAAGGGCTAAAGGGCTGCTAATCGAGGGGTTGTGATAATTACTCAAAATAATATAAGAAAACAAAAGAAAAAAAAAGAAATACATGAATACATTTAAAAAATCAAAATATCTGATTTTGAATAAGTGTCAGAGGGCAAATCATAGGGAGATTGTCCTGCACAAAATGGGCTAGGAAAATTACTCAAAATAATAACAAAACTAAAATATTCAAGAAATACATAGATACATTAAACAAAATAAATAAATATTCATTTTTCATGGGTGTTGAAGGCCAAATTGAATGGGGGGGCACCTGGGTGATTGTCCTGCACAAAATGGGTCAGGGCAAGTAATCAAGTTAATAAACAGAAAAGTAAAAAAATTAAAGAAATACATAGATACATAAATAAATTCATCAATCAATAAATACATAAATGAGTAAATAAATCCTGAATACTATCAATAAAATACTTTATTCACAGGTGTAAGAGGTTCGTGGGAGTGTGGCAGTGTAAGCGGAAAAGACAGAGGAGGTGGATGTTGCAGAGGCAGAGAAGGTAGCAAACACTTTAAGCACTTACACAGGTGTGGGCACAGCCAAGTTCCATGGGATCCATGATTTGTTTATCTTAAGGAATGTAAGCATGTCCATGTTGACTGTGGATAGACAGATACTCCTGCGGTGGTGAACACAAGTTCTGATAAGACATTAGGCGCAGGGCAGGCCAGCACCTCCAAGGCATAGAGGGCCTCCTGGTACTTTGGGTTGTATGCGATGGTGGTGGATGTGGTGGATAATGGAATAAGTTGTTCCACATTGTGGCCATGCTCACCCTTCCCTGTGAGGTGGTGCTGATGCCCCTGGTACATTGGCAATTTGCTGCTCCTCCTCCTCTGTCTCGTGCCACCACTGAGTCCTTAAATTCAGATGGGAACTCTAATACCATTAGTGCATACACCAGAGTGCATTTGAACTCTCTCATTTTGCTATCATTTTGGTATCAAGGAGGTGATGTTGTCTTTATAGCTGGGATCCAACAGGGTGGTAATCTGGTGACTATTAGGGCAACCCTGTGGTCATTACACAGGCACTGGAGCATATAGTGAGTCAAGGAGAGTCAGTGTTAGGTGTCCTCCTACTCCTGCTCCTTCCTCCAGCCACACTCCATCGACGCACATGAGCTGTGCTGGGTGCCACCCTGCTGTGAGAAAAAGTCTTCCTCCTCCTCCCCTCCACCTCTGAATCCTCCAAAAGTGACCGCTGGCTGAACAGTGGCATACCTGGCCGCTTTCGGCCCAGCAACCCACCCTATGAGTCATGTGTACCCTCGAAAAAAGGGGCCTTCTTTCTCCTCCTCTGCTACTATTACATTCTCCATCATAGCCTGAAGGGCTTTTTCCCTGCAGTGCAGTCAGGCGAGCAGGAGCAGGGTGGAAACATCAAAAGTGCGTGCACACGCCACACACTTTATGCAGCAGCTCTGGCATGTCTGCACCACCAAGTTGAGCACATGTACATTTCATCCAGACAGATTAATTTTTGCATCACATGCTGCTGTTTTCCAATGGCAGTGCTTAAATTGGTGGTACAGGGGCTGTGCTGACTACTTAAATAGGAAGCAGAGTAGTAGGAAGAGGCAACAGGAGGATCCAACTGATCTCCAGCAATTCTGCGTGCTAGAAGGATATGCACCACATTGACCCAGTGGGCAGTTAGAGAGATGTAATGTCCCTGCCAATGCTTACTTGTCCATGTGTCAGTGCTGAGGTGAACACTGGAACTAATGGCATTGCCCAGTGCACATCTTAATTTTTCCACAATCTGTTGGTGCAGGGCAGGAATGGCCTAGAGAGAAAAGTAGAAATGGCTGGGAACGGTGTATTGCGAAACAGCCATTGACATCTGATATTTAAAACTGCCCCTCTCCACCAGGGGAATTGAGAGCATTTCAAAGGCCAGCAAATTGGAAATGCTTGCACTCAGGGCCAGGGCACATGGGTGGGATAGGCCCAACTTTTGCTTTCTCTCTAAAGACTGTGGGATAGAGCATCCCTCGGATGGTGCGGACTGGCTTGGATATGATGGTGGCGATGGTGCTGCTGCTGCTTCTGCTGGGAGGTGTTGATGTTGGTGGAGGTGGTGGTGGTCCCACATTCAATCAAAGCAGCAGAGGAAGCCTCAGGTGTTTCCATGTCTTTTAGGTGCTTCTGCCACTGCAGCTCGTGTTTGGATTGTTCCTGATTATGGACATGGTGCTGAGATTATTAAGAATTTTTCCTTGTTTCATACACTTGTGGCACATCTTGTAAACTGATGCACCTGCTTGCACCATAGAAAGGTGTAGCAGACAAGGATGAAACACCTGCAGCACCAACTCCATTACCACCAGCAGTAGAGACACTTGCAGTTACAGTGGCCCAATATAGAAAATATAGAAAATTTATCAAAAAATGTCCCTTAAGTACCTTGAACCAGTGGATACTCCACTACCAATTGGTATTAAATAGCAGTGACACACTAGTGCCCTGAACTATTGGTATTAAAGTTTACTGACCCCCAAATGGTCTGAACTATTGGTATGAAATATTACTGATACACAAGTGCCCTGAACCTATGGACACTACACAAACACAAGCACTGACTCACTATTACAGAGTACTGACACACAGGTGCTATTATGGATTACTGACACTGAGGTGCTATTGCAGAGTCCTGACACTCAGGAGCTATTACAGAGTACTGACACCCAACTCCAGCCGCTTTGCCTGAAAAGGACAATAGCCTGCTTAAACACTTCACTTTACATATTATATAGCCTGGACTCCATATGCATTATTAGTGGTTAACTGTTTTATCTCTTATCTCCTTAATGTTTATGATATAAGTTAAAGTGCTTCTGATTCTATCTTGTGAGAAGCTGCTTGTAATTAAAGGGCCACCCCAGCCCCTTCCAACAACAAAAAAATAACCCCGAATCCAGCCCCTGAAGTCGGCAGCTGTCCTCTTCCCTGGCCCAAGTCCTAGCCAGCCACTGGGAGCAGACGCTTCTGCATCACGCAAGCTCTCGCCCACCCATTCACGTGAAGAGAAGTGGCCCTTCAACCTCTTAAGAAGAGAGGCATCTCCTCTTCTGAGGAGTCAGTGGAGAAGACGATCTCCTGTTAGATTCTCCAGCTGCTACACATGAGAAAGTTTATTCTGGCACTGTGCCTCCCCCTCCCTCCTTCATAAGCCCCATAAGTTAAGTCTCTTGCTGAAGGCCCCACCCCTGCAACTCTGCACTCTGTAGATCCATTAACTAATTCACTGCTATTCCACAGACCTAGTAAGCACTCCTAGACAAGGTAATTACTACAGCAGTGGTCCCCAACGCTGTCCTCAAGGCCCACCAGCAGGTCATGTTTTAGGGATCTCCACATAGCCAGCTCTATAACTCTGATGCTGCATCTGTGTGGAGATCTGCAAAACCTGGCCTTTTGGTGGGCCTTGAGGACAGGTTTGGGGACCCCTGTGCTGCAGGATCAAGTTATCACTAGTTCATATGCTAACTGAGTAAAGGTCCTAGTTCCCTCACCTGGTTTTAGTAATGTTTTATTGGATTATTTATCGCCATAGAAATAATTTGTTACTATGAAACAAGCACCTGGTTAAACTATATTTATATTATATTTAGTGCTCCATCTTTATATCTATTCCCCTACTTTGAACTTCAGGGTTGATGGGGTCTTTGCATACAACCATCCCTTTCCCCACTTAGAGGCACCCACCAACCTACTCCTGAAAGTGGCAAAGCTGAATATTGCAATTTTATCTCCCTGCTGTGTCCTGTGCACCCACATATTCTTTTACACTTGTGAGGACAGAGTATCACCTGGAATATCACGGATGCCTGTGCTCCAACAGCTGGGTGATGCTCACTGCTGCTTCTAAGTTGCCGGTGGCTCTCACTAAAGTTTAGGTGTAACCGAAATGTTTTACCTGGACTAGGCGAGGTCTATCCACTGGACATGGTTGAAACTCTGGCATGATGCTTCATTGGTGGGCGTAGCAGGTGGTGGTGTGAAGGTGTACAATTAGAAGCCAAGGGGAAGGGCAGAGCTGACTTCAGTCCTTGCATACTCCCGTGATGAGTGTACCTCACTCCCATGCAGAATACAGGCTAATGGTTCAAAGAGGAGCAACACACAGAAATTTCCCTTTCCCGTTTGCTGTTCCTCTGTGCGGCATCATACCAAATTGTTGTGTACCCTCCCAGGAAGTCCCATTTCATTCACCTTCCTTTTGCTCCGACAGCACAGACTCGGATGAGAGCGAGTGCACTGGTTGGCAGAGCAGCGCACTCAGCCAATCGCAGTCACTCTGATAGCTAAGCACCGCCATGCCCCCACCACCCATTCAGAGAGGGTGAGCGCGGGCACACACATGGCTAGAGAGGAACGGGGATGCGGTCGGAGTGCACAGACGCAGCGAGGGCTCTAGAAGAAGGTGAGTGAAACTGGTGATCGAGGTGTTTCACACAGCGCAATTTGTTATGCCCCAAAGCGTGGAACTTGGATGGCCCTGGAGTCTTTTAAAATTATGCAGACTGACATTCTCCTCTTCCTCTACTGAGGCCTCTGATGATTCTCTTATTTCTCTGTCCAGACCTAAATTAGATGGTTTTACTTTGGAAAAGAAATCTGTATTTGATCTTGAAGCTGCTTCTGATGCAAGGGAATTCAATAAGATTGATATTAAGTGGGTTAGAGATGAGCGAGCCCGGTCTGAAAAGTTCGGGTTCGAACTGAACTTTGCAAGCTCGGGCCCCCAAATCTGTGCACGGACTTTAGTGAGAAAAACTGTGTGTATGTGTAATGTTTCTGTCCACTTGTGAGTTTCTCAAGCGTTTTTTTCTTCGTATTAGCATTTTCGTGGTTGTGTGTAAGCCTTTCCTTTAGCGTCTCTAATGTGTTATTGCTTTGTATTGTTTTCACATTCATGTGTAAAAGTTGGGATGAGTGAGGGCTTCCACATGATTCAGAGCCCAGATTTAGCATGTGAGAGAGGGCTATAAAACAAGAAATTTCCATCTACACTTAACCCTTTCGCTGCCAGCCTACCTGCAGCATTTCCCACTCCCTGTTGCCAGACTGAGTTTCACTGTTTCGCGCTACACATGTTCAACTGTCATTTTTGAAAGGATTTCCAGGGATTTCCCAGGAAAATTATATATTGTTTTTTTCAACAGAGTCTGGGCTTTAACATGAAATGTCTTGTTTGTATTTTTTAGGTGTATTCTCAACATTTTTGGGTGAAATGTGTGAAAAAAATTAAAAAAAATATATTTTTTTACAATTTGTAGAGTTTTTTTGTAATAAAAAATGTAAGTTTGTCAATAAAATCTTATTGCGTGAGAAACCCCAATTTCTCCCGGTTACAGCGATACCACATATGTATAGGTAGACACCCTTTCCTGCCCAGAAGCCTTTTATAGCTGCTGGATGACAAATGGTTAATTAAAAAAAAAAAATGACATAGGGTCCCCCTTCCCGGGGAGGGGGACCCCATTTTTTTTTGGATTTTTAAGGGTTAAAAACCCTTAAAAATCCAAAAAAAAAAATGACGTGGGGTCCCCCTTACCCAAAGTAACCAGCCCGGGACCAGCTATGGGGGCTTGTAGGCACAGAGTGGGGGGGCCAGCTTTGGTGGCCCCCCCACCCTGCAGCCTACGAGCCCACATAGCCTATGTGGGCCCGGGCTCTTCTGCCCCCCCCTGGCCTTTGGGGAGGCAGGTAATGGGGGTGCGGGGGTTAATGGCAAGCCACCCGCTAGGGCAGGTGACTTGCCACCCCCCCAGCCTTGTGAACTGGTATAAGGGGTCTCATGGACCCCTTACCAGCTCACAAAGGGTTAACTGTTAAAAAAACCACCACACAATAATAAAAAGTATTTTATTCAAAAAAAAAAAATTTTTTTTAACTGTACTTACCTTCGATTGCAAGCTCTTGTCCCTCGCCGCTCAGCTGACAGATGCCTGTGATCGGCATCCAGAGAAGGAGAAGGCAGGAGATCAGAGGATCTCCTGTCACCTCCTTCCAGGGCACCGATCACCGGCATCTGAGAAGCTGAGAAAGCTGAAGCCGGTGATCGGGACCGGGATGACGTCATAAGCCCCGCCCCCAAGGGGGCGGGGCTTAGAGGCAAGATGGCGGCCACCATCGTGAAGAAGAGAGGAGAGAGCCTCCCAGGCTCTCTCCTGAAGATCGGTAAGTCCTGGGGGGGGATCGGAGGCCCCCCAGGTGAAGAGGAGGGACAGCGGGAGCCAGCGCACACACAGGTAAGTGAATGTCATTTTTATTTTTTATTTTTTTTTACAGTTAGCAGCTGCTGCTGCAGAAGCGGGGGGGGGGCGGCCTATTCCGGGGGCTCTCCTGGAGCCATCCGACCCCCCACGGGGGATCGGATGGCACCAAATTAAAGAGGAGACCCGGCCGGATCCAACAAGGGGTCAGGTGAGTATTTTTGATTTTTATTTTTTAAACTAGAAGCGAGGAAAGTCAAGCACGTAACACCTACGGGCTTGGCACTTAAGGCCCAGCCAAGCCAGCACGTAGGTGTTACGTGCTTGGCAACAAAAGGGTTAAGGGCACTTTTTGTTGGTGAGCTTGTGCTTTCGTGGTGTGTGAGAATGGAGTCCTAAGGCACTGGGAAGCTATCCCCTTCTTTTAAATACCCCCCAAAATAAACATTTTTAAATATTTTACTGGGTTATCCTTTGAGGTATGGCCCACCAGGAATTCTCCTGGATCTCCCTATGCCTGTGCCACTGAACTTCTGGCAATTGAAGATAAAGGATGTGGGTTTTGCAGAGGACCTCCAGCAGAAAACTTTTATTTTTTTTAAGTTACTTAGGGGGGTTGTTTGTTTGTTTGTTTGGAGCAGGGGTTAAACAAGTCTAGCAGACTCTGGAGGTCTGATTTAGGCATATCTGAAGTCCAGCCAACTTCTGAGAATCCTTCTGTTGTAAAAGGATCAAAATGTCAGTAGGAGATTTATACTTTTAAAATATGGCTGAAAGCTAGCACACCTTATACATGGTCACTAACAGCACAAAGCACATTTAGCCTTAGCACACTGTGTAAAACTGTATCAGCCTCTTCAAATTGCTTTGATATGTTTTTTTGCAGCACCGTTGTACAGGATATTTATAAAAAATTCTCATTGAGTTTAAAAACAAAATCACAAACCTCTTTAAGGAGAAAAGATGAGGCTGCAAAAGCAAAGGACCAGCCATATCGGTAATTGAAATATTGCTCAGAACTACTAGGCCGGTTCATGACTTCATCGTTAATACTTGAGATGTATAATACCAAGCCAACAACTAAAGAAAGACCTGCAAAAGGAATACAGCTCATAATAAACTTGGCAATCTTTCCATCGTACTCGAAAAACTTTTAATAACTGAAAGGGTGTTGCAAGCCGGGGATATAAGATGAAACCACGGTTTAATTTTTTTCAGGGGCAGGTACAATAAAGCCAATTTATACACTAGGTTGACCGGATTTGTGGCAAGCTTTTTATTTTTTCCTAAAGCAGCAATTGGCAATGTGCATCACTTGACACATCCAGGTCACGCCTTACAAGAATTCTAGATGTCCCTTAGTTTTGCAAACCGGAAGCAACAGCATACAGACTTTGAAGCTGATGGGGGTATGTGGCCTTACAAAATACAAGTATAATTTCATACCTAAAAATGAAATCTCCCTTTATCATATTCAGCCAAATGACATTGGTGGCTCAGTGTAAAACAGAGGTTATAAAACGTAACCAATCACCTATATGTGGTCTGCCGCCGAGCGTTATGCATCATCCCGGGGCGGCAGAGACTATTCCATGTGCACTTTGCCAGCCAGACTCAAGCCCTGAGCCAGGGCTCAGCAATACAGCACTGCCTGCCAACTCAAATGAATGTGCAACTGTTGTGCTTCTTTAGGCTGCAACTAGAGGGCATCCAAGAGCCGATAAACACTGTGCAAAGAGAGAAGGTCGAGAACATGGCAGCTGCTTCTGTCTTACTGTGCAAATTGTACCATTACAAAGCAGAAGAAAATCTTTGTATTTCAGTAAGAATTCCCCACATGGAATGGTTTATGCTGTCTCAGGACGATGTGGAACATTCCCCTTCAATATGTGACGTCAGAAATAGGTGGTTGGTTATATTTTATAACCTTGGTTTTACACTGCACCACCAATATTTTTTGGATGAATATAATAGAGGAAGAACAAGTTTTTGGATTTGAAATTATACTTGTCCTTTAACTCATTCCTTTTTTTGTATATGATATGGCCTTTTGTTTCAAAAGATATCTTCAAGTACACCTACATTACATGATACACAAAATATACTATATATATATATTATAAAGTACTGTATAGTAATAAGAATATATATTTGACTTTTAAATAATAAATATAATGTGATTCTAAGTAGAGAGAGAAGTAGAAACATTTCAGGAGTTTCGAAATGTTTGAAGATGCTAAGGCGTTGATCATTAACAGCTAAAACTTTCAGATGCGAAAAAGATCCACTGACTACTTTTAAAGAAAATAAGCTGCCAGATCAATGTATGTTTTGGTGCAAATGCCATGTTTCAAAATAAAGCAGGAAACAGTCCTTATTTTCAGTCCACTTCTTATAATTGTACTTTTATTCTACAATTTTATGTTAGTGTGGCTCTTATTTACTATGATTTCTTACCTGATAATATGAAGAAAATGCCAGAAACAAAGGCCAGAATTGTCCTCTGAGGTCGGATATGGCCAATGTTGCTAATAACAAAGGCAGTAAACACAAGAAAAAGACTGACCATAGGGAATGGTGTTGCACTGCGGATGGTTTCTGAAAAAATTAAAAGAAAATTATCTTTCTTACTCTTACTTAATATATATATATATATATATATATATATATATATATATATATATATATATATATATATATATAAAACATATGTTTTTGACGCAGTCTAGCAAGCTTTCCATGACATGCAGAGATTATTTTACAATGTCAAAGATATTTTTGCCTCTGGTTGGAGAAGTGACATTTTGGATGTTTTGGGGCAGCTGTATGTGGAGGCAGATCCCATCTCCGTGTCCAAGGAATTAAAAATATAAGCCCTACACAACCTTTTCCCCCACAGCTGATTTAGTTTAATCCATCTGTTTTAAACGTATTGGGTGCCGAGATTGAATCCTTCAGTATGCAAGGCCTATATTTTATTCACTGACGACACTGACTCTAGCACTCCAATGTGATATAAATATTTTTGTGAATAATTCAATAAAGAAAAAAAACAATAGACAATGCAAGTAGACCATATACATATTTTTGTACATGAATATATTGGATGAATATGGGGATTATCTAAGTTTTTCTCCATAGATAGCACCCAAAAGTATATTAGAAAAATGATTTGTTCTGATATGCTTTCTAGCTACATCTTTATAACATTATGTAAAATGTTTCAGTGAATACATTTACATTCATTCCTACAGCCACACACTCTAGGGAAACAGTATTTTAAAGAAATGCATAGAGCATTTTTAGTAATTAGCCAGCTACAGAGGTCTCGCTACAGGACTAAACTTACCTGTTATAACAGTAATATGTTTCAGCTTCAAGCTATTTTTACATTCAACCTAAATAGTGTTTTTTTGTTCAGAAAATTGTGCCCCCTACAAGTACAACACAACAGGCATAGGGACTGGTAGCCCCAGGGCTTGCAGGTTAAATGGCTGGCCCGAGACTGTGGCAGCATACAGCCACTATGCACCTCAGCAAAGGCCCAGTACTCCTATAGAAGTGCACCTGACTCAAGGCCAAGGCAGGAATTCCCAAAGCCCCCTAGACTAGTTCAAAGTAGACCAAAGTCAAATTACTCGCACTCCCTCCTCGTTGTTCAGCTTCCAAGCTTGGGAATATCAGATCCTATGCCTGGTGTGTCAGCTAGTAGCTCAGTGGTGGGTGAGGCCCTTGGAGGCCTAATAGGGAATCACAAACACTACCCATTGCCCAACCTTTGGACAATTTTGATCACAAGGTAACATCTCTATTGAGGATCGATGAAAGTAATAAGTAAAATGGAGTAAAATGCACACTATATTTTTTTTTTACTTAGGTCTAAAAATTGCACTAATCTTTTGTTTTCTATCTAGAGTTTACATTCCACTCCAAAGTGTATTTTCTTTTCTCCTGGTGCTAAATAAACCCCTGTGTTAGCTCAAAGGGGGCATGTTTACAGAACCCATAGCATTAGATACTCATGTTCTGCTTTTCAGTTTAAAAAAACATCAAATGTTGACTTCTTCAGCTTGAAAAAGTGATCTCAGTAGGACTGGTCAGGAGCAAAACAAAGTTAGTAACTGTTACTGTTTCATGAGTAGTCTCATTCCCTTTGCAGCCTAGTGCTCAGTGCTCAGTGTTAATGTTCAGCACACAAGCGGCATCTCACAAAGTTTTCAAGTAAAATGATCATCAAGATGCAATACACCAATACAACTATAGATCTACTATAAAATAGCTGTTCCAAATTACTGCATTTGGATGCGCTTTGTGGTCAGTCTATTTTTAGATTCTTCTGATATTTGAGAAAGGTAAGCCTTCAGTGTATTTATTAGTACCTAGGCGTTGATCGTTTCTCTCTTTTTGGGATTACTCTCCGCATCCGCAGGTATTATAGGCCGTCCCTGCTTTTCAGCATGTATTCAATAACAACAATTATAATAAGATTAGTTATAATAAAATGGACACTCGCCGCCGCAGGCCGGGGGGTTAAATATCACTCCCAGGGCCCCGAATCCAACTCTGTGTTATGATACTTCTGTGTCATGCTTGCTGTGTGTTTCACTTAAACATAATTCTACTGCAGTGAGTGCCAAGATGTTCCTCTGTAGCTTGAGGGACTTCCTAGGACCCCAAAGTAAGCTCCATACTGTAGTTCTTTCCCACACACTTGTCATGTAAAGCACATCCCCGTCGCTCTCCTGCTGCCAAATGAGGCCAAGACAAGAAAAGCACTTGAAATATGTCCTTTAATCACACCTGAAATTGTTACACCAGTAGAAACATGCTCTTCAGTTCATTGTTGTTCCTCTTAGTATGTTCAACCTCAGGCCAACTCTTTCCAGCCTGTTTACTCACAGTATAGTCTTCTGGCATGCAGTCCATCAGTGTCATCTGACGTCATCCAGGAATAGCATGTATCTGTTCCCCCTCCCTCTTTTCTTCCTGACACCAGGGCTCGGGCATCAGTCAAGGGGGTGCAGTGTATCCTGGGTGATGTAATCTCTTTCTCTCTCTTAAATGATCTTATGGGAAACAGGTTATAAGCATTATCATTCTATTCTCTTATAAAGCTACATTCTTATCAAGGCTCTAACTTATTCCTTTAAAATGTTTTAAAGAAGAATACATATTTTAAAACATCTTACAAAATTACAAAATTATAAATATAAGCAAAAGTATGCCACATATGTACGGTTCGGTCCGAATTTATTCGCGACGAATAGCTATTAAAAATGGCTATTTCTGGGCGTCTGAGAGCCTCCATAGGGTTGCAGAACGTTTTGCTTGGCTGTAACATGCATAGGATGCATGCTGGGTTAGTGAAATACTATTGTAAAGAAGTATGACATGCAGATCAGAGGCGTCGCTATTAGATTCGCTGATGCAGAGGGGCACAATTACAGAGCTTAGAGCTGGCATCAGCATGATGAGCCCATATATTGCCTATAGAACACACCCTGAATTTGGCAGCAGCATAGGGAGCCCAAATATTGCCTGAAAGGCACACAGTGGAGTTGGCAGCAGCATAGGGAGCCCATATATTGCCTAAAGAACACACCCTGAATTTGTCAGCAGCATAGGGAGCCCAAATATTGCCTGAAAGACACACTCTGGACTATATATTGCTTGAAAGACACACCCAGGAGTTGGCGGCAGCAGCAGCAGCAGCAGCATTAGGAGCCCATATATTGCTTGAAAAACACATTGGAGTTGGCAGCAGCATTAGGAGCTCATATATTGCCTGAAAGACACACCCAGGAGTTGGCAGCAGCATTAGGAGCCCATATATTGCCTGAAAGACACACCCAGGAGTTGGCAGCAGCATAGGGAGCTCATATTATGCCTGAAAAACACATTGGAGTTGGCAGCAGCATTAGGAGCCCATATATTGCCTGAAAGACACACATTGGAGTTGGCAGCAGCATTAGGAGAACATAAATTGCCTGAAAGACACACCCAGGAGTTGGCAGCAGCAGCAGCATAAGGAGCTCATATATTGCCTGAAAGACACACATTGGAGTTGGCAGCAGCATTAGGAGCCCATATATTGCCTGAAAGACACACCCAGGAGTTGACAGCAACAGCAGCAGCATTAGGAGCCCATATATTGCCTGAAAAACACATTGGAGTTGGAAGCAGCATTAACCCTTTCAGTGCCAAGCACGTAGATTCTACGTGCTTGACTTTCCCCCCTGCTAGTAAAAAAAATCAAAAATACTCACCTGACCCCTCGTTGGATCTGGCCGGGTCTCCCCCCCGTCGGGGGTCGGATGGCTCCAGGAGAGCCCCCGAAATAGGCTGCCCCCCCACTTTGGCAGCAGCTGCTAACTGTAAAAAAAAATAAAAATGACATTTGCTTACCTGTGGCCGCGCTGCCTCCCACCGGGTCTTCTCTTCACTGGGGGGGCCTCCGATCGCCCCCCCCCCAGCCTCTTCGGTGGCGAGGAGAGGGCGACTGCTAGCCCCCCACTCTGTTCCTACAAGCCCCCTAAGCTGGTCCCGGGCTGGTTACTTTGGGTAAGGGGGACCCCATGTCAATTTTTTTTTTAAGGGTTTTTAACCCTTAAAAATTCAAAAAAAAATGGGGTCCCCCCATTAACCCTTTGTGTTCTGTCATCCAGCAGCTATAAAAGGCTTCCAACTGGTGAGCAGAAGCCAGTGATCGCCGAGGGACACAGTGCTCCAGGATGGATGGGAGGTAAGTATTTAAAAAAAAAAATTAATAAAATAATTTTTTCTCTTTGTGTGTGTCTGTGTTTTTTTTTACATTTAACCCCTTGTGAACTGGTAAGGGGTCCATGACCCCTATACCAGTTCACAAGTCTGAGGGGGGTGGCAAGTCACCTGCTACTAGCGGGTGACTTGCCATTAACCCCCGGAACCCCCATTACCTGCCTCCCCAAAGCCCGGGGGGGGGGGCAGAAGAGCCCGGGCCCACGGGCTATGCGGGCTTGTAGCCTACAGGGCCAGGGGCCAAAAAAGCTGGCCCCTGCGCCCTGTTCCTACAAGCCCTGCATAGCTGGTCCCGGGCTGGTTACTTTGGGTAAGGGGGGCCCCATGTCAATTTTGTGGGGGATTTTTAAGGGTTTTTAAAAAAAAAAAAAAAAACCAAAAATGGGGTCCCCCCAGGAAGGGGGACCCTGTGTCGTTTTTTTTTCTCGATTTAACCCATTGTAGTGTGGATGGTAGTTGTATTTTATTTGTAAAAGTATAAAGTACTTGTTTCAGTTAGGGGGGTCTCCTGGGCAGGAACGATAAATATGTGGTACCGTTCTAATCGGTAGAAATGGGGCTTTCACATGCAATATGGTTTTCTTTAATAAAATACATTTTTTATTTAAAATAAAGGAGTCAATTTTCTAAAAAAAAATGTATTTATTTTTTTTTACTTAATAATATTGTAAAAAACAAAATAAAATTTACAAGCAAGACATTTCATGTTAAAGCCTAAACTCTGCTGCAAAAAAATATATATATAATTTTCCTGAAAATTCCAGCAAAAATGGCGCAAAACATGGTGCAAAATGGGGAAAAATGACCTGTCAACAGAGGGTGACAAAATCTCAAGTAGGCTGGCAATTAAAAGGGTTAGAAGTAGCTATGTATGTTGGGTATTGGGACCTTGCGCTTTCAGACTTAGCTCGTTTTTTCTTGTTTGCATATTTATATTTTAGGAAAAGGTGTTTTTTATTCAGCTTTTTTATACATTTTTTAGGGAAACCCTGCACAACCAAAGAATTCTTTGAGGGATTAATTCCAGAAAGATGAGCCCACTACAACAAGTTGGGTACGCTTAGAAAGAGTAATATGTGTACTTTCAGGTAATATATGGTTTATGGGGGATATTCCAAATGTAAAGGGTTGTTTTGGTTGAAAAATCACAATGTGCGCACTTTGCAGAGCTGAAATTTTTAAGTAAAATCTCTGTTACGCACATGCTTTACTTTGGGGTGTTTGGCAACTCTTCCCTTGACAGTAGCAATGCATGTTTGGTATCGTTCTGTTCGGGGGATGTTGCTTTTTTAGATTAAACTTGTTTTTTTTGTTTGCACATAGTTTTTTTTAGTAAAATGTGGCTTTGATTCTGCTTTTTTATCCTTTTTTTAGGGAAACTCTTTGCAACCAAAGAATACATTGAGGGATTACTTCCAGAAAACTATGGGCACATCAACAAGCCTGGTACACCTAGAAAGCTTGAGGTGTGTACTTCCAGAGAATGTGGGGGGTATTTCAAATGTAAAGGGTTGTTTTTCTTGAAAAACTGCAAGGTGCGCATATTGCATAGCATAGTTGTATTTTATCTGAAAATCCCCTAAAGCGCTGGTTCAGTTTGGGGGAGTCTCCTGGGCAGGAAAGGGTGTCTACCTATACATATGTGGTATCGCTGTAACTGGGAGAAATTGGGATTTCACACGCAATAAGATTTTATTGACAAACTTACATTTTTTATTACAAAAAACACTACAAATTGTAAAAAAAAATTTTTTTTTCACATATTTCACCCAAAAATATGAAGAATACACCTAAAAAATTACAAACAAGACATTTCATGTTAAAGCCCAAACTCTGCTGAAAAAAACAATATATCATTTTCCTGGGAAATCCCTGGAAATCCCTTCAAAAATCACATTTGAACATGGGGAGCGCAAATAGTGCAAAATGGTCTGGCAACAGAGTGTGACAAAAACTCCAGGTAGGCTGGCAGCGAAAGGGTTAAAAGCCCATGTATTGCCTGAAATACACATTGGAGTTGGCAGCAGCATTAGGAGCCCATATATTGCCTGAAAGACACACTCTGAACTTGGCAGCAGCATAGGGGGCACATATATTGCATGAAAAACACACCCAGGAGTTGGCAGCAGCATAGGGAGCTCATATATTGCCTAAAAAACACATTGGAGTTGGCAGAGCCATTAGGGGGCCACATATTGCCTGAAAGACACATTGGAGTTGGCAGCAGCATTAGAAGCCCATATATTGCCTGAAAGACACACCCAGGAGTTGGCAGCAGCAGCAGCAGCATTAGGAGCCCATATATTGCCTGAAAGACACACTCTGGACTTGGCAGCAGCATAGGGAGCCCATATATTGCCTGAAAGACACTCCTAGGAGTTGGCAGCAGCATAGGGAGCTCATAGATTGCCTGAAAAACACATTGGAGTTGGCAGCAGCATTAGGAGCCCATATATTGCCTGAAAGACACACACTGGAGTTGGCAGCAGCATTAGGAGCCCATATATTGCCTGAAAAACACATTGGCGTTTGCAGCAGCATTAGGAGCCCATATATTGCCTGAAAGACACACATTGGAGTTGGCAGCAGCATTAGGAGCCCATAAATTGCCTGAAAGACACACCCAGGAGTTGGCAGCAGCAGCAGCAGCATAGGGAGCTCATATTTTGCCTGAAAGACACACATTGGAATTGGCAGCAGCATTAGGAGCCCATATATTGCCTGAAAGACGCACTGATGAGTTGGCAGCAGCAGCAGCAGCATTAGGAGCCCATATATTGCCTGAAAAACACATTGGATTTGGCAGCAGCATTAAGAGCCCATATATTGCCTGACATACACACTGGAGTTGGCAGCAGCGATAGGAGCCCATATATTACCTGAAAGACACACCCAGGAGCTGGCAGCAACAGCAGCAGCATTAGGAGCCCATATATTTCCTGAAAGACACACTCTGGACTTGGCAGCAGCATAGGGAGCACATATTTTGCATGAAAAACACACCCAGGAGTTGGCAGCAGCATAGGGAGCTCATATATTGCCTGAAAAACACACTGAAGTTGGCAGCAGCATTAGGAGCCCATATACTGCCTGAAAGACACATTGGAGTTGGCAGCAGCATTAGGAGCCCATATATTGCCTGAAAGACACACTCTGGACTTGGCAGCAGCATAGGGAGCAAATATATTGCCTGAAAAACACATTGGAGTTGGCAGCATATTGAGCTCATATATTGCCTTAAAGACACACCCAGGAGTTGGCAGCAGCAGAAGGAGCTCATATATTGCCTGAAAGACACATATTGGAGTTGGCAGCAGCATTTGGAGCCCATAAATTGCCTGAAAGACACACCCAGGAGTTGGCAGCAGCAGCAGCAGCAGCAGCATAGGGAGCTTATATATTGCCTGAAAGACACACCCAGGAGTTGGCAGCAGCAGCAGCATTAGGAGCCCATATATTGCCTGAAATACACACTCTGTACTTGGCAGCAGCATAGGGAGCACATATACTGCCTGAAAGACACACCCAGGAGTTGGCAACAGCATAAGGAGCTCATATATTGCCTGAAAAACACATTGGAGTTGGCAGCAGCATTAGAAGCCCATAAATTGCCTTAAAGACACATCCAGAAGTTGGCAACAGCAGCAGCATTAGAAGCCCATATATTGCCTGAAAAACACATTGGAGTTGGCAGCAGTATAGGGAGCTCATATATTGAAAGACACACCCAGGAGTTGGCAGCAGCATTAGGAGCCCATATATTGCCTGAAAAACAGATTGGAGTTGGCAGCAGCATAGAGAGCCCATATATTGCCTGAAAAAAACATTGGATTTGGCAGCAGCATTAAGAGCCCATATATTGCCTGACATACACACTGGAGTTGGCAGCAGCATTAGGAGCCCATATATTGCCTGAAAGACACACACTGGAGTTGGCAGCAGCATTAGGAGCCCATATATTGCCTGAAAAACACATTGGCGTTTGCAGCAGCATTAGGAGCCCATATATTGCCTGAAAGACACACATTGGAGTTGGCAGCAGCATTAGGAGCCCATAAATTGCCTGAAAGACACACCCAGGAGTTGGCAGCAGCAGCAGCAGCATAGGGAGCTCATATTTTGCCTGAAAGACACACATTGGAATTGGCAGCAGCATTAGGAGCCCATATATTGCCTGAAAGACGCACTGATGAGTTGGCAGCAGCAGCAGCAGCATTAGGAGCCCATATATTGCCTGAAAAACACATTGGATTTGGCAGCAGCATTAAGAGCCCATATATTGCCTGACATACACACTGGAGTTGGCAGCAGCGATAGGAGCCCATATATTACCTGAAAGACACACCCAGGAGCTGGCAGCAACAGCAGCAGCATTAGGAGCCCATATATTTCCTGAAAGACACACTCTGGACTTGGCAGCAGCATAGGGAGCACATATTTTGCATGAAAAACACACCCAGGAGTTGGCAGCAGCATAGGGAGCTCATATATTGCCTGAAAAACACATTGAAGTTGGCAGCAGCATTAGGAGCCCATATACTGCCTGAAAGACACATTGGAGTTGGCAGCAGCATTAGGAGCCCATATATTGCCTGAAAGACACACTCTGGACTTGGCAGCAGCATAGGGAGCAAATATATTGCCTGAAAAACACATTGGAGTTGGCAGCATATTGAGCTCATATATTGCCTTAAAGACACACCCAGGAGTTGGCAGCAGCAGAAGGAGCTCATATATTGCCTGAAAGACACATATTGGAGTTGGCAGCAGCATTTGGAGCCCATAAATTGCCTGAAAGACACACCCAGGAGTTGGCAGCAGCAGCAGCAGCAGCATAGGGAGCTTATATATTGCCTGAAAGACACACCCAGGAGTTGGCAGCATCAGCAGCATTAGGAGCCCATATATTGCCTGAAAGACACACTCTGTACTTGGCAGCAGCATAGGGAGCACATATATTGCCTGAAAGACACACCCAGGAGTTGGCAACAGCATAAGGAGCTCATATATTGCCTGAAAAACACATTAGAGTTGGCAGCAGCATTAGAAGCCCATAAATTGCCTTAAAGACACACCCAGAAGTTGGCAACAGCAGCAGCATTAGAAGCCCATATATTGCCTGAAAAACACATTGGAGTTGGCAGCAGTATAGGGAGCTCATATATTGAAAGACACACCCAGGAGTTGGCAGCAGCATTAGGAGCCCATATATTGCCTGAAAAACAGATTGGAGTTGGCAGCAGCATAGAGAGCCCATATATTGCCTGAAAAAAACATTGGAGTTGGCAGAAGCATAGGGAGCTCATATATTGCCTTAAAGACACACCCATGAGTTGTCAGCAGCAGAAGGAGCTCATATATTGCCTGAAAGACACACCCAGGAGATGGCAGCAGCAGAAGGAGCTACCATACATCAGCTACTCGCATGCATCAGCTATTGGTGGGTGGAAATCCTGGCTGATCCATGCCTGATTCATCTTCACAAAGGTGAGTCTCTCCACATTTTTCGTATACAGACAAGTTTTCCTTGCCGTTACTATGGCCCCCGCAGCAATAAAGACCCGCTCAGATGGCACACTACTGGCCGGGCAGGGCAGCTTTCCCAGGGCCAGTTGCGGCCACAAGTCAAGTTTGGCTGCCCAGAAGTCCAGCGGATCCTCAAGGTGCGTTGGCATGGTCATTTCAAGGGATGACACGAGCTGCTGGTTCAGGCCCTGCTCCAGGCCTTCCTGCTGCTCATGAGTAGCCTTTCTGCGGTAGCAGAAAGCTACTCATTAGCGACTGAAGACTGAGGCTGCTGCTGATGGAGCTACTGCTCCTGCCACCCCCCCCCTGCAGCCATGGCAGTGGAAGGTGAGTGCAGAGGTCCCCCCGAGTCAGACCTGCGAGAGTATGGACCATGGCGCAGATAGGCATCGGCCAACTGACTACGTAGAATGTCTTTGTAGTAGGTCAGTTTGTCCTCTCTCTCGGCGGGTTAAAAAAATGCCCCCATTTTGTGCCGGAAGCGAGGGTCCAATAAGGTGGAGAGCCAGTAGTCATCCGGCAGAAAAATGGAGACAATTCTGCGGTCACTACGCAAGCACATGAGCATGCATCGTGCCATTTGTGCAAGTGATTTGAAGAGACTACCTGTCTCCATCTCCACTGCATACTGCCACAGTGTGTCTAGGTACTCTGAATATTTATGCTAGTGTTTGGGATGCCCCCTCCTCACATACAGAGCAGGCCTCCCTTGATTGTGGAAAAGTGACGTTGATTATAAAATGCAAGCAGTTAATAGACAGGTAGTCTTGAAATATTATGCTAGTGTTTGGGATGCCCCCTCCTCACATGCAGAGGAGGCATCCCTTGATTGTGGAAAAGTGACGTTATATATAAATTGCAAGCAGTTAATAGACAGGTAGTCTTGAAATATTTATGCTAGTGTTTGGGATGCCCCCTCCTCACATACAGAGCAGGCCTCCCTTGATTGTGGAAAAGTGACGTTGATTATAAAATGCAAGCAGTTAATAGACAGGTAGTCTTGAAATATTAATGCTAGTGTTTGGGATGCCCCCTCCTCACATACAGAGGAGGCATCCCTTGATTGTGGAAAAGTGACGTAAATTATAAAATGCAAGCAGTTAATAGACAGGTAGTCTTGAAATATTTATGCTAGTGTTTGGGATGCCCCCTCCTCACATATAGAGCAGGCCTCCCTTGATTGTGGAAAAGTGACGTTGATTATAAAATGCAAGTAGTTAATAGACAGGTAGTCTTAAAATATTAATGCTAGTGTTTGGGATGCCCCCTCCTCACATACAGAGCAGGCCTCCCTTGATTGTGGAAAAGTGACGTTGATTATAAAATGCAAGCAGTTATTAGACAGGTAGTCTTGAAACATTTATGCTAGTGTTTGGGATGCCCCCTCCTCACATAAAGAGCAGGCCTCCCTTGATTGTGGAAAAGTGACTTTGCTTATAAAATGCAAGCAGTTATTAGACAGGTAGTCTTGAAATATTTATGCTAGTGTTTGGGATGCCCCCTCCTCACATACAGAGCAGGCCTCCCTTGATTGTGGAAAAGTGACGTTGATTATAAAATGCAAGCAGTTAATAGACAGGTAGTCTCGAAATATTAATGCTAGTGTTTGGGATTCCCCCTCCTCACATACAGAGGAGGCCTCCCTTGATTGTGGAAAAGTGACGTTAATTATAAAATGCAAGCAGTTAATAGACAGGTAGTCTTGAAATATTTATGCTAGTGTTTGGGATGCCCCCTCCTCACATACAGAGCAGGCCTCCCTTGATTGTGGAAAAGTGACGTTGATTATAAAATGCAAGCAGTTTATAAACAGGTAGTCTTAAAATATTAATGCTAGTGTTTGGGATGCCCCCTCCTCACATACAGAGCAGGCCTCCCTTGATTGTGGAAAAGTGACGTTGATTATAAAATGCAAGCAGTTATTAGACAGGTAGTCTTGAAATATTTATGCTAGTGTTTGGGATGTCCCCTCCTAGCATACAGAGGAGGCCTCCCTTGATTGTGGAAAAGTGACATTAATTATAAAATGAAAGCAGTTATTAGACAGGTAGTCTTGAAAAATGTATGCTAGTGTTTGGGATTCCCCCTCCTCACATACAGAGCAGGCCTCCCTTGATTGTGGTAAAGTGACTTTGCTTATAAAATGCAAGCAGTTATTAGACAGGTAGTCTTGAAATATTAATGCTAGTGTTTGGGATTCCCCCTCCTCACATACAGAGCAGGCCTCCCTTGATTGTGGTAAAGTGACTTTGCTTATAAAATGCAAGCAGTTATTAGACAGGTAGTCTTGAAATATTTATGATAGTGTTTGGGATGCCCCCTCCTCACATACAGAGCAGGCCTCTCTTGATTGTGGTAAAGTGACGTTGATTATAAAATGCAAGCAGTTATTAGACAGGTAGTCTTGAAATATTTATGCTAGTGTTTGGTATGCCCCCTCCTCACATACAGAGCAGGCCTCCCTTGATTGTGGAAAAGTGACTTTGCTTATAAAATACAAGTAGTTATTAGACAGGTAGTCTTAAAATATTTATGCTAGTGTTTGGGATGCCCCCTCCTCACATACAGAGGTGGGCTCCTTTGATTTTGGAAAAGTGACGTTGATTATAAAATACAAGCAGTTATTAGACAGGTAGTCTTGAAATATTAATGCTAGTGTTTGGGATGCCCCCTCCTCACATACAGAGGTGGGCTCCTTTGATTTTGGAAAAGTGACGTTGATTATAAAATGCAAGCAGTTATTACACAGGTAGTCTTGAAATATTAATTCTAGCACACTTTTTAAAGAATGACACCAGGTAAAGGAAAAGCTAAATAGGAAGGAGTGTTATTAACACTAAATAGGCTTGAAAGCTAATGCAAACAGTTTAAACTTTCCCTGTCTTTATCTGTCACTGTCACAGTCGCTCTCCTTCTCTATCTGTCCCGCGCTTCTTCTGTCTGTCTTCTATTTATCTATCTATCTATCTATCTATCTATCTATCTATCTATCTATCTATCTGTCTGTCTGTCTGTCTGTCTGTCTGTCTGTCTGTCTGTCTGTCTGTCTGTCTGTCTATCTATCTATCTATCTGTCTGTCTGTCTGTCTGTCCCTCGCTCTCTCCCTGCCTGATCTGCTCTGGCCGTAATACAGTGTCAGAATGATCTTCAGCAAGATGGCCGCCGTTTATATGGGGCTGTGACATCATCGGTAAGCCTGTCTGCTGATGTGCAGCATGTGACCCCTACCCAGCATTTCTTGCCCCATGGGACATGTCCTGACGTGGATCCACCATTTTAGATGGACTGTATAGCAGTAAATGGATTTTTAAGGAAGCGATTCAAGCGATCGAATCGCGGCGATATTCGGAATCGTAACGAATCGAATAGTTCATAAAATTCGTAACGAATTGGGGTTCGTCAGAATCGATTCGCTCATCTCTAGTATAAAACTCTCCGGGCACATAAGATTCATTGATTTAAAACAAACTGATATTCAGTAATACACATATATTTACAGGGTTACACAGATTTACAAATGTATTGCATTAAATATAATAACTAAAATTATAGGCAATTTGAGGTAGAACCAGTAGGGGATTTGGGGGATAAAAAATTATTTTTCCTCTAAAAAGTAATTTAAGTCAATATTTATATTTTATCCTTTTGCATGTCCAATTTAAAGATCCAGTATTTTTCTAATTATAATTCCCTGAGGCTTGCTCCACGCCAATTCGGGTCTGCCCTCTCTATTATCCAGAATTTCAGACCTTTTGGGTCCCCTCCATGGTAGGTGAGAAGATGTAGAGAACGATTATGAGGTACTAGCCCATTTTTTATATTTTAAACATCCTTTTTGTGCAACCAATATATAGAAGATTGCAAACAATAAATCACATAACTCCTATTGCAAGTGGTTCCTTGTTTTAATTTATATTCTTGTCCATTTATTGGATTTATACATTTCTTTTTTGCTTAAAAAAGTCTCTTTGGACTATAAGTTGCACCCTTTACAGTCTCCACAAAGGAGCACAAAGGAGCCTTTATGATTTAGAGGCTGATTCATTACATGAGCGTCTGCATAGCAGCGCTTAGAGCGACCGCTAGTATACGCTGTGATCGGCTTTTGGGCGCTGTAACAGAGTGCCTCAGTTGCTGTAGTAACCTGGCCGGCATTGATGAATGAGATGTTGGGCGTTCTAACACCAGTACAGCGTTGCAGCGAGTGAAAGGTAGCACCAGCTCAGTGCGACCGACTCTCAGCGACTCACACCATATTCAACAAAAAAACAGGCTCACAGAGTGAAGGTGCTCTGGATCTGGTTCGCTATAGCATATAGCGGCAAACGCTGTGTTTTTAGACACATATCCACCAGTAACAATGCAAAAAAACATGACATTGTTGGAACACTGTGACATTAACACTTTAGTGCCAGACCTGTAATGACAATTCTGCATTAAAATGTAAATTATAAAAAAAAATTCAAAAATACTTTATTCCAGGCCAGGAGAGGTAAAATCATTATTTGAGAGGAAAATAAGAAAAAAAATTGTGATCAGTAAAGAGATTAGAAGGAACGTCCATTGAAATGTATGGGAGAGCGTCAGGTAGCGACAGGTAAGACCTGTCGCTCTGGAAGCTAGAGTGCCGGGCTATACGCTGAGTCGCCTGTAATGATAAATCGTACGCTACATGGCGCTGTTAGAGTCACTCAACAGAATTGCCTTCATAAAAGTGGTTTTGCGTACAGCACCCAGCGTTCACCAGACGCTGCCTGCCGCTACGAAGCACTACCTGGCGCTAGACCTTCATGAATAAACCCCATAGTTGTCCTATTATTAGGGGATCTATGAAACTGGTAATTGGTGACCTTCAAAAACTGAACATAAAAACTAATAAAAGACAGCAAACAGAAAAAGGAAAGTGTGTGAAGACACCAAAAAATCTAAAAGATAAAACAGAAATTGTCCTGAAACCGGTGGACAATAGAGGTGACTCAGCGATCCTAGACAAACAGAAATATCTAAATGACACCAAAGGACTGCTATCTGATGAGAAATTAAGAAGTGATCCAACTAGACAGTACCATATGAAATTAAAAAACAGTGTTGGATGAGGGTAGAAGGAAGGGTATCTTGAAAATAAGGAATACCACTATCTAAATATACAAGAATCCCCCAGGAAGACCAATCATAATTGGAATTGGTTCGATAACCAGTCGATTGGGGGGGTACATAGATACCTTCCTGCAACCTTTGGTACAAAAAATCCTTTTTTTCTTAACGACTCAGGGATGTTTTTAGATGAGATGAAATCCTTTAATGGACAGTGGGAGTGCACATTGTAAACTGCAGATGTCAGTTCTCATACACACCCCATCCGGATTCAGTTCTTTTTCATTGTCTAATCTTTTTCCTCATACATTATTTTTGGTTTGATTTTTATTTGCAAAAGGTGGGGGTAGCAATGGGGGGGGGGTATGCTCCCAGTCTTGCCAATTTATTTATGTGCCTGTGGGGGAGGAATGTGTTGGAAGAAAATAGGCCATCAGAGTTAATATATTACAGACCCTACATTGACGATTGTTTCCTCTTATGGAATGGGATTTTCTTGAGACACACCTAGAATATAAATGTTTGAAATATAAAGTTCACACACCAGACTATTGAACAAGAGATCCAATTTCTGTACATATGGATTTACAAAAAAATTATAAACAAAAACATACTTAGATAGAATGGATATATTCAAAATGATAGTTGTTATCACTCGGTATGGATTAATAATTTGCCTTAGGGAAAAATTATAAGAATAAGGAGAAATTGCACCAAAGTCAACACATTTTTGAACACTGAATCAGCTGAAATCCAGATTTGTGCAAAAAGGAACAAGAAAGGAACAATAGATAGTGCAATCATGGAAGTATACACAGAAGATATAAAATCCAAAATGAACAGAACAAAACGCAGGAAGCAAAGAAATGAGTACAATACATGGAAAAGTACCAGTCATCACAAAATTCAACAAGGACTATAAATTAGTGGAAAAAATATATAAAAGGCACTAGGTGCCTTAAATAGACCCCATACTTAAAAAAATCATTAGCAACCAACCAAGATACCACCAAGTATATGACAACATTTAGTAACCAGTTTCATAGAATCCCCAATGAAAGGACAACTAAATAATATAGGTTCCTTTGTAAGGTGTAGTGACTGTAAAGGAAGCAAATTTATAGTCCAAAGAGACTTTTTAGGTAAAAAATAAATTCATTTACAACACTGGCCCACATCCGAAGGAATCAATCAAGTTGCATCTCAGAGAAAGCCACTCAATCTGTTACTGCAGTCATGGCACATAAGGCTCTAATGCCAAGACCAGGACCTTCTTTCCATTCAGTCTCTTTAGTAGCAGGAGTCAAACCTGGCCGCCTAGACAGGGCATCTGCTCCAGTGTTCTTTGGGCCTGGTTTGTAATTCAAGGTGAACTGATAATTGGATAAAGCTGCCAACCAGCGATGTAGCATCTAGCTTAGCTGTAGTGAGAACATAGGTCAAGGGGTTGTTGTCTGTTCTTACGTTAAAAGGAATACCATACAGGTAATCATGCAGCTTATCAACGACAGCCCATTTGAGTGCTAGAAACTTCAACTTATGAACTGGATAGTTGCATTCGCTGGGGGTAAGGCTTCAGCTGACAAAAGCGACTGGTCAAAGGCCTGATGGATATTCATGGTGCAACACTCCTCCCAATCCTTCAAAGCTTGCATCCACATGGAGCACATATGGCTTCTGGGCATCAGTGTACGCTAGCACAGGTGCTTCTGTCACCTTCAACTGAGTGAAAGCCTCTTGACATGCAGGAGTCCAACTGTTCCCAAAGGGAATTTTAGAAGTCTTCTTTTGCTTCTCTAAAGCAATCACAGAACTTTCCCCCAACGTGAAGCAGCTGGTTCCACACCTGATGGTTTGGGTCTATAGGATTCAGAAGGTTCATTTTATGTTGGGTTGGAGGAGTTCCCCTCTTTATGAAAACTTTTACCTTTCTTAGCAAGACTGATCTGCACATCAGCTTCTTGTTTCTTCACTATATTAAGAGGAAGGACTTGGAAGGACTTGGTTTAATAGCATCATCTTTAAAATTTGTGCGAGAGGATGATGGTGCAACAAGCCTCTAACTGACTGGATCTCATAGAGTCTACTGTAGAGAGGTATATAGCCTTATGATACGCCAAACGTGTTAAAAGTAACTGCAATCTGTTAATGAAGGTGGAAACATCTTCTCCTTCCTTCTGATGGGACATTTGATAGTCAGCAACCATCTGCTCTAGATCATAGTATGGCTCAAAGTGATCAGACAGTACGTGTACATAGTCCGCTGCACTTGCTCCCTGTACAAGTCCGCTGCATGATTGTCCCTGTACAAGCAGATTAATTTTGCAGCTGGTGACCACAGACTTTCACTAACCCTCTGGAGCTTGTCCTCTTCTGAGCAGGACCACTCTTTCAACCTCTGAAAAGTGTGCTCTTTCCATACTTCAAAACTTTCTTCTCATTGTGGCACAGGGGTATTACTAAAGAACACCTTCAACTTCTTATAATGTGTTGCCTGAAGTCCCTGTGCTAGCATTTATATCACTTTGCTTAAATCCCCAGCTTCCTTTTCATTATGTGGCTCAATGTCAATCACTGCACTGTCAGAGAAGCTACATGACATCGGTTCTTCCCTCTTTAAATAAGCTTTTACTGGTGCATAGGTCGAATGCGCCCAGCCAGGAGCAAATTAAGGATATCCCTCTAGATTGTATTGCTTTTCCATATCTGTTAATCCCACTTCGATTTCAGCCAAAGTGCCTCCAAATGTTAGGCTGTTTGGGGGGGGGGGGGGACAAACACTTAAGACTGAGCCTTTGCTAAGTGGAAGAGTGGGTTAATTGTTTTGTGTGCTAGTGCCTCCACCCAGAATAGGGCCCTTGCAACTAATAGGGAACACCTTTCTGAGAAACAGATCAAGTTGTCTAAGCAAAGCAATACATTTGGAGCAGAGGGACTACTGCTTCCAGCAACCAATTACCAAATTCACTCACTGACACAGTCTACTATAACAATACTATTAACTTTATACAGTAAAGGTTAACTTGGCAAAAGAAATGAATCATACACAGTATAACACAATGAAAGGCCCAGCTGGGGCTTTAGTTAGTCTGCACATATACCCGGGTATCTGTAGTCTATAGCTAAATACCCCCAGGAGAGAGTCGGCGCAAGGTGAAAGCTGCAGGGACCCCTTATCTTGAGTCGAAGAGATGATCTATTCTTGACATGCAGAAGTCGATGATCAAATATGCAGCAGAATCAAAGCTTTTCACAGGGCACACAGCAGCTGGACATACAGGTGAACAGTGTAACTGTGAAGTGATCCAGGCTCCACTGTGAGGCTGTATATGCAGGTGGCAGCAGCACAGCTCCTGCCAGCAAGCGTCGTGCTCAGTTCTCCTCGCATACAGGAAGTCTGTCCTTTATTTATAGTCTTTGATACATCCAGAAAGGGGCTACAAACCCCAACTAGCGGGTGAGGAAAGTGTACCATCAGTAGCTAGAGAGAGAGTGATCTATGATCTCCAGCAGACTTGTAATGTTCCATTTGCAACTCTGTGGTAACTGAGCACCTCCCTACAATATTTAATGAAATACATTTGTAAATTGGTGTAACCCTGTAAATATATGTGTAGTACTAGATATCAATTTGTTTTAAATTGATGAACCTTATGTGCCAAGAAAGTTTTATATATATTTGGACATCCACCTTTTAGAATATGAATGATAATTTTTTTAGTAATTCCTAAATGTAAAATTATTACACAAGGGATTGAGATATATATATATATATATATATATATATATATATATATATATAATAATTTGCCTATATTTATTCTTTTTTAAGATGTTTTAATATATTTATTCTTGCTTCTTGTAACGTGTTTCCTATATAGTATCATTTAAGAGAGAAAGAGACTACATCACCCAAGATACACTGCGCCCCCTTGACTGATGGCTGAGCCATATTGTCAGGAAGAAAAGAGGAAGGGAGAGCAGTTACATGCTCCCCCCGGACAACATAAGACTACACAAAAGGCGCCAAAAGAGACTAAGAGGCGCGGGCGCCACTTGAGCACCTCGTCTGAGACACTCAGCAGCGCCCACACCACAGCGTCATCTTTTGGCTAACGCTTATATAGGCCTGTACGCTAGCGACACTTAGCGCCAGCCGAGAGTCCCGCAAGCTGACAAAATGTATCAAAAAAATAACAGGCACTCCAAAAAGCGCTCAACAAAAGGGAATTAAGACACAGTGCCTGTTGGATTCCCAATGTTTTTTGGGGGGGTTAATTATAAAGGGGAATTTCATTAGGGACATTAGACAAACATGACATAGCTTTCTCACGGCCCAAATCCCAAGTTTGCAGCACAAAAAAAGTGCTAAAAGTGCAGATAAAAATAATCCCAACCAGCACATGCACTAGGTCACACAGTGCTAGGTGAGGGCCTAGAAACTCAGCGCTAGCACTCATCCCATCGCCAGTGCTGTTGATAGATGGGACACTACCTGGCACTATCACAGACACTGTGGATATTTGACTTGATACATACACCTTTTTGACTGGGACGTGACACTCACCTGACACTCATCCGGGCACTACTTGGCACTATGTGGACTTAGCCTCTCTAAAATAACCCCCCAAACTGCCAGTGAACGGGCGGCTGGAAAGAGTTGGATGAACATACTAAGAAGATCTACACTGAACTG
This sequence comes from Gastrophryne carolinensis, assembly GCA_027917425.1. Lineage (NCBI taxonomy): Eukaryota > Metazoa > Chordata > Amphibia > Anura > Microhylidae > Gastrophryne > Gastrophryne carolinensis. Next base: position 129,211,678 of record CM051242.1, read on the forward strand.
AAGAGAGTGTTTTTACAGCTGTACCTGGTTTGGAATAAAACATTCAGGTGTGATTAAAGGACAGATCTCAAGTGCTTTTCTTGTAAGGCCAGTAGCTCATTTGGCGTCAGGAGAGCAACGGGGACATACTTCACAAGACAAGTGTGTGGGAAAGAACCACAGCATGGACCTTACTTTGGGGTCCTAGGAAGTGGTGTCTAAGCCCCTGAAACTGCAGAAGAGCCCCTTGTCACTCACTACGGGAGAATTACATCAAAAGTGAAACACACAGCAGGCGTAATGCAGAAGAAATTTTAAAACTTTAAGTTGCATTCAGGGCCCTGGGAGCGGTATTTAAACTCCCCGTGCTGCAGAGGTGAGTGTCTATTTTATTATAACTAATCATATTATAATTGTTATTGAATACATGCTGAAAAGCAAGGACGGCTTATGCCAAAAAGCAATACTTGATAATCCCAAAGAAAGATAAACTTTCAAAGCCTAGGTGCTAATAAATACATTTACCTTTCTCAAACATCAGGAGACTCTAGAAATGGACTGAACACAAAGCGCCTCCGTATGCGGTTATTTAAAACAGCTATTTTATAGTAGATCCATAATTATATTTGTGTATTGCATCTGTTTGTATTATAGGGGACATAGCCCCTCTATTTGTGACTCTGCTTAAATCCCTTGAATTCCTTGCACCCCTCAGATTTGTTTCAATGATCATCAAACTTAACGTAATATGTTGGTTTAAGGGACAATTGTGAAAACAGGGCAATATGAAAAACCCACAAATACAGCCCAGACAGTAAGAGAGGAATTGTCTGATAAATACCCTTTGTAAACAACCCCTAAGGTTTTTTTTTTTTTTTTAAATTGGAGCTCTACTGTAAAATAGTCTAACATTGCCTTAAAAATCAATACAAATATGCTAGATGAGGGGTTACTTACACACCATGCATGAACACATTCTATTCAAACTACTGGAACAACAAAGTTACAGGGATGGCAGCTGAAAACTGCTCACCTCTAACTGCCTGTGCTCTGAGCCAGCCTCTGGGGAACAGCAGCATTGTCCACTAAAATATGCCTAAAGCATTGATGGGTAAATGTATCTACATACATCAACATAATGCAGTAGCAATATGTTTTTATTCTAGCACAGTCTGACTCAGGGGAAAGGTAGTTAGAATGAAACAGTTCTCCGCTGATTCTTCCTCCTTCCAGCAGAAAAAAAAACAAGCTTTGCTGCAGTATTGTTATGTTGGGTGTATAAGTAAACCTTCCTCTTGCTGTCAAGCATTTTTATGCTGATTATTAGAGCGTAGAGCTGCTTAAAGGTGATCATAAAGTATCATCACATCAACCAGATGGAACCTGAAAGTAGGTTAGCAATTTTAGCCAAAATGTGGGCTTTCCATATTGTTTTAACATTGCAGAGCATCTTATATTGGGATGCCCCTATGAACTCTGCTATGTGATCCTAAAATGTTTTCATACATTTGTTGTCTCTATACTGTTATGCATGTTTATTTACCTTTATTCAATATCCAGTTTAGTTGCCAATAGTAACAGATTTCAGCAGTGCAAACTGCTTCCATAAACACAGTTGCTAACATTATAAAAAAAATAGTAGACACTCGAGGGCATCATTTTGACACACAAAAAAATATACACTTTCAAAAATTCCATTGAAAGTAGACTTTCCCTGTAACCCTTCTAACACAAACTACGTAAATTTACATAGCTGCCTCTCCTAACGGCAGCTACATACATTTTACGTACCTGGCTTGCCCCCCTGCTAGCGGTCAAAAAAAAAAAAGACACTCACTCGTCCCCTCGATCAATCCGGCCAGTTCTCCTCTTCAACCGGGAGTCTTCTGATGCCCCCAGCTCTTCTGGCTTCAGGAGAGGGCCCGGAATAGGACCCCCCCCCCCCCCGCTTCAGGCACTGCCAGCATTTACTCTAAAAATTTGCTTACCTTGGTGAACGATCCCTCCTGCCGGGTCTCCTCTTCACCCGCCGTGCAATCTTGTAGCCTGCAGGGTGGGGGGCCATCGAGGCTGGCCCCTGCGCCCTGTTCTTCATCCCCCATAGCTGGTCCCTGGACTGGTTATGCTGGGTAGGGGGGACCTCACAACTTTCTTTGAATTTCTAAGGGTTTTTATACCTTTAAATGCCCCAAAAATTGTGTCCTCCTCCTGGGAAGGGGGACTCTATGCCACAGTTTGATTTAACCCTTTATAGTGTGGATAGTAGTTGTAATTTATTTGTAAATGTTATAAAGTGTTCTTTTCAATTTAGGGGGTCTCCTGGGCAGGAATGGGGGGGGGCTACCAATACATATGTGGTACCATTAAAAACTGGAAAAATAGGGCTTTCACAACAATTTTTTTAAAAAATAATATTTAAAAAACTGTGAAAAAACTAAATATTTAATGTTAAAGCGGACCTTCACCCTAAATAAGAAGAATAATCTTATATACTTCCACCATGCTGTACATATAGATTGCCCACATTAAAAATCACCCTACCTGCATCTATTGCATTTTCTGAGACTTTAAACATCAAAGATGGCGTCCCATGGAGGTGCAGGCTGCCTGCAAACAGGAAGTGCCTTCTAACTGTGCAGCTTTGTTTTCTGGGATTGCTGACCTTTTCCTGACCCCTGTTCTGCTCTGTTTATGCAAAGCACAGCTATAACCCCGCTCCCCTGCACTTTTGACCCCTCTCCTGCTGAACCCATGTGAATTGTGGCACCCATATCCTAGTGTGCTGAACAGAGTTGCAGGCCAGTGAAGGAAAGAATAAAAAGTAAGTGAATAAAAATGTTAAATATATTAGTTTTAGATGCTGGGGTTAGGGCTTTTCAAAAAATCATGGTGAAGGGCCGGTTTAAAGTCGAAACTCTGCCGCAAAACAAAATATGATTTTCCTGGCATTTCCAGCAAAAGTTTCCAGTTAAACAAAAAACACTACAAATTGTAAAATATCATTCATTTTTTGCACATATTTCATCCCAAAATGTTAAGAATGCTCTTAAAAATGACAAACAAGACATTTCAAATTAAAGCTCAGATTCTGCTTAACAAACTATATGAAAAAACTTTAGGTAGGCTGACAGTTAAAGGTTTAAAGGATACAACAGCACATCTATTCTGGCTTGCTGCTGTTCCAGAGACGTATCTTCTTTGTACTGTGCTTTTAAAGGGGTACAATGGGGTGGTAGGGAGGGTACAAGGTATGCAAAAACTGTACTGATGCTATGTTGTGTTGCATGTATTAAGGTTAAGACAGAGGGACTATTTTTACAGTGCCTAGGCTAAAGACATGGCTTCTTCATATTCCCCCATTTTGTGATAGTTGTCCTTTAACCGTAGCTTTTGTAGTATAGTTCGAATATTAATACATGGATCACATGTAATCATGCAATAGAACAACACATAATAACAACAAATATACCTATGTATTAGACAACACCACCACTAACATCTTGGACACTAACATTTCAAAACTGCCAACTTTACGGCTTTCTGTACCTGACCTTTGTTTAGAGTAGAGCTTTGTACTGAGCCGCATCATACACTACTCAGGGCACCGTAAGGCTGTGGTGGAAGAAAGAGTAGAAGTCATATCATTGTGCCTGCTGAAACTTATAGCGATGGCAGGTGCAGTTTGAAAATGTCCCAATGACCAATTTAGGAACATATGCCAATAGGGGGCACTACTTAGAATAATGTACCCTGCATGGGTGCTTCCCAGAATTCCACACTATCAATTGTTAAAGACCACAAAACCAAAAATCCTGTGGAATTCCTGTATTACACATGGGCACACCAGCAGGAGTCATAAAAGTAGAAAAATATTACTTTATTGATTGCAACAAGGGTTTTAAAAACACAAATACAGCCTTCGATCTACAGCCTCACACAAGATCTGTGACTACTCAGGCAATGAACGGCTGGGAATTAAAAACGTTCACTCAGAATCCTTCTGATATCATAATGTATAGCTATATGCCTCACATGCAATTATTGAGCGCTCTGAGATGGGCAAAATGAGGGCCCCTTTGTATATTTTTTGGAACCTTTTGCATATTTACTTATCTGTGTATATTTTGTTGTATATTTTTTGTATATTAATTATACTATAACTGTTTACTGATATAGCAACATATGGTGTATATTGCCCCATAAATATATGCTTAGAGTCATTTGTCAACACTTTTATGTAGAATAGGGATATGACATTGTTGCTTTGAGTGGCGGTTATCCCCCTCTGCACGCCAGAGTCACTCTCATGATCCCCTCCGGGCGCCCCCACCCCCCTCTTTCAGCTGATGACGGCGGCCGGGTCATCAGGGGGGTGTGGCCGTCCGTGGTGGGGGGGGTGTGAGTCACACTCTCACTGCTGGACATCAGGTGTGAGGAGGAGGCAGTGCGGTGGGTGTTCCCCACCATTTAGTATAAAGCAAACAATGGATACTAGGTCAAACACCCCAATGAGAAGCCGCGTAGAGACGGCGGAGCGCGCGGGGTAGCAGTGATCTCCAGGAGTCAGGTTCCAAGCACTGGGTGGTAATTATCTTTTTCATTGTTATTGATCGGTTACATGTTGTTACTTTGCACTTTGCAAACCTGATCCACACTGTGGAGCTGACTCAGAGAGCTCCATATAAACAAATGTAAATATTTACTCTAGCAGTTAGCACCTGTCACTTCACTACCTGGTTGTTATATTAGAAATGATTTGTTTTTGTTACACATTTGCTTGATATTTTTCCACATTTGTAGATTTAATGGTCAGTTTAATTAGCACTAGTTTGTTAGTAGTGAGAAATTATTTATTTTTTTTTTCTTTCCTTCTTGTTATTAGTAGTATATGTGTGCTGTTTGCACCTTTTGTATATACAGGTTTGTAGTCACATTAAGCTATTTATATGCTAATAGTATATTTTGAGGTTAGGTTTTGCATAGTGCATTCTTATGTATATCTCTACTCTTGCTTGATGATACCTCTGAATATTGGTCTTAACATAGATTCAACTATCTTAGAGGCATACATTTATTCAGTTCAGCATCTACATACAGTAGTGCTGTATAACATGATTATAATCTTTATTATACACACTGGAGATCAAGTGATGGCTTGTTTTTAATATGTCTTGTGTATATTTGTGTTTTTAAAACCCTTGTTGCAATCAATAAAGTAATATTTTTCTACTTTTATGACTCCTGCTGGTGTGCCCATGTGTACTATAGGAATGCCACAGGATTTTTGGTTTTGTGGTCTTTAACAAGATTCACAATGCATGAGGGATTTAAATACATATGTGTTCATCTCAGTGCACTGTGCTTTTTTTGCACTTTACTGCATAGCAGTGTGCTAGGATTATTGCACTGAGTGCTGTCACATCTGTAGCCAGCCATCATATTAATGTATGCTGCTTGTGTGGTTTTTGAAAGTTGGTAAAATATATTTGATAGATATTCACACAAGTAGAATTTATCAGAAGGAGAGTAGAGAAGAGTATAAGAAAACCAAATCAAACAAATCAGTCATAAATATCAGACCTGGTAATTTATTTATTAACCCCCTTGGCGGCGATCCCGAGCGTGACTCGGGGTCAATTTGCGCTGTAAGTGGCGGTGACCCCGAGTCACGCTCGGGATCGATTTGGGAGCAAGAGCGGGCGGCGCAGCCTCCTTACCTTCTCCCTGCGATCCAGCGATGTCTCCGCCGCGATCGCAGGTGAGAGCCGCGGCTGCGGCGTCCCTCTCCGCTTCCAGGTTCCGTCTCTGTGAGCCGCAGAGGCTCATGGGGGCGGAGCCGTGCGTGAGAGACAAATGCAATGGCAACGCTTTCGTTGCCATTGCATTTGTCTATATCGCAACGCCAGGGAGGTTAAGGATAATGATCCAATATCACATGTTTGTGAGTGGTGAAACTTTGTACAGTACCATTAACAAACTGTTAGATGACGAACAAATCAGGTGTTTTTTAATTGAACAGGGGTTTATCAAATTCTGACCTTTACAACACATGTTTGAGGAGGTGCATCATAGCGTGAACAAAGGAAGAAATGTTGCCGCTCATCAGGCTAAAAAACGTTTACAAAACTATCTATAAAACGTTTGGATTCCACCAATCCTCCGGCATACAGTGTACTAATGGAGGAAATTCAAGACCATTTTTATCCTCCCCAGAAGTGTCCGGCCAACAAAGATCAGTCAAGAACAAGATGTATAGTATAAGATCCACTTTATGCAACTGAAACTCTTTCTCACATTAGCTAATGTTAATGTTCATCATCAATAAGACACTGAACTATAATGGTGTGTATGGCAGGATTGCTGGGAGAAAGCCACTGCTCTCCCCAAAAAAAAGAACATTGCTGCCTGTTTGCAGTCTGTTAAATATCACTTGGACATCCAGGATTCAGACAAGGATTTGTGGATAGATATATGGTAAGCAAGAGCAATAGCTTTTCAGTTTCAATAAAAAGTGTTATGTTTAGAAACAAATTCTAACTATGGAACCCAATGGCGACTGTAAATTGGTTTGGGTCTGGTTGCTTAACAATGATGAAATGATGAATTCCAATCTTACTAACTTCTAAATGAAAATGTTAGGACATTCATTAGGTGAATCTCAAGAAAATGTGGGTCATGCAGCAAGACAATGGCCATATAACCACAAACATTTCAAAGTCTTGACATTATTCTAAGCCACTTCTTGTAAAGGTCCAATTACAGTCATCCGGTGAGAGGTGAAGGTCCGGACGGGGGGCTGTCGCGCGGGGGGGGGGGTGGATAGTTAGAAATTAGGGCGCTGGGTGGGGGGGCTATAGATTCACTGGCAAAGCTAAAAAAAGGCCCCCACCCCAAAACCCTAGGAAAAAACAGGAGCTTTTTTTGCCCCACAGAACCTATAGCTTTGGCCTACGGCACATTGTTTTACTTTCGGAGGCATTCAAAAAAACCAAGGATTGCAATATTAACATAGCGTAACCTGGTTATAAGGTCACGTGACATTCGCCCCGTTGGTTTGTGGGATTCCTTTCTTTTATTATATAAGGTTCCGCCTTCCGCCCGCCACCAGCCTAGTTAAAGTTGCCCTTGGCAACGAAACGCGTCGGCGGTGGCGGTGGCGGAACATTATTGAAGTACTTACATCTTTACATCTTTATTTCTGGCTGGCGCAGCCCTCCCGCTGGTGCATACTGCTCACTCCAGGAGCGGGTGAGATGAACGTCGTTTGATCTGATTCAATGCTGTTTTTAAAGTTTTGTTTGTGAGTGCATATCTTATTATTATTATTAAATTGCCTTGGTTTTAAACGGAGTTACACGAGATCCTTTTTCTATTTATCTCCCGGTCATTGATTGGCTTGGCCTATCTGTGAATGGTGTCGATTGGCCTGAGATTTTCGTGAATCTCGATGAACTACATCTGACGATAGGACCTGGTTGTTATTCATCTGCGGACGTATTATGAAGGCACTTGATACTCTTCCTAGTCGGTAAGGGTTTGCACTATTGGTGGCGGTTCTGTTTGGATTTCTTCACCGTGTGAAGGTGCATGCAGTGTGGGACAGAATTTATTTTCCACATTTATTGAAACTAAGGATTGCTCTGTGTTTATACAACTGTTTTGCTTAATTGGTCTTTTGGGATTGAAGACTATTACACGTTGAGCACCTGAATTGGACTTGAAATTTGCTGCTTTTTATATAGTTTTATAGCGCGGTGTGTGTACATTCATTGCAATTGTGATTTTTGTACCTTTTTCACATTAATCTATTTCCCAACACGCCTGCAGCTGAATAATTGTTGTTTAAGATAACTGTCGTTATGGATGTATTCTCATTCTGTAAATCAACCAAGGTTGATTTTGGGACCCTTGTAAACAATGATTCTGGTCCCTCTGTGGCCCCTTGCCTAACGTCTGAATTCAGAGAACTTTACAAAACTCTGAATAAGGAACTTAGGTTGAAATGGGATTTAGCAAGCCTTGAATTTTACATCTCTAAGCGAATGGTCCCTCAACAGCTGAGGTGGAATTTGCAGATTTATGATGGTGATGACACAGCTGAAGCCAAATCAGATTGGTTTGAATTTTTTAATGGATGTGGGGTTTTACTACTGGAGAAATTGGTAGCTAAGAAGAGGGACCAATACAGACAAGTAGAGGTACAAATAGGTGTGCTGAAGGAAAGGCTTTTGCCATTCAGCACATCTGATGAATTTCTCAAAAAATCTGATGAATTAAAGGATAGATTGATAAAGGAGGAAACTCAGATTAAGACAAAGAAACTAAGGAAAATATCGCGTGATCAAAGGGATTATCAGAGTGGCAAGGTCTTTAAATGGCAATGGGCTATTATTGAAAAAGAAGATTTGGTTGAATTAGAGAAGGATAAATCAGATCCCCAACGGACCCAGGCTTTCCCCTCAGAGCCCTCAGATAGGCCAAGATATGGGGGCAATAGGACATATGTGCCCTCCCCTAGAGGTCCCTCAAGATCTTGGAGGAATGGGAGAGCTGATAGGGCTAGAGGGTCTTGGAGGCAACCTTATGGGCATGGATCTAGCAATTATATGAATTTTTCGCAGAAATATAATGAGCCCAATAAAGTGTCTAAGTTCTCTAGGCAATATTCCCAGCATACAAAACAGTTTGAAAATACCCGTCCCCCTCTTGATACACCACCCCCAATCTCTGATATCCCTTTTCACTTCAATCGGGGCAATTCGCCACCGGTGAGGGGAAGATCTCCACGTGTAAACGACTCAATTTATACCCCGAGAAGAGAGAATACGGCCCCGAAAAGGAAGGCCGTCTTAAGCGAGGAAAGAGAGGGGGAAAGAAGCACCAGAAGACCAAGACACCTGTAGGGGAGGGTATTTATAATTTAAGTGATATTGTATTTACAACAGATGAGCTAAAAGTATTGGATAGGGGTTTAAAATATGCCCCTCCAAAGAATCTTAATAAATTTGAAACTTTTGTCGACATACAGAAGTATATACGTAAGCTAAACGTTAAAAAGTTTTTTCTAGCGAAATCAAACTCTAGTCATTCATTGGAGGAGGAGTTGTCGGGCAATTCTGATCATTTGTTCCAACATTCAGGGCTAAGGAATAAATCTTTGTTCAATCCTCCTGGGTCATCTACTTCTCAGATTGACACCTTTAGAACGGTTGTCTTGAGGGACTTAGAGTCCATCAAGATAAAGCATAAGAGATGGCCAGTAGATATTGCTAAGAGTCTAAAACAGCTTGAGCAAAACAAGAATGTTGTTATAAAGCCGGCAGATAAGGGGGGGGGGGGGGGGGCTAGTTATCCTTAACAAAATAGATTACATTGAAGAACTTAATAGATTACTAGCAGACTCTGACACTTACCTTCTCCTGAAAAAGGACCCTACATTGCATTACCAGCAAGAATTATTGGAGTTGCTAAATTCGGGCTTGGAGCTTGGCATTTTAACCAAAAAGGAATTTGACTATCTTAACCCAACAGCGCCCCGGGTTCCCACTATATATATTCTGCCAAAGATTCATAAAAGTTTGAGCAACCCTCCTGGCCGACCAATTGTCAGTGGGGTCGGCTCGATCACATGTAGATTGGGTGAGTACATAGATGGATTCCTGCAGGGGTTAGTCTCTTCTCTTCCTTCTTATTTACGTGACTCCTCACAGGTGCTAGAAATTTGTGGAAGCCTTGTCATCACTCCAGATTCACTCTTGGTCACTGCAGATGTGACCTCGCTCTATACGGTCATTCCTCATGATCAAGGGATAGCGGCTGTTCGCCATTTTCTTTCGATACAATCCTCCCTGCCTAATAGACAGATTAATTTCATCATTGCTTGCCTAACTTTTGCTTTAGAGCGGAATTATTTCTGGTTCAATGACCAGTTTTATCTTCAGCGAAAGGGAGTGGCCATGGGTGCCAAATTTGCACCCAGTATGGCCAATCTTTACGTGGGTTGGTGGGAGGCTACCTTTATATATGGCCAGACCCTATCTAGCTTACGGTGCTGGTACCGATACATCGATGATGTATTTTTCATTTGGGATGGCCCACAAGATACCCTACAAGAGTTTTGTCAAGAGATTAATAAGAATACCTTTAATCTAGAATTTACTGCTGAGAGTAGCTCAGTTTCAGTTAACTTTCTGGACCTTAATATTAAGAAGGAACATAGCTCGTTGACTACCTCCACGTACTTTAAGAGCACAGACAGGAATGGTTACGTCCCCTTTAAGAGCTGCCATCATCCGAAATGGCTGCAGGCGATACCTAAAGGGCAGTTCACTAGAATAAGACGTAACTGCACGTCATTGGAAGATTATGATAGGCAATCAGCAATGTTAATGCAACGCTTTATCAATAAGGGCTATGAGGAGGACACAATACGCCAACAACGGGCTGGGGTCAGAAAATGTCCTAGGGAATCCCTTTTAAGGAAGAGGGATAGAAAAACCTTAGAAATGCGAGATGATATCCCTTTTATCACTGGGTTCAATGTCCAGTATAAGGAGGTCCGCAATGTGCTAGCCAAACATTGGCACATCTTAAAGGCCGATGCTATCTTGGGCCCCGTGCTACCGGCTTGCCCAAAAGTGGTCTTTAGGAAAGCACCGAATCTTAGAGACCGGTTGGTGAAAAGTTATGTGGATCCACCTAAGGTTGGGGGTTTGGCCGACAACTCACTGACTGGTTTCCATAGGTGTGGTACATGTGCGGGCTGTAAGGGTTGCAAATTGGGTAAAAAATCGATCAAATCTTTTCTAAATTTTAAGACCAATAAATCTTTCAAAATTTCTAAATTTATAACCTGTAGTTCCAAAGGGGTAGTATACCTCATATGGTGTCCCTGCCAAAAAATGTATGTTGGGCGGACCACACGTGAGCTAAAAATACGCATTAGAGAACATATGTATAATGTGAGGCGTGGACTGGAATCCCATAATTTATCATCTCATTTTAAGGAGTGCCATAGTAGTGACCCTAGTCTCATTTCCTTTGTGGGGATTGACAAGATAGAACCACACTGGCGGGGTTCGAATCTGGTAAGGGAACTTTCTAAGAGGGAGGGCCAATGGATTTACACCTTGGGCACATTACATCCATCTGGTTTAAATGTAGATTTCGACCTGAACTGTTTTATTGATTCTTCTTAAGGTTGTATGTATTATTTCTAAAGGTTTTAAAGATCTTATGTCTAATATTGTTCATTTATGCTGATTATTTGCTTATTTTAAGATATTAAGTGTTTTGTGCTATCTGCCTGATCCTGGAGTGAACTAGCTTTGCCACAGCTGGCTCCGTTTAATGTGTTTAATCACTAAACCCCTGATCCCTTTTTCATGTCGCTTTTGAGACACATTGTATTTTAGTCTCTGGCAGTTATTAATATAATTTAGCCTATACAATTTTATAATTTTATATTTTATATGTGTATCGGTATCTAGTAATTCCTAGCTATTTGCCGGTTATGCTAGTCCCACAGTCCGCGAGTCTATCTGCGTTGACTGCTCGGTTTACATTTAAGTTAGGTTCCTTATCTGACAGCCGAAGGGTGCTGTGGCCTCCAGCAATTTATGCTGTATGTTTGTTTACATCACGTGACCGCTAGCTGCGACCACATGATTTTGTATGTTGGAACGCATCTCACTTCCGGGTTTGGTTTGTTGCCGCTGGAGGTGGACGGCGCATGCGCGCGGCAGAGCGGCTGCCATTACCCCATGTGTTGGATAATTACGATGAGACGCTATCCAGGGGGGCGTGGCTTACGGCTCCGTGATTGTAGAACAGGTTTGAAAAGGACATGGGTTTTAAATACTAATGCAATACCCAGATATACCTGCCTGAGGATATATTTTTACAGTTATACTTTCGGAGGCATTCAAAAAAACCAAGGATTGCAATATTAACATAGCGTAACCTGGTTATAAGGTCACGTGACATTCGCCCCGTTGGTTTGTGGGATTCCTTTCTTTTATTATATAAGGTTCCGCCTTCCGCCCGCCACCAGCCTAGTTAAAGTTGCCCTTGGCAACGAAACGCGTCGGCGGTGGCGGTGGCGGAACATTATTGAAGTACTTACATCTTTACATCTTTATTTCTGGCTGGCGCAGCCCTCCCGCTGGTGCATACTGCTCACTCCAGGAGCGGGTGAGATGAACGTCGTTTGATCTGATTCAATGCTGTTTTTAAAGTTTTGTTTGTGAGTGCATATCTTATTATTATTATTAAATTGCCTTGGTTTTAAACGGAGTTACACGAGATCCTTTTTCTATTTATCTCCCGGTCATTGATTGGCTTGGCCTATCTGTGAATGGTGTCGATTGGCCTGAGATTTTCGTGAATCTCGATGAACTACATCTGACGATAGGACCTGGTTGTTATTCATCTGCGGACGTATTATGAAGGCACTTGATACTCTTCCTAGTCGGTAAGGGTTTGCACTATTGGTGGCGGTTCTGTTTGGATTTCTTCACCGTGTGAAGGTGCATGCAGTGTGGGACAGAATTTATTTTCCACATTTATTGAAACTAAGGATTGCTCTGTGTTTATACAACTGTTTGGCACATTGTTTTAACCTGCTGTGCATTCTGTGCAGGCTGTGTACAGGGGTGGACTAGGGCTGACAATGTCACTGGCAATAAGATCTGGTAACAAGCAAAGGGGGCAGCACTGAGCACGGCAATAAGCTGCAGAACTGTCAGGGCAGGGGTCCGGAAATCTGCTGTGGAGGTCCGCATTCGGACCCCGGTCCGCCAGTTGAGTATCAATGTTCTAAGCAGTAGTTTTGTTCAGATGAATGGGCTAAAGTTCCTTAAATTGATCTGCAGACAAAATCAATAAATAGAGGAAATGTTCAGATGCTGTTATTACTGCACAGGGCTCACATGCATGTGCCACTCACAGATATATGGTATTTGATTATTTTCTCAATAAATGAATTATCAAGTATCATTTGAATCAGTATTTGTTATTTTTATCTGCTTCTAGTATAAACATTTTGAAGGATTCACAAACATCTGAGCAACACTTTTCTTTCAATACCAATTATTCCAGAGCTACTCTGGATCTGCTTGCCACAACTACTACATGACTGGCAGGAGGTATCAGTTGTTGTCAATAAAAATGATAAACCATGCATCATAGAATTTGATATGACTCCTAAACACCTGTACTAATCTTTGTGGAAGTAATTGCTAGATGACCATTGTGTTCTCCTCTCAGTTTTTACAATGGAACAGCAGTCAAAATGCATAGCTTAGATGTTGGAATCAAGATTCCCCCTTCTTCCTGCCTTGAGTGCAGCACATGGGGGGGGGGGGGGGTTGAAAATCAAGAGATACAAGGGAGGGTTGGCAGCTGCTTGCATCAATGTATAACTAACTTGGGAGGTGCACGTGAACAAGGCAATTAAAAAACAAGAGTCCTAAAGGGGCCACAGCACTCAACTCTGTTAGCTCGCAGCAAATCCTATAATCTGTCTCTAAATCTGGTTAAAAGCAGAGGACTCGGTTTGCACACATCTGCAGAAGTATGCTAAAGCTGCACCACCAAACACCAAGGTGCCTCTGTGTAGGTGCAGTCTGAACTCTTATCTATGAGAGCCCCATATAATGTGATAGATCAAATGAGAGCAGCTTACCTAAGGCTTTCCTGTTACCTCGAGTTAAGCACATGGGTGCTGATCTGATCTTTACTGATCTTTAAATACACTGAGGTAAGTTGGGCATGCTTGCTGAGGCTACTAGTTAGTTTTACTGAAACCATGGGTGTGGATCACATATGCAATGTAATAAAACGTAGATTTAAAATAAAACACTGCACTGCTATGTGATGCTGATCAATTACAGTCTGAAACTCCACAACACTGAAAAATATCAAGCTTTTTTCAAAAAAGATATAGATGCAAAGGTGTCAGAGCTTCCATATTCTAATATTTCATAGGGTTATTGCTTCATCACAATGGTGATCCCACCACTAGTAATCCTCACTTACCAGATGCATTGTGGTACACAGCCAGGGGTTACCTCTTAGTGCTTTTGTTACACAATTATATTTAATTCACTTTTGTCCATCCAGTTCAGCCTGTTTATCTCCTTTCAGTGGTCTAGTAGCCATATCTGGAAATGTCATTACATGCAAGGAAGGCATTCTGGCTACTTTTGAACTTTCATTGGAATTATTATTTATCTGCTTTGTTTAAAGCATGACTTGTATTATTACCCAATGTTGTCATCATGACACCAGGCGGAAATCACACAGCAACTTTCAGGTATTTAACACTTTAATAGTGGCATGCTTTGTTTGAATGTCCATCCCTGATGAAGGGGTACAGGATACCAAGAAACGTTGCATAAATATATGGGCTTTGATTATGAACTCTGTTTTTATATTTCGATTGGGTCCCCTGTTTGTATATGGATGTAATACACTGCATTGAAACTTATTGGAGTGCTGGCCTTTTCTTGTCTTCTGATACTGCAGCCCCACTGCAGGCCACTGCACCCAGCCGGTAACTTTATGTTAAGGGTGCACCTATTTTAACCCTTTGGATTAACTTTTTCAAATGAAATAAACCTAACTTTCACAATCTTTCAGGGTTTTCTATCCCCTGCACTCCATTTATTTATTTAGTTGCCCTCCTTTGAATGTCCTTCTTACTCACTGGTGACCAGAACTGTACACAATATTCCATATGGGGTGTGACCAGTGACTTATACAGGGGTAAAATGATGCTCTGGTTATGGGCATCTATGGGCACACACTCGGCTGTGGCACTGGTATCTGGTTGCAGGTACTTGCTACACATTGTGGATCACCCTACTAGATTACTACCTAGTTATTTTTAGTTTCTACTGAACATATTCAAATATCGAATATCAAATTGAGGTCCAAAATAAATAGACATCACAAATGGACACACAAATACTTCAATAAAATGGCTTCTGGTAGTAAGACGCTTGACCGCAAATTGGGCTGGCGTGCATAGTGCCACCCAACCAAAGGGCGAAAGAGACGTTGCACTTCTGCCGGAAGTGGGGCGCTAGGACTGCGCTCCACTTGGAGCGCAGATAAATGCGTGCCAATGCAGTGCATGTCTGTCCCTGCTACTGCATTACCTGCTGCACTGTTTTCATCTACACGAGGGAACCAGTGGCACAGCCAAGTGTGTGTCTCTCTCTCTTTCTCACCCCACTAAAACCATCTACACTGGAAGTTTGGCATTGGGACGAGGATGGGGATCTTTGGGACACGTAGATGCTGCAGCTGGCCTTTTTCCTACCACAGACAAGCAGAAGTAAGCTAATTACATTTTATAAATATATAGTGCCTATCCCCCTGTCTTATGGCCATAGGATATTGTGAAATTTGAACCTAAAGATTATTCTATACAAAGGTTGCAATCCTCCTGGGGATCCCCTATTGATATAAGTTTGCAACATCTGGAGCTGGTAAATCACATAGAGACCTCCACACCTAACAATTATTACATGTTGTAACATCTTATGCATATCAGGTGCGTACTAGATCATAGCACCTTAATAATATTATGTGTGAATAAGACAAAAATATAGTAAAGTCACCCCTTTTTTATTCTATGTATTGTAATCACTCCACAAAGGCACTGAGAAAGCCAACACTTGGCGAAACATGTCTGCCCAAGGAGATAATGTGCTAAATTTTATTCTGTGATGTGCTTTTGGTGATAGTTTGAAGCTCAATGTATATGCATTTGGTGTTGGTGACAGAAACAACCCTTTTTATAATAAAACAGTATGTTTTTCAGATCAAAAGGTGTGGTGGTCAGTAAGGTCTTTTTGTCCAGCCCTATTTGGTGTATAACTTATTGAAATTCCACGTCTGTACCATCCCAAATGACCAAGCCATCATCTATATATCTTCTGCAAATCTTCAAGGGTATATAGCTTCTATGGTAAATAAACCCCCACTCCTAACTCATAACTCCAGATCCATATATAGTTTTGCCATATTAGGGAAACATTTTGCCCCATTGCTATGTCATTTGCAAGTAGAAGGAAGACCCAAAATAATTGAGTATGGGCAAAATCCATGCAACGTATTAAAAATTCCTTTTGGGCAAAACTAAAGTCTGAGCAAGTATCCATAAAATATTTGACTGCTTCTAGAACATGTGCATGTGGATTTACCATATGTAAAGATGAGACATTGAATGTTGGTGTCATAATGGTGCGCCTAGTTGGTTTAAGTGTTTTCTAAATCGCCAAATGCGTCACATATGATGCTAATGTTATCACTGTAAAAAGAGTCAATATGCTCCCATAATCTAGATGTTACTAAATATATTCCATTTATTATTGGTCTCCCTGGTGGATGATTGGTTTCTTTGTGCACTTTTGGGAGGTAGTAGATTGTAGAAATTTTTGGGGCTGTTGGAACCAAAAAATCTTTCCCATTTTTTAAGCACCCCTGTGTGGAAGCCATCCATTACTAATTGTTCCAATTCCGCTTTATATTTTTTTTTTTGTGGGATTATTGTCCAGTTTTAGATATATGTCCCTGTGTCCCATGGTTGTCATTTCCCCTATGTAATCTTTATTATTTAGTATGACCAGCCCCCCCTTTTATCTGCTGGCTTTGTTACTAAATCATCTCCTGCTGTGAGATGCTTTAGCCCAAGTGAGACATCCCTTGGGAGGGTTTTTTTAACTGGATTAAGCTGGTTAATATCATTTGACATCAGTCACCTAAAAACGTATATGTTGATGTTAGATGCACCAGATTAAAAGTGGAAGCGTTAGACGGTTCCATTTGTTTTATCTTTTCACCCTCAAGATTTTGATTATGTCCTAGTCCACCCCTCTGAATCTCATGACCATCTTTTCCCCCTTATTTTAACATAAAATGCTTTTTTAACTTTTCATTTTCTTACAAATTAGTTCATATCCACAAACAAAGCAAAAGCATTCAAGGTTTTTGGGGGGTGTATATTCGAAACCCTAATACGAGAGAGTTAATTTATTCCTAAAAAACTCAGCCCCACTTAGATTATATGTACCTGCACCTATATGCTTCTGAGTTTGCTTGTGTCTCCTCCCTCCTCTTCTGCCTTTCCTCACAGATGTTTTTGTTTTTGTTGCCCACCCGCCTTGTGATAAGGAGGAGTGGTCTGACTCCATGGCCCTGATATGCTGATGGAATTGAAAATGTATTTTGTTGTCCTTAAATGGTCCCACCCTCATGTCCAAGTGATGTTGTAATTAGAGATGAGCGAAGTTTTGAAAAATTCGATTCGGCTGATTCGCCGAATTTTCTGACAAAAATCGTTTCGATCCGAATTTATTCGCAGCGAATCGCTATTAACCACCCTTGATTTCCCCGCTGCTAGTAAAAAAATAACTGTACAAAAATACTCACCTGACCCCTCTATCGAATTGGCCGGGTATCCTCTTTCATTTGGTGCCATCCGATCCCCCCTAGGGGCTCGGATGGCCCCAGGAAAGCCCCCGGAAAAGCCCCCCCCCCCGATTTTCTGTCATTTGAAAAAAAAAGCCCAGCCGCAAAGTTGGGCGGGCGGGAGGGAGGTAATAACAGCTTGGAAAGAAAGCGGGCGGGGCAGGAGGGAGGAATGACAGCCGGCGGGGAGGTAATGACAGCTTGGAAAGAAAGTGGGCGGGAGGGAGGAGTTACAGCGGGCAGGGAGGTAATGACAGTTTGGAAAGAGAGTGGGCGGGGTGGGAGGGAGGAATGACAGCTTGGAAAGAAAGTGGGCGGGGCGGGAGGGAGGTACTGACAGCGGGCGGGGAGGTAATGACAGCTTGGAAAGAAAGGGGGTGGGAGGGAGGAATGACAGCTTGGAATGAAAGTGGGTGGGGCGAGAGGGAGGAATGACAGCTTGGAAAGAAAGTGGGCGGGAGGGAGGAGTTACAGCGGGCAGGGAGGTAATGGCAGTTTGGAAAGAAAGTGGGCGGGGTGGGAGGGAGGAATGACAGCTTGGAAAGAAAGTGGGCGGGGCGAGAGGGAGGTACTGACAGCGGGCGGGGAGGTAATGACAGATTGGAAAGAAAGTGGGCGGGGTGGGAGGGAGGAATGACAGCTTGGAAAGAAAGTGGGCGGGGCGAGAGGGAGGTACTGACAGCGGGAGGGGAGGTAATGACAGCTTGGAAAGAAAGTGGGCGGGGCGGGAGGAATGACAGCTTGGAAAGAAAGTGGGCGGGGCGGGAGGAATGACAGCTTGGAAAGAAAGTGGGCGAGGCGGGAGGGAGGAGTTACAGCGGGCGAGGAGGTAATGACAGCTTGGAAAGAAAGTGGGCGGGGTGGGAGGGAGGAATGACAGCTTGGAAAGAAAGTGGGCGGGGCGAGAGGGAGGTACTGACAGCGAGCGGGGAGGTAATGACAGATTGGAAAGAAAGTGGGCGGGGCGGGAGGAATGACAGCTCGGAAAGAAAGTGGGCGAGGCGGGAGGGAGGAGTTACAGCGGGCAGGGAGGTAATGACAGTTTGGAAAGAAAGTGGGCGGGGCGGGAGATAATGACAGTTTGGAAAGAAAGTGGGCGGGCGGGAGGGAGGAATGACAGCTTGGAAAGAAAGTGGGCGGGGTGGGAGGGAGGAATGACAGCTTGGAAAGAAAGTGGGCGGGGCGGGAGGAATGACAGCTTGGAAAGAAAGTGGGCGGGGCGGGAGGAATGACAGCTTGGAAAGAAAGTGGGCGAGGCGGGAGGGAGGAGTTACAGCGGGCGAGGAGGTAATGACAGCTTGGAAAGAAAGTGGGCGGGGTGGGAGGGAGGAATGACAGCTTGGAAAGAAAGTGGGCGGGGCGAGAGGGAGGTACTGACAGCGGGCGGGGAGGTAATGACAGATTGGAAAGAAAGTGGGCGGGGCGGGAGGAATGACAGCTCGGAAAGAAAGTGGGCGAGGCGGGAGGGAGGAGTTACAGCGGGCAGGGAGGTAATGACAGTTTGGAAAGAAAGTGGGCGGGGCGGGAGATAATGACAGTTTGGAAAGAAAGTGGGCGGGCGGGAGGGAGGAATGACAGCTTGGAAAGAAAGTGGGCGGGGTGGGAGGGAGGAATGACAGCTTGGAAAGAAAGTGGGCGGGGCGGGAGGAATGACAGCTTGGAAAGAAAGTGGGCGGGGCGGGAGGAATGACAGCTTGGAAAGAAAGTGGGCGAGGCGGGAGGGAGGAGTTACAGCGGGCGAGGAGGTAATGACAACTTGGAAAGAAAGTGGGCAGGGTGGGAGGGAGGAATGACAGCTTGGAAAGAAAGTGGGCGGGGCGAGAGGGAGGTACTGACAGCGGGCGGGGAGGTAATGAAGATTGGAAAGAAAGTGGGCGGGCGGGAGGAATGACAGCTTGGAAAGAAAGTGGGCGAGGCGGGAGGGAGGAGTTACAGCGGGCAGGGAGGTAATGACAGTTTGGAAAGAAAGTGGGCGGGGCGGGAGATAATGACAGTTTGGAAAGAAAGTGGGCGGGCGGGAGGGAGGAATGACAGCTTGGAAAGAAAGTGGGCGGGGTGGGAGGGAGGAATGACAGCTTGGAAAGAAAGTGGGCGGGGCGAGAGGAATGACAGCTTGGAAAGAAAGTGGGCGGGGCGGGAGGAATGACAGCTTGGAAAGAAAGTGGGCGAGGCGGGAGGGAGGAGTTACAGCGGGCGAGGAGGTAATGACAGCTTGGAAAGAAAGTGGGCGGGGCGAGAGGGAGGTACTGACAGCGGGCGGGGAGGTAATGACAGCTTGGAAAGAAAGTGGGCGGGGCGGGAGGAATGACAGCTTGGAAAGAAAGTGGGCGGGGCGGGAGGGAGGAGTTACAGCGGGCGGGGAGGTAATGACAGCTTGGAAAGAAAGTGAGCGGGAGGAATGACAGAATGGAAAGAAAGTGAGCGGGAGGGAGGAGTTACAGCGGGCAGGGAGGTAATGACAGTTTGGAAAGAAAGTGGGCAGGGCGGGAGATAATGACAGTTTGGAAAGAAAGTGGGCGGGGCGGGAGGTAATGACAGCTTGGAAAGAAAGTGGGCAAGGCGGGAGGGAGGAGTTACAGCGGGCGGGGAGGTAATGACAGCTTGGAATGACAGCGGACGGGGCCGGCAGGCAGGAGCCCACTTTCTTTCCAAGCTGTCATTCACAAAAATCATCCTCCAAATTCATACTCTATTATCATCCGCCAAATTAATTCTCTATTATCATCCATTAAATTCATACTCTATCAATTAACTAAACAAAACGAATTCCCGCTAATCAACTAAATAAATCAGACCACAATCAAGTCCCCGAAACTTATATTCCTTTCCATTTGACTTTCATTTTATTTTCAATCATCAATTTAATTTTAATCATCAGTTAATTAAGTAATAAATACATAAAGTTTGTCCTATTTCCACTACAAAACATTACCAAGTTTTTTTTATGCTTTTAATAAGGAAAAGCCGACAATTGAACTAATAAAGTAGAGCCGGCAATAGAGCTATCAAAGAAAAGCTGACAATAGAACTACTGCCTACAACTACATTTCCCAGCAAGCACTGGGAAACACCTGGTTCAAAAAGACAGCAAGGGCATTCCCGCCCCTTCTTGAAATAGTTTTATGAAATTGGTTTAAGATTGATTTAAAATTAATTAGTTTGAGAATATGAATATGCCAGAAAATCGATGGAGTGAGAGGTTTTATATATATATATATATATATATATATATATATATATATATATATATATATATATATATAACTTATATAAAGTGAATTTAAACTATTACCTCTAGACTCATCAGTTTATTGCTACCTTTCTATGAGCATTACCATCAATGATATCACCGGTACAATTATATACACATATATCTCTTTCATATCAATTTAATAAAACTCCATCTACTGACCACTGTTTATATAAATTTTTATATAATTGTATTACTAGTTATTACTATTGAATACCGATTTTATACTCATATATATATATTTTTGAATTTTTGAATTAAACACACTCTCACCACATGGACAAAATATAGATTTGGATTTTAATTGCTTTTTAGAAAACAACTAACTAGATTGGTTTCCCTTCAATATTGATCTGTTCCTTAGAAAATATTTGTCTGGACTTTCCCCCTACTCATCAAACTTATTAATTTACTCCTTTACCGCAATGTTCGACTACACTATTTCCATTAACATTAACATTACTATTCAATCATAATTAATTAACTTTTACATTTTTACACCCTTACATCCTTAATGTCACCACCTTTTTATCATTTTCATATCATATCAAATCATTTTGTATCAATTACTTTTTACTAATCCTAATAATTTATTCCTCATCAACCATGATCTATATATTTATAGTCTTATCTAGTGAAAAGCCGGTTACCGGCTTTTTTTCTGCTGTACTTGAGTATTTCAGTTCACCGACGCTTTCAAGGTGAAGGCGGGGTCTTCTTTGGTGGTATTATAGTTATAATTATATGGTTAATCAAAAATGAATTGAATGAAATAATCAATTGTTTAAATAGAGGACTGTGAATTGTGACAGTTAATTGTACTATTGATTCAAATAAATAAATGATTATCATAATTATGATTATATAATAAATAAATGATTATCATAATAGATAATTGGGAAAAAAATAGTTGACGCAATTAACAAATTGGTTATAATGATTAAGGCAATACCACGCTGAGAGCGGAGAGTTGCCACCCTGCCCACACTATTAAAGCCATCCCGGTGGGAGAGATGATTAGGGCTCGTAGGAACTGTACTGAGGAGGGTGTGTTTGAGAAAGAACTAGAAACCATATCACATAGATTGTCACAACGTGGCTTAAATAGGAATCTATTAGAAAGAGCCAAAGGAATAGCAAGATCTAAAAAGAGGGATAATATGCTGAAAGCGGATCAGATATGCAGTCCACGTAGAGGTGGGAGACAAAGAAATGAGGTTATCGGTAACCATATTCAAGACAGAGCACTTGTTGTCTCCACTGCCTATAGTATGTCATTTTCCAAGATCAAGCAAATTATTTATAAGCACTTGCCATTATTGCAGTGCGATCCCCAGTTGAAACAGATTATTGGTAATGGAATCAAGGTGGTAAGTAAGCGGGCTCCTACCTTAGGACAAAAGTTATCCCCGAGCCTTTATAAGAAAAGGGACACCTGTAATAAAACCTGGCTTTCATGCAAAGGTTTTTATAGATGTGGGGGCACACGATGTGGTCTGTGCAAATTTGTAGGCGGAGGCACACATTTTTCATCCCAGGTTACCAAACAGATGTATGAAATTAATAGTTTCATTAATTGTAATACCTCATATGTGGTCTATTTGGTATCCTGTGAAAGTTGCCAGATTCAATACATAGGCTGCACGATCAGACCTCTAAAACGCAGGATATGGGAACATCTTTCAGGAGCACAATCAGATCGTATGACCTCCTCCCCCTCCAATGTTAGTAAACATTTTAGAGACATACATGGGGGGGATACCAGCAGTTTTAGATGCAAGGGGATAGAGAAAATAACACCAAATATAAGGAGGAGGTGATATCCGAGAGAAATTACTTCAGAGAGAAGTTTATTGGATTTTTCATCTCAGAACACACATCCCTAATGGGTTAAACTCACGATGGGATGTCGATTTATTCTTGAAATAGAACATGCTTCCCCCTTTCCCTGAAATATAACAGTATAATGGAATGAAACTTGGAGTATTCAATTGTATATATGAGAGTTAGGGTTATTAGAACAAAATAGTGTAAAATATAGATTATAATGATATTCACATATTAAAATGTTTTTAAATAATATATTCATAAAATGCTTTGCTAATAATAAATGACTACAGCCTAACTAGACTAAGAAAATATAGGAATTTAGAGATAATGTAAAGATTAAGACACAGAAAGCCGCCATCCTTTTGCCGTTAAATGTACTTTCATTCATTCACCTCTGTATGTGAGCGAGTAAAACTCAATAAGGAGCTGTCTGGGCAGACTGCCAAGTACAGACTAGTAATCTTTGAATGTTACAAGTGATGTTTAAATGTAACAAGTTCTGCTGGAATCTCCTTTAGAAATGTAGCAGCAGCTCTTAGAGCCCTTTGAATGAATGTATCTCATCTCTGCAGTGTTGATTTAGCTGTAGAAATGAGATACATCAATATGTCAACAGCAGTTACAATGTAAAGACATCTTGTTACAATCTGCGGTTTGTTATTTGCTTTGACCAGAAGTATATTACTGTCTCTTCTGTAAAGACTGTGGCTGACTGAGGTGAAACACAGCTCAGCCGTTTAATTAAATATGTCTCCGCTTTTTAATATATAGGAGTTTAATTGTTGTGTAGTGTATTTAATGAAATAAAGATTAAATGTATAGTGAAGGCATTTTGAAGAGAAAATAGTTTAAGAATACAGGGGTCATTTTATATTTTAACTCCATTCAGCCATGTGCTCTACTATTATAAAGATAGGGATTATTAATCCCATATAAGAATGTGGATCCTATGGAGTTAATTGGGTGATCCCGGGTGTTACGCCCGGGACAGAATAATTATCCTGATTGACCACAGGTTATCCTGAGAGCGCATGACTGGTGGGAGTGTCCCCTTTATGGTATTGGATAAAAAGGTTTCTACTCATTGTTACCATTAGATGTCATGATTAAGGACCTATTGTCCGAAACGCGTTGGCGTTAGGGCCCATCTTGTACATATCTATCATTTTGAAGTTGTTGGATTACTGATTTTAATGGAAGAAAATAAAAGCACGAGATTTTACGACATTTTTGGGCTGGCTCAACATTTCTTATTATGATTGTCTACGGAGTGAGCTTCCACGGCCGCAGACCCATGTGTTGTTCACCGCCACAGGATTGAAATACAGGTAGAGCTGACTTTATCTTTTTTCTATAATGATTAAGTGTTTAAATAATTCAATAAATAAATACATTATTAAATAACTGGATGAATTAGATCTGGATGAATGGAACTGATAAGAATGAATAAATTAATGAAAGTGAATAAAATTGATATGATTAAAAATTTAATAGAAGTTGGATAAAAAATGAGAAAGTGATCAAAGAAATTGTTTAGAAAAGATTGTTTATGCACTAGAGGATGTATATAATGAAAAAAAAAAATAATAATAACAACACTTAAATTAATATCATTATTATTTTATCATCACTATTAATAATATTAGGAGAATAATATAATATCATGATCCAAGTAAAATGTATGTGGTAATTTGTGAGTGGGACATGAAAGAGATGTCTGGATTAATTTATGTTCTTATTAGTCTATGGAATTATTAGTAAAATATAATATATATATATATATATATATATATATATATATATATATATATATATTATTAAAATATGGACTTTATATGGCTGTGGAGGTAATTTGAATAAAATAAGTGAAAATTATGTAAGAATGTGTGAACAGTGGATATAAAATAAGTTATTTATAGGTAAATTGATTATTTATAGGTAAAAAAATAATTACAGCGGGCGAGGAGGTAATGACAGCTTGGAAAGAAAGTGGGCGGGGTGGGAGGGAGGAATGACAGCTTGGAAAGAAAGTGGGCGGGGCGAGAGGGAGGTACTGACAGCGGGCTGGGAGGTAATGACAGCTTGGAAAGAAAGTGGGCGGGGCGGGAGGAATGACAGCTTGGAAAGAAAGTGGGCGGGGCGGGAGGGAGGAGTTACAGCGGGCGGGGAGGTAATGACAGCTTGGAAAGAAAGTGAGCGGGAGGGAGGAGTTACAGCGGGCAGGGAGGTAATGACAGTTTGGAAAGAAAGTGGGCGGGGCGGGAGATAATGACAGTTTGGAAAGAAAGTGGGCGGGGCGGGAAGGAAGAATGACAGCTTGGAAAGAAAGTGGGCGGGGTGGAAGGGAGGGAGGAATGACAGCTTGGAAAGAAAGTGGGCGGGGCGAGAGGGAGGTACTGACAGCGGGCGGGGAGGTAATGACAGCTTGGAAAGAAAGTGGGCGGGGCGGGAGATAATGACAGCTTGGAAAGAAAGTGGGCGGGGCGGGAGGTAATGAATGACAGCTTGGAAAGAAAGTGGGCGAGGCGGGAGGGAGGAGTTACAGCGGGCGGGGAGGTAATGACAGCTTGGAATGACAGCGGACGGGGCCGGCAGGCAGGAGCCCACTTTCTTTCCAAGCTGTCATTCACAAAAATCATCCTCCAAATTCATACTCTATTATCATCCGCCAAATTAATTCTCTATTATCATCCATTAAATTCATACTCTATCAATTAACTAAACAAAACGAATTCCCGCTAATCAACTAAATAAATCAGACCACAATCAAGTCCCCGAAACTTATATTCCTTTCCATTTGACTTTCATTTTATTTTCAATCATCAATTTAATTTTAATCATCAGTTAATTAAGTAATAAATACATAAGGTTTGTCCTATTTCCACTACAAAACATTACCAAGTTTTTTTTATGCTTTTAATAAGGAAAAGCCGACAATTGAACTAATAAAGTAGAGCCGGCAATAGAGCTATCAAAGAAAAGCTGACAATAGAACTACTGCCTACAACTACATTTCCCAGCAAGCACTGGGAAACACCTGGTTCAAAAAGACAGCAAGGGCATTCCCGCCCCTTCTTGAAATAGTTTTATGAAATTGGTTTAAGATTGATTTAAAATTAATTAGTTTGAGAATATGAATATGCCAGAAAATCGATGGAGTGAGAGGTTTTATATATATATATATATATATATATATATATATATATATATATCTTATATAAATTGAATTTAAACTATTACCTCTAGACTCATCAATTTATTGCTACCTTTCTATGAGCATTACCATCAATTATATCACCGGTACAATTATATACACATATATCTCTTTCATATCAATTTAATATAACTCCATCTACTGACCACTGTTTATATAAATTTTTATATAATTGTATTACTAGTTATTACTATTGAATACCGATTTTATACTCATATATATATATATATTTTTGAATTTTTGAATTAAACACACTCTCACCACATGGACAAAATATAGATTTGGATTTTAATTGCTTTTTAGAAAACAACTAACTAGATTGGTTCCCCTTCAATATTGATCTGTTCCTTAGAAAATATTTGTCTGGACTTTCCCCCTACTCATCAAACTTATTAATTTACTCCTTTACCGCAATGTTCGACTACACTATTTCCATTAACATTAACATTACTATTCAATCATAATTAATTAACTTTTACATTTTTACACCCTTACATCCTTAATGTCACCACCTTTTTATCATTTTCATATCATATCAAATCATTTTGTATCAATTACTTTTTACTAATCCTCTAATAATTTATTCCTCATCAACCATGATCTATATATTTATAGTCTTATCTAGTGAAAAGCCGGTTACCGGCTTTTTTTCTGCTGTACTTGAGTATTTCAGTTCACCGACGCTTTCAAGGTGAAGGCGGGGTCTTCTTTGGTGGTATTATAGTTATAATTATATGGTTAATCAAAAATGAATTGAATGAAATAATCAATTGTTTAAATAGAGGACTGTGAATTGTGACAGTTAATTGTACTATTGATTCAAATAAATAAATGATTATCATAATTATGATTATATAATAAATAAATGATTATCATAATAGATAATTGGGAAAAAAATAGTTGACGCAATTAACAAATTGGTTATAATGATTAAGTGTTTAAATAATTCAATAAATAAATACATTATTAAATAACTGGATGAATTAGATCTGGATGAATGGAACTGATAAGAATGAATAAATTAATGAAAGTGAATAAAATTGATATGATTAAAAATTGAATAGAAGTTGGATAAAAAATGAGAAAGTGATCAAAGAAATTGTTTACAAAAGATTGTTTATGCACTAGAGGATGTATATAATGAAAAAAAAAATAATAATAACAACACTTATATTAATATCATTATTATTTTTATCATCACTATTAATAATATTAGGAGAATAATATAATATCATGATCCAAGTAAAATGTATGTGGTAATTTGTGAGTGGGACATGAAAGAGATGTCTGGATTAATTTATGTTTTTATTAGTCTATGGAATTATTAGTAAAATATAATATATATATATATATATTATTAAAATATGGACTTTATATGGCTGTGGAGGTAATTTGAATAAAATAAGTGAAAATTATGTAAGAATGTGTGAACAGTGGATATAAAATAAGTTATTTATAGGTAAATTGATTATTTATAGGTAAAAAAATAATTACAGGGGGCGAGGAGGTAATGACAGCTTGGAAAGAAAGTGGGCGGGGTGGGAGGGAGGAATGACAGCTTGGAAAGAAAGTGGGCGGGGCGAGAGGGAGGTACTGACAGCGGGCGGGGAGGTAATGACAGCTTGGAAAGAAAGTGGGCGGGGCGGGAGGAATGACAGCTTGGAAAGAAAGTGGGCGGGGCGGGAGGGAGGAGTTACAGCGGGCGGGGAGGTAATGACAGCTTGGAAAGAAAGTGAGCGGGAGGGAGGAGTTACAGCGGGCAGGGAGGTAATGACAGTTTGGAAAGAAAGTGGGCGGGGCGGGAGATAATGACAGTTTGGAAAGAAAGTGGGCGGGGCGGGAAGGAGGAATGACAGCTTGGAAAGAAAGTGGGCGGGGTGGGAGGGAGGGAGGAATGACAGCTTGGAAAGAAAGTGGGCGGGGCGAGAGGGAGGTACTGACAGCGGGCGGGGAGGTAATGACAGCTTGGAAAGAAAGTGGGCGGGGCGGGAGATAATGACAGTTTGGAAAGAAAGTGGGCGGGGCGGGAGGTAATGAATGACAGCTTGGAAAGAAAGTGGGCGAGGCGGGAGGGAGGAGTTACAGCGGGCGGGGAGGTAATGACAGCTTGGAATGACAGCGGACGGGGCCGGCAGGCAGGAGCCCACTTTCTTTCCAAGCTGTCATTCACAAAAATCATCCTCCAAATTCATACTCTATTATCATCCGCCAAATTAATTCTCTATTATCATCCATTAAATTCATACTCTATCAATTAACTAAACAAAACGAATTCCCGCTAATCAACTAAATAAATCAGACCACAATCAAGTCCCCGAAACTTATATTCCTTTCCATTTGACTTTCATTTTATTTTCAATCATCAATTTAATTTTAATCATCAGTTAATTAAGTAATAAATACATAAGGTTTGTCCTATTTCCACTACAAAACATTACCAAGTTTTTTTTATGCTTTTAATAAGGAAAAGCCGACAATTGGACTAATAAAGTAGAGCCGGCAATAGAGCTATCAAAGAAAAGCTGACAATAGAACTACTGCCTACAACTACATTTCCCAGCAAGCACTGGGAAACACCTGGTTCAAAAAGACAGCAAGGGCATTCCCGCCCCTTCTTGAAATAGTTTTATGAAATTGGTTTAAGATTGATTTAAAATTAATTAGTTTGAGAATATGAATATGCCAGAAAATCGATGGAGTGAGAGGTTTTATATATATATATATATATAACTTATATAAAGTGAATTTAAACTATTACCTCTAGACTCATCAATTTATTGCTACCTTTCTATGAGCATTACCATCAATGATATCACCGGTACAATTATATACACATATATCTCTTTCATATCAATTTAATAAAACTCCATCTACTGACCACTGTTTATATAAATTTTTATATAATTGTATTACTAGTTATTACTATTGAATACCGATTTTATACTCATATATATATATTTTTGAATTTTTGAATTAAACACACTCTCACCACATGGACAAAATATAGATTTGGATTTTAATTGCTTTTTAGAAAACAACTAACTAGATTGGTTCCCCTTCAATATTGATCTGTTCCTTAGAAAATATTTGTCTGGACTTTCCCCCTACTCATCAAACTTATTAATTTACTCCTTTACCGCAATGTTCGACTACACTATTTCCATTAACATTAACATTACTATTCAATCATAATTAATTAACTTTTACATTTTTACACCCTTACATCCTTAATGTCACCACCTTTTTATCATTTTCATATCATATCAAATCATTTTGTATCAATTACTTTTTACTAATCCTCTAATAATTTATTCCTCATCAACCATGATCTATATATTTATAGTCTTATCTAGTGAAAAGCCGGTTACCGGCTTTTTTTCTGCTGTACTTGAGTATTTCAGTTCACCGACGCTTTCAAGGTGAAGGCGGGGTCTTCTTTGGTGGTATTATAGTTATAATTATATGGTTAATCAAAAATGAATTGAATGAAATAATCAATTGTTTAAATAGAGGACTGTGAATTGTGACAGTTAATTGTACTATTGATTCAAATAAATAAATAATTATCATAATTATGATTATATAATAAATAAATGATTATCATAATAGATAATTGGGAAAAAAATAGTTGACGCAATTAACAAATTGGTTATAATGATTAAGTGTTTAAATAATTCAATAAATAAATACATTATTAAATAACTGGATGAATTAGATCTGGATGAATGGAACTGATAAGAATGAATAAATTAATGAAAGTGAATAAAATTGATATTAAAATTTGAATAGAAGTTGGATAAAAAATGAGAAAGTGATCAAAGAAATTGTTTAGAAAAGATTGTTTATGCACTAGAGGATGTATATAATGAAAAAAAAATAATAATAATAATAACAACACTAATATTAATATCATTATTATTTTCATCATCACTATTAATAATATTAGGAGAATAATATAATATCATGATCCAAGTAAAATGTATGTGGTAATTTGTGAGTGGGACATGAAAGAGATGTCTGGATTAATTTATATTCTTATTAGTCTATGGAATGATTAGTAAAATATAATATATTATTAAAATATGGACTTTATATGGCTGTGGAGGTAATTTGAATAAAATAAGTGAAAATTATGTAAGAATGTGTGAACAGTGGATATAAAATAAGTTATTTATAGGTAAATTGATTATTTATAGGTAAAAAAATAATAATAGATAAAATAATGAGACAATGATAACCTATTAATAGGATTTTATTCAAAAAACGTTCTGAATTTTTGAATTAAACACACTCTCACCACATGGACAAAATATAGATTTGGATTTTAATTGCTTTTTAGAAAACAACTAACTAGATTGGTTCCCCTTCAATATTGATCTGTTCCTTAGAAAATATTTGTCTGGACTTTCCCCCTACTCATCAAACTTATTAATTTACTCCTTTACCGCAATGTTCGACTACACTATTTCCATTAACATTAACATTACTATTCAATCATAATTAATTAACTTTTACATTTTTACACCCTTACATCCTTAATGTCACCACCTTTTTATCATTTTCATATCATCTCAAATCATTTTGTATCAATTACTTTTTACTAATCCTCTAATAATTTATTCCTCATCAACCATGATCTATATATTTATAGTCTTATCATACTTTTATAATATCATTACTTTATATATCCATCAAATCGTTTTTTATCAATTACTTCTTACTAATCCTCTAGTAATTTATTCCTCATCCACAATGACCTATATATTTATACTCTTATCATATTTTTATCATATCCTTAGTTTATATATCCATTCTATCTATTCACGTCTACCCAGTTTCAATTTTACATCCCTCCATCTAATTATTTAATGAATTGTCCCTCTACTAATGATTTAATCATTTTCTATTTTTTTTTTATTTGATCAACCAATAACTAATTATTTAATTATGAACTTACAGTACCCACTATTAATATACACTAATTTATAGTATCTAACTTTCTAATGAATTGCCCCCCTACCAAAATTTTAATAAAATTATTGTTTATTTATTAGATCAATCAATAATTTATTATTTAATCATTAATTTATACTATCCACTATTAATTTATATTATCTACAATTATTTAAGATGTTCCACTATATTCAGTATATCATATTGGTACTTCTTTATTTTTTTTTCCATGATAAGTTATCATCCTACTACTTTTAATCTGTGATAATACATTCTATCACATGTAATGATTCAACCAACCTTTGTGTATCCACAGCGCTCCTACACCAATCTTTTTCCTTCTAGGGCTACACCTGAATTGAAATTGATTAACACACTACAATTTTTCCTGGGAATCACAGGTTTTCCTGCTGTAGGAGCCGCTCATATTATCCAGTTGCGCTTTATCCTCAAAACCAACTTGTACTATCTATATAGATATATAGATATATATCTAATTAATCTATCTATATATCTAATTAATCTATATATCTTTCTAATTATAATAAATAATATTTATATTATATTTATATTTATCCTATGCTTGTAGTTGTAACTATATATTTTTATAAAAAAAAAATATATATATATATATATATATATAATGTATAACATTTACCTATATATAGGTATTTATATATATATATATATATATATATATATATATATATATATATATATATGTATTTATATATATATATATATATATATATATATAAATATTTATTTATTTAAATCTAAGTTCCCTCACACAAATATAACACTTCTATTTATATACAGAATTTATAAAACATGATTCCCCTTTTTCCACACACAAGCAGGATCCAAAATAGAGTACAAACACAATACTTTTATATGCGCAGAATCTCTGCAGAAGAGTCGGGTGCACAGCTGAACACTTAATTACAATACATGTGACATTTGTATAATAATCTGTTACATATACATACTGCCTTTTCCCAGGTAAATACATTGTAACAAACAAGCCTGAGGACTGCAACAGCACAGCCTCCTGGCACCATCTTGAAACCCTTTACAATGCTCATTCATTCTTTCAATGTTTAATTTTTTATATATGTGAATACATTTTTAACTGTTCATTCATTCTTTAAATGTTTATCTATTTATTTTATGCTCCAGGTATTTTAGTTTATTTTCTAGTGTTTTTATAGTGTGTACATGCCGGCATGGTGGGAGCGGGGAAGCCGGCCACACTGTCAGCTTTGCAACCCGGCTTCTGCCGCCCGCTGACAGTGCGGCCAGCTTCCTCCGCTCCCACCATACCGGCATGTAGGTAAGTGTGTGCTACATGCCGTTATGGTGGGAGCCGGGGAGGCCGGCTGCACTGTCAGCGGGAGGCGGAAGCTGGTTTGCACAGCTGACAGAGTAGCCGGCCTCCTCGGCTCCCACCAGGCCGGCCTTTTTTTTAAATTTCAGGAAAACTTCGATCGATCGAATCGCGGGGAAATTCGGATTCGATCCGAATCGAATTTTTCATGAAATTCGGATCGAATCCGGGTTCGTCCGGATCGATTCGCTCATCCCTAGTTGTAATAGTGGAAAAAGAGGTGATCTACTCTTATAAATGTACCAGGGTGTGGTGTTATGTTGCGTTCTTGCAGTGTGTCAGATGTATCTCTCGTCTCTCATTTCTATAGCAAGGAGTCCTTGCCATCTCTTTTAGGGGTGAATTCAATATTTTTGTGTAACAAAAAGGCTAAGAGGTAACTCCTGACTGGTTACCATAATCCCTCTGGTAAGCAAAGATTACTGGTGGTGGGATCACCATTGTGATGAAGTAATAACGAGGTGAAAAACACCTATAGAAGCTCTGACACCTCTACATCTATAAAGCCTTCATTTGCTTCCTTAAGCAGTAGTGCTTTGGAATTTATCTGCAGGGGTTGAAAACTTTGGTAATGCAGCACGAAATATAGTTCTTATGGTCTGGCACTGCTTAAATTAATCTGTTACCAGGAAGGCTCAGGATGACAGTTATAGCTTTCTGTGCAGGTGGCACCATATTGGACCCTATTGGCCTATCTTTTGACCATCCATATTGATTTCATGGCCTTCTTGTTTTGATTTGGCATTCTAGACTTGCTTAAAAGTCGGGGTCACGGTAAAAATCAGGGACCTAATCATTTCTTTATAGGGACTATCCAGGCAAAAACGAAAGCAACAGGGGAGCGTGGAGGAAAGAGCTCCTGAGATTCTACGGGCAAACAGTGACTTTACCAGGCTACCTGATCCCAAATTACACATTAATGATGGCTGGGAAGAATCACAAGCGGAGAGAGCGAGAGAGGGAGACCGCACATACCTGCGGTGCCCGGCAGAGAGACCCGATGGCTGGCCAGGGAGAACACGTGGACGACGGGACCATGGTGGCGCCTCCATCATCAGCATCTGAGGCGCCTGTGAGTGGCGAGGAAGGATGCCTGAGCGACAACCTGGCAGGAGGCACATCGACGGGCTCACCACGGGAGCGCAGGAGACAGATGGCAGGCGAGGCAGCGGCAGCCACCGCAGCTCAGTCCTCCATGATGGCGGCCGGCACTGAGGAGAGCCAGGTGCGCCTGCCCCCCCCCCCCCCCGGCGCAGTGTCAGCTCTGAAGAGTGGGCCCCAGGGACACAGCGGGGGGGGACTCACTTACAAAGCAGCTGGAAGGTGATGGGACGGAGGCGGCTGTCACACCGAGGAGCTGCAAAGAAGCAATGCCGGCACCTGGGCACACAGAAAGGAACCTGAGGGAGATAGCTGGCCTAAGGTATGCTGGGGAGACCCTGGAGGACAGCTCAGGGGGGGCAACAGTCAATCCCCCGGGGGACACAGAGAAAGGAAGACATGGGG
The DNA here is from genome assembly GCA_027917425.1 of Gastrophryne carolinensis. Classification (NCBI taxonomy): domain Eukaryota; kingdom Metazoa; phylum Chordata; class Amphibia; order Anura; family Microhylidae; genus Gastrophryne; species Gastrophryne carolinensis. The sequence continues at coordinate 129,245,275 of CM051242.1, forward strand.
AGGGTTCCCAGCCCCCTCTTGAGAAATTCGTAGGTCTCTCCCGAGGGGCCCCAAATCCAACTAACCGGCGGCAGGAGAAAGAGACCCAGGCCCTGCTGGGACTGGTCAGGGGGGAGGATGCTGCTCTGAACACCTCAGCCAGAGGGGACCCAACCACAGACCCACGGTTTCCTGCGCATGAGCCAAAGGGGAAACAAGCTGTCTGGGGAAGCCTTGGCAGATTTGAATACACCCCTAATGCTAAAAGCACGGGACTTCCAGATACCTCAAATCCCTATCACGTGGTGGGCTCCTCTGTATCTCTACCCCCCGAGAGGGGTCTCCTGCAGAGAAGCGTTGGGTACTACAGCTTCCCAGCCAACAAACCTGACCCACCTACCCCACAACCTCTCTATGGAATGGTCCTCCTCTGAGGACGTCGGCATCCCCAGCCCCCCGCCCCTGCTAACTCTCCCACAAGAGGAAATTCTCCCCCCCAACATACAATTTTCGCCTGCAAATGAGGTTTCCTTCCCATCTCCGATGGGTCTAAGTCCTCCAACTTCACCTCAGAGCACTGAAGCAGTACACGGCAGGTCAGCGCCAGCTGGTAACATCCACAGTGAAACTCTCTCCTTCCTAAAAGCTATCCCTACGAGAGCAGATTTTGAGGTGCTTATAGCGTGATATGAGATGGCGTATAAGAAAGACATTGCGGAGGTGCAGGGCCAGCTTCAGGCGCTTGATTCCAGAGTTACGTCTCACCGGTCGGCGAACGAATCTGCTATCGTGGACCTAACTGCGCGGGTGGAGGTGCAGAGCTCACAAATCCTACAGCTTCAACTTAAGCACGACGACTTGGAAAACAGACATAGGAGGAACAACCTTCGGCTTAGAGGAATACCAGAGGCGGAGAAGATGTGAAGCAAATTATTACCACCATCTTTAACACCCTCCTAGAAAGAAGCACTGACACCCCAATCGAGATTGATAGGGCGCATAGGGGCCTGGGTCCGCGCAATCCTGACCCGACGTTCCCCCGTGATGTTATATGCAGGATACACTTCTATAGAGTAATAGAGTATAGAGAATCAACATCCTTCCAGATCTCTCCAGATGTACGCTTCAAATGAGACGGGTGATGGGGCCGGTTCTAGATGCAATACGGAACACAGGCGCCACGTACCGATGGGGTTTCCCATTCCACTTGATAGTCTCTAAGGGACGAGACACGTTCTTCCTCAAAACCTACCAGGACTTGAAAAACCTTTTCTCCTTCCCGGGGTGCGACCCGGTGATGGTGCCCAACTGGCTATTACCTACATCTGAGCCTCTCCCACAGAGGCAACGCAGAGGCTACTCCCGTCAATCTAGATCGGTCAGACCAAGAAGCCATAACGACGGAAGGCCCAGACCAACTGACAACGAACTTTGAGCATGCTTACCAGTGTTCTGGACTGCCTCACAAGTTCTCTCCTAAGTCCTAAGTTTCAGTTCAACCAGTTGTTTGTTTGCTGATTCACGGGCACGGCCGGGTCTTGCTGTGAGAGGCGTTCTCGGTGAATCTGTTCAGCCTTGGGGGGCCGGTAGCCCGATATGGGCCCTGGCCTGCCCCACTGAGGACGAATTTTCGCCTTGCTCTGCCGGCGGGCGGCGGGGACTGACAGCGGCCGTTGTTCGAGGGAACTTGGAATGTAGGCCCATCTACAGTTGTTTATTGTCTGTTGCTGCCCATTTCTCTCTTGGATTAGTAGCCCAGTAGACCTAATTGCCCTAATGATTCAGGAGAATTTAACCCCCAAGTTCGTCGTTAGACACAGTCCCTCACTTAGGCCAAGATTTGCTCTACTCTTATTGGAGGAGTCTAGAAGCTAAGAGCATTCACTATATAGTTTTGGTTCCCCTTAGCCCTTTATCTGGGCACGTGATTTGACCTGTATTTGTACCCCCTCGCTCCCACACTTTTTGTTCTCTACCCCATTCCCCTAATCTCCCTGTCTTCTTGTCCCTTCCTACTAACTCTTGCCTGTCCCCCTAACCATTTCTCTATTTTCTTGTTGCGGTCGGCGGAGGGAGGGGAGAGTTCCCCAACACAAGGCAGGTAGCACCTCCTGTCCTATACCCAGTCACCAACCTCTCCTTACTCGATATCTGTCTTACCTGCTGAGGTCTTTCCATATGTGCTATAATGGGTGAAACTATCCTGGTCTCTTTGAATGTGAAAGGCTTGAACACCCCCGAAAAGAGATCTACGATTTTGAATAACCTCAAGGCACTGAAGGCTCAAGTGGCTTTTCTGCAAGAGACACACTTCAAGGCCTCCAACCCCCCATCCCTAAGGAGTAAGATATTTCCAATTTCTTACCATAGCTACTCCCCGGACTCGAGATCAAGGGGAGTGAGTATATTGCTTTCCAGAGCGACTCCTTGGGAAGAGGTGGGCTCTCTGAGTGGTGGGGAGGGAAGGTGGTTCTTTGTGAAAGGTAGGATTAGGACGGAGGTCTTTACCTTTGTAAATATATATGCACCCAACACTGGGCAAATCTCGTTCCTTGAGGAGGTATTTGACAAGATGGCGGACTTTGCAGAGGGCAAACTAAAAGTGGGGGGTGACTTTAACCTCTCCTTAGAACCCCTGATTGATACATCCAAAGGACACTCATACATCTCCTACCCCAAACTCAGGAGGATTAAGAAACTCTTACATACTCGCCAATTGATCGACCCTTGGCGCATACTTAACCCTGAAGCTCAAGACTATTCCTTTTTCTCTGCCCCACATAACATGTATTCAAGGATAGACTTCTTTTTGATACAGCACTACCTGCTTCCACAGGTAACGGCCGTGTCAATAGGATCCCTTTCTCGGATCATGCCCCAATCACACTTAAGCTTACAACGCAGACGCAGGTTCCACGTCCTTGGTCCTGGAGACTGAATAGCGCCCTTATCCCAGACCCAATAATTAAAGAGGATGTGAAAAAAAACCTGCAAGAATTTTTTGCAACCAACTCCACTCCTGACATCAGTTTGCCTGTGATCTGGGAAGCACATAAATGCGTATTACGAGGCCTGATGATTCAACACGGGACCAGGGTTAAAAGGGAAAGAAGCAAACAGATTCTGGAACTGCTTGGGGAGATTCGGAAGTTGGCCGTTTCACATCTGGCTACCCTGACCACCCTCAGTGAGCGGCTAAAGAGGATATACAGCGACAGAACCAAACTCCAGCTCATTAAGAGCAGGAAAAATCTTTTATGAAACTGGAGACAAATGCGTTCGCCTGCTGACCTCGGCTCTGAGGGGGGAAAGGGCCAGAACTTATATCCCCAAAATTCGTGATCTGGAGGGAAACATGGTACACATAGACAAAGACATGGCGAGAGTATTTAGGAGGTTTTACCAGTCCTTATACAATATCCCTCCATGTCAATCAAACCGCAGGGAGGCAGAGATAGGTGAATATATCAGAAAATCGGGAATGCCTAGGCTCCCTCGAGCTGTGCTGCAGGATCTAGAGGCCCCAATTGCACAGGAAGAACTGGAGTTAGCCATTAAGGGGTCAGCCAATGGAAAAACACCAGGGCCGGACGGGCTCCCCCTATTGTACTATAAAGAACTCGGATCAATCCTACTGCCTAGACTCCTTGGGGTCTTCAACTCCTTGAAGACGGATAACGCACTCCCCATGGATAGTCTCCGTGCCCACATATCGGTCATACCGAAGGAGGGGAAAGACTCATCAATCAGTTCCAGCTATAGACCGATCTCCCTCCTTAACGTTGACTTCAAGCTCTTCGCCTAAATTCTCGCTACCCGCCTGGCTCCCCACCTCCATCAGGTAATACACCTGGATCAGGTAGGGTTCATGCCCCATAGGGAGGCACGCTATAACACCACAAATGCGCTTAACCTACTTCAGGCTGCCCTAGAAGGGGCCCCCCCTCGATCTTTCTCGCGACCGATGCTGAAAAGGCCTTCGACAGAGTAAGCTGGGATTTTATGTTCGGGGTCCTCGACCTACTGGATAGAAAGCCTTTACCAACATCCCACTGCTTCAGTAAGGGTTAACGGTTTGCTGTCTGCGCCCTTCAGCATCGGGAACGGGACGAGGCAGGGGTGCCCCCTTTCCCCTCTAATCTTTATCCTGAAATTGGAGCCCTTCCTCTGTAGAGTGAGAAAAAACCCTAATGTGCAGGGGATCTCCCTCCCCTCTGGTCAATACAAGGTTGCGGCCTTCGCCGACGACCTGCTCTTTTTTGTAACTAGCCCGGAAGAAACTACAAAGTAAACATGCAAAAATCTGAAGCGCTTAACATTAATATTCCGTCGGCTAGGGAAGATAACCTCCAGAAAGCCTTCCCCTTTAGATAGGCATGCATCACTTATCTGGGCACGAAGCTGGGCAGGTCCCTCGACAAGATATTCTTGCTAAATTCCCCTCCGCTACGCAGCACGTTTTCTAGAGATCTAGAGGCATGGTCACTCAAAAAGCTTTCCTAGTTTGGAAGGTGTAATGCCCTGAAAATGAATATACTTCCGCGCCTCTTATATGTAATCCAGGCCTTACCAATTCATATCCCCAACACGTTTCTACAAAGAATGGGACCCCTCTTTAATAAATTCATTGGATTGGAAAAGAGCCTGAAGATTAACAGGAGGTTGCTGGTTAGGACGAAGGACAAAGGGGGAATAGGCCTTCCCGACCCAGGCCTCTACTATGCTGCCACACACCTGACGAGAATAGTGGATTGGTGTAGGCACAAGCAACACAAACAATGGGTCCAGATAGAACAAGGCTGCTCAGTTTTCCCTTTAAGTTCTCTCCCTTGGCTCCCAAGACAGGATATAGGTGCGGAACTGAAACACCCTACAATTGGAACCTCGCTAAAAGTCTGTCTACAGTATTTTCCTCTTGAGGGCGTGTCGCCGACATTCTCCCCCCTATTCCCTGTACTGGGGAATCCTGCATTTGCACCGGGCACTTTTACACTCAAGAGAGATTGGAATCTCTGGACGTAATTGCGCAATCAAGGGATCTCCCTAGATGGGATAGTTGGCAGAAAATGCAAATAAATCATTTCTTATCGTCCCTTAAGCAACAGGTCAGAGAGCTCAGGGAACTTACTCCGTATGAGAGGCTATGTGAAGACAGGGGACCTGTTCAACATGTTCTTTCCTACGCTTACAGAATTCTAGTGAGCCCCCAAGACCAAGACCCCCTGCCTTCCTTTGTGAAGTGGGAGAGGGACCTGGATGTCGCCCTCATGCCAAGACAGAAAGATAGGATTGTTCGCTTAGGGCATAAAACAGCTACCTGCACCAAATACCAGGAGTGTAACTATAAAATTCTTACATGGTGGTATAGGGTCCCAAACCTATTACACAAGTGGTTCCCAGATGTTTCCCCTCTCTGCTGGCGTTGTAACAGGGAGAGGGAAGATTTCCTCCACATATTTTGGTCGTGCCCTAAATTTACGGGATTCTGGGAGAAGGTTAGGAGCACAATGCAGAGTATGACTGAGAGGGTGGTCCCATTGGACCCGGCCTTCTTCCTCCTCCACCACTCGGAGATACCCACCAAAATATACCAGCGATCTATCCTGAGCCAGATGGCAAATACAGCGAAGGCATGCATCCCCGCGCTTTGGAAGACCCCCAAGACCCCCCACCATTTCTTCTTGGCTAAATAGGGTGGCAGAGATCGAGAGATTTGAGGGCCTGATCGCAGCGCAATCCGAATCCTCCGAGAGCCTCAAGTGGTTCAGTTGGGTGGAGTTCCCGACCACACAGGATTACAGGACCCTCCTGGAGGACGTCCTCTGACCGGGTGGATGTACTTCCCTCCCTCTGCCGTACTTCTTTGCTCTCTTGTTTCTCTTCTTCCTCACTTCCTTTCCCTTCTTTTCCTAACTAGGTCAACCTTCCCTTCCTCCACCCCCCTTTTCTCTCCCTTCCCCACGGCCCTCTCTACAGTTTTTTTTGCTCTGAATAGGACGGCCCCAGCATGCTGCTGGTATCTTCGCCTTATTTACTCGACATTGCTTAACATTTGATGTAACACGAGCCAGAGACTGTACTCTTTCTTTTTTCTTTATTACTGCTTTACTGTTTATTATTGTAAACTAAAAAATGGAAAATAAAGAATATAAAAAAAAAACAAAAAAAACTAAAGCTACAGATACTTACCTATAGTACTTATACTTACCTATAGTCCTGCGCTACTGATCAGCACTAGTTTGAAACTTACCTTCACTGGAGATCCCAGCTGTGCATGACTAGTATCCGTAGTCTGTTGTTTTTGCTTGGACAGGGACTTTAAGACACTGGACCTTCATGCAAGTCTAGGTCAAGTCCTGGTAAGGAATCCCAAGGACTCTCTTTACTAGTTCAGAGGCCACCTGCTATGGACTCCTGACTACTGCCACAAGTTCCTGGACACTGGAGTGTAAACATATCAGGTGCTTCTTGAGGCGTGCTTATTGTTGGGGTAGCAACTTGCAGAGTACCAGCTCTGTGTTAAATTGTATCAGGGCTTTTATACAGCATCTTTGGGAGCTGGCTGTAACCTCTGATCCATTGGGATACTAGCCCTTATGATGCATACAACTGATGGGTTGGGGGGCTGTTTTCTCAAAAGCAAAATGCAACTTAACACATACAAACACAATCTAAAATGCAGTTCAAGCACAGTGCAACAGTGGGTGTGAAAATACCCTTCAACTTTCCATGTTGATTTTCATGGTTATACCTTTATCAAAGAAGATGTCTATAGAAATGGTAGAACCCTTAAATAACTCTATAAAATCCACCTCTCTTGTAGTGTTTTTGCACTTTACAGATATCAGTGGGTAGATGTCTGATCGTAATATTAAAAAAAAATGTGGAAAAATGCATGTAAACATATATATATATATATATATATATATATATATATATGTGTGTTTTATTTCTATTTTATTATTGGTATTGGATTAAACTACAGTATAGTAATCTTCTACCTAATAAAAGCCTTCTGAAAAAGTTTTATAGACCATTAAGTTAAATTCAATTCATACTGTAAATCAAAGTTAGGATCCTTAGAGTTTTGGCAGTTGCAAATTAAAAACTCAAATAGAACTGCACTGTTGGGCAATTTGATCACATTTGGGAACAGTGTAAAATGAGCAATTTCAAAGCATCTCAAAATTCCCAGGTATATGTAAACACTTTATAGTGAAGCTGCTTTTTTGGCCTCAGTTTCTGCATCATGGCTGAGCTAGGAAGGGCATGTAAGTCACAACTTTATGAGTCATGCGTTGCTGTGGTCAGAGACAGCTGAGCCCAATAAATCATTTTTATACATCTAATTACCTTAGCAATGATTTTGGAGACATTATTTAGTAAGTAGTGGACATTATAGGCTTTTACAAACCAAAATACTGCATGCTAGATGTGCTGTACTTAAAGAGAGCACACATGGATATACCTTTCTCTACTGCCAACAGCAGCTGATCTTTGTTCATGACTCTGAGGTTATGTTGCACCACTAGCACATATGTGGTGCTTGCTGGTGCACAGCGCCTTACTCTTAAAATTGCATTATGCAACTGATCCAGAATTTTTTTTTTTAATTCTATTTGTATACCTAATTAGTAGTCTTTCATTCAATAGTTATAGTTACAGTAAGTCATTGTATCTCACAAATACAATCAAGATTATTGCTATTGTGCTCAACTGGTACCTCTTGGGGTTACATAGTTTTGTTTTGGTAAGCTCAAAGGGACATTCCAGAAAAGCTTATTTTAGCCTGCTTTTTGTTTCTATGCAGGCTGCATCTTTTATTTATCCAAAACGTAGGGACATCCCGTGCAAGTCCGTCTCACGGACCCATTTTGCCATCAACAGTAACGTGGGGCACCAGACAGTGAGCTGTTTTTGTCGCTTTACTGGGTATTACACAAACATATTTCCCCTCCCACACACAAACTTGAACTGTATTTTGGATTAAGTTACTGCCAGATTATTTCAAAGATTTAGCTGAACTGAACTGAACCAGAAAATACAGTAAATAATTTCTAGCAACACCAGTAATCAGAGCGTAACACTGGAGCTGTAGGTAAAGTTTCACTACGTATGTTAACATTTACTGTAGTCTTACCTTTTGTCTTTTGGATAACTTATTTTTTAAATTTACATCAATAACTCAGCATTTTGCATAAATCCATTACACTTTAAATGTTTAAACTTACTCAGTATGTTTGCTGTGTTCTCTGTTACAATATCTGTATCTGGTCCATGGAAAAACTCTGAAGCAAGGCATCGACCTTTTTCACGACCTGCAAAAATATAAATAAATCAATACATAATCTAGGGGTGGCATATAACCAAATAAGAATTTTCAATATAGATTAGATTCTCAATATGAAAATATTTTAATAAAATGCATGTTCTTTGATCTTTTGAAAGAATTGAGGATTTATTTGTAGACTATATCGCTTTGTACATTGTACAAACATGATGTTGCTGCCTGACTCGATCCAATGCTTTTCACTCATGGGAACTTTAACCAATGCTTACAATTGGGGTTTATATACATGTAATGGGCTGAATCGCTCTCTTAATTGTTTAAGCCTTGTTATTCTGGGTCTAATCACAGACTTGCCTCTGATTAGCATCAGGGCCCTTAAATCGCACCACATAAACAGTTTTTTCGTTATAATTAACCTACATTAAATTAAATAATTACTTAATATTTAATAATAGTAAAACCTTTTTATTACCAATAAAAACTTTGAAATTTAAAGCCTAATAATAAACCTATCCTTTTGGCATTTTATAACGTCTGACGTCTATACCCATGAATTTTATCCCTTTGGTATTACAACCATGCACTTCATTTAAAATGAGTGGAGATGCTATGCTGTTCATAACCCTTCTTAATATTGCACAGATGTTTCCTAATTAACGTGCTCAAATGTTTTCATTATGTCCAATGTATTGTTTGCCACATGGGCATTGTATTAAATAAACAACTCTCTCATTGTTACAAGTAATTCATTTATAAATTTAACCCTTTAAGTGCCAGCCTACCTGGAGTTTTTGTCACACTCTGTTGCCAGACCATTTTGCACTATTTTGCACTCCCCATGTTCAAATGTGATTTTTGAAGGGATTTCCAGGGATTCCCAGGAAAATGATATATTGTTTTTTTTCAGCAGAGTCTGAGCTTTAACATGAAATGTCTTGTTTGTCATTTTTTAGGTGTATTCTCAATATTTTTTGGCGAAATATGTGCAAAAAAAAAAAACATTTTTTTACAATTTTTAGTGTTTTTTTTGTAATAAAAAATGTAAGTTTGTCAATAAAATCTTATTGCATGTGAAACCCCAATTTCTCACAGTTACAGCGGTACCACATATGTATTGCTAGACACCTTTTCCTGCCCAGGAGACTCCCCCAAACTGAAATAGCGCTTTAGGGGATTTTCAGAAAAAATACAACTGTGATATGCGCTATGCGCACCTTGCAGTTTTTTCAGAAAAACAACCCTTTACATTTGAAATACCCCCAACAAACTATATATTCTCTGGAATTACACACCTCAGGCTTTCTATTTGTACCAGGCTTGTTGATGTGGCCACAGTTTTCTAGAAGTAATCCCTCAATGTATTCTTTGGTTGCAAAGAGTTTCCCTAAAAAAAGGATAAAAAAGCAGAATCAAAGCCACATTTTCCTAAAAAAACGATATACAAACAAGAAAACACAAGTATAATCTGAAAAAGCAACATCCCCCGAACAGAACGATACCCAACATGCATAGGTTCTGTCAAGGGAAGAGTTGCCAAACACCCCAAAGTAAAGCATGAGCATAACGGTAATTTTTCTTGAAAATTTCAGCTCTGCAGGCAAAGTGCCCACCTTGCGATTTTTCAACCAAAACAACACTTTACATTTGGAATATCCTCCATAAACCATATATTCCCTGAAAGTACACATGTTAAGCTTTCTAAGCGTACCCAGCTTGTTGTAGTGGGCTCATCTTTCTGGAATTAATCCCTCAAAGAACTCTTTGGTTGCGCAGGGTTTCCCTAAAAAATGTATAAAAAAGCTGAATAAAAAACACCTTTTCCTAAAATATAAATATGCAAACAAGAAAAAACAAGCTAAATCTGAAAGCGCAAGGTCCCCCGAGCAGAACAATACCCAACATGCAGAGGTATTATTAACCCTTTTAATTGCCAGCCTACTTGAGATTTTGTCACCTTCTGTTGACAGGTCATTTTTCCCCATTTTGCGCCATGTTTTGCGACATTTTTGCTGGAATTTTCAGGAAAATTATATATATATTTTTTGCAGCAGAGTTTAGGCTTTAACATGAAATGTCTTGTTTGTAAATTTTATTTATTATTAATTTTATTTATTATTAAGTAAAAAAAATAAATAAATAAACATTTTTTTTAGAAAATTGCCTCCTTTATTTTAAATAAAAAATGTATTTGATTAGGGAAAACCATATTGCATGTGAAAGCCCCATTTCTACGGATTAGAACGGTACCACATATTTATCGGTAGCCCCCTGTTCCTGCCCAGGAGACCCACCTAACTGAAACAAGTAATTTTTAACATTTACAAATAAAATACAACTACCATCCACACTACAAAGGGTTAAATCGAGAAAAAAAAATGACATAGGGTCCTCCCTCCCAGGAGGGGGGGGGGGCTATTTTTGGGGGGATTTTTAAGGGTTAAAAACCCTTAAAAAAAAATGACATGGGCCCCCCCTTACCCAAAGTAACCAGCCCGGGACCAGCTATGCAGGGCTTGGAGGAACAAGCCCGCATAGCCCGTGGGCCCGGGCTCTTCTGCCCCCCCCCTCCTGGGCTTTGGGGAGGCAGGTAATGGGGGTGCAAGGGGTTAATGGCAAGTCACCGGCTAGCACAGGTGACTTGCCATCCCCCCAGCCTTGAGAACTGGTATAGGGGTCTCATGGACCCCTTACCAGTTCACAAGGGGTTAAATGTAAAAAAAACACAGACACACAAAGAGAAAAAATATTTTATTATTATTATTTTTTTTTTAATACTTACCTCCCATCCATAGTGGAACACTGCTGGATGACAGAACACAAAAGGGTTAATTAAAAAAAAAAATGACATAGGTTCCCCCCTCCCGGGGGGGGGGGGGGGGGGACCCCATTTTTTTTGGAATTTTAAGGGTTAAAAACCCTTAAAAATCCCCCCTAAAAATGACGTAGGGTCCCCCCTACCCAGCATTACCGACCCGGGCCAGCTATGGGGGCTTGTAGAACAGGGCGCAGGGGCCAGCGTTGGTGGCCCCTGGCCCTGCAGGCTACTAGCCCACATAGCCACTAAGTGGCCCGGGCCCTTCTGCCCCCCCGGCCGTTGGGGAGGCAGGTAATGGGGGGCTGGGGGTTAATGGCAAGTCACCCACTAGCCGCAGGTGACTTGCCAGACCCAGAGCCTTGTGAACTGGTATAAGGCCCCTTACCAGTTCAAAAAGGGTTAACTGAAAAAAAAAAACACCACACAATAAAAGTATTTTATTAAAAAAAAAAAAAAAAAATTTTTACTGTACTTACCTCCGATTGTAAGCTCCTTTGTCCCGCGCCGCTCTGATGACAGATGCCGATGATCGGCATCCAGAGAAGGAGGAGGCAGGAGATCAGAGGATCTCCTGCCACCTCCTTTACCGGCACCGATCACCGGCATCTGACAGCTGAGAGAGCTGAAGCCGGCGATCGGGACCGGGATGACGTCATAGCCCCGCCCCCCAAAAAGGGCGGGGCTTAGCGGCAAGATGGCGGCCGCCATCGAGGAGGAGAGGAGAGAGCCTCTCGGGCTCTCTCCTGAAGATCGGGAAGTCCTGGGGGGGATCGGAGGCCCCCCAGGTGAAGAGGAGGGACAGCGGGAGCCAGCGCACATGGAGGTAAGTGAATGTCATTTTTATTTATTTTTTTTTTTACAGTTAGCAGCTGCTGCTGCAGAAGCGGGGGGCGGCCTATTCCAGGGGCTCTCCTGGAGCCATCTGACCCCCCACGGGGGATCGGATGGCACCAAATTAAAGAGGAGACCCGGCTGGATCCAACGAGGGGTCAGGTGAGTATTTTACTGTTATATTTTTTTTACTGTGGGGGTTTAAAATCAGCTACGTGAGTCTCACGTAGCTGGCACTTAAGTGGAGTAGAGGCTGCTACTTGAGACTCACGTAGTTGGCACTAGAAGGGTTAAAGGTTTCAATTGTGATACTGGATCTTGTTCTCTGTATACAGTATGTCTTCTTTGATCGCTTACAACCTTACATCCTATACACTTTCTGCACTGGAAAAGAACTTTCATATCAACTAAAGTTTTATTTCTATTTTTAACTGGTGGATCAATAAATCCACTGTTGGGTAGAGTAGTCGATCTAGATGGTCTTTTAAAAATTTGTTCAGGTAGTTTCAGGTAGATGTGGGCCCATAATCTCAGCAAATACCAGTGTTTTTTAAATATTCTAGATATTTTTCTATGGTCCTGTCCATACTGTGTGACCATAGCGAATTCATATTAGTATTTATTTCTTTTTCTTTAACTTTTAATAATGAATCTGTTTTATTACATAATTTGATATTGTTACATAGGGGTTGAGGTCTTTTTTTACTAGTTATTAGGCCATCGACCCATTTTTCAATATCCAAATTTAGGAAGTGAAATTTTTATAGGTCAGCTTCCGCCGAAAACCTAACCACCCCAATCATTATTGTTTATAAACTCAATAAATGTATCAAAAGATAACTTATTACCTTCCCAATTCACGAGGCAGTTATCAAAGAAACAATAAGGGTGATTTGCAGCCTTCTATCTTAGAATTCGTTTTAGTGCCTAAGCCCACTCGTTACACATATTTTTTGTTGCTTGTACGTGCATTTGCATGATTCAGAGCCTCTATTGTTACTTCTTCGTTGCTGTGTAAGCCTGCAAGAGTGTTTCGTATACAACTTATGCAACATACGCAAAATGTTTTACTGTCCAGAGAAGTCCTACTATTTTACTTCAGAAATGAGCTGTTTTTTCTTCATTTTTGTGTGTTCATTCCGTTTTCTGTACGCATATCCTTAATGTGTACGCATATGCTGGCTTGTACACATATGCAAGCCTTTAATTTTTTGTGTCTTCCAGTGTTCTGCCCCTGGTCCTGGCATTATAGTACTTACTTATTGCGGTGCCAAGTCTCTTCTGCTCCTAAGTGCTTACCTCTACACATCCTTCTCTCCAGTGTTGCTCCTTCTCCTTGCTTGGTGTTTGTTAGTGATGTCCCATCCGGTGTCTTCTTCTGCTTACCTGTACAACTTTCTCATATCCCATCCATTGTTCTTTCTTTTCCACCTGCTTACCTGTACCACTTTCTCATGTCCCATCCAGTGTTGTTTCTTCTCCTTGATTGTTGTTTTTTTTGGGATGCCCCCATGTATATAAATTACATGTTACTCTTGCAATCATTGACAGTAAAAGGAACACACCACAACATTTTAGATCTATCAAAAATAAAATCGTATTTATTAATAGCCAAATAGTTTTTAGGAAAATTGTAAAAAATGTATAATCTTTTTAAAAATGGGTGCAACTTTTTACAAAGGGGGGGATAAAAATAATGTGGCAGGATCCCAGTTTAAGGTGGGTGGCTCCCCATGGCTGTGGCCAGCTCCGCAATCTCCCCCACCAGCCTATGTACAGTGGCCGACATCTCATCCAGCCTGTCAAAAAAACAAACAAATAGTCTCTAGTCTCCTGTTTAAGAAGGCATGTTATTAGTCACTTGTCTTAGAACTTACTAGGCTGGAAGGGTGGTCGGGGTTGGGGAGCCACCCTCTGACCGACAGGGACCTGCCACACCTCTGGGTTGAGTCTGTAGGTGAAAAAAAATTATCTGTAAATGAGATTGAGCTGTGAATTGTATTGTGTTGTGTGGCACATCACCCACCTTCATCTTGGGCCTGCAGGAATGGTGGGCCTCCTTGCCCTCACTGCTCACCCACTGGGACATCTTGGCCATCTAGAATGAACTATCCCAAAAATCTACATTTTAACACATATGTGTGTGTGTTTTGGTATGTGTGTATTCCTGTGTGTGTTTTTGTGTAATGGTCATACCTGAATCATCATGCCCAGGATCATCTGACTCCCTGCTCAACATCTTTGCCTCCTCCTCAGCAGATAGGTCCAGTTGAGCTTGAGGCTCACCTGCAGAGGAGGATGAGGACATTGGCACCACTGCATGCCTCTCTACATGTTCCATAGGTCTTTCCAGCACTGGCTGGCCTTGTTGCCTCTGGGTGGGCCTGACTTTCTGCCTGAACTCTGACACTAGAACAGAATAGCATTATTTTACACACAGCCTGCCTAATGTGATTGTAGGTGTGTGTGGTTAGCAAAGAAATGTGCAGGTGGAAAAACCTGAGGTCTGACCAATGCTGAATGACCTGGGTAAACATGTACAGTAGGTGGTGTTGCTCTCCCATGCCAGCTTCGCAACCACTTCAAGTACCAACATCCTCTTGGTATAAATGTTGGGCAGGAAGTCATACCTGTGGTTAATCATCATCTAAAGTATGGAGAAAAGCCATAGAAATATCAAGCCAAGCAGGTTGCCAACAGCCAACCCCCCACACACCTTTAGCTCTGCATGAATGTATCTGTGCAGCCTTGTTTTCAGGTATATGTGGCTGGTCTTATTTCCACCTGGTCTGTCCCCTTGTAGCTGGCTGCCACACCCAGCTATGCCCAAATTGAGGCACCTTGCCTAAAACTGTCCCAGCATTCTGCTCATGTGTGCACTAGCTTTCGCCTGTGTTAGGATGCAAATGGAGGCATTCTTTCCACTCTGCCTTCCTATGCGCTTGCATCCCTGAATTGCAAAAATTGGATTTCCTGTCACCCACATCAAGCACAACGCATGTGGAAAGGCCAAGTACTGTTCCAGCTGCAAGTGTCCTTACACGGGGAAGAGGATGACGGCCTCATGCACATTGCCATATTTCCCTGGTGAAGTGGGTGCTGTTGATGGAGGCGGATTGGCGAGCAGATAGCAGAGCCTTTAGGCAAAACAGTGCCCAGTTCCGCCAAACAATGGGGAGACACACAATGCTGCTCCACCATGACCTTCAAGCAATGGTGGGTGAGCAACAGAACAACAAATGGCACATTGAGAAACTGATAGCATTGTTGCTGCTGCTAAACATAACTTGGCAAGCCTGGTGGCACTCCAAGAAGCCAGAGAACCACCAGACGTTGCAGCCCACCAGACACATTTTGTATGTTTGTTTTTTCTAATGTTTTGAAATCTCAGTGGCCTAGGAATATGGGGCCACATTGTTTCAAATATAGTAGTATGTCAGAGTTTTGTGACAACAATAAACAAAACAAGCATAAGCGATTTTGTTTTTCAGTTTAATCTTACTCAATACATTATAAGAGGGTTTGAAGCTTACAGGACAAACCTTAAATGACAAGGCTTGCCTCAAATCCAAATATACATATAGACATATAGACATAGACACACCACAAAAATAATACTGGGGGAAAAATGGACAAAAATTAACAAAAATAAGATGAGACAAAGTGGTTCCACACAGACTGGCCAGAAGCACATTGTGTGCCACAATAAAGCTCTGGAGGAAAAAACCATTATAGCTGCAGATGGAGACACATCAACATAATGTGGAACCTGCTCCAGGATGGCATAGTTTTGGAGCACCATACAGGCCACAATAATTTTTATGACCTTCTGGGGTCATCAGCCACGGTAACGGGGTAGCCAGAATCACCAACAAAAAAAAACTATTAGCCACATACATCATTAACACATTATCACCTAAAAAAAATAATAACATCAAATAATTTAAAATGGAATGGGGGAGACAGGGAATGCATCCACAGATACACAAGTTCTACATGAAAAAAATACATCAACAATAAAGGAGTAATAATGACAACACTTACCAAGTAGCCACCCGCCAGACTCAAAATGACCAAACAGGCTTGAATTACGCAGAATAAAAACATCATAGGTGGAGCCTGGAAATCCAGGAAAAAGCACACCTACACTGACAGAACAGATGCCAAGCAGAAAGGGACAACCACTGCTGGTAAGATTGCCTTCTTTGGGCGAGTAAAAAAAAGGAACTTAGCAGACAGTGTTAGGTGAGATGCCATAACTTGTGTGAGCAATAGAAAATTAATATTAACAGAAACTACAGGAAACAAGGGGCAACTAGTTGAAATAGGAGATTGAGGTCCACTTTACAGGAGCCAATACACTGCAAGGGACAACACACACTAAATATGGAGAAGCTAGACTAAAAAAATATGTAACTACATAGCATGGAATTTAGGATGAAAAGGGAAACAGAGACATACCTAAAAAGATACTCATCAGCAACCGGAGGCACCAGCGCCACGTGCGTATAGTCGATCGCACCCATGATGTTGGGCATATTGGCCAGCTCATAAAATCCCAGCTTAAGCGCATTCCAGGCTACCATGGTGCCAGGGAAACAGATATACTTGTCCACCATAGTAGCCATGCCATCAAGAAATGTATTTCTGAAATAAAATTGACTTGCTTATTATTAGATTTGTGTAGCATAATAAACTACAGAGAATAAAAAACAAAATATTGTTTCGAAGTAAAGAAGGGTATTGAAGATCTGTGTGTGATGCTTACCTCCCACTTTTCCAATGCCCTTTCCAGCATTGCTTCGTATCTGTCAAGGGGGGGAGGGTGAGACTTGGGAGGCGAACCATGAAGTGACTCATCCATCCAGGATTCATCCTCTGGAAGATCAGACGTAATGGGAGGGTCGGTCTGGGATACAATAGGATCCGACATCCTGGGGCGCTCTGGTTGCCTCGTAACTATAGATATCAGCTAAGCGACGTCGAGAAGGAACAAACAACGTGAACTATATGGGGGACAGGCTTCCACACCAGGGTCTGGACTAGCCACCCAGCTCCAAAGATCCAGAAGTCCCTGCAGAACAATGGCGCTGGCCCTTTAAGATCTCTCCACAAGGAAGTGTGATCAGCAGGGCACGGGGGTCTTCTTTAACTTCAGCCTCCCCCTTATTAGGCTGGGGGCTTCAGAGACTAGGCAGGGATCGCGCCAAGTGCACAGGATAGCCAATTGACTCAGGGGACCGGAAAGCTGTGCCGGAGTGTTGCACACTTCTGAGGACGAGGGTCCTCTAATGCTTCAGCCGCCCCTTATTAAACTGGGGGCTTCTGTGGTGAGGCAGGGAGAGCCCCAATGGCACAGAGCAGCCAAATGACCCAGGGGCCAGATAAGCTGCGCTGGCACTTTAAGGCTTTTGTGCAGTACTGAGCACGAGGGTGCTCTTATATAAATGGCCCCTCCTTAATATAGTAAGGGCTTCAGATGCGGGGCAGGGAGCCCCAGGGATAGGGTAGGGCTGGTGAGTGGGAGATCCACACAAGCAGGACCGCAGCATGAGCCAGAGAGCTGCGTCCTGTGAAGACAAGATGGCGGAGCCGACTCCGCGGCTTCTCCTTCCCCCCGGCGGGACCGCAACTCACAGATGCCGATCAGCTGGATCTTCGGGGGAAATAGTCCCTCTAGGACCGGAAATCACCAGGCCACGCTAAGGAGACAGGTCAGGACACTCAGCGGTCTGCGGAGCTGCGGGGCTAAGCGTCCATAGCAGCTCCACGTGCATGCGCACTCCCACATCTGTACTTCTTACTCGGATAATCCTGGAATGCTCGGACTGCCTCTACCACCAGCACAAAGCCATGAATAAATTCTTCATGCAGCAAATGGCCAGCTTTTCCAGCCAGTGTGATTTTCAGCTCCGGCATTGGTAGATGATCAGAGACACATGTCGCATGCTAAGGCCTTTTTAAGAGGCAACAATATCTGTCAGCAGGGACAACAGCGGAATCAACGTTGTTATGTTGCTGATATTCATTTTGGAGCAAACTCTCATGGCCATGATCCAGCAAGGGACAGAGGAAGGATCCTGTCTGTTTCCTGGCTCTCTGGATCTACAAGATAAGGTGGATGAGGGTGAGGAGGAGAAAATCAGACCCAGGAGGTGGATTTGGAGGTGGAAATAACCAACTTATCACAGGAAGAAGAAGCTTAATGATAGAACAAGGGGGCACAACCTGAAGCTAGTCGAGGGGAAGATCAGGAGCAATGTTAGAAAATATTATTTTACAGAAAGAGTAGTAAATGCTTGGAACAAACTTCCAGCAGAGGTAGTTGAAAAATCAACAGTCATTGAATTAAAACATGCCTGGGATAAGCACACATCTATCCTAAGATAAAGAGTACATACAGTATACACATAAGGGCAGACTAGATGGACCATATGGTCTCCTTCTGCCATCAACCTTCTATGTTTCTGTTTTCCAGAGGGAATGGAAGCACTGAACTCTTGCCCCCTTGAGGGGAAAGTGGTTTGCTGTCTTAGCGACGGGTTCTCCCATTGGTAACCCCGTCTCTTTGATACGTTATTCCCTAAGAGGCGGAATATTACGCCGCCTTCACGGGAAACTACAATTTGAAAGGTGTTTTCTCCTTCTTTGTGAGATGTTTTTATTCTGTATTGTTCTCTTTGTTTCTCTTTTATTCTCTCCCTGCTCTTCTTTCTCCCTCTCCTGGGTTCCTGAGCGTCCGTGCCAGATGATTCTAAGATTATGGGACAATGGCGGTTAGATTAGTCTCCCTGAATGTGCAGGGTCTGAACGCCCCCCAGAAGAGAGTAAAAGCCTTCAGGCAAATGAGGTCACTTCGCGCTGACATTGTTTGTCTTCAAGAAACTCACTATACCAAAAACGGTACCCCCAACTTTCTCAGAACTGACTACCCTTTGTTTTATTCAGCCTCTGCGTGCACCAAGCAGCGGGGAGTCTTAATAGCCTTCAAGCGTTCGACTTCCTTCTCCCTGGAGCACGCGGTACGCGATTCCCTGGGTAGACACCTAATCCTAGTGGGTTTGATCCAGGATCAACCAGTAACGAATGCAACCTATTATGCCCCAAATCAAAACCAAAATGCATTCCTGGAGGAGTTCTTTAAGAAACTTCATCAAGTAGAGAAAGGGTTTCTTATCGTAGCTGGGGACTCTAACCAGACTCTACACCCTACTCTTGATAGGCAAGCGGACGATAGATCTTCGTGGGTGGCCAAGCATAAATCCTCTGGGAAAGTATTCCAGGCATTATTAGGTCAATACCACCTGATCGACGCTTGGAGGGAGTACAATCCATCCAAACGGGATTTTACCCACTACTCGTGTCCCCACAAGGTATCTACTAGGATCGACCATGTCTTCATGCAGCAATCCTCCCTCCCCCAGCTTTCTCAAGCGCGCATTATCCCAATAGCCTGGTCCGATCACGACCTAGTCTCAGTTGACCTTTTGGCCCTCACTCAGAGAAGTTCCCAGAAGTCTTGGAAATTATATGAGCCAATGTTGGCCGATGAGGCCCTTCTTGAGCGGGTCCGCATGGGGATCCAAGAGTTTTTTCGACTCAACAAAGGCTCAGTGGGCTCTAATGTCACGCTCTGGGAGGCACACAAGGTTGTTATCAGAGGGCTATTGATGCAGGAATCTGCCAGACGTAAAGCGATCTATAAAGAAAAACTCCTGGAGCTAACTGACGTGTACCAATTGGCCTCAACCGACTTTAAAATCCGGCCCTCCAAACAAAATAGGATCCGCCTTAATCAGACGGCTAGCCAGCTCAATATGTGTCTATCTGGCGAGGCTGCCCACCAATTGAACAAATCCAAGTTCCATTGGTACCGTACGAGCAATAAGCCCAACACTCCTCTTGCCAAAGGGGATCGCACTAAGACCCAAACCGGTGCGCATTAGGACAACAGAGGGCCCCCTGTCTAGCAACCCAGCAAAGGTTGTAAATTCCTTCTCCAAACACCTAGAGGGGTTATATAAACCCAAACTGAGCTTAAATAAATGCAAAGCAGAGGAACTGTTTGGCCCCCTCTTCCCCCCGGGCGGCAAGGAGCACATTGATAGGCCTGTTGAGACAGATGAGGTTCAGGAGGCCATATCATCATTAAAGGTGGGTAAGCAGCCAGGACCTGACGGCTTCACAACGCTCTATTATAAAAAGTTTAGCCAGACATTGGCCCCACATCTGATGATAGCCTTTAACGCTCTGAGGGAGGGAGCCACTTGGAGTTCTGACTCTCTCGCATCAGCTGTGAGTATGATTCCCAAACCCAACACTGATGACACGGTATGGTCTAATTATAGGCCTATCTCTCTGCTGAATGTTGATGTTAAAATTCTGGCGAAGATACTGGCCGCTTGGCTCAACGGGTTTATTAATGTGCTCATTTCCAAGGAACAGGTGGGTTTCATGCCCCAACGTCAGGCAGGTGACAACATTAGGAAAATCGCAAACCTTATATATCGCACCAAGATGAAAGGTTACCATTCCATGGTGTTGGCGCTTGACGTGCGCAAAGCATTCGACACCGTGGCGTGGGATTATTTACACTTCACCCTCAATAAATGGGGCTTGGGTCCATATTTCCAGAATTGAATTTCCTCCCTTTATGCCAACCCGGGGGCATATGTCAGGTACTCGGGGTATTCCTCTAAACAATTCATTCTGGGTAGGGGCACAAGACAGGGCTGTCCCCTCTCCCCCTCCTCTTTGCCTTAGCTATTGAACCTCTCTCTAGACTTATTCAGGCCAACAGTGGTATTGCTGGCATTGAGGTGGGGGGATACGAGAGTAAGATATCTCTGTTTGCTGACGATATCCTAATGGTGATCAAAGACCCGGTCATATCTCTCCCGAACCTTTTCAAAAATCTTGATGCCTTTTCGAGGCTTTCGGGCCTGCAAATTAATTCTGCCAAGTCCCAGGCCCTTAATATTTCCCTACCAGATAGAGTGCTGAGTACTGTCAAGGCCTCCTTTGATTTTCATTGGCAGGCCAAGCATATTAAATATTTAGGGATTCAGTTGGCATCCGATTATAGCTCTTTTTATGGGGCAAATTACCCTAATATGTTCAAAACCCTGAGGTCCCTGCTTTGTAATTGGGCTAAATTAAATCTCTCTTGGCTTGGTAGGATTGCTACAGTAAAAATGGCGTGGCTACCCAAATTACTTTATTTCTTTCGTGTGCTGCCGATCTCCGTCCCAGCCTCTGCTCTGAAACACCTCCAATCTGAGCTTAACAAATTCATCTGGGGGGGGAGCAGACCACGTGTTGACAGGGGAACGCTTTACAGAGTTAAGCAGAAAGGGGGCTTAGGAGTCCCCAATCTCATGCGTTACTACAGCGCCTGTCAAATTGCCCAACTGACAGTCCTGCACGGGGGTAGCGATAGACCTCTGTGGGTGGACATTGAGGAGTCGTATTGTTCCCCAATCGATATCTCTAATTTGCTATGGCTCCTTCCCGCGGTCTGTAGGAATATCTCCAATCCCGTATTTAATCATTCAATTAGAATCTGGAGGGCTAATAAGAAGCAGGGAACCTTGCCTCGCCGCATTGCCCACTACTCTCTTTTTGGGGCAATCCAGAATTTGCCCCAGGTTTTTTGGAACCTGTGGCGTTTGAGTGGTGGAAAACACAGAATCTGACCAGAATCCCAAACCTCTTTCCGCAGCAAGGCTCGCTCTCCTTTGCAGATCTGAGATCCTCCTGCGGCATCCCAGGGAAGGAATTTCTCCGCTTCTTACAAATTTCCAGCTATGGACGATCTAAATGTAAATTAGGCGCCCCACTCCCTCCCCTCACGACATTTGAAAGAGTGTGTCTTGAACAGCCCATGGGAAAAGGAGTGATTGCGTTGCCTACAAAATGCTATCTGAAGTTGAGTGAGTCCTCCGAAACATGTGACAAAATGGAGCGAAGACCTTAATTTAACCCTATCTGTCGGGGATTGTAGGGCAGTCTGGAGACACTCTTTCGCAGGTTATCTAAATGTCGGTGCCCAGGAGGTCAACACCAAGGTCCTCCTTCGGTGGTACCTTGTTCCGGAAAGAATTCACAAATTCTGCCCCTCCTATCCGCGGGACTGCTTCAGAGATTGCGGGCTCCCCGGTACTTACTTGCATACTTGGTGGGAGTGCAGGGTAGTTAAACAATTTTGGATCCAAGTCCTCTATCTTATTAATAAGGCCACCGGTCTAAAGCTCGACATAACCCCCCCAGCTGTCCCTTCTTAAAGTGGACCAACACCCAGGATTTTGACTATCCTGGGTGTTGGTCCACTTAGGTGGGGCACCCCGATCGGGGGTGCCCCGCTGTCTGAAACCCCCCCGATCGCCGCAAAAACTCACCTCTCCCCGCTCCCACGTGACCTCGTCCGGCCAATGACAGCGCTCAGAGCCGCTCTGGTATGCGCGTCCAAAGCCGCTTGGACGCGCATACCAGAGCGCTGTCATTGGCTGCGTCTCTCGCTTCCCTCTAACAGGGAGCGCTCCTGCGCTGGCCATTCACAAAACGGCCGGCGCGGGAGCGCGCCCTGCTAGAGGGAAGCGAGAGACGCGGCCGCGTCTCGCGCATGCGCCGTTGGATCGCAGGTAAGGTGAGGATTGTGGGCCTCCTGGGGGGTTCCTCCCCGCGGGACATCCCGATTTCGGATGCCCCGCGGGGAGGGATCTGATCGGTCCGGGAATCTTATAGATTCCCGGGCCGATCCCCCCTGGGTGTTGGTCCACTTTAACCTGAAACCCCCTGAGTGCTCAGGAACCCAGTTTGATCTCATAAAACACATCACTACGGCAGCCAAGTTGACTATTGCCCAGTCGTGGAAGAAACTAGTCATTCCCCGGGGTAGCCTTATTAATCGGGTTAATGAGTCCATGCTGTTTGAGAAAATGGCGACCACCATAAAAGGGGATTTGGCCCCCTTTCTATCCACCTGGGAAGGCTGGAATACTCACTTTCATCCGGGAGGTCTCAACTGTGTTCTCCTTACAATCTAGAAGCCCTCCTTGTTTTTTTTTTTCCCCCCCATGCTACGAGCGGAGGCTCGGAACCCACCCTTCATCCTTCTCCTTTTCTCCCCCTTTCTCCCTTTCTTTCCTTCTACCTCACACTTTTCATTTTGTCTTTTCTCTTTTCTCTTTTTTTTTTATGATGATGCTTGTGAAGTGTACTTTCTATCTCCACGGATAATAACTGTCAGTGCTCTGCTTACGATGGTCATTTACTTTTGTTCACTAGCTACTTATTGGCGCTCTGATATGTCCCTTTGCACAATATGCTAATTATTCTGTCTGTAGTCCTACGCTGCTTAACTATGTTTTTATTTCAATAAAAACTATATTTGAAAAAAAAAATAAAAAAAAAAAAAAGAAGTACAGATGTGGTCAGGCTCACCTTATCTCCAAATTAGTTGAATTGAGAGCTTTGTTAGGAGATTAGGGCCATCACTGAATTAGTTAAAATTTCTTATCTCAGAAAATCCTGCATTTTACTCCAGCAACCACTAAGGGGAGCAGTGTACTGCAATGGTTTCATTCAGTTGCAAAAACATAGACACTGGACAATTCATCACATTTTTCTTTCCAATTCCCAACTCCTTACTGTATCTCTCTTATTGCTGTCAAATTGCAATGTTTCCATTTCATAAAATTAATGAAAATTGTTTTATTTTTCTTTATCTTTTTTTAATGTAACCTCCTTTTAAAGCAGACCTAAACTCTGCCTGATGCTCCCCGACATTTATTTAAACAGTAGCAACTGCTAGAGTCTATAAGAGACTAGAGGCAGTGGTTTCCCTCATTATGAGGCATCCCAAATTGAGATTATGCCCCTCTGCTACATGCAAGATCCATGGCATTTGTTAGATAAATATGGGGTTCCCATGCTTGTGTCACCCCCTCTGCTCCCATTGACACCCATGACATTTCTGTTAGATTAATATTGGACTTCTCTGGTGACACCCATGGTATTTCTGTTAAAATAATATGGGGCTATTGTGTGGGCCTGCACAGGGGGCTCAGGCAGTTGGGTATCTTGATTTGGGATGCCCCAGGGGCACTTGAAAGTGTATATTTGTGTGCCAAAAAGCATGTTTTCAAGGTGCTGATCCTACCTAGTGTTTTTCCCTTTTATTATGTAAGTAAATGCATGTTTTATTGAAGCAGTTTTCACTACTCAAATCTGTTGCTATTGAAAACTGTACACCAAAAAGAGAGGAATGACTGCAACACACACAGAGGACTGCTGCTGGGTATATGTAAGGTTGAGTGAACTCCCTCACCTCAGCAGTGGTATAGCAGCAGTGTTCTGTGTGTACAGGGATCACTTCTCACTTCTTGTACATCCTGGTGTACAGTTGCCAACAGCAACAGATTGGAGATTGTAAAAACCGCTTCCAAAAAAAAGTAAACTTTTTTTACAACGGAACATAACCCAGGATTTTGACCATCCCAGGCTTTGTTAATTTCTCTGGGAGCATCCCGATTTGAGATGCCAAGGTGTGTGAACCCCCCCCCCCACACACACATTGCCCATACAAACCTTTTCCTGGTGTGGCGGCGCATGTTCAGTATCTTGTCAATCAGAGCAGTTTGCCATGCCTATGTAATTCGTCAAATGGCTCTGATTGGTATTAACCCTTTAAATGCCAAGCACGTAGTTTCTACGTGGTTGCCTCTCCTACCGTTAAGTGCCAAGCACGTAGAAACTACGTGCCTGGCATTTCCCACAAACAGTTAAAAAGATAGAAAACCAGCCGCCCCCCCCCCCCCCCCGTTTCCAGCGCTGACATCGGCGCTGTTAAAAAAAAAAAACTGTCATTTACTCACCTCCGCGCCCGAGCCTTCTGTCCGGGTCTCCTCTTCACCAGGGGGGGGGGTCCGATCCCCCCCCTGGGCTGCGCAGTCTTCAGGTGAGGACCCTCTTCCGGGTCCTCACCTCTTGTAATGGCGGCGATGGCCGCCGCCGCTTAGCTCCGCCCATTGTGGGAGGAGCGGGATGACGTCATCCCGCTCCTCCTATACACCCTCCGAGCTCCGGCATCTGTCAGATGCCGGTGGTGATCGGAGCAGGGCGGGTGTCAGGTGAGGAGGCTCTGATCGGAGCCCCCTCGCCTGTCACCCGCCCTGCGCCGATCACCACCGGCATCTGTCAGTGACAGCGGCGCGGGACATACAGCGGCGAGGGACGTCGGATCGGAGGTGAGTATAGTGTAAAATAAGAAAAATAAAGATTTTTTTTCTCTGTGTCTGTGTGATTTTTTTACTATTAACCCCTTGTGAACTGGTAAGGGGTCCATGACCCCTATACCAGTTCACAAGGCTGGGGGGATGGCAAGCCACCTGTGCTAGCGGGTGGCTTGCCATTAACCCCTGGCACCCCCATTACCTGCCTCCCCAAAGGCCAGGGGGGGGCAGAAGAGCCCGGGCCCACATGGGCTATGTGGGCTCGTAGGCTGCAGGGTGGGGGGGCCACAAAAGCTGGCCCCCCCACTCTGTGCCTACAAGCCCCCATAGCTGGTCCCGGGCTGGTTACTTTGGGTAAGGGGGACCCCACGTCAATTTTTTTTTTGATTTTTAAGGGTTTTTAACCCTTAAAAATCAAAAAAAAATGGGGTCCCCCTCCCCTGGGAGGGGGGACCCTATGTCATTTTTTTTTTTGATTAACCCTTTGTGTTCTGTCATCCAGCAGCTATAAAAGGCTTCTAGCAAGTGAGCAGAAGCCAGTGATCGCCGAGGGACAGAGTGCTCCAGGATGGATGGGAGGTGAGTACAGTGTAAAAAAAAATAAAAATAAAATATTTTTTTCTCTGCTTGTGTCTGTGTGATTATTTACATTTAACCCCTTGTGAACTGGTAAGGGGTCCATGACCCCTATACCAGTTCACAAGGCTGGGGGGATGGCAAGCCACCTGCGCTAGCGGGTGGCTTGCCATTAACCCCCGGCACCCCCATTACCTGCCTCCCCAAAGGCCAGGGGGGGCAGAAGAGCCCGGGCCCACATGGGCTATGTGGGCTCGTAGGCTGCAGGGTGGGGGGGCCACAAAAGCTGGTCCCGGGCTGGTTACTTTGGGTAAGGGGGACCCCACGTCAATTTTTTTTTTGATTTTTAAGGGTTTTTAACCCTTAAAAATAAAAAAAAAAATGGGGTCTCCCTCCCCTGGGAGGGGGGACCCTATGTCATTTTTTTTCTAGATTTAACCCTTTGTAGTGTGGATGGTAGTTGTATTTTTTTTGTGAATGTTATAAAATACTTGTTTCAGTTAGGGGGGTCTCCTGGGCAGGAACGGGGGGCTACCGATAAATATGTGGTACCGTTCTAATCGGTAGAAATGGGGCTTTCACATGCAATATGATTTTCCTTAATAAAATACATTTTTTATTTAAAATAAAGGAGTCAATTTTTTTAAAACATTTTTTATTTATTTATTTATTATTTTTACTTAATAATATTGTAAAAAAAAAAAAAAATTTACAAACAAGACATTTCATGTTAAAGCCTAAACTCTGCTGCAAAAAAATATATATATAATTTTCCTGAAAGTTCCAGCAAAAATGGCGCAAAACATGACGCAAAATGGGGAAAAATGGCCTGTCAACAGAGGGTGACAAAATCTCAAGTAGGCTGGCAATTAAAAGGGTTAATAGTACCTCTGCATGTTGGGTATTGTTCTGTTCGGGGGACCTTGCGCTTTCAGACTTAGCTTGTTTTTTCAGGTTTGCATATTTATATTTTAGGAAAAGGTGTTTTTTATTCAGCTTTTTTATAAATTTTTTAGGGAAACCCTGCGCAAACAAAGAATTCTTTGAGGGATTACTTCCAGAAAGATGAGCCCACTACAACAAGCTGGGTACCCTTAGAAAGCTTAACGTGTGCACTTTCAGGGAATATATGGTTTATGGGGGATATTCCAAATGTCAAGGGTTGTTTTGGTTGAAAAATCGCAAGGTGCGCACTTTGTCTGCAGAGCTGAAATTTTCAAGTAAAATTACCGTTACGCACATGCTTTACTTTGGGGTGTTTGGCAACTCTTCCCTTGACAGAACCTATGCATGTTGGGTATTGTTCTGTTCGGGGGATGTTGCGTTTTCAGATTAAACTTGTTTTTTCTTGTTTGTATATAGTTTTTTTAGGAAAATGTGGCTTTGATTCTGCTTTTTTATCCTTTTTTTAGGGAAACTCTTTGCAACCAAAGAATCCATTGAGGGATTACTTCCAGAAAACTATGGCCACATCAACAAGCCTGGTACGCCTAGAAAGCCTGAGGTGTGTACTTCCAGAGAAGATATAGTTTGTTGGGGGTATTTCAAATGTAAAGGGTTGTTTTTCTGGAAAAACTGCAAGGTGCGCATATTGCGTAGCACAGTTGTATTTTATCTGAAAATCCCCTAAAGCGTTGTTTCAGTTTGGGGGAGTCTCCTGGGCAGGAAAGGGTGTCTACCTATACATATGTGGTGCCGCTGTAACCGGGAGAAATTGGGATTTCACACGCAATAAGATTTCATTGACAAACTTACATTTTTTATTACAAAAAAAACTACAATATGTAAAAATTTTTTATTTATTTTTTTTTTGCACATATTTAACCAAAAATATTGAGAATACACCTAAAAAATGACAAACAAGACATTTCATGTTAAAGCCCAGACTCTGCTGAAAAAAACAATATATCATTTTCCTGGGAAATCCCTGGAAATCCCTTCAAAAATCACATTTGAACATGGGGAGCGCAAAATAGTGCAAAATGGTCTGGCAACAGAGTGTGACAAAAACTCCAGGTAGGCTGGCACTTAAAGGGTTAATGGGAGCACAAGTGGCCTCATCGCCAGCAGCACACATGCTTCCATCCCAGTCCCATCTGAATGGCTGAGGCAGGAGTACTGTCATTCATGATGCCCCAGGGGAAGGCCATTGGTTGAACCTGAAATCTTTTAGATTCCAGGGCTGGCCACACACTGGGTTTTGTGCCACTCTAAAAGACTCTTGGGGGTGTTGTTGCTGTTCCACCTCCTTATAAGGCATCCCAAATTAGGCCCTCACAGCTGCACTGCTGGATGGGGGATCAGGTTTTTACGAGAGATTTGGGGGGTTTAACATTGTGGGACATATGGACAAGGACCTATGCAAAAGCTGCGACTTCTTCAATAAAGGGCATGTTTTTGTGGTGTACAGCTGTTTCCCGTCCACTATATTGCATTACCGACATCCATTTTGTTGGCACAGGTCTGCTTTAATATAGATGAATTGGCCAGCGGCAGTGATCTGCATGTACAGGTTCACTGCTCTCTTCTCGTAGATCTTAATGTACAATACAAGTGTAATTTTCCCTGCTTGTTGGTGATTGGGGGGGGGGGGGGCTACTGTAATTGTTGCCTCTTCATTTAATAACAATAGATAGACTCTATTTTATTGTCTTGTGTTGTTTACCTACAGTAAAAGACCCTCCTCCCTTTTATGAATGTGTATACTTTTTGTGCCAAAATCATGTCCTCGATGTGCTGAGCTGACCTACTGTTTTTTTTTTCTTATGTTAGCAAATGTTTGTTTTATGGATGCAGTTTTCACTATGGGCTTTATTCATCAAGGGATAGCGACAGGTAGCGGCAGGTAGCGTCTGGCGAACGCCGGGCACTGCACACAATACCACATTTCCGAAAGCGATTCTGGTGAGCGCCTCTTACAGCGTCACGTAGCAACCAATTCATCATCACAGACGGCTCAGCGGATCCCGGTGCTCTGGCTCTGGCCTGGTATTACCTGTCACTCTCCCATACATTTCAATGGACGTTCCATTTATTCTCTTTAAACAGGGTTTCCTTTAAATATTTTTTTTGTTTTGCATCACATCATTGTG
This sequence comes from Gastrophryne carolinensis, assembly GCA_027917425.1. Taxonomy (NCBI): domain Eukaryota; kingdom Metazoa; phylum Chordata; class Amphibia; order Anura; family Microhylidae; genus Gastrophryne; species Gastrophryne carolinensis. The sequence goes on from CM051242.1 coordinate 129,274,090, forward strand.
TGACCTTTCCTGGAATATTTAAAGTCATTTTTGAGAACTTTTTTGATTTTTATATTTTTATGCAGAATTGTCATTCCAGGTCTGGTATTAAAGTGTTAATGTCACAATGTAATAACAATGTAATTCCATTGGTTTTCGCTTTGTTACTAGTGGATATGTGTTCAAAAACGGACTTTAATCACCCAGCTTCTGGCGCTCCGGGCTATATCGACCGCTGTTTTTTGATGAATATGGTTTGAGTCACTCACACTGACCAGTCACTACCTTTCGCTCACATATAGCTCTGTACTGGTTCATCAGATTCATCAATGCCGGCAACTACAGTGACTGAGGTGCTCTGTAATAGTGACTCACGGTCGCTCATCTGCCGTTACATGGTACTAGTAATGAATCATTGAAAAAACAAGTATAAATGCACACCTACTACTGTATTTTATGATGCAAAAAAAAAGAAAATGTATTTTTGTACAACTTTGGTAGACTGTGGCTTCAGGTATACATAAAGGTATATAGTACAAAGGATAAGGGGGACACTGTTACTAGCTGCACACAAAAGGAAAACACTATTTACAATATGTACAATAAATATATACAGCAAAAGATCTGAATACTGCTTGGTAGTTTTGGCTTCTGTAGTTCTGCAGTATTCAGACAAATTTCAGTTCATGCAGGTAATCGATAGATTGGATGGTAATCAGGCAATCGAATTGGTATTTGAAATAGAAGCGTTGTGATTAGGAGTGCATAGAACAGCATAAAGCATTGACTAAAAGAGATCCGGGGCAATCGCAATAGGAAATGCAGAAAGGTGAGCTGTGTGGATGGTCTGGGAGATGTCCCAGGTGAGAGATCCACTTTAAACACTGAATTTATAAGTCCCTCACTTATAAATCAAAGGGGCAATTATTGTCTGACCTGACTTATAGTATAATGTTGCCATTTCATGCAGTAAAAGCATAAATATATATATATAAAAGACTTCCGAATGCCTCCATTGGTTGACCCCAAATTTGGCATACAGGTACATTGGGTGCCCGGGAAGACTAGAGTGAAGGTCCCACTCTTGCCAGATGTACAGGAGAGGAGGGGGATGGGGAAGACCGGCCCATGAATGGGAGAATCTCCACACAAGCGCACAGGTGACATAGGCCCTTATTTAAGAAGGGATAGCGTCAGGTAGTGGCTGGTTAATGACAGGCACGCAATTACACATTTATCAAGCAGAATCTGTTTAGCGACTGGGATAGCGCCATGTAGCGTCTGATTCATCATTTTCACAGCCTCAGCGAACAGCGCCAGCGTTCAGCCTTGCACAGCGCCAGGTATGACCTCTCGCTACCTGACGCTCTCCAATACATTTCAATGGACGATCCTTTTCTTCTCTTTAAACGTTTTTTTTTTTTTTTTTCAACCTCTGACCTCTTCTGGCATTGAAATAGCATTTTTTTCATAATTTTTTCATTTTTTATATATTTCCTCAGAAATGACATTACAGGTCTGGCATTAAAGTGTTCATGTTACAATGTTGTTACAATGTCATTCCATATGTTTTTGCTTTGTTACTAGTTGATAGATGCTTGAAAACAGACTTTAAACACACCGCCTCCTGCGCTCTGGGCTTCCAACAAGTATTTTTTAGCGCCAGAGATTAGTGAGGCTGGTTATTTGCTGAATATGGTGTGAGTCGATTGCTATGAGCCGTCGCTAACATGCGCTCCCATACAGCGCTGTACTAGTCAAATAGCGACTCCTCACAATGTATTCAACATTACTGAACAGCGACTGAGTCGCTATAAAGTAGCGACCCATGGCCGAGCACTGCGACTACTAGCGGATGCTCTGAAAATGCCTGCTACAGACGCTCATCTGTCGCTACCTGCCGATAATGATGAATCAGCCTCTCCATTGAAGCTGCAGATCTCCCCAGCAATGTGCAGGTGACATAATTGAAGCTGCAGCTCTCCCCAGCAATGTGCAGGTGACATAATTGAAGCTGCAGCTCTCCCCAGCAATGCACAGGTGACATAATTGAAGCTGCAGCTCTCCCCAGCAATGTGCAGGTGACATAATTGAAGCTGAAGCTCTCCCCAGCAATGTGCAGGTGACATAATTGAAGCTGCAGCTCTCCCCAGCAATGCACAGGTGACATAAATGAAGCTGAAGCTCTTCCCAGCAATGCACAGGTGACATAATTGAAGCTGCAGCTCTCCCCAGCAATGTGCAGGTGACATAATTGAAGCTGAAGCTCTCCCCAGCAATGTGCAGGTGACATAATTGAAGCTGCAGCTCTCCCCAGCAATGCACAGGTGACATAATTGAAGCTGCAGCTCTCCCCAGCAATATGCAGGTGACATAATTGAAGCTGCAGCTCTCCCCAGCAATGGCTCTCCCCAGCAATGCACAGGTGACATAATTGGAGCTGAAGCTCTCCCCAGCAATGCACAGGTGACATAATTGAAGCTGCAGCTCTCCCCAGCAATGCACAGGTGACATAATTGAAGCTGCAGCTCTCCCCAGCAATGGCTCTCCCCAGCAATGCACAGGTGACATAATTGAAGCTGCAGCTCTCCCCAGCAATGCACAGGTGACATAATTGAAGCTGCAGCTCTTACCAGCAATGTGCAGGTGACATAATTGAAGCTGCAGCTCTCCCCAGCAATGTGCAGGTGACATAATTGAAGCTGCAGCTCTCCCCAGCAATGCACAGGTGACATAATTGAAGCTGAAGCTCTCCCCAGCAATGTGCAGGTGACATAATTGAAGCTGCAGCTCTCCCCAGCAATGCACAGGTGACATAATTGAAGCTGTAGCTCTTACCAGCAATGCACAGGTGACATAATTGAAGCTGCAGCTCTTACCAGCAATATGCAGGTGACATAATTGAAGCTGCAGCTCTCCCCAGCAATATGCAGGTGACATAATTGAAGCTGCAGCTCTCCCCAGCAATGTACAGGTGACATAATTGAAGCTGCAGCTCTCCCCAGCAATGCACAGGTGACATAAATGAAGCTGCAGCTCTCCCCAGCAATATGCAGGTGACATTATTGAAGCTGCAGCTCTCCCCAGCAATGTGCAGGTGACATAATTGAAGCTGCAGCTCTTACCAGCAATGCACAGGTGACATAATTGAAGCTGCAGCTCTCCCCAGCAATGCACATGTGACATAATTGAAGCTGCAGCTCTTACCAGCAATGTGCAGGTGACATAATTGAAGCTGCAGCTCTTACCAGCAATGCACAGGTGACATAATTGAAGCTGCAGCTCTTCCCAGCAATGCAGAGGTGACATAATTGAAGCTACAGCTCTTACCAGCAATGTGCAGGTGACATAATTGAAGCTGCAGCTCTCCCCAGCAATGCATAGGTGACATAATTGAAGCTGCAGCTCTTACCAGCAATGTGCAGGTGACATAATTGGAGCTGAAGCTCTCCCCAGCAATGCACAGGTGACATAATTGAAGCTGCAGCTCTCCCCAGCAATGCACAGGTGACATAATTGAAGCTGCAGCTCTCCCCAGCAATGGCTCTCCCCAGCAATGCACAGGTGACATAATTGAAGCTGCAGCTCTTACCAGCAATGTGCAGGTGACATAATTGAAGCTGCAGCTCTCCCCAGCAATGTGCAGGTGACATAATTGAAGCTGCAGCTCTCCCCAGCAATGCACAGGTGACATAATTGAAGCTGAAGCTCTCCCCAGCAATGTGCAGGTGACATAATTGAAGCTGCAGCTCTCCCCAGCAATGCACAGGTGACATAATTGAAGCTGTAGCTCTTACCAGCAATGCACAGGTGACATAATTGAAGCTGCAGCTCTTACCAGCAATATGCAGGTGACATAATTGAAGCTGCAGCTCTCCCCAGCAATATGCAGGTGACATAATTGAAGCTGCAGCTCTCCCCAGCAATGTACAGGTGACATAATTGAAGCTGCAGCTCTCCCCAGCAATGCACAGGTGACATAAATGAAGCTGCAGCTCTCCCCAGCAATATGCAGGTGACATTATTGAAGCTGCAGCTCTCCCCAGCAATGCACAGGTGACATAAATGAAGCTGAAGCTCTTCCCAGCAATGCACAGGTGACATAATTGAAGCTTCAGCTCTCCCCAGCAATGTGCAGGTGACATAATTGAAGCTGCAGCTCTCCCCAGCAATGCACAGGTGACATAATTGGAGCTGAAGCTCTCCCCAGCAATGTGCAGGTGACATAATTGAAGCTGTAGCTCTCCCCAGCAATGCACAGGTGACATAATTGAAGCTGCAGCTCTCCCCAGCAATATTCAGGTGACATAATTGAAGCTGCAGCTCTCCCCAGCAATGTGCAGGTGACGTAATTGAAGCTGCAGCTCTCCCCAGCAATGTGCAGGTGACGTAATTGAAGCTGCAGCTCTCCCCAGCAATGCACAGGTGACATAATTGAAGCTGCAGCTCTCCCCAGCAATGTGCAGGTGACATAACTGAAGCTGCAGCTCTTACCAGCAATGTGCAGGTGACATAATTGAAGCTTCAGCTCTCCCCAGCAATGCACATGTGACATAATTAGAGCTGCAGCTCTCCCCAACAATGCACAGGTGACATCATTAGAGCTGCAGCTCTCCCCAGCAATGCACAGGTGACATCATTAGAGCTGCAGCTCTCCCCAGCAATGCACATGTGACATAATTAGAGCTGCAGCTCTCTTAGCAATGCACATGTGAGGTCATTAGAGCTGCAGCTCTTCCCAGCAATGTGCAGGTGGCATAATTGAAGCTGCAGCTCTTACCAGCAATGCACAGGTGACATAATTGAAGCTGCAGCTCTCCCCAGCAATGCACATGTGACATATTTGAAGCTGCAGCTCTTACCAGCAATGTGCAGGTGACATAACTGAAGCTGCAGCTCTCCCCAGCAATGCAGAGGTGACATAATTGAAGCTACAGCTCTTACCAGCAATGCACAGGTGACATAATTGAAGCTGCAGCTCTCCCCAGCAATGCACAGGTGACATAATTGAAGCTGCAGCTCTCCCCAGCAATGTGCAGGTGACATAATTGAAGCTGCAGCTCTCCCCAGCAATGCACAGGTGACATAATTGGAGCTGAAGCTCTCCCCAGCAATGCACAGGTGACATAATTGAAGCTGCAGCTCTCCCCAGCAATGCAGAAGTGACATCATTGAAGCTACAGCTCTTACCAGCAATGCACAGGTGACATAATTGAAGCTGCAGCTCTCCCCAGCAATGCACAGGTGACATAATTGAAGCTGCAGCTCTTACCAGCAATGTGCAGGTGACATAATTGAAGCTGCAGCTCTCCCCAGCAAGGCACAGGTGACATAATTGGAGCTGAAGCTCTCCCCAGCAATGCACATGTGACATAATTGAAGCTGCAGCTCTTACCAGCAATGTGCAGGTGACATAATTGAAGCTGCAGCTCTCCCCAGCAATGCACAGGTGACATAATTGAAGCTACAGCTCTTACCAGCAATGCACAGGTGACATAATTGAAGCTGCAGCTCTCCCCAGCAATGCACAGGTGACACAATTGGAGCTGAAGCTCTCCCCAGCAATGCACATGTGACATAATTGAAGCTGCAGCTCTTACCAGCAATGTGCAGGTGACATAACTGAAGCTGCAGCTCTCCCCAGCAATGTGCAGGTGACATAATTGAAGCTGCAGCTCTCCCCAGCAATGCACAGGTGACATAATTGAAGCTACAGCTCTTACCAGCAATGCACAGGTGACATAATTGAAGCTGCAGCTCTCCCCAGCAATGCACAGGTGACATAATTGAAGCTGCAGCTCTTACCAGCAATGCACATGTGACATAAATGAAGCTGCAGCTCTTACCAGCAATGTGCAGGTGACATAATTGAAGCTGCAGCTCTTACCAGCAATGCACAGGTGACATAATTGAAGCTGCAGCTCTTCCCAGCAATGCAGAGGTGACATAATTGAAGCTACAGCTCTTACCAGCAATGTGCAGGTGACATAATTGAAGCTGCAGCTCTCCCCAGCAATGCATAGGTGACATAATTGAAGCTGCAGCTCTTACCAGCAATGTGCAGGTGACATAATTGGAGCTGAAGCTCTCCCCAGCAATGCACAGGTGACATAATTGAAGCTGCAGCTCTCCCCAGCAATGCACATGTGACATAATTGAAGCTGCAGCTCTTACCAGCAATGTGCAGGTGACATAATTGAAGCTGCAGCTCTTACCAGCAATGCACAGGTGACATAATTGAAGCTGCAGCTCTTACCAGCAATGCACAGGTGAGGTATTAACACTTAGCCAGAGCTCTAGATCCAAAGAATCCAAATCAGTTTATTGATCCCTAAGTATATACTTTACATACATACATGCAGGGGCGGACTGGCCATAGGGAGACCTGGGACAATGCCCGCTGGGCCGCACTGCTTTGGAGCCAGTTGGGCTGCTGCTTTTAACACATTCAATCCTTGGCCCTTAGTCTGCCTATCAGACCCCTGTACCCATAAGCCAAGGAAACCCAGCCCCAATGCTATATCCCCAGCATCATGGTTGGAGGGGCTCAGCAGGGGTGTAAAATCCTGGGCTGATTTTTGGCCCCAGTCCGCCACTGCATAGATGGAATGCTTTGGCAGTATTCAAGCATATAGATATGATAGAACAAGAGGAAATGTAACAGACAGGTAACTCACAAGGAGAGGCTGTGAAAAACAGACCCATATAAATAAATGGTAGAATGTTCTGGAGATCACATTTTACCTAAAAAAAATGATGTCAGTGCCTGACCATACACCCCTCCTCGCACACACAAGTACACACTTACCCCATGAGATAACTTACCTCATGAGATTATTTACCTCATGAAAAGATGTACCTTGTAATATATATAAATATATATACACACACAAGATGCAGATGGCAATATATCACTCATTGCTGATTTATGCAGGGCTATAGAGTCACCTGAGCACCTCAGAATAGCAGTGTTCTCTGACATTGGCTTTCAGTTTAACAAAGGAAGAACTCCTTACCATAGGCTCGATTCAGAGGCACATTCGTCTGGACTTCCGTAGCTGTCTGTGAAAGTTTTTGTGTGTGTTTGTCATTGCCACCCTATAAAACTGTTTCATTTGCGATCCCCTTACGGGACCATTTTGACCTCGAATAGCCTTATTATGAACCATTCTAGTGCCTTTGTGGAGCATGAGGAACTCCAGCTAATGGGCATTGAAATTGTCCGGAGGGCCGAGACCAGATTGCACCGGCGATGCATGCATATCGATGGCATGCATGACGTTGAGCTGTTCGAGCTCACCAGACTTAATCGCGCTTCCCTCCATAAATTGTATAGTGAGCTGCGGCCATGGTTAGCCCGCACCACAAGGAAGGGGCAAGCAATTTCAGGTATGACCAAAATGATTGGCTGCCTGCAATTTTTGGTGAACGGCTCGTTCCAGAGGCTGGGTGCCCTCTCTGTGGGGATCTCCCAGCCTACGCTGAGCCGTGCGTTATCCAAGTTTTTGGAAGGCATGGCTACCATTAGTCAGAAATATATTTTTTTTCCTGACGACATGGTAGCCTGGAACGCGCTTAAGCTGGAATTTTATAATATCGCCGACATGCCCAACATCATGGGTGCCATTGATTGCACCCACGTTGCCTTGGTGCCTGCGGCAGCCGACGAGTACATCTATAGGAAAGTTCTATATGTTTTTTTGGGATATAGTTGTCATAAATGGTATTTAAAATTTATCTTAATCCCTCCTTGTAAATTCCCTCCTTGTAACTAGTCCCTATGAAATAGCTGACTCTGTATATCTCTTAATCCCTCCTTGTAAAATCCCTCCTTGTAACTAGTCCCTGTGAAATAGCTGAATCTGTATATCTCTTATTCCCTCCTTGTAAAATCCCTCCTTGTAACTAGTCTCTGTGAAATAGATGACTCTGTATATCTTTAATCCCTCCTTGTAAAATCCCTCCTTGTAACTAGTCCCTGTGAAATAGCTGACTCTGTATATCTCTTAATCCCTCCTTGTAAAATCCCTCCTTGTAACTAGTCCCTGTGAAATAGCTGACTCTGTATATCTCTTAATCCCTCCTTGTAAAATCCCTCCTTGTAACTCGTCCCTGTGAAACATTGGAGCGTATTTAGCTTATACAATGTTTTTCATGTCGCACAAAGGAAAACATTTTCATGTGGTCCTTAAATAGGCAATTTACAGTTAATCTTTACTTGATGCAACATACCTCTCCTTTTTTGGGGTGAAAAATACTTATGTACGTAGTTATTGTTCTCCTTAGTACCTGGTGGGACTCCAGGGCTAGCCCACCTCTAGGTCCACAAAACTAGTTGCACACTCCTATATTCATAAATCCAATTTTATTAAAGACATAGAGTACATACAAAAAATCCTAACAATACTACATACACACGGTTAAAAAACATATAATAAAAACCCAAGAAGTGGGGAGGAACTTGGGAGATCAATCTGTACGAACCCCGGCCAAGCCCATTGTCCTCCCCACTTACCTCACAGACGCGCTGCGTGGTCCTCCACCACTTCTCTAGGGTGACTCCCTAGCGAAGTGTTGGAACCCTAGCGAAGTGGTATATATGTAGTGGTCCCTATAGTTAGCACCTGTTTATAAGTATTTAGGTTGTGCAAACCAAGTAGGTGGATATAGGATACATAGTTATTGTTATTTGTACTGGCCAACATGTTTTGGGGAGGGTGTTATGACTTAGTGTTTGAGTAGTTTACCTAGCCTTGCTAATTTAGATTTTTTTCCTTTTATCCCAGGAACCGTAAAATGGGCCACTCAATGAATGTCCAAGCAGTGGTGGCCCCGGACATACGGTTCCTTAGTGTTCTCGCCGGGTTTCCAGGCTCATCCCATGACGCGTACATCTTGCGTCGATCTGGATTGTACCGTCGGTTTGAGTCTTTCACACATGATCTGAGAGTAATGCATATTTGTTGGCCCTGTTGTTTTTGTAAATTCATTCTCAAAACTAAAATTCAACAAAACATTAATGCATCAATGAAGTCAACAACAGGTAAAGTCACATTCAATATATTTATTGCAAATATGTACATTTGTAGTTTAAGTGCACGTGCATACTTCATGTACATACATAGGACCACATAAATAAAACATTTCGGCAAATCATGCCACCCAGCAATTGTACACATCCAGGACTTTAAAAGTAATGTACTCCAGGGTGAAGTATTTTTGCCAAAAAAAACATACAGACATAGGGAGCAAGCATTTGCATGTCAATATTGGCCCAGCAATACATAGGGCCGCATACACACCCTCTCCTGCTTGGTCACATTTGCCACAGGCACAGGTGTAAAGCAGCCATACCTATGCCACATTTACGCCTGTAAGTCAGTGGGCCACCCAAACAAGAAGCCCCAGTCCAAATCCAAGTCCAGTCCAATCTTTGCCAGGGTTCAAGGTATTAGTTTGCCAGCCCAGAATGTCCCCCAATCATGCCTACAAACAGGATGAGCCAGAAGCAATGTAATTAGGCCAAAGCCTGCAGCGCAACAGCTTGAGTGGCAGGTTCAGTGAGGCTTGAGCTCAGGCATTGGCTAGGGGGCATCTCAGCACTTTAATGAGCTATATAGCCGCAAATCCAAAGCATACAAGCCAAGCCATACCAAAAGGCTATATTGGTAGGGCTCACCAGACAGGTCAATACAGTGGGGATGTAGAGCAAAGATGTGGAGTAGATACAGGGCAAATAGGGGTTAATTTGGTTGATGCCCATAAAACCCTGCTTGTGGGCCTTGGAGGTGGCCCATCACCTGGGTATGTGTGGCATTCATAATCTGCAACTGTTGCAACATGTTTCTATTGGTTGTTCGAACTTCATCCATGGCACTGAAATTACTACTTAAGGTGGCCATGTGGTTGTTGCTAGTTCGAACTTCCTCAAGCATGGCTGTGAAATTTGTGGATAAGGTGGCCATGTGGCTCTTGGTCGACCTAAGTTCTGTCAGCATAGTGTTTAAGGTATTATTTAAGGTCTCTAATTTTGCATGATGCTGCTCGTTGTTTCTTTGATTTTGTTGGCGAAATAAACGCCTCTCATGGTGCCATGCTGACTCTATGATCGGCACGCGCCTCCCCTGGGAAACTGGGCGACGTAGCTGACTACGCCTCCCAATTCCCTGGGTTGGGGCACGTGCAGATGATGGTCCTCTAGTTCTACCAACAGCCACAGATGTGCTTGGCAAATCCTCTGTAGCAGACCTACCACTGGGGACTCTGCATGCTGCCCACGATGGGCTGGCAGCATGCGGCCAGCTTCACTCTGCTGCAGAGGATTTGGTGTAGAAACATGTTGTGACAGTTGCAGATTATGTTCCAGGGGGGTCTGTTCTGAAGGTCCCATCAAGGTGCCATCCTCCTCCAGCTCTTGGATTTCCTCCATCAGTGTGTGGGTCTGTTGGGACATGTAAAAAAAGGTTCAGTTTGGGCCCTAAATATTTTTGTTCTGCAAATTATTCATGTAAATTCACATGCATCAGCAGATTCAGAAAAATACACTTACCGTATATATAGGATCCTGGCTCCTAGGCAGCACGGAAGTTGACGGCGTGGTCAAACTGGCTGAGGCTTCCACACTAACTGAGGGATGATGCTGGCCTGTATTGTTTACAAAAAGGCATGTAAACACACAAATATGCATTGGTGATCTGTATTACTATATATGCGTCACTAAAACATGTGGCCAAGCAGGAATGGCAACTCCCCGAATGGTCCAAGTTGGGCTTCACTATGAATGTCATTATCTGTTAGATGTATTAAGCAACATGTACATACACATTGGTTACCTTAAATAAAATAGACATGCATGTACTGACTGTTATGAGGCTTCACACATCCCTAAAGGGCCATTAGGGGCCCACACTCAGCTTGCAAATAGTATCTGGCTTATATGCTGGTTGGCATTCTTCCTAGGTAGACCTTTCCTGACCCCAGATCAAGTATTTGAGACCAAAGCACAGCTCAAACCCAAGTGGCCTAAAGACAAAGATGGAAGTGTTGGATCTGATTGACTCGAATCACATAACAGGCAGCCCTTTGCTAATGTAGAGACTTTTATAGTGTCCATAAATACTCTTCAAGGTCATGTATGGCCAAGCAAATTAGAAAATTAACATTCCACAGACATTACACACCCTGCTAAAACTGTAACCTCCACTACAAGGCACTCCCTAGGGGCATGTGTTCATATATGCCTTTGAGCCTCATTTTACACGTTGATTTCACATACACACTAACATTACTAACCTGCAGGAATAGTAGGGATGTCCGTGTCCCATCCCCCCGAGTGTCCTCTAAGGCCACGGGATGTATCAGGCCCAGCACCATCTCCTTAGCTTGGGTAAATTGTAATTTAGTGGGGAAGCCTCCACCAGTTTGTAAGCTGAAAAAGATAGTTTGGCAAATGTAGGAAAATGTGGACAAAACAAGAAGCAGACAAATCCACAAAGCAGATATGTACCTGTAATTTCGCCGTTTATTTTCTTTCTTCCGTGCTGCATACTTCAGGTCCGATATTTTGCGTTGAATCTGCTCAACATCCTTGAGCTCATCCCCCGCTGCATTGACCTGTCTGGTGAGCTCCTCTAAAATTTCTGCTTTGCGCATTTTGCTGGTTGCTTTGGATCTGCGGCCATATAGTTCATCATAATGTAAGGTGAGCCCACTAGCCAATGCCAGAGTTTGTGCCTCCCCAAACCTGCCACTCAAGTGGCCTCGGCGCAATGTGCGCCCTGTTGCTTGATGTTCTGGCTCATCAGTGGTTGCAGGTAAATTGGGGGACATTCTGGCCTGGCTGTGTTGGGAGAAATGTAGGACAGGTGGCTGGCTTCAGATTGAACTGGACTTGGATATGGACTTGGGGTTCTTGGCTGGGTGGCCACTGAACTAGCAGGCGTAGATGTGGCATATGGAGAGTGCCTTGCCACCTGTGTCGGTGGCAAATGTGGGCGAGGAGGAGAGGGTGTGCTGGATGATGTTGGGCTTCTTGCCCTGTGCCTCTGTGGCCCCTTTACACTTTCATGCCCCTGGGAGGTTGTTGAACGTGGGTGGGGTGATGGTGAGCTCTGGCTGCTTGGGCTTCTGGCCCGGTGGGTTGGCCTCTTGCCATGGGAGCTTTTCCCATCTGGGTGGGGTGATGGTGAGCTCTGGCTGCTGGGGCTTCTGGCCCGGTGGGTTGGCCTCTTGCCATGGGAGCTTTGACCATGTGGGTGAAGTGATGCTGACCTTTGGGGGCTGGGGCTTCTCACCCTCTTGATGTGCTTTTTAGGGGCCATACCTGTGTGCTTGCTGGCCTGGGCCTTCTTCTTTGGCGCTGGCTCCCTTTGTTTGGTGGTTGTTGGTGCCTTTGTGTTTGTGGTCGCCTTGGCCTGCCTACTGCGGGTTTCCCGCACCTTAGCCTTTGGCATTTTTGAGCGAGTGGTGGGGCCTGCAGAAGCCTCCTCACACTTCTCTGCCTTTTGGCTGCTGCCCTCCTTTGCTGCTTTGGCCTTAACGCCGGCTTTTTTGGGTGCCATAATGTTGAGACTCTGAAAGAGAATGAGCTGTGGGTCCAGGACCCTTTAAATACTAATGCCTGGGTATGACGCTTACGCGTTCGCGTGCGTCCGGCCGTTCGTCCGGCCGTGCGGGACCCGGAAACCGCTGGGGCATTACTTATCTGCTGCAGACAAGAAGAAAGATGGCGCCCACGATCTTCACCCGCCAACAAGAAGAGCTGATTATGCTCGTAAGTGTATTTTAATGCCTTTGATTTGCAATCTAAATGCATGCCTAGCACTTAAGGAAGCGCAGGAAGAAACGGTTTTGTTTAGAAGTGTGCCAAACATAGGTTAGGGCCCACATGTGCGAACCAACTCACTAACATCTAGAAGGATAGTTTGAGGCTAGAAATGTGTCTTTGAATGTCATTTAGTCAAGTGATCGATTTGTGACAGATATTTGTATGCAGTTTGATCTAAATACTATGTTTTTTTTTGTGTTTTTTAGACGAATCTTCAGCGCAGGTACGACTACCTGCCCAACTCTTTTGAGTAGAGGACCATCGCCCTGGAGATCGTTTCCAGGATCCAGCACGAGACGGACACCACCTTCACCCACACACAGATCATGCAGCATTGGTCGGACCTGAAACGGCTGCAGATGGCCCGGATGCAGCGATTTTTCGGACTCCATTTCCCAAGTAAGTACATAGCGATTGCATGGTAGATGTAACTAATACAGAAGGTAGGCCTTTATTTATAAATGCTTTTCTTTTCTAGTGCTGGAAATGGAGTACCGAATCCGCCGCACCCGGAGGCGCACAGGCCGACCAGTGCTGCATGAATCTGCAGCAGGAAGTGAAGGTGGTGGATCTCCAGGGCGACGGTCCTACCCCTCCTCTGTAGGGGCCTCCGACCAGCCCCTGGACCTTTCTACAGAGGAGGGGCATCACGGCGTGGGCAGGGAGTTGTACCAAGCGACGGAGCCGTTAGCCTCTGGTATGTGACTCTTCATGTAACCGCACACACATACATGCTATTTAAAACAAAGCTGATTACCTTAATCTCTTTTTCTAGATGTTAATGTAGCGGGTGAAGGATCTGGAGCAGGGACTGCAGCAGATCATGGCCAGGAGGCACATGTAGAAGGTGGGTGATGTCACACACACATTGAAATTGTAATTTGCTTACTGTTGACTAAGACATTAGAAGTGACCCTATTTGACATGTCTCTACAGCCTCAACTTCCCAGCAGTGGCATGGCCCAGAACCCAGGGTGGTCTCCGATTCACACGTCGGCCACCAACGAAGTAAGTTGTAATGTCATTCTTTTGACTATGTGGTAATTGACATGATCACCAAGATACATAAAGCCATAGTCAATGGCATTAGCAAAATGACATATGCCCACTTCCTTAGATTAATTACTTAGCATAATGACATATGCACACTTCCTTAGATTAATTACTTAGCATAATGACATATGCCCACTTCCTTAGATTAATTATTTAGCATAATGACATATGGCATCATGAGTTAGCTTGACAACTAAAAAACATTCCATCCACAGGTGAGAAACATGTATTTGCCAACAAATAATGTTGTTTTTTTTTTTATACAGGGACCACACGTGCCAGAGTGGCAGCAATGAGTGAAAGGGTCCTTCAGTTGGTGGCCGACATGCAGGAGCTGCGTGACTCGTTGGGGACCACAGAAGAAGACTAATATTCTGGGTCCTGCCATTGTTTTGTACATATTTTTTAAATGTATATTTTAAAGACTTTTAAATTTTTAAAAAATTTACATAAAAAAAAAAGTTTATACATTTTGATAAAAAGATATTTAAAAAAAAAAGCCATACAAAAATGGCATTTATGATTAAAAAAAAAAAAAAGAACCTAACCGCAAAGTGGCTTGGGTAAGTTTGAGGGGTAAAAAATGGAAGAATAACCTAACCGTGAAGTGGTTTGGGTAAGTTTGAGGGGTAAAAAATGGAAGAATAACCTAACCGTGAAGTGGTTTGGGTAAGTTTGAGGGGTGAAAAATGGAAGAAGAACCTAACCGCGAAGTGGTTTGGGTAAGTTTGAGGGGTGAAAAATGGAAGAAGAACCTTACCTCGAAGTGGTTTGGGTAAGTTTGAGGGGTGAAAAGTGGAAGAAGAACCTAACCGCGAAGTGGTTTGGGTAAGTTTGAGGGGTGAAAAATGGAAGAAGAACCTAACCGCGAAGTGGTTTGGGTAAGTTTTAGGAGTCATAAATGGAAGAAGAACCTAACCGCGAAGTGGTTTGGGTAAGTTTGAGGGGTGAAAAATGGAAGAAGAACCTAACCGCGAAGTGGTTTGGGTAGGTTTGAGGGGTCATAAATGGAAGAAGAACCTAACCGCGAAGTGGTTTGGGTAAGTTTTAGGGGTCATAAATGGAAGAAGAACCTAACCGCGAAGTGGTTTGGGTAAGTTTTAGGGGTCATAAATGGAAGAAGAACCTAACCGCGAAGTGGTTTGGGTAAGTTTTAGGGGTCATAAATGGAAGAAGAACCTAACCGCGAAGTGGTTTGGGTAAGTTTGAGGGATGAAAAATGGAAGAAGAACCTAACTGCGAAGGGGTTTGGGTAAGTTTTAGGGGTGAAAAATGGAAGAAGAACCTAACCGCGAAGTGGTTTGGGTAAGTTTTAGGGGGTAAAAAATGGAAGATGTAGGAAAGCGCAAAGTGATTTAGCTAAGCATTGTAGCAGAAGTGAGTGACCCAAATATGTAGGCGAGCACTTTAATGAGTTAAGTTTGTAGTGCGCAGGGGTAAGATCATAAGGATTTTCGTCTGGACAATTAGTTATTGAAAAAGGAAATCAGAATCTAACGGGAAACGTAAAGGATTCGTGGGAGGAGACGATGGGAAAAGGACAAAAACGAAAGCCGACGTTGTAACATGAGAAAATAAAACGGAAAACTAACGCTGGAAAATGACATTCTCGTACTCGTACTCTGGCATACGAACAGACGAAGACTTTACAGAAGGCTTGCAATGCATGCATAGAATCGCTCGTACACTCATACGAGAGCGGGAAAATTAAAAAAAAAAAAAACAGATCGACACAAAAACGAAAGTCTTTTTTTGTCTCTCTGAATCAACCCTCATGACTGGATATGTCAAAGAGCTATTTTGGCTGCAATAAATGATATGGGAAATGCAAACTTACAAATTGTTAAGGAGTTGCCAGGATTTGTTTATTCCTACAAATCCATTGACACCACAATAGATCCAGAACAGATCGGACAGTACCCAGTTGGGTTTTAAGACTCTTTAAAACCAACTGGAATGCCTTCTCATCACTTAGATCTAAAGGTTGCTGCTCCATTTATTCTAATGCGGAATCTAGATGCACAAAAACCGTGTAAAGCAACCAGGATGTGCATCAAAACATGTCATCCCCCATGTGCTGGAAACAACCATCCTCACTGGGTGTGCTGCTATAGAAGAAGTTTTTATTCCACAAATTCCACTGATTAACTCAGATGAAACAATACAGTTTAAACAATTACTGTTTCCTGTTAGGCTATCATTTACAATCACAATAAACTAGGCCCAAGGCCAATCACTACAGGTGGCTGGCATAAATCTGGATTCTGCATATTTTTCACATGGACAGTTGTATGTTTCCTGCTCCAGAGTTGTATCAGGTAATGTCTATGCACCTGGCAATAAAACTACCAATGTTATTTATATGACATCTCAGTTTGGGTATTTAGGATGTTAAAGGTTTTTCATTTCTTTCTAATGTGCATTTACATTACAATTTATATAAACAGTGCATAACTGTTGGGGTATATATGGCTTCTAGCGATTTCCCTGCTAACAAAAAAAATTAGGGCATAGGTTGGCCTCCTGGGCACAAATCTAATTAACACACTGACACTTTATTGCTGGGCAGCGGCGGGTTATTTTTCTAGTATATATATGAATTTATCTGTATTAAAGCAGACCCTACCAAATGAAGTTGAGTATGTCTGTAATGCAATATAGTAGACATGAAACAGCTTTACACTGTTCCCTATTGTAGGAGTCTGTTACCGATTGGATTCAGCTGTGCTAGAAAATTTTAAGTTTTGGTCCTAGTCCTTGGGGCATCCCTATTTGGTTTGACCAATTGTGCTACACCCCCTTAATCCTCAGTTAAGCTTCTCTGATCCCTGATCCAATGGTACATGTGTGGGCAGCATTTGGGATGCCCCATAAAGAGGTAGACCAACACTCCCAAGAGTATTTTAACCCACTGTTTTGGACGCGTTTTGTCCTTTAAATAAAAGGAGGCCGCTGACCCTTACTGATCCCTCACATTTGTGCTTGGACCCCACACTCTACATTGTGTGTCTAGAGCTGCCCATGCAGGGGACACATTTATGAATCTTCTGAAAGTTCCTTCACTAGTACAGTTCAGCTGTTAAAGGGGAACAAAACCCTGCGCGGCTGAGCCCTATAATCAAAAATATTCCAGGGCCAGCCGCTGGCCACCCCCACTGCTTGAAACCCCCAAATCAGCAAACAGCTCAGGTTAGGAGTGAAAGTGGATACATCTCTGAATCTTTGGCTTGCGTGCGCCATCCCAACCATTAAGATAGGCTGCTTGTACTCCCAGTTATCCCAATCAGAAATGTTTGCTTACTGACATAAACAAAGCAAATATCTCTGATTGGACGAGAGCCTGTGCATGCGCCATTGGACCAAGAAGAGGGGATTTACATAGCAGGGCATCCCAATTTGGGATGTCATGGGGGAAGGCTGATGGCTGGCCCTGGAATATTTTAGATTCCAGGGCTGGCCACACAGGGTTTTGTTCCACTTTTAAAGTCTTTCAAATGTTTCAATGTTTTAAAGTGTTGGTGTTGGTCTACCTCTTGGCATCCCAAATTCAGCCCACGCATATGCCATTGGATCGGAGATCAGGTTTTACTGGGGATACATTATGTTTCACATGGCGGGGCATGCCCCAGGTAGATGAAATCCGGTGACCCTGGGGTGGATCACTCGGATTTTTACTGGTTTACTGGTGATAGGTCACACAAGCTCTCACCACTTGGAATGCGCAGGATCTTGTACAAGCGTGTTATGCTGTACATACTAATGCTGACCTAAATTTGGTATGACCCACTGCTCATGGGCAGTCTCTCTAATCAGCACTGCATACTGTGTATCTCACTTTAAGAGGACTTTTTAGTGAAGCGGGGTTAGGTCTGTTATAAAAATACATTTTTACATCCCAAATTGGTTCAAACTCCAGGATGTTCAAAATACCTGGTTTGGTCCACTTTAAAGAGGAGCAACACCCCCCCCCCCCCCCAAAGCCTGTAAGACTCTTGGTGTTTTTTCTTACCTCTTTCTGGGACATCCTGAATCGGGCAACCTTTATTCTGTGCATTAATATATGAAAGGGCGTTGATCCCAGAGAATAAACACAGCAGGGCATCCTAAATTAGGATGCCCCACCTGAGAGCAACAGAACTGAAGGTTTTGTACCTCTTTAATGGGAAAGTCCACTGTTGGTTGAATTTATTAAAGTGTATATTTTTAGTGTGCCAACACAATGTGCTAAAGGTGCTGCGCTGATCTAGCATTTCTTTTATTGTTTTAATTTTTTTTTACTGACTTTTTACCTCACATATTTACCTTCCTGTGTTTTCTACTGACTTTTTACCTCACATATTTACCCTCCTGTGTTTTTTACAGATTTTTTACCTCAGATATTCACCCTCCTCGCTCCCTCATTGCTCCGCTCTCTCCCCTCTCCTTCATGCTGCCGCGCTGTGAGAGGGGGGCAACGTCGCCGCTGCACAGGCGGAGTATGTCTGGGGCTGTGGGCCCCGCCGCCGGGTGCGCGTGCACTGCAGGTTGGCCCGGGCTGCGCGAGGGCGCTGGGCTGGCGATTCTGCTGGGCTTCTCCGTGGGCTGCCTGATGTTGCGGGGCCCTCTGCCATCTTGGGGGCAGGCGCGGTTTTCGTGCCTTCAGGGGGATGACGCTTTTCGCGTCATGGTCGTGCGGCCCGCCCCTCGAGGAACGTGCTGCTGGCTGATCCGCGCCATCTTCTCCTCCTGCACGCTGCTGTCGTCTCTGTCGGCCCTTTGAGCGGTGTTGTGAGTCCCTCTTGACATATTGTCTTTTATGCGCTGGGCATGTGCTGTGGGATGCTTATATGTTGTTCACTTTGTGTCTTCCAGGTGGGCCCCTTGATATTAAGGGTTGTTGGTGGTTCCTCTCGGCCTCTGCCCCCTCCTGCTCCCGCCCCCCTCTCTCTCCAAGCCCTCTCTCTGTAAAGAGGGATCACATAAGAGGGATCATTTCTTGCGGGCTGTCTAGGTTGGGTTTTTAGTGCCTTGTACCTGTTAACATAACTCAAATCACCATAATGGAGGCTTCTGGGGATAGTGAGCTTGGGACCCCATCTGGGCGGGTGAAGCTCTGCCCCATGTGCGGTGCTAGCCCTCTGGGCGGACTCAGCATGGTTGTGTCACTTGCGCCAGAAGTGTTATCTCGGAGCATGATCGGGCGGGCGTATCTGCCTCTAGCCCGTTATTGCCTGCGGCCTCTCCAGAACCCACGCACTTGCTCTCAGCCCCCAGCGAGGGGAAAGCCAGTAGGGGGTCCCAATCTGATTTGGCGTATCGAGTGGCCAGACTTGAGAGACAGATCTCTCGCTCGACTCCTAAGAAGGCCACAAGTAAGAGGCGGCATATTGAGCCGGTCTATTCTGATAATGATGGAGATGATGATGATCTCTTTAGAAGTGTTGGCCTTGATAGTGGGCCCGGTTCTTCCTCGGATGAGGATACATGGCTCCCTGATGATACGGAGCGGTTGCTGACTGCGATCTTTGAGACGCTGCACATTGTCCTTCTTAGAGGAAGCAGGGTGGATTGTTTCGGCCTGAGAGACAGAGACAAGTCTTTCCTGAGCAGGTCCTTTTTGCTAACATGATTTTCAAGGAATGGGAAGGGCCTAACAAGTTACCGTCGGTGCCTAAGGGCCTGGACAGGTGGTATCCCTTCCCGGAGGAGATAGCCCGGCTATGGTCCCGTCCTCCCGGGTCTGTCCAACACTACGGTCATGCCTTCCCCCGAAACTGCTTCCCTACGTGATCCAGCTGACAAGCGCATGGATCAGTTGGTCTGTCATTCCTTCACCTTGCTGGCCAGGAAGGCATTCACTAGTATCCCCTTTGTGGGTCACAGGCGGTTTGGGGAGCGTCTGGACCTCCTGGTCAAGAACGGAAGACTCCCTCAGCGACGAAAGTCTGCGCGGCCCTTTCGGGGCTCATCTGCCTATCGCTCCTTCAAGGAGGAAGAGGCTCTTCATTTTCAGGTGCTCGCAGAGATTTCTGGTGATGAGGTAGGTCCCGCGGCCAACCCAATCCCTCCTGGGGATCAAGGCCCAAACCCCCTACCAAGGCCCTCTGGCATGAGGGGGCGCCCTCACCCCTCACGTGGGGGGACGGCTTCTGCTATTTCATCACGTCTGAAGACAGCGCATCTCGGATCGGTGGATTCAGGAGGTGGTTACAAAATAGAGCTGGCAGTCTGGTCGCCCTCAAGATTTCTTCAGTCACGGATTTCCCAGAAGGGTCTCAACAGGTTTGTCAGACATTTCCGCATGGAGACCTTATGGTCCGCAGTGAGCTCGCTTTGACCTGGCGACTTCTTGACCACGGTGCTTATCTGCACATCCCTATATTCCAGGGGGATCAGAAGTTCCTGAGGTTTGCGCTGGAGGATCAGCACTACCAGTTTGTGGCGTTGCCATTCGGGATATCCTCAACCCCCTGTGTGGCGAGGCGTCAGGTGCTGGCGGGCGTCAGGCTATCCTGAGTATCCAGGGCATTCGCGTTCTGCCTTATCTGGACGATTTACTGATTGCGGCTCAGTCTCTTCTTCAGGCCGAGAGCGACACCCAGACCGCGTTGTCCACTCCCGAGGATTTCGGTTGGGTAGTCAATTATCCCAAGCCTTCAATCACTCCCTCGATGGTGGGGTCTTTTCTGGCCATGACGTTGGACACGTCTCTGGCCAGGATATTCCTGCCACAGCAGAAGGTGGTGGGTCTTCAGACACACAGGCTGTCTTGTCAGCAACCATCTGTCCGTCTGGGGATGAAACTGTGGGCCTAATGGTGTCATGCTTCGAGGCAGTGCCCTTTGCTCAGTTCCACTTGAGACCTCTTCAGTTGAATCTGTTGACCGGTTGGGATCGGACGCAGGAGGTACTGGAACGGGAGTTTTCAATGTCTCCCCCGGCCAGGCAGTCCCTTTTGTGGTGGCTGGACTGCAGAATTCTGCTGGTAGGCAAGTCATTTCTGCCTCCACGGTGGGAGATTGTCACCGCGGACGCCAGCCTGACTGGCTGGGGGGGCTTTTTGGCTGACTCAGAAGATCCAGAGGCAGTGGGGGTCACAGGAGACCCACTTACCTATAATTATCTTGGAGTTGAGAGTGATCCGGTGGTGCTTCTTCACTTGACACCCCATCTAAGAGGTCGTGCGATTCAGGTTCGCTCGGACAATCAGACGGCGGTCGCCTACATAAATCCCCGAGGCGGGACTCGGAGCAAGCAAGCAAGGAGGTGACCCAGATTCTGACTTGGGCAGAGGAGAATTTTCCCTGCATCTCAGCGGTTTATATTCCTGGGATAGAGACCCAGGAGGCAGACTCCCTGAGAAGGAGCGCCTGGGGGAATGGTCTCTCAGCAACAAGATTTTTTCACGCTCTTGTCTCCGCTGGGGTCAGCCGGGCGCGGACCTATTTGCGTCCAGACACAACCACAAGCTCCCGAGATTTGTCTCCCTGTCGAGAGATCCTCTGGCCTTTGCCACAGACGCTCTGGCAATTCCTTGGATGGAGTTCAGGCTTCTTTATGCGTTCCCTCCATTTCCACTCCTGTGCCGAGTGCTGCGCAAGATAGCCCAGGAGGGGGTACCAACCATCCTGGTGGCTCCTCTCTGGCAGAGGCGGAGTTGGTTCGCGGACATAATTCAGATGTCAGTCATTCGCTACGTCTTGCCCAACGATTCAGGGCTTCTCACGCAGGGGTCGCTACGGCACCCCAATTTACAGACACTGGCTTGACGGCCTGGCTATTGAAACCTCAGTCCTGACGGACAAGGGGCTGTCAGCCACGGTTGTTCAGACCATGATTCAGACGCCGAAGAAGTTTTCTTCCATGATATATTAGAGTTTGGCATGCCTACATTGCTTGGTGTGAATCCAAGAGCCTTCCTTGTCGCACTTTCCCTATCTCTAGAATTTTGGAGTTTTTTACAACACGGCTTAGACTTGGGTCTCCAGCTGAGCACCCTCAAGGGCCAGGTTTCGGCCTTAGCCATATTCTTCCAGAGATCCATTGCCAATCATAGACTGATCAAGACCTTCTTCCAAGGGGTACCCATGTATGCCCACCGCGTAAGCCTGTATTACCAGTGTTGGACTTGAATCTGGAGCTTTTTGCTCTTAGGGTCCCCCCTTTGAGCCCTTGTGCGATGCTGCATTGTCTATTTTGCCCTAAAGGTGGTATTTTTGGTTCCTATCACCTCGGTGCGTCGCGTGTCAGAGCTGGCCGCGATTGGTGTGAAGCCTCCTTACTTTGGGAGTAGAGTAGTGGGAGGGCATAGGGATAAGGTGGTGTTTCGCTTAAACCTGATTTTTTGCTTAAGGTCGTATCTCCTTTTCACGCTAATGAGGAAATTGTCTTGCCTTCCTTGTGTCCAGCTCTGACTAACTCTAAGGAAAGGACCTTCCATTCTCTGAATGTGGTCAGAGCCATTAAGTACTCCTGGTTGCGACTGAGTCCTTCAGAAAGTCAGGTTGTTTTTTTGTCCTCTCCGAGGGGTCTAGAGAGGGCTTGCCTCCGGCCAAGTCCACTCTCAGTAAGTGGATCAGACAGGTCAGACATTCTGCCAAGGGGAAGGAACCCCCTTTTTCATGTTACAGCTCATTCTACTAGAGCTATTGGTGCTTCCTGGGCTTTTCAGCACCAGGTCTCTGTTGAACAAGTTTGGAAGGCCGCCACTTGGTCTTCAGTTCATACTTTTTATAAAGTTTTTACAAGGTTTATGTTAGGGCCTCAGCTGATGCTGTCTTTGGCCGAAAAGTGCTTCAGGCGGTAGTGAAATGAACTACATGCTGTTTCGCACTGGGGATCCCACCCTAATGGACACTGCTTTTGGATGTCCCAACTGTCATTACGTTTGGGACAACCTGAACTGGATATAGTGAAAAATACAATTCTGTGAAACTTACCTGTAGAATTGTTTTTGAGTATATCCAGTCCAGGTTGTCCCACCCCGCTTTATTCATTATATCTGGATTGCCTGTTATGGTGATTACCATTTTTATATTGGACCGTTGTCCTTAGTTTGATGGAGAGAGTACATACTGAAGCTATGTGAAGTAACATGGTTTCTTGGCCTCCCGGCCTGTCTCTTTTCTTACTGCTGTTTAACCACTGGGGAATCATAAAGAGACATCTGTTTTATAGGAGGCCGGGAGGAGCGACAGCTTTTGATCCTGTAGTCAGGTGCCACCTAGCAGTGGATTACTGTCATTACTTCTGGGAAGACCTGGAATGGATATACTGAAAAACTTTTATAGGTGAGTTTCACAGAATTGTATTTTTAATCTTTAAGGGTTTTGACCCCTAACCCCCCCCCCCCCCCAGGGACAGGGACCCCATTGTCAATTTTTTTTTAATTTAATCCTTTACAGTGTGGATAGTAGTTGTATTTTTTTTTATAAATGTATAAAGTGCTCTTTTCATTTTGCGGGTCCTCCTGGGGCAAAAAGGGGGCTACTGATACATATGGGTTGCTGTTGTAATTGTACTCAAGACATTTCATGTTGGCAAACAAGACATTTCATGTTAAAGCCTGATATCTGACGAAAAAAAGAATATAGAATTTTCCTAAAAAAATCCTGGAAATTACTGTAAAAATCACAGTTAAACCTAGTGCAAAATGGTGAAAAATAACCTGTCAACAGAGGGTGACAAAATCTCAAGTAGGATGTCAGTTAAAAGGATTAAAAGTACTGTATGTTGGGTATTGTTCTGTTCAGGGGATCTTGCACTTTCAGATTTAGCTTGTTTTTGCTTGTTTGCATATTAATACTTTAGGGAGATGTGTTTTTTATTCAGCTTTTTTATAAATTTTTAGAGAAACCCTGTACAACCAAAGATTTCTTGGAGGGATTAAGTTCAGAAAGATGAGGCAAATACAACAACCTGAAAAGCTTAATGTGTGTTGTTTCAGGGAATAAATGGTTTGTAGGGGGCATTTGAAATGTAAAGGGTTGTTTTGGCTGAATAACTGCAAAGTGCGCAGTAGCAGTTGTATTTTATCTGAAAAGCTCCTAAAGCGCTGTTTCAGTTTGAAGGAGTCTCCTGGGCAGGAAAGGATGTCTATCAATACATATGTGGTACCACTGTAACCGAGAGAAATTGGGCTTTTACATGCAATATGATTTTATCGAAAAAATTACATTTTTTATTACATAAAAACACTACAATCTGTAAAAAATCAAGAGTCGAACATGCATAGCACAAAATGGTGAAACATATTCTAGAAACAGAGGGTGACAAAAACTCTAGGTAAGCTGGCACCTAAAGGGTTAAACTCCAAGCATGTAGAATCTATGTAGCTGCCTCTCCAACTGTAGATTCCACGTACCTGGCGTTTCCCCGGTTTGCGGCAATTAAAAAAAAAATACCTTCCAGTGCCAGCGGTCACCTCTTCAGCGGGGCAGAGAACAGTTCTCTGCCCCATGGGGCAGTTTCTGACCACTTTTTTTTTTTTCTTTAATAAGAAGATAAAATATGCAAAAAAAGAAAAAGGACTGCAGAATTGGGCAAAAGTACTCATCAGAGAAAATTCATCCTTTCATGGTGCTGAATCGAATTCTAACATCTGAGAAAATACTTTCTCGCATGGTGCTGAATCGATCCTAAAATCTTAGATGATATGTTCTGGCATGGTGCTGAACTGACCGTTAGGAGGCCATTTTTTGGCTTAGAGTGCTGATCTGACATTTAGTCAATTAGCAGTTGGACATTCCAGGTATTAATATACAAGCCATCTGTCTGATCAAATTTCTCTCCAGTTGAAACACACCATAAATATACATATAAAAATCTGGCAAAATCTTTTCTGTTTTAACCTAATATGCATTTTTGAGGTTCCCTGTGTATTAACTGCTACAACTGGAGAGATTACCAAATGGGAATGGTCTGCTTAGTAAATTTGGGCCGGTATTTATTTTTTGTGTTTTTGGTATGTAGATTGGAAAATCCCTACTGATCTGAGCATTAATGTGTAGGCTACCTAGAGAATGTTCTTTTCCATGACATATCTAGGACAGCAATCTGCATATAGGCCTGTCATATGTTGATAATATTCAAGTCCTTGAATTACTTATTAAATGATTTTCCCAGAGGACATTGAGCTTCAAATGGAATGCAAGCCTAGAAGTAATAAGTAAGTTGAATTATTCAAAAGTAACTAAAACTTTAAATATCCATCTAATTTTATTTAGCTTATTGCAAACAACGCCCTGTGGGACACCCGCCTTCTGGTAAGTCTGATTCTTCAGTCTGTAGATGAGCCCCTGTTTGCCGGGAGACATTAAATGCCTCGCCAGACATGGTTACCCCAGGCTTTATTATTAATATTGTTTATTTATATAGTGCCTTCATCTTCTGTAGCGCTGTACAAAGTAGTAATTACAGACAGGGTAGAAACATACAGTGCATAGACTATAACAAATGCAGGGTTACAGATTTTACAATGAATATTCTGAATACAAGATACAATAGGAGAGATTGTACGCTTGTCTGAATAGGTGAGAGATTGTACGCTTGTCTGAATAAGGACATCTTTGAAAGCTTTGAGGGTTGGGGAGTGGCAGATTGGGTGGGGGAGGGCATTTTAGAAGATTGGAGTAGCATGTGAGAAGTCCTGGAGGCAAGCATGAGAGGAGGTGACCAGGGTGGAGGACAGGAAAAGGTCATCAGCAGAGCGGAGGCTGCAGAGGCAGCAGAGAAGATTTGCTGTGGGATTGGCAGCCAGTGTAGGGATTGGCAGAGAGGAACAGAAAGAATGAGCAAAAGGAGAGATGGATGAGGTGAGCAGCAGAGTTTGGGAGAGATTGGAGGGGTGCCAGTCTGTTAGTTGGTAAGCCACGAAGAAGGCTGCTGCAGTAGTCCAGTTGGGATATGACCAGGGCATGCACTAACATTTTAGTGGGGGGGCGTGGCCTGGCGCTCGAATGGAGTGGCCGCATTAGTTTGAGCTCCTGACCTTACCCGGGCTTCTGAACTAAAATACAAGGCAATTGGGTACCAAGAGCATCCTGCACCATGCCAGGGAGAAAGAGCAGGAGAAGAGAGGGAGACAGAGGTGTGTCTCGATCTGGTGGCGGTACGAGAAAGGGACCGGCGGCCGCCTCACCTGGATCCGCCGGCGTGGAGAGCGGGGAGCAGCCTGCGCAGCCTATGTCGCCGGCACCGTCATCGGCCTCCTCGTCGGGGGCACCGGCCGGAGAGGAGGAATCGCAGCAGGCGGAGGCTTGCGGCATCGCCCGGGGAGTCGCGGAGTGAAGGCGTCGGGTGGCGAGGTGAGGAGGTCATCCCCCTCTCCCCCCGTCCCGCGTGCATGCTGCGGCGCCGAGAGACCCTGCTGGCACCAAGATACACGCCGCTGACGTGGGCCCACACCGCTGTGATGCCGGAGGCGGCCGAGATGAGATTCCTGCGCTCCCCAGCAGCGGGGAGATAGTCACACAGACGCCTGAACAAGATGGCGGCCGGGACACGGAGAGGAGAGGCGCCTGGCAGCAGCGGAGGTACGATGGGGGGGGGGGCGCTCTGACCCCTGAGTGGGGGGAGGAAGATGTTCAGCCACTCTCCAGTTTGGGGAGGGACGGAGGGTCGGAGGCACCAGCTACAGAGCCCCAGCCATTACAAACAGCCAAATGGCGGGAGACTGCCCTAAGCAAATTGGGGAGATTTGCCTTTCTCCCTGACATAAGGGAACCTGAGAGACTGCCACCCACTAATGATGCACGGGGGCCGCCACGTTCATCCCATGGGCTGCAAGGGGAGGCCCTCCCACAGAGAACCCCAAGGTTCAGAAGCTGCTCCAGGGCGGGGAGGGAAAGGAGTCCCAGCCATGGCCAAGAGACAGCTGCTATAACAGTGAGAACATCCAGCCCGCTGCCATCCCATCCCCACCCTGATATCTCTGGTGCATGGTCAACCCATGGGGACACAGCCATTCCCAGCTCCCAGATCTTGATGTCCTTCTCCCAGGAGGAGCCCCTCCACCCTATTGAGGAATTCTCCATAACAGAGGAGATTGCGCTCCCTCCCCCAGCCGCCTCTCTTATGCGGTCCCCACAGCGAATCTCGAGAGATGTTGATGAAGCCACATCGCACGCCGGTAATATACACAGAGAAACCCTCTCATTTTTGAGGTCCATCCCCACCAGGGCGGATTTTGAGGCGCTCATATCTAAATATGAGGCGGCATACAAAAAAGATATCGCGGAGGTGAAGGGCCACCTTCGGGCTCTCGACTCCAGGGTGACATCCCATCAATCAGCTAATGAAGCTGCTATCGCAGATCTGGCGAAACGAGTAGAGGCACAGAATGTGCAGATTCTCCAGCTCCAATTACAGCACGATGACTTAGAGCAGGGGTACTCAACCACTTCTTGTAAAGGTCCATTTACAGGCATATGGTGGGAGGCGGAGGTCCGAATGGGGCGCTGTCAGGGGGGATGGATAGTTAGAAATCAGCACATTGGGGGTGGGCTGGGGGTGGATTATACCTTGCAATGCCACTTCCTGTCCGTGCAGTACTTCATATTGCAATGCTAGGTGCCAGGGAGTCATGACACTGGCAGGGAGACAAACAACTACAACGCCAATCTGTAAAGGGGCAGCGCTGAGCATGGCAACACAGAAGCAACTAAGTGCAGGGCTGTCAAGTCAGGGGTCCAGAAATTTGGCACCGAGGTCCGCATTCGGACCCCGGTCTGCCAGTTGAGTACCGCTGACTTAGAGAATAGGCACCGGAGAAATAACCTGCGGCTTCGGGGCATACCGGAGGCCTCTGCGGGAGAAGATGTGAAGCAGATCATCACCACAATTTTCAATAAGCTATTGGACAGAGACGCCGAGACCCCGATTGAGATCGATAGAGCCCACAGGGCCCTGGGCCCACGTAATCCGGACCCGTCGCGCCCGAGAGATGTGGTGTGTAGGGTCCACTTCTGTAAAATCAAGGAGGAGATAGCCAGGAGGGCCTGGCGGCATGGGCCGGTGGACTTTGATGGAGCTAGCATACAAATCCTCCCAGACCTCTCCAGACGCACACTACAAATGAGGAGAATGTTGAGGCCAGTGCTGGAGGTTGTCAGGAGTGCGGGGGCTTCTTACCGCTGGGGCTTCCCCTTCCACCTGATAGTGTTCAGAAACCGTGAAACGTTCCTCCTCAAAACGCACCGCGACCTGGCGGGACTATTCTCATTCTTGGGTTGTGACCCGATCCAGGCTCCGAACTGGCTCCTCCCAAACGCAGAGCCACTCCCGCAGAGGCCCCGAGGAGCGCCCCCGCGCAGATCGAGATCGTCCAGACCCCGAATGAGACAGGAGAGACGCGCTGGACCTACAGACAGCGAGCCTTGACCTCCTTCCTCTTGGATGCGCAGGAACTGTGGTGATAACTAATCCCGCTTTAGAGTTTTAGTTATGTGTTTGTTTTCCAGGTTATTGGAACCAATTGCTCAGGTATTATCCTTGTTTTTTCTATGCTTGTTCTTTGAGCCCGGTAGGTCTGGTTGATGGCTACCCCAGACTCGTAGCTAGACACAGTCCCCCATCTAGGTCGGTATCAGCCCCCCTCTGATCCCCAGAGCAATAGCTTCTTAGTATTTACCCCTCGCCAGGTTTGGCATTTGCACTGTTTGGTATTGTTTTTTTGTCTCCCTTCCCCCCTGATAACCCTCTCCGCAAACCTTAACCCGTTATTGCTAAGCCCCTCCCGTGGTCCTATACCGCCCCCCCCCTCCTACCGGCATCCTCCGCCTCTCGGCTTCCGGGTGGGGGCTGTTGGCGGCCTTTGGGCGCCTTAGGCTCCCCCGGGATGGGAGAGGTGGTGATTAGCTCTTTCAATGTGAAGGGCCTTAATATCCCCGAGAAAAGATCAAAAATTTTGTATAACCTCCACAAACAGAAAGTTAAAATAGTTATTTTACAGGAAACCCACTTTAAGACGGGTCACACCCCTAATATCCACGACAGGTATTACACAACATGGCACCATTGTTCCAATCCGGAAAGGAAAACAAAGGGGGTATCGATAGCTCTCCACAAATCGCTCCCCCATGAGACCTTAGATGTTAAAGTCGACCCCCGGGGCAGATTTCTCTTTCTTAAAGTCAGGATATTCAATAAGATCTACACTTTTGCAAATTTGTATGCCCCCAATACAGATCAGATTAGATTCTCCATCCAGACCCTCAAATTACTAGAGGAATTTGCAGAGGGAGTGATTATTACTGGGGGGGACCTGAACGTCCCTCTTAATCCCTCGGTCGACACTTCCCCCCGGAGGGCGTCCGTGTCGTTGGGTAGAATTAACAGCCTGAGGAAAGCACTAGCAAACCTCCAGCTTATTGACACCTGGAGGGTCCTCCACGGCCAGAGAAGGGATTACTCCTTTTTCTCGCACACTGCAGGTTCGTATAGCAGGATTGACTACCTGTTCACGAGCCATCATGCACTAGATTGGGATCCCAAAGCGTGGATAGGACCTATTTTGTGGTCCGATCACCCCCAATCTTTATCTCGTTGACCCTTCCCGGCCACTCTCCCTTCTGCTGGTCGTGGAGACTCAACGACAATCTGCTCGACGACGCGGTCTGCTCTTCTGCGGTGGAACGGACGATAGAGCACTTTCTTGAAGACCACAAAACTGACTCAACCCCCTTGCCCATCCAGTGGGAAGCCCTGAAATGTGTTCTCAGGGGTGAGCTCATTAAGCAGGGATCCAGAATTAAAAGGGAAAAAATGGCATTAATTAAGAAAACCTTGAATGATATTCATGCCCTGGAGGTTGCACACAAAGCCAAGCCCACCAACCTCAGGCTTCTGGAACTGCAGGAAGCTAGGGAGAAACTGCAGAAATTGTATAACCAATCTTATCTAGGCTACAGGGATAGGGGCAGGGCACAGCTTTATAGACTGGCAAACAAATGTGGCCGAATGTTGGCCAGAACCCTCCATCCCTGGCCAACGGCCTCGTACATACCTGCTCTCCGGAAGCCTGACGGATCTCTGGCGCACACCCCCTCGGACATAGCAGCCACTTTCAGGGAATACTACAACTCCCTCTACAATATTCATAACCCCTCCAACTCTCCCCCGGGTCGGGGGGCCTCCTCCTCAGCAATAGACGAATATATATCTAGCACCCCATTGCCCACAATCTCCTTAGAGGAAGCTGAGTCCCTGGAGTTGCCTTTCTCTGACCTAGAGGTAGCCCAAGCAATTAAAGACTCACCAGCCGGCAAGTGCCCGGGTCCGGACGGATATACCCCCAAATTCTACAAACAACTCGGGGCCCGGTTGACCCCCTTCTTAACGAGAGTTTTCAACTCCATAGGCGGAAACTGCCCCTTCCCTAAACAAGCCCTGGAGGCCACGGTCTCGGTCATCCCTAAACCAGGAAAGGACAACTCGATCTGTGGTAATTACAGACCGATTTCGATTATCAACATCGACCTTAAACTTTATGCAAAGATCATAGCCTTAAGGTTGCAAAGACTGCTTCCGGACAGGATTCATCTGGACCAGGTGGGTTTTGTGCCGGGGAGGGAGGCCAGGGACAATACTAACAAACTGTTCACCCTGATTTCACACATAGCCTATTCCAAAACTCAAGCTTGCCTTCTCGCCTGTGACGCTGAGAAGGCGTTTGACAGGGTGAACTGGGCCTTTATGTCAGCCACGTTGAGACAAGTTGGGGTCAGCCCTGGCCTCCTCTCCAAGATTATGGCCCTTTATAGTGGCCCGGCCGCCAGGGTTAGAGTTAACGGATTACAGTCTGCCCCATTCACCATAAGCAATGGCACGAGACAGGGGTGCCCCCTTTCCCCCCTCCTGTACGTTCTGACGATGGAGCACTTAGCCATAGCCATACGCAACAACCCCGATATCAAGGGCATTCAGATCGCAGATAACCATTACAAAGCATCTCTGTTTGCAGATGACTTAATGCTACATGTAACATCCCCACATATTTCATTCCCAGCTCTCCTAAAGGAATTTGAACGCTTCAGCACGGTAAGCAACTTCAAAATGAATCTCTCCAAAACTGAAGCGCTCAACCTCTCCCTCCCTCGCCAGGAGGTATGCCTATTAGAAGCAAACTTCCCATTCAAATGGAAATCACAGACCATCAAGTACCTAGGCATTCAAATACCGGCAGACCTCTCCAAAATATACGAACTAAACTACTCCCCCCTCCTAACTAAAATAGGACGGGAACTAGAAGCATACACGAAGAGACCAATTTCCTGGTTTGGTAGGGTCAACAGCTTAAAGATGGATATACTCCCGAAACTTTTGTATGTCTTTCAGGCGGCCCCGATAGGACTACCCAGCAGCTTCTTTAAAAGATTGAGGTCAGCTTTCTCGAAATTTGTGTGGGGGTCATCCAAACCAAGGATTAGACTCGCGACTCTCTCCAGGGGCAAAGGGGAGGGCGGCATGGGACTTCCCGACCTAAAAACCTATCATGTGGCTGCGGTCTTGCAGAGGTTGGTTGACTGGACAAGTAGAGGGGAGGAGAAACTTTGGGTCCAATTGGAGAAATCGCTCTCCCAGTTCAATCCCTCCACAATAGCATGGGCTGCCCCTCTAACCAGGCCTCAGAAAGGGGCTCTACCCTTCCTCATGCAACATTTCCTAGACATTTGGGTCCCCCTACAACATAAACACAACCTGGTCCGCAGACCCGGCCCTCTCACACCAATCTTTGACAACCCAGCGTTTGAACCAGGATTATTATCTAGGAGCTTCCTCATCTGGGAGGCATCCGAGGGAACTACAGTGGGCCAGGTGATGCGAAATGGGGCCATTCCCTCTTTAGATGACCTGAAGGCCAGAGCAGGGGTCAAGTGCATCTCATGGCTGTTGCACAGACAGCTTCATACCTTCCTAACCTCTAATAACATGGCTGAAAGGGCCCGGACGCCCCCCCACAAAGCTGGAGTCACTGATCCTGCAGGACACCCCCCCTACCCACACGATTTCCAGGCTCTACAATCTCCCCACCAAATCATACCACACGGGGCCACCCAGATATATAGAAAAATGGGAAAGAGAACTGGGTCTTACGTTTTCTGAAAGCGACTTGACAAAAATCTATGCCTGCACCCTTAGCTCATCTATAGCCACATCCAGTAATGAGCGTAATTTTAAAATCCTAACCCGCTGGTACAGGTGCCCAGCAGAAATTCATAGATTTGACAAAACAACCCCTAATACATGCTGGAGGTGTCAGAAAGAGGAGGGGAACATGACCCACATCTGGTGGGGCTGTCCAAGCATAAAATCCCTGTGGGACGAAATCATCTTCATCTATGGGCAAGTATCAGGTAGAGCCATTACGAATACGCCCCAACTGGCGCTCTTGTCGCTGTCTTCCAACTCTTTAGCTGATGCTAAGAAAGATGTACTTCGTTACTTTCTAGCGGCCATGAGAGCAATCATCCCAAGACACTGGAAGAAATCAGACCCCCCCACACTGGCAGAATGGGTGCAGGAATTGGAATCTATCCGCTACTTGGAGAGCCTGATTACTAGCGACACGGAGTCCACAAGCGGGTACATGGTGATCTGGGCGAGCTGGTTGGATTACCGGGACACGCGCTTGCCTGCACTGCTGCGAGCAGCCGAGTAGTTGTTGGACAGCCACCCTACAGTGGTCTAACTGCCATCCGCCAGGCTTTCCTAGATCACGCATCCTGCCTGCGATAGCTCAATGGCCCGTGTTGGTAGAATGTGAGATACCAGACCCACCCGTCGTCTAACAGCTAACACTGGCCTCTTGGGCCGGTTTCCTGACCTCACCCACCCCCACCAGGCCTCTCACCCTCCCTCCCCCCCTCTCCTTTTTTGGATACAAGTTGCCACCAGTGGAGAGTTCTCTTACCTCAACTCATGGAATAATTGGGTTGCATGTTAGTGCCCTACAAATCGCTCTCGCATGTCCCTATAAGTAACACGGCTAGGATAAGGTACCCGCTGATCAAAAATTACTTTGTATAGGACTAATGAGAGCTGTAAGCTGTATACTCCATATGTCAAATTGATAAGCTTTAAATGAGGTACAATGTACAATGTTCCCTCCCCCCACCCCTTGCCTTCTGTATCCCCCCCTCCCTCTTGTGTTGTATTCAATTGTTCTTTGAAAATCAATAAAAGTCAATTATACTAACATTTTAGTGGTGAGAGGAAGGGACGGATGTGTGAGATGGCGACAGGAAGTGGCTAGGGAGTGAATATGTTGTTTGAATGAGAGTGCAGAATGGCCCCCAGGCACTGAGCTTGGGGAGCTGCAGTTATTGTAAAACTATTGACAGATATAGATGTTTTAGAGAGGGGAGGGGAGTTAGATGGTGGGAAAATTTCCAATTCTGTCTTGTCCATGTTTAGCTGGAGGTAGCAAGATGACATGAATGAAAAAATAGCTTCAAGGCAAGATAGGAGAGAGGAGAGATTGGGGCAGAGAGATATATCTGAGTGTCATCCGCTTAGAGGTAGTATTGAAAGCCTAGTGGAGTTAAAAGTTTGCTAAGACCATAAGTGTAGAGTGAGAAAAGTAGCAGGCCTAGAAACTGTGTTGGAGTAGGATACACTGAATGATCTATCAGAGAGGTAAGGGGTGAGCCAAGAGAGTGCAAGACCTTGAACCTCAAGAGAGAATATCAAGAAGCAGGGAGTGGTCGACAGTATCAAAGGCTGAGGAGAGGTCAAGAAGGATGAGGATGAGTAGTGACCTTTGGTTTAAGCAGTGAGCAGATCATTAGTGACTTTGGTGAGGGCAGTTTCAGTGGCATGGTTAGGATGGAATCACGATTGAAGGAGATCAAATAAGTTGTTGCTAAAAAAAAGTAGTGTGCCAGTTCTGAGTGGACATGTTGTTCAAGAAGTTTGGAGGAGAAGGGGAGTAATGAAATTGGATGATAGCTGGAGAGGGCAGAGGGGTCGAGAGAGGGTTTCTTGATTATCAGAGTAATAACTGCATGTTTGTAGGAGGAAGGAAAGGTGCCAGTGGACAGGGAAGGGTTAATTATAGAGGTTAAGGCTGGGGTAAGGGATGGAGACAGTTGAGGAATAAAGTGGGTAGAATAGGATCATGGGAGTACATAGTTAGATGGGCCCTAGAAATGAGAGAGGTTAGCCCAAGTTCAGTTATTGAAGAGAGTAAGGCAGGGGGTTGGTGATGGTGATGGGTTTTGAGGGGAAAAGCCAAGTTGAATGTTGTCAATTTTTTCCTTGAAGAATATAGAAAATTATTCTGCTGTTATTTGGGAGGTTGAGGAGGGGGCGTTTTAGGGAACTGAAAGTGTTGAATAGATAGATTTCAGGCTTGTGCAGAAAAAAGTAAAGATAAATATGCTTGCTTAGCAGATGAAATGGCAGTCCTAAGTTCTTGAAGGGCTTGTTTATAGAACCCAAAGTCATGATTGGCTTTTGTTTTCCTCCATTGCCATTCAGCAGCCCGAGAAAGCTGTTTCAGTCTGGCCATGCTTGCATTTAGCCAGGGTTGCCGTTTTTTGGGGTGGGGATAGCTAAGAGTGGAGGTAAATGTATTGTGGTAGTGTGATGATGCAGCGTCTATGTCCATGAGTAAGGTCAAGGTCTGAAGAGGCTGAAGTGAGAGGAAAAGAGACCGGAGATCTAGGTTTCTTAAATCCCTGTGTTGAATTCTAGGTTTGTGTGCAGGGGGGGGGGGGGGGGGTTGCAGGAGGTAGAGGGAGGAGAGCAGAGAGGGGGATATATAGAGAGACTTACCAGGAGTAGGGGGATACTCTGTGCCTAGGATTCTGAGGGTAAGAGGAAGTGGTATGATGAGATAGCAGGTAATCATTGTTATTGATGCTGGACTACTCAGATGAGTAGAATCTGGTGCAGGTTCCCTTCAGGTTTAATTCAGGTTTGCTGCAGACCTTGAGATTCTGACTTTGAAAGAATTCTGAGCATTGCAGCCAAAAATGGCACTCAACTAGCACTCAATATGGATTGTTTCTAAGTGCCTTTCATTAGCTCAGCCTCAGGTGGGGCTCAGGTCAATCCTAAACGTTTGGCCTGGGTCTTATATGGCACAAAGGATAAAGAATTATGGGTGAAGGTGGATGAACCAGGGACCAGACTAAGCGATGTCGGGCAAGTTGGGGTCATACACAGAAGGAAAGTCTTCATGATACGTGCCACCAAGGGGAGTAGCAGGAGCAAGGTCAAGGGTAAAGCCAAGGGTCAAGTCGGGTGGTCAGAGGGTGCTCAGTAGAGAGGATGTGACAGGTTTGAAGTCAAACAAAGGTCAGCAACAGATAACAGTAACTTTCAGAGGAACTACAACATCTAGCAGTACGCTATCACAGATGATGACTGAGTGACAAGGAATTCTCTTTTTGGGCTAAGGTGGAGGGGATTGGCCAGGAGAGATTTGTGCTGATTGGCCCGGCTACAATCTTTTGGCTTATTAGCCCACGCTCATCAAGGGAGCTTCACCCTGCTAATTATAATAGAGCTCACTGGCCCTTTTAAACAAGCTGCCGGCGGGCGCACTGCCTGCAGTGCTGCCGGAGGTCAGAAACTAAACATGCTCATGTGCGCGCAGGCACGAAAGAGCCGGTGGATGCAAGCAGGGAAGGAGAGCTGCAGCACCGAATGCTGAAGCCCATATGCTGCCCGGGCCAGTGCTGCTTGAGCAGGCAGCAGAGGACACCATGGGACCAGGGAGCAGGTGAGTTGATCATCGTGATAGTGCTTCAATCTACCTTCTTCAGTGTATGTGCCCACTTGAAGCAAGGTATTTTTGAAGCAAATATTTGTCACTTTAAAAACATATTCAACCAAAATCAAACCAGGTAATTTAAAAAAAACGTTTGTAGCATCTGAACTTGCAAATACAACTTGCTGCTTAGGGTCTTCTAATAGAAGATATTCTATTGGGTTGATTCAAAGAAACATGTAACAGCTTGGATTTGGGTCACGATCATCCTATTTTTCACGTCCGCTCGTGCGTTCGTATGAACTTGCGAGTGATTCAATAAGCAAATACGTTTCTATCCTAAAATATACGTCCGTTCGTATGGCAGTTCGGGAATCAGACCTATGTCAGTTTCCATCCTGAATTTTCCGTTTCATTTCTCAGGTTGCAACATTGGTTTTGCCCTTTTTCCTTTTTTGTCTGGACGTAAATCCTTCTGATCTTGCGGCTCCGCACTACAAACTTACCTCATTAAAGTGCATTCTAAATATTTGGTCTTTTATTTTTCTTTATTTCATTCATTTTGTAGTAACCAACCATTAATGCATGCATTTGCATAAGTAAATCTTACTTTGTTTAATTTTTAGTTAACTTGCATTTTTTACTTGTGGATTTAATTTTAATATTTATGCTTCAAATGGTACAACTTTAAATTTTTTGTGTGGTTACCCACACCCTCTACATACAGATTGCTCACAAATATTAAAAAACAACCAGCTTCTGCATGTTATGAGCCTAGAAACAGCCAAGATGGCGGCTCAGGTATTATCGGGCAGCCTGCAAACAGAAAGGGCCTTGTGACTGTGTTGCTCTGGATTCTTTGATTTCTGACCTTTCCGTGCCCCCAGCTCTGCTGTGTCTGTGCAAAATACAGCAGTAACCCACATCCTGCACTTTATCCCGCTCTCCTCTCCTCAGTAAGTGTGATGCATCTGACCAAAGATGTGCTTAAATAATTAAACAAAGCAAAGGTAAACAACTACACCAATAAATGCAATCTAAAAATATTATTCTAGTACCTCAATTTTAAAATAAATACCAAAGGACATAAGTTTCTTTAATTAACGCAAATATATTGCCAAATAAAGGTTTACATGCAAAGGACTAATTAAGGTCCACATTAAAATGCTTTTATAAGGCATACATGAATCAGGTATGCATTGCCATACAATTTATGGCCTCGGCCATGCTGATACATGCAGTTCATTGGAGCTCAAGACACGCAGACTCCTCCACATAGCCAAAAAACCTGTTCACGAACAGCAATCCGGCTGCTAAAAGGTGTCGGCTGTGGCTTTCTTTTAAAACGCGTTTAGAGGTTTCTCTGAATCACACCTAAACACATCCAATTAACCTAAGTTTTACGTTTTGATCGTAAGTTTTAGGATTTGATCCTAAGTTTTACGTTTTGATCCTAAAATTTAGGAACGAACTTCCGCTGATCGTAAGATCATATACGCATTCGTACGTAGGCTCGTGCGAGTCGGAAATGGCCAAAAAAATAGGAAAAAATATTTGAATATTCGATACGAAATCAATTAACTTTTGCTCTTTGAATCGAGGGGTATATGTATTGATGATTTATTAAATAATTTAATTACCATAAATAAAAAAAAAAACATGAAATTGCTAAGCAACATTTCACTACATAATGTACAATGTATGGCAGTGCATGTGACCAATAAACTGTTCATTTTATTAGGTGTTATTTCTCTAGTAATATCATTATTGCTATTAGGTGTGAGTATGATGAGTATAAGGTGAGTATAACTCTTTTTTTACTTGGCTGGACAGTCCCATTAAAGTGAGCCAAAACCCAGGATTTTGACCATCCTGATTTTTGGTCCTTGGCCCCAGTTGTGTGAAACCCCCCAGGTCGTCCGACCTAACTTACCTCTCCCCGCTCCTATGGCACATGCACGGCCTCCTGTCCAATCAGCCTGCTAGGATCTGCTCCCGCCCACTCATCTAAGGATCGTCTAAGACTCCACTCCAGCCAGCGGCTGCATCCCTGCTACGCTCTAACAGGCCATTCACAAATGCCTGGTGCCAGCACTTGCCCTGCTCTCCTTGCTATAGGTATAGCAGGGCGCGTCGCCACTTGCGCATACACCACTGAATCACAGCGGGGCATCACGAAGATTCGGGATGGCTCTGGGGGGAACCAGTATGCATGTCCTGGAGACTCATAGACTTCAGGGTGGGTTTTGGTCCACTTCCGCTAGTTCAGTTCTTAATCGTATGCCTAATAAAACAACTAGTGAATACAGTGAAGTCCAGTTGTCTTTACTAACTAGTATAAATATAATGCACAATAACCTAGATCAGCGTGTCAACCTCCTTCCTAAAGGGCCAGCAACAGGCTTTATATCTCTGAGCACTAACACAAAAACACTCCTGTGTGCCTGTGTGGACACATTATCAAAATATTTTTACTACAATCTGTTCACAGAGGCTGTGTTCAAGAGGAATGAGTAAATTTGCCTGTAATTCTTAAAGTGGACCAACACCCATTTTTGATTAAATTGGTTTTGATCCAAGCACAATGAGCATCACGGATGTCAATGTCCTCCAGCGCTTACACCGACAAATAAGCTCCAATCAGTTTACCTGCAACACGCTACTCCTGGTGACATCCAGATCCATGGTTTGCCGCTGGCATCCAAATGTTCATGGTTTTGCAAGGCCGGATCTTGCTGGAGGAGCTTGGAGCAGGTAAGAGGTTTAAGGCAATTATGATTACATTTATATTTAATATAGATGCATTATAGCACATGGCTGCTGCCATTCTCTAAAATGACAAATATTTATAGCGCGTAACATTTTTTATGTATATGTGGAAATTGCAAGGATTATTCCTCTGACACCTGAATTTTAGGTTTCCTCATTACTCATATTGCCTTTACTTCACTACACAGTGAATATAAATGCATCATGTCTTGTGCTGTGAAATTTCATCTAAAAATTCTCAGTTCACATGTATTATTTTCTTTTTTATGTGCATACATGTTTTAGAAACACACACCTTTTGATGCACTAAAAATATTTCTTACTGCTAAATGGATATAGATGGGTTGAAGGAAAATTATGACGATATTTTAAAATGACAAAAGACGGCTTGGTACCAAAAAATCAACAGGAGACAGTAAACATAGAGGCCGATTCATTAATAGCGCCAGGTAGCGACAGATGAGCGACAGTAGCGTTATTTTCACAGCGCCCGCTAGTATTCGCTGTGCTTGGCCGTTGTTCGGCTGTTGACAGCGACTCAGTCGGTGTGCAGTAATGTTGAATGCGGGGTTAGGAGTCGCTGTTTGACAGGTTCCGCGCTGTATGGGAGCGCATGACAGCGAATGGCCATAGCGAACGGCTCCCAGCATATTCATTATCAAATCACGCTCCAAAAATTCTCGCGCTGTGAAATGCTTGTTTAAACCCCAGAGCGCTGGCGGCGATGGGTTAAAAGTAGTTTTTTAACCCCCAAACAACCATATTTTTAGGAAAAAAAAAAACATGTTTTTCAAAACATTTTGTAATATGAATACATTAATATCAGACCTGTAATATCAATTCTGCACAAATTTTTTTTTTTTTTTTACCTTAAACCTCGCTCTAACATTGCAGAAGTGGTCACAGAATTTTTGACATTTAAAAAAAAAAAAAAAAAAAATTAATAGCAATTAATTATGAATATTTAAAGATTGTTCCATTGAAATGCATTGGAGAGCGCCAGGTAGCGAGAGGTCATACCTGTCGCTGTTCAAGGTCGCTCGCTGGCGCTGTGGGGTGAGGCTGGAATAATGATGAATGATTCGCTATCTGGCGCTCTGTCAGTCGCTAAGCAGGATCGGCTTGATAAATGTGTGATTGCGGAGGGGAGCCGGCGTTCTCGTGGCCGTAAGCGTCATTACTGTTCGCTCACCATTCGCTACCTGGCGCTATCCCTTGTTAAATAAGGGCCTAAGATTAATAATGTTTAACAATTTTAGTCTTGCTTTAGGCTGCTTTAAAAAGGGATGTTCATTGGTGGCTGAGAACAGCAGGTCCCGGGCTTCTAAGTTACCCCCAAAGTAACCTTGTACTTTAGATTATTTTCTACTTCATTTTTAACATGATTTACAAAGACTTCATGGAAAAAGGTCAACTTTAGGGTTCTGTTCTCCTGGTGCAACTAAGAAGGTGTAAAGAACAGCACAAGTGTAATCACCAAATGTAGAAATTTATCACCAAGACAGAATAATAGGATCATATCCTTAATTGCTTTAGAGGGCAGTGGATGTTTCTATGTTCTGTGTGTTTTAAATTTTGTCTCCATCCATCCCAATTTTTGCACCCCACCTTTAGTCCCACTGGTGTATAACTCTCTCCCTAGGAATTCATGGTATATTTAAAGCGGTCTTACACCCTGCCCCAAAACCCAAGCCCTAAAAACTCACCTCTTTACCACAACTGTATGAGCCAGTGGCCAGTCTGAAACAAGGATATAGGTGAGCTTTTTTTATTTTAACAAGGATTTGGTAACATTTCAATTAGGGTAAACTTGTATCTCTTAGGGAACTTTGGCAAATTGCGCAAATCTACTAACACACCTTTCCCCAGTCCCAGAGCGCATGCCTGAATTCCTGTCCAATCAGCACACTTGAATTCACTCTCACCCACTTGTCTAAGGATGTGCACCAGAGGCCGCATCCCCGCTACCCGCACAAATGCCTAGTGTGGGTAGGTAAAGGAAGAGGGGAGCAGCACCTCTCGCGCATGCACCATTGGATCGGGGAGAGGGTGAATTTTCCTGTGCAACCTGGGTGGTTTTACACTGCAGTGCATCCTGAATCTGGATGGCCCGGGGGAGGGAGTATGCCTGCCCTAGAGTCTCATAAACTCCAGTGTGGGTTTTGGTCCACTTTAACATCTTGCTTAACTTGTCTTGTCTATTTATGTACAGATGAATTAGCTACATAATAAATAGTATATTTACCTTTCTTGGTTTATGAGTTAAAGTGGACCTTTTACTGCTGAGGCCGGGGCCAGCCGCCTAGGCGCCCCTGGGGCATCCTGGTGTACATTAGTATAAACATCATAAATTGGTGATTGAACAAGCACTCAGGTATGCACTGTGGAAACAGTGGAAAAAAAGAGAGACCCCCAAATCAGGATACCCCTGGGGCAAGAACCAGGATAATGAACTTTCTGGTGACAGGTTCACTTTAAAGTAGACCAAAATCCGTGATCCCAGGTTTTGGACTTTCCCCTGGGGAAGGTTCATGAGAAACCTCCCATTATGTATAAGCCCCCCGCATTATGGAGGATTTTCGTAGAAGGCCCTCTCGATAAATCTTCCTGGAGAGGCATACGGGGTCCGCCCTTACGGGGAGCACTGTCACCCACGAGTCAGAAACCTGCAGGCGTGAGGCCGAGGCATGTCACGAGGCCGAACTGGCCATTGCCAGCTCCCGGGGCACCGCAGCGGTCGGTGTCGGGCGGCGTAGCCACATGCTGGAAAGTCCTCTGCATCTGCGTTCCCACCCGCACTGCATGCATGCCTGCACCCAGCAGAAGCTTGGGTGCACTCCTCCCCATGTGCGTCGGACACACACTGCAGCATCCGCACGCCTGACGGCCTGCCGGACACACCTGTTTTGCAAGAAAGTTAGGTCCTGCACAAGACCTCAGCCTCTATTTATTTGAGTCTCTGGCAGTCATCCTGTGGAAGAAGATTCCTTGGGATCACTTTTAGAAACATAGAAGGTTGACGGCAGAAGGAGAGCATACGCTTCATCTAGTCTGCCCTTATGTCTATACTGTATGTACTCTTTATCTTAGGATAGATGTGTGCTTATCCCAGGCAGGGCCGGATTAAGTGTGGTGGAGGCCCCTGGGCACAAAATCTGGTGGAGGCCCAAGTTTCTTTCCCTTTAAAATAGTAGTCCAGCCAAGTAACTGATTGGTGGTTGTCTGTCGCCCACTTAATTTCTGAAACGTCAGATCGTTCCCTTGTGCCACCCTATGTGCAGGTTGCTGATGATTTTTCAACTACCGCTGCTGGAAGTTTTTTCCAAGCATCTACTACTCTTTCTGTAAAATTATATTTTCTAACATTGCTCCTGATCTTCCCCCTGACTAGCTTCAGGTTGTGCCCCCTTGTTCTATCATTAAGTTTATTCTTAAAAACACTTCCCTCCTGAACCTTATTCAATCCTTTCACATAAAGGTCTCAATCATGTCCCCTTGCTCCCTTCTTCCCTCCAGACTGTACAAATTTAGTCTCTCCTGATTTAGGTTTTAAGTTTAAAAATTTCAGTTTAAGTCCTTCTACCATTTTTGTTGCCCGCCTTTTGGACACATTCTATTTGAATAATGTATTTTTGCAGGTAAGGTCTCCAGAACTGCACACAGTATTCTAGATGTGGCCTCACAAGGGCTTTTTTTTTTGGTGGTTACATGATAGTGAGGCTTTATGAGCGAAGAAGAGGATCCTCGAGATTTGGTCATCTGTAAAATGAGTACACATTAATATATTAAAGCTAGCAGTGCACCTTTTTTGCTTTTGGATCCTGTGGCCTCCTGAAGTTGGGAGAAGAACTCCTAAATGATCCAGCGCCTTATATAATGTAACTTTCCTAGTAGAGACACACAGTCCAAATATTCCCAATGTACTCAAAATCTGTTGCATTTAACTTGTTCTGTGTGATGGTATGGGCTAAAGACTTTCTATGAGGATATAATGAAGCTCATTCAATTTGCTGTGCCATTCTTGACCTATGTCTTTGGTTCGGGGAGTTCATACTGGCACTATAGCAAGATATATAGCAAGATATAGGCGTACTTAAGGAAGAGGTGGTGGGCCTGGGAGGAGAGGGAGGCAGCGCATTCAGCCTTGCAGTCCTGTATCAAGAAGCTACTTGGTTTGAGACTAAAGGTAAAAACGGAAAGGCAATATAATTTTCACCTAGGGTATACAGACCCATATCAATTAATTCTAAGTTTTCCAAGTTCAACTATCTACTATGCTCTGTATAAGTCCACATCTGGTCATACCTTAGAAGATCATAGTGGGTTTCATGGACAGCTTAGATTTAACAAATTAACTGAGCAGGAAAGGGGATTTATTGACAATATATTAGCTGTAGAAAAAATAGAGATGGCTATTAATTCATTTCATGCTAATAACTCGTGGTTTGGATGGTCTACCAATGGAATGGTATAAAAAAATGAAGAGAATCTGGTGGCCTTTGTTCTTAAAGGAGTATGAATCGTATCTCATTACTGAATGGGGATGTTATAATTAATATATGTTAAAATCTTAGCTAAAGTATTAGAGCTTTGATTAAGGAAGGTCATTTTATCTGTTATTGAACCTGATTTTATCCCCCCCCCCCAAAAAAAAAAACCAAAAATACTTTTATTACTATTAGATGGAGATTTATAAAAAATCACAATGTTGGGAGGTTGCAGCAGCAGGCATTGATATCCCTTCTTGATATTTGTAAAAGGTGTTTGATTTGGTGAATGCATCTTTTGGGCAGCAGTTTCAGAAGTAGCTTAAATTACTATACCTGGGACCAACCTCTAGGGATCGAAAATAGAGATGTATCAGAACAATTGCCCCTTAGCCAAAGAATGAGTCTTCCCTTTCCATTCTGCTGTTTGCTCTGGCAATTGAGTCATTGGTGATGTGGATTAGACAGGCAAGAAATCTGAGAGGCAACATATGCTGCCCAATCAAGAAATGTATTTCTTTATATGCCGACGATGCACTGGTGTATTTGGATGGCTCTCAGGACTCACTAGTTGCACTAATAGAAAATTTAATTTTCAGGTTTAGAGGTGGGCTAGAATAAAGCCTTTATGCCAGTGGGTTTTTCTCCCCCTCCCAAGTTTATAATGAGGGTAGGCCTATCCAGCTTAGGTGTGTGCACACCAGGTTGCAAAGCCTTTCTCCTCGTCAGACTGATAATTGCACAAACACATTTTAAATGATTTAAGGTTTAAAATACTGATGTGTTTCAGTTTAAATAGTAAAAATCCTCACAGTGAATGATTCCAAGGGTGGTCTGAAAGATGAGCCCTCCATATGCTCAGGTATGGCAAGAAAAATAAATTATTCCCAAGAAGATGATAACTACTCTGCTGGCATTAGATACCCACAAAAATGAGACAGTTCTTTCTTAGATCAGCCAAATTTAATAATGATCTGAAAATGCTGGTCTGCAAACATTGCCAACCAAGATTACACACAAGACAGCATGATTAAGTGGGTTGGCTAATGGTTTTTCTCAAAAGATAACACAACAGAAGCTGTGAGCATCTGTCCACATAGAACCTGGGTTAGTGTGCAGAACCCACGGGGGAAGCTGCTTTTAATCTGTTTGTCAATATCAGGC
The DNA here is from genome assembly GCA_027917425.1 of Gastrophryne carolinensis. Taxonomy (NCBI): domain Eukaryota; kingdom Metazoa; phylum Chordata; class Amphibia; order Anura; family Microhylidae; genus Gastrophryne; species Gastrophryne carolinensis. Next base: position 129,318,062 of record CM051242.1, read on the forward strand.
ATCTGGTCTTCTCTGGGGTGTCATTTACATTTTAGAAAAGCAATTTGTATCCTTTAACTATGCTGGAAGATCTTTTAGACAGGTACCTATAGTTTGAAATGTGTATGTAGGTGGCAACATACAGGAGGATAGGCCTGCCTGTAACTGCTGTGATGGTGCCACAATCTTACATGTGGAAGTCATCAACTCATACTAGTCACTTCAAACAAAGGTTCTGTACTTTTCTAATGGCTAATTTTGTTGTGAAATTAGTTTTTCCATTCTCGCATTCAAATTTTTCATTAGACTCCGTCATCTCCTTTTTATGTGGCTTTCTCATTTAAAAAAGCCATGCCGCAAATACCGGCATGGTTTTATTCCCTGAAAATGGTTTGCATGGACGTTTTATTATTTGTTGTTGTTTTTTTTTTAACAAAGAAAACTCTGCCGCATGACATTTCCTTTGAAATAAACCATGCTGGCATTTGGATTTCAATGAAAAAAAGCTTGCTAGTTGGTGAAGCAGACTTTTTACTTCTGCTTTTGACAGGGATAAAAAGCCTTTACAGAACATTCTCTCTCCCAAAAAACTTGCTTGGGTGAAAATATTTTTTAAAAAGTGTCTGCTGAAACGGGAGGGCCCTGAAACCGTGCGATAATTAATCAACCCTATGTGTGAAACTGTCTTATGAGATGGTATCCACTCTATTCTGTCTAGTCAGAATAGTCTTCATTTTTTTTAAATTAGCTGCAGTGGCTGGGGTACTGCAATAGTGCTTGCTTGCTGATGCCGATTCCAAGCACAAAATGTGCTTGCATCACAGCTCCAAGGCCATACCCATATGCTTGAGAATATAATCAATAAGGTAACACTTCAAACCTCAATATGTTAGTCATTTCTTGGGCAATTTCAAAATGGAAAACAGCTTAAGATATTGGCAAATGTAGCCTTATACAATGGACTGATTTAGCTATGTATGGTCAATCCCTTTTAAAGCATTAGAGCTCTATTGTTGTAAAAAAAAATTCCTATATTCAAGTTTATGGTATTCAACAATACTTTTGCCCTTATTCATCAAGCGATAGCGCCAGGTAGTGTCTGACGAGCGCCAGGTCCTGCCAGCTAACGGCGGCTACCGACTCAAGTACGCCCGGCGCCACAATGACGCATTTATCAAGCTAAATGAGGCTAGCGCCGGCGAGAGCGACAGCTACCGCGGGATTCATCATGTAGCCGACTGCAACGAACAGCGCCGCTGCTAATCCCATCACAGCGCCAGGTATGACCTGTCGCTCCCTGGCGATGTCCAATGCATTTCAATGGAGCAATCTTTAATTAATCTTAATTAATTGCTATTAATGTTTTTTTTTTTATGTCAAAAATTCTGTGACCACTTCTGCAATGTTAGGATTTTTTTTTAAGGTAAAAAAAAAAAAAAATGATTTTGTGCAGAATTGATATTACAGGTCTGATATTAATGTATTCATATTACAAAATGTTTATAAAAACTTGTATAATTTTACAATCCAAAAATATGGTTGTTTGGGGGGTTAAAAACTATTTGAAATCCATCGCCGCCAGCGCTCTGGGGTTTAAACAAGGAATTCACAGCGCGAAAAAATTCGGAGCGTGATTTGTTAATGAATCTGCAGCAAGCCGTTCGCTCTGCCCATTCGTTATCAGGCGCACCCATACAACGCTGAACCTGTGAAACAGCGACCCCTAACCCCGTATTCAACATTACCGCACACCGACTGAGTCGCTGTCAACAAGCAAACCCCGGCCAAGCACAGCGAATACTAGCTGGTGCTGTGAAAATCACGCTACTGGCGCTCATCTGTCGCTACCTGGCGCTATTAATGAATCAGCCTCCCGTCTCGTCTCCTGCATACTGCTGGGGGATTACCCCAAGCAGCTGGGGAAGGAAGCTTTTATGCTCTAGAAGCAGGACCTCTGATGTCTCCCATATGACTCCATGTGCATCGCGTTGGAGGAGAGGGGCATAAAGGGGAAACACTGGGTAATCCCCTTCATGTCACACCCTTTCACAGTGTGTCACTTGGTGAAAGACACCAGAGGCCCTGCCTCTGGATTAAAAAAACTCCATCCCTGGTGCTGCCCACTGGTGCATAGCCCCTAGCTGGATGCTGGGGTACAAGGAGGGGGGGGGGCATTTGCTGATCTGAGAAAAAATTATCTCTTTGTGATGGGCAGGCAATGTCTGTAATCCAGAGTAAAGAAAGGTCAGAATGTGCTTATTAGTGCAAGAAATATCAGAGATGGACAAACCTTCAAGCCACTGCAAAATTCTGAGATCATGCAAGAAGACCAGTGGACAATAGGCAAGCCATGGATGATGGCATTGGCGACCTGGCGGCGCAGGACTGGGATTAGGCGATCAGGTGAGTGTCAGACTTTCAGTCTGCAGGGGATAAAAGGTCTCCCATGGTAATTTCTGGCTTTAGGTCTGCTTTAGAACAGTGAGAAGATGTTAGCAATATTTGTTGATTTTTAACCCCACAAGGACTACAGAATAATGGCTTTACAGTGAACCTGCTTTGCAAATACAACCTGAGCCTGTAATAGACTAAATTAATTCTGGCTGATGTAGAGCTATGTTGCCCCTGCAATAATTAGAGATGAGCGAACTTTTGAAAAATTCGATTCGGCCGATTCGCCGAATTTTCCGGGAAAATTAGTTTCGGTCCGAATTTATTCGCGATGAATCGCTATTAAAAAATGGCTATTTCTGGGCATCCGAGAGCCTCCATAGGGTTGCAGAACGTTTTGCTTGGCTGTAACATGCATAGGATGCATGGTGGGTTAGTGAAATACTATTGTAAAGAAATATGACATGCAGATCAGAGGTGTCGCTATTAGATTTGCTGTCGCAGAGTGGCACAATTACAGAGCCTTAAGGTGGCATCAGCATGATGAGCCCATAAATTGAAAAACACACCCTGAACTTGGCAGTAGCATAGGGAGCATATATATGCCTGAAAGACACTCCCAGTAGTTGGCAGCAGCATTAGGAGCCCATATATTGCCTGTAAGACACACTCTGGACTTGGCAGCAGCATAGGAAGGTCATATATTGCCTGAAAGACACACCCAGGAGTTGGCAGCAGCATTAGGAGCCCATATATTGCCTGAAAGACACACCCAGGAGTTGGCAGCAGCAGCAGCATTAGGAGCCCATATATTGCCTGAAAGACAAACTCTGGACTTGGCAGCAGGATAGGGAGCCCATATATTGCCTGAAAAACTCATTGGAGTTGGCAACAGCATAGGGAGCTCCTACATTGCCTGAAATACACACCCAGGAGTTGGCAGCAGCAGCAGCAGCATTAGGAGCTGATATATTGCATGAAAAACACATTGGAGTTGGCAGCAGCATTGGGAGCCCATATATTGCCTGAAAAACACATTGGAGTGGGCAGCAGCATTAGGAGCCCAAATATTGCCTGAAAAACACATTGGAGTTGGCAGCAGCATTAGGAGCCCATATATTGCCTGAAAAACACATTGGAGTTGGCAGCAACATTGGGAGCCCATATATTGCCTGAAAGACACACCCAGGAGTTGGCAGCAGCATTAGGAGCCCATATATTGCCTGAAAGACACACCAAGGAGTTGGAAGCAGCAGCAGCAGCATGGGGAGCCCATATATTGCATGAAAAACACATTGGAGTTGGCAGCAGCATAGGGAGCTCATATATTGCCTGAAAAACACATTGGAGTTGGCAGCAGCATTGGGAGCCCATATATTGCCTGGAAGACACACCCAGGAGTTTGCAGCAGCATAGGGAGCTCAAATATTGCCTGCAAAACACATTGGAGTTGGCAGCAGCATTAGGAGCCCATATATTGCCTGAAAAACACATTGGAGTTGGCAGCAGCATTAGGAGCCCAAATATTGCCTGAAAAACACATTGGACTTGGCAGCAGCATTAGGAGCCCATATATTGCCTGAAAGACACATTGGAGTTGGAAGCAGCATTAGGAGCCCATATATTGCCTGAAAAACACATTGGAGTTGGCAGCAACATTGGGAGCCCATATATTGCCTGAAAGACACACCTAGGAGTTGGCAGCAGCATTAGGAGCCCATATATTGCCTGAAAGACACACCCAGGAGTTGGAAGCAGCAGCAGAAACATAGGGAGCTCATATATTGCCTGAAAAACACATTGGAGTTGGCAGCAACATTGGGAGCCCATATATTGCCTGAAAGACACACCCAGGAGTTTGCAGCAGCATAGGGAGCTCATATATTGCCTGAAAAACACATTGGAGTTGGCAGCAGCATTAGGAGCCCATATATTGCCTGAAAAACACATTGGAGTTGGCAGCAGCATTGGGAGCCCATATATTGCCTGAAAGACACACCCAGGAGTTGGCAGATGCAGCAGCAGCATTAGGAGCACATATATTGCCTGAAAGATATACTCTGGACTTGGCAGCAGCATAGGGAGCCCATATATTGCCCTAAAAACACATTGGAGTTTGCAGCAGCATAGGGAGCCCATATATTTCTTGAAAAACACATTGGAGTTGGCAGCAGCATAGGGAGCCCATATATTGCCTGAAAAACACATTGGAGTTGGCAGCAGCATAGGGAGCCCATATATTGCCTGAAAAACACATTGGAGTTGGCAGCAGCATTAGGAGCCCATATATTACCTTAAAAACACATTGGAGTTGGCAGCAGCATAGGGAGCTCATATATTGCCTGAAAAACACATTGGAGTTGGCAGCAGCATAGGGAGCTCATATATTGCCTGAAAAACACATTGGAGTTGGCAGCAGCATAGGGAGCTCATATATTGAATGAAAGACACACCCAGGAGTTGGCAGCAGCAGCAGCATTAGGAGCCCATATATTGCCTGAAAGACACACCCAGGAGTTGGCAGCAGCAGCAGCATTAGGAGCCCATATATTGCCTGAAAGACAAACTCTGGACTTGGCAGCAGCATAGGGAGCCCATATATTGCCTGAAAAACACATTGGAGTTGGCAGCAGCATTGGGAACCCATATATTGCCTAAAGACACACCCAGGAGTTGGCAGCAGCAATAGGAGCTCATGTATTGCCTGAAAGACACACCCAGGAGTTGGCAGAAGCATTTGGAGCCCATGTATTGCCTGAAAGACACACTCAGGAGTTGGCAGCAGCAGCAGCATAGGGAGCCCATATATTGCCTGAAAAACACATTGGAGTTGGCAGCAGCATAGGGAGCTCATATATTGCCTGAAAAACACATTGGAGTTGGCAGCAGCATTGGGAGCCCATATATTGCCTGAAAGACACACCCAGGAGTTGGCAGCCGCATAGGGAGCTCATATATTGGCTGAAAAACACATTGGAGTTGGCAGCAGCATTAGGAGCCCATATATTGCCTGAAAAACACATTGGAGTTAGCAGCAGCATTGGGAGCCCAAATATTGCCAGAAAGACACACTCAGGAGTTGGCAGCAGCATTAGGAGCCCATATATTGCCTGAAAGACACATTGGAGTTGGAAGCAGCATTAGGAGCCCATATATTGCCAGAAAGACACACTCAGGAGTTGGCAGCAGCATTAGGAGCCCATATATTGCCTGAAAAACACATTGGAGTTGGCAGCAGCATAGGGAGCTCATATATTGCCTGAAAAACACATTGGAGTCGGCAGCAGCATAGGGAGCTCATATATTGCCTGAAAGACACACCCAGGAGTTTGCAGCAGCAGCATTAGGAGCCCATATATTGCCTGAAAGACACATTCTGGACTTGGCAGCAGCATAGGGAGCAAATATATTGCCTGAAAAACACATTGGAGTTTGCAGCAGCATAGGGAGCTTATATATTGCCTGAAAAACACATTGGACTTGGCAGTAGCATAGGGAGCCCATATATTGCCTGAAAAACACATTGGAGTTGGCAGCAGCATTCGGGAGCCCATATATTGCCTGAAAGACACACCCAGGAGTTGGCAGCAGCATAGGGAGCTCATATATTGCCTGAAAGACACACCCAGGAGTTGGCAGCAGCAGCAGCAGCAGCATTAGGAGCTCATATATTGCCTGAAAGACACACCCAGGAGTTGGCAGCAGCAGAAGGAGCTACCATGCATCAGCTACTCGCATGCATCAGCTATTGGTGGGTGGAAATCCTGGCTGATCCATGCCTGATTCATCTTCACAAAGGTGAGTCTCTCCACATTTTTCGTGGACAGACGAGTTCTCCTTGGCATTACTATGGCCCCCGCAGCACTAAAGACCCACTACTGGCCGGGCAGGACAGCTTTCCCAGGGCAAACTTTGCCAGTTGCGGTCACAAGTCAAGTTTGGCTGCCCAGAAGTCCAGCGGATCCTCAAGGTGCGTTGGCATGATCATTTCAAGGTATGACATGACCTGCTGGTTCAGGCCCTGCTCCAGGTCTTCCTGCTGCTCATGAGTAGCCTCACTATGCGGGTGCAGAAAGCTACTCATTAGCGACTGAAGACTCAGGCTGCTGCTGATGGAACTGCTGCTGCTGTTCCTGCCACCCCCCCCGGCAGCCATGGCAGTGGAAGGTGAGTGCAGAGGTCCCCCCGAGTCAGACCTGCAAGAGTATGGACCATGGGGCAGATAGGCATCGGCCAACTGACTACGTAGAATGTCTTTGTAGTAGGTCAGTTTGTCCTCCCTCTCAGCGGGTGTAAAGAATGCCCCCATTTTGTGTCGGTAGCGAGGGTCCAATAAGGTGGAGAGCCAGTAGTCATCCCGCAGAAAAATTGAGACAATTCTGCGGTCACTACGCAAACACGTGAGCATGCATCGTGCCATTTGTGCCTCGTAGGGACTACCTGTCTCCATCTCCACTGCATACTGCCACGGTGTGTCTGGGTCCTCTCGCCTTCCTCACAACCCTCTAGCTCCACTGGCTGCTCCTGCCCCTCCTCTCCTGTCAGATGACTAGATAAACTGCCCATTTCGCCAAAACTAAACTGCGCTTCACTGTGCTGATCCTCCTCCTCAGCTCCCACGGGGTTTATGTGGCCGTGAAATGTATGCGCCATGTCTCCAGTGCCCTGACCTGTCATGGTTTCCAAAATGTTTTGTATTACATGAAGCAGCGGAATCACATCGTTCATGCCTTAATCCTGGCGACTGACAAATAAAGTGGCTTCCCCAAAGGGCCTGAGCAAATGGCAGGTGTCACGTATGAGCTGCCACTGGTTCACATTAAAGTTACACAGGGGAGTCCCCTTATCTGCTTGGATCATCAAGAAATCAGTGATGGCTTTTCTCTGTTCGTATAGGCGATCTAACATATGTAGGGTGGAATTCCAACGTGTGGGAACATCGCAACCCAGACTATGTTGGGGGATACCGTTCTGACGCTGTAGCTCAAGAAGGGTGTGCTTGGCGGTGTAGGAATAGCTGAAGTGCATACAAAGTTTCCTTCCCGTTGTTAGGATGACTTGCAGATGGGGGGGAGACTTCAGAAAACGCTTGACAACTAGGTTGAACATGTGTGCCATACAGGGCGCATGGCTCAGGCTTCCTTGTCGCAGTGCAGACAAGATGTTACTCCCATTGTCAGTCACCATGGCACCCATTTCCAATTTTCGTGGAGTAATCCATGTTTTGATTTCTTGATGCTCCTCCCCTGTGTGACTCCGTTCGCCAAGGCAAACCATGTGAAGCACAGCATGACACCGCCGTGCCCTGCACACATGGTAGGCTGAAGGAGAGGCGGAGGATGAGGAGGCAGAGTCACACACTGTGATAGGCAAAACGGCCTGGGAGCGTGGAGGCCGAAGCGGTGTGACCTGTCCAAGTTGCTGTGCAGGAACCACATTCACCCAGTGGGCCATAAAGGACATGTATTGTCCCTGACCGTAGTTACAGCTCCAGATGTCGGCACTGTCGTGCACTTTGGTGCACACCGACGGGCTCAAGGACTGGCCCACCTTCTGCTCAACAAATTTGTGCAGGGCTGATACTGCCTTCTTTGCAAAGAAATGACGGCTTGGGACTCTCGGCTTGGCACAAGCCATCAGCTCTCTGAAAGGTGCAGAGTCCACCACCGTAAAAGGGAGGGACTGCAGCACCAGTCCAACTTGGACAGAAGCACATTTAGCTTCTGCGCCGTAGGATGAGTGGGCGCATACTGTTGTCTCTTGGACATGGCTTCGCTGATGGATTGCTGGTGGGATAAGTGACTTTTAGTAGGAGGAGCAGGAGCATCTGGAGCGGCAGAGGATGGGTATGACGCACAGCTACCTTCGGCTGAGGTGCTGGAGCCTTGGCTGGGTGAAATTGAAAGTGGTGTGGCACTGGCTGACGCAGCAGGTTGGACCCCCACTTCGGAGCCTTGGTTCTTCCAGGCCACTTTATGGTGATGCTGCATGTGTTGCCGCAGGGCCGTGGTACCAATATTGGGGCCCTGGCCAAGCTTGACCTTCTGTCTACACATCTTGCATGTAGCCAGGTTACCCTCCTGCGGATGATTGATGAAAAATAAATTTAATTTTCCCTCCAACAGTCCGCACAAATTCATTGCTACTGCTGCCAACTCCAGGAACCCCTGCTCCACTACCTACTGGGAAGGCAGCCTGCCGCGCAGCAGGTGGTCTACCCCGTCCCCGGCCACGTGTGGCTCCAGACATCCCAATTCTGCCACCATGCTGACTGCCAACCCTACTGCCACCTTGCTGCCTCAGCTGCTGACTCTGGGGCAACCTGGGACCCTCTTCTGCTGTTGATGATGAAGCCCCTTCTGCACCAGGCTCCCAAGTGCGGTCGGCTTCATCATCATCATCATCATCGAGTTGTGTCTGCACGTCACTGATGTCCTCCTTGATTTCCACAAGTGCGTGTGCTGCAGGAGACGGAACGCTCACCACACCACCTCCCACGCCACTCTCCTCCTCAGTGTTTGTCTGCCTAGCGGAAGAAGCGGTGGATGTCTGCTCCATTTCATGGCTGGGCCGTAGACTGTCCTCTAACACATCGTCCTCACTGAATAGTGGAGCTGAACCCAAAGCATAAGATACGGCGGCTGGAGGGGGGGCGTAGGACAGAGGCAATGGAAGGACAGGGGCTGCTCCCGGGCCATGCCAACTCAGGGTTGTGTCCGAGGAACCTACGGACTGTTGACTGGGGGTGTCAGATGTCACTTGTGATGAGGTCGATGACCGCGTTAACCAATCGATGATGGCAGATGCGTTGCTGGTCGAGACACGACCGCTAGCAGATACCGGGAGATGAGGCCTCTCATCGCGACTCCTGCTGCCACTCACCCCTAGTCTGCTGCGACCTCTGCCTGATGAATCTAGGCCTCTCCTCGGTGCACATCATGGCACATCTCTGCCTGACATTTTTACTGCGTTTAGGAGGGGAAAACAATATACTACACTACACCTACAACAGTATTTTTGTAACAGCAGGTGTGTAGAAAAGTTAGATCAAAATAGGCAGACACTGTAGCTAAATGCTAATGCAAAAAGACACTGTCAGATGGTCTTACACAGAATGCCCCTGGTCAGAGTTAAATGCACCACAGGCAGTTTGTTTTTGTTCAAAATTTAAAAAAGGTAAAGATGCAGGTACTATTAAAAGCTAAGTGCTAGTATTCGGGATGCCCCCCCCCCTCGGTGAAAGGCAATGGGTGCTTTAAACTTGTAAACCAGACTTGTTTTATACAAAAGGCAAAAGGTTAGTAGGCAGGTACTCCTAAAAGATAAGTGCTAGCACTGCCAATGGCCCCGGTGAAAGGCAATGGGTGCTTTAATCTTGTAAACCAGACTTTTTTATACAAAAGGCAAAAGGTTAGGAGGAAGGTACTCTTAAAGGATAAGTGCTAGCACTGACAATGGCCCTCGGTGAAAGGCAATGGGTGCTTTAAACTTGTAAACCAGACTTTTTTATACAAAAGGCAAAAGGTTAGTAGGCAGGTACTCCTAAAAGATAAGTGCTAGCACTGACAATGGCACCCGGTGAAAGGCAATGGGTGCTTTAAACTTGTAAACCAGACTTGTTTTATACAAAAGGCAAAAGGTTAGGAGGAAGGTACTCTTAAAAGATAAGTGCTAGCACTGACAATGGCCCCCGGTGAAAGGCAATGGGTGCTTTAAACTTGTAAACCAGATTTTTTTATACAAAAGGCAAAAGGTTAGGAGGCAGGTACTCTTAAAAGACACATGCTAGTATTTGGGATGCCCCCTGCTCACATACAGAGGTGGCCTCCTTTGATTGTGGAAAAGTGATTTTGCATATAAAATGCAAGCAGTTATTAGACAGGTAGTCTTGAAATATTAATGCTAGTGTTTGGGATGCCCCTTGCTCACATACAGAGGTGGCCTCTTTTGATTGGGGAAAAGTGACTTTGCTTACAAAATGCAACCAGTTAGTACACAGGTAGTCTCGAAATATTACTGCTAGTGTTTGAGATGCCCCCTGCTCACATACAGAGGTGGCCTCCTTTGATTGGGGAAAAGTGACTTTGCTTACAAAATGCAACCAGTTAGTACACAGGTAGTCTTGAAATATTACTGCTAGTGTTTGGGATGCCCCCTGCTCACATACAGAGGTGGACTCTTTTGATTGGGGAAAAGTGACTTTGCTTACAAAATGCAAGCAGTTAGTATACAGATAGTCTTGAAATATTACTGCTAGTGTTTGGGATGCCCCCTGCTCACATACAGAGGTGGCCTCCTTTAATTGTGGAAATGTGACTTTGCTTGCAAAATGCAACCAGTTAGTACACAGGTAGTCTTGAAATATTACTGCTAGTGTTTGAGATGCCCTCTGCTCACATACAGAGGTGGCCTCCTTTGATTGTGGAAAAGTGACTTTGCTTATAAAATGCAAGCAGTTATTAGACAGGTAGAGTTGAAATAGGGCGTGGCCAAGATGGCGACCTGAGAGGACGTGCATGAGGAGGGCTCCGTAATCCATCCTGACATACCTGCTTATCCTGTGGCTGGGCAGCATCTCTGATTGTCCCTGGAGGCTCTCCCTGTCCAAGGGATCGAGCCAGCGTGTTGTGGACGGCGGCGGCGGCCGGCCCGAGGCAGCGGCGGGCATACTGTGTGTGGCGGCGGTGCGGGGAGAGGTGGCGGTGTCTGGCCACGTGCGTTCCCCGGGCGAGGAGTGAGAGCGGCGACGGGAGGAGCGGAGCGCGGCCGCGTTGCAGACCTGCCCGGGCGGCGGCGGTGACTGAAGAGGAGCCGCCGGCGAGCGTGACACACGCTCCTACAGAGCGGCGGGGGCGCGAGGAGCAGCAGTGACGCGGCGCCATCTTGCCAGGTGAGGGAGGGGCGGAGGGCCCTGGGCAGCACAGTGCGGAGCACAGTACGGCACGGTGCAGAGGAGCACTATCTCTGCTACACTGGCAGAATAAGCCAAGCCTGGGTGGGAAGCTGGGGTTGCTTGGTCCCCTGGAGTGGACACTGGTGAGGTGACTGTCCTGGGGTCCTGCAGGGTGAGGGGCTGTTTCCAGGGGAGTACCTGTGGCAAGACAGCCTGTATTTATAAAGAGACATCTGCATTGAGAGACAGAGTTAACCCATTGAGAGACACGTTGCCTCGCAGAAGTAAAACTGTTGGCCCAGGTGTAAAGGGAGACTGCTAATCTGAGGTGAGAGACATCTGCCATAAGAGACTGCTACACTGAAGTGAGACAGCCTGTGTGTAAGAGACATCTCCGGTTATGAGAGACTGTTAAGCCTGAGGGCCCTGTGCATATTGTGGGCCCCCTGAGATCTGCTGCAAAGCCGTGAGTTCCCCTGCATTTGTGGGCTCCCTGAGATCTGCTGCAAGGCCGTGAGTTCCCCTGCATTTGTGGGCCCCCTGAGATTTGCTGCAAAGCCGTGAGTTCCCCTGCATTTGTGGGCTCCCTGAGATCCGCTGCAAGGCCGTGAGTTCCCCTGCATTTGTGGGCCCCCTGAGATCTGCTGCAAGGCCGTGAGTTCCCCTGCATTTGTGGCCCCCTGAGATCTGCTGCAAAGCCGTGAGTTCCCCTGTATTTGTGGGCTCCCTGAGATCTGCTGCAAAGCCGTGAGTTCCCCTGCATTTGTGGGCCCCCTGAGATCTGCTGCAAAGCCGTGGGTTCCCCTGCATTTGTGGGCTCCCTGAGATCTGCTGCAAGGCCGTGAGCTCCCCTGCATTTGTGGGCCCCCTGAGATCTGCTGCAAAGCCGTGGGTTCCCCTGCATTTGTGGGCTCCCTGAGATCTGCTGCAAGGCCGTGAGTTCCCCAGCATTTGTGGGCCCCCTGAGATCTGCTGCAAAGCCGTGAGTTCCCCTGCATGTGTGGGCCCCCTGAGATCTGCTGCAAGGCCGTGAGTTCCCCTGCATTTGTGGGCCCCCTGAGATCTGCTGCAAAGCCGTGAGCTCCCCTGCATTTGTGGGCCCCCTGAGATCTGCTGCAAAGCCGTGAGTTCCCCTGCATTTGTGGGCCCCCTGAGATCTGCTGCAAAGCCGTGAGTTCCTCTGCATTTGTGGGCTCCCTGTGATCTTGGATCTGCTGTAGGCAGTGTCTCTCTCTGCACTGGAAACCCCTCACAATTTCAGGTTGAGCTGGAACCCCTTCTACATTACAAGCCCCCTGAGATCTGCTGCAAGTCGTGATCCCCTCCGCTTTATAAGCATCCTGTGATCTGCTGCAGAGCCGCGATTTCCCGTGCGTCTCCCCTCACACACATGAAAGGAAATAAAAAGCGCAAGTCGACGGCAGTCACCTGTAGCACGCAAACGATGGAAGCCCCGAGGGGGATTGGGCAGGAGCCCTCTAACCCGGATACTGCAGCCATCATGGCGGCTATTGCTTCGTGTCAGAGCGCCCTCACGTCCAAATTTGACGCCCTCCAGGAGCAATTTAACTATGTGCGTCATGATCTGGATAAAATCCGGGACCGTACAGGGGAGGCGGAGAGGAGAATCGGAGAAACGGAAGACCGGCTCTCGACGCATGCGGGGGAGATCGCCCTGCTGAGGAGGCAGGTGACTACTCTGCTGGGAAGAGCCGAGGATGCTGAAAACAGGAATCGAAGGAACAACGTCAGAATCCTGGGTCTCCCGGAAAAGGCAGAAGGTCCCTCCCCGGAGCAATTTGTTGAGAATCTCATTAGGGAGACGCTGGCCCCAGTCAACCTGACTAAATTTTTCACTGTGGAGAGAGCGCACAGGATCCCCATGAGGCCCCTCCCCCCAGGATCGCCGCCAAGACCCTTCATATTCAAGGTCCTTCACTACAAGGACAGGGACGCTATCCTGGCCACGGCGAGAATGAAAGGGACAGTGATCTACGATAACAGCCGTCTGTCCTTCTTCCCGGATTTCACATCCGAAGTTCAAAAGATGCGCCGATCCTTCAACGGAGTGAGAGAGAGACTTCGGAAAAAGAAAATCAAGTACTCCATGATGTTTCCAGCGCGTCTGCGGGTGCAGGACGGGGAGTCTACTAGATTTTTTGTCTCTGCTGAAGAGGCCAATGCCTGGCTGGACTCTCTACCTGGGGCCTGATGGACTGGGCTCTAGATCAGAGAGGATCTACTACCTTTTGCGCTGATGCCGCCGGTGACTTGAGACCGGGGCCCCCGCCTCTATTGGGCTCCCTGGTCGATAAGCCGGGGGCGCATCTTGGCTCGGCTCGGCCGGGTTGGATCGCTGTTGCATAGTTCGAAAGTTTAAAGATGATGTTGTGGTTATACCTTAGAATGCTGCCCAAGCCACTAATTTATCCTGTCCTGATTATCACGGGAGAGTTGAGACTCTGGACCCCTTGGGGGTAGTGCAGGCCCTTTTCCCCCTTCCCCCTTCCCCTTTCCCCCCCTTCCTTTCCTTTCCTCTTCTCCCCGTCCCTTTGTTCCCTGAGTCTGCCCTCCTCCCTTTGTCTCCCTCTGTGCGCCCCCCTGGGAACCGGGGCAGCCAGTCTGCCCCCCTGTGATATTTGAATAGTACATCCTACGTTGCAGGCCCACTAGGAGTAGGTACCTGCACCCCAGTTGCAACAAGTTACACCTGTGTTGTTGGTTTTTGGTTGGGAGGGTTTGATGCTCGCCAGAGTTGGGGGGTGGTGGAGCGGGGTGGGGGGAAGGGGGGTGGGAATTGTTGGGTTAGCTTTATGTATAGTATTATCTGTATATGCTGTTGTCGTGTGGGTTTGATTGTGAGGTGTGAATGCGGGACTCAAGAAGAGGAGGGATATTGGCTGGGGGGGCTGGAAAACGTGGCAGACTTCGCCTCCGATTTGAACATAAGTGCCCAGGTCCTTGACAATGGGTGAGTGCAGCTTTCTCTCCTGGAACGTCCGGGGGCTCAATGATAAAATTAAGCGGGCCACGGTCCTTCAATTTGTCAAGAGATACAGACCTAATGTGGTGATCCTGCAGGAGACCCACCTGGTGTGGCAGAGAGTACTTGCGCTTAAGAAACCTTGGATTCAGTGCGCTTACCATGCTTCTTTCTCGGCCTACTCCAGGGGGGTCTCGGTATTGATCTCCAAGGGAACGCCATTTGTGTTATATTCTGTGCAGACGGACCGGGAGGGCCGCTATGTGATTTTGCATGCCAAACTCATGGACACGGATGTGATCGTGGTTGGTGTGTATGTTCCTCCTCCCTTCAATGATCAGGTGCTGGGCCGGGTTATGGAGAGAGTAGTTGCCCTAACCCCTGCGCCAGTTCTTCTTATGGGGGATTTTAATATGGTGCTGGATACGGCCTTGGATCGCCTGGACAGGAACCCGAGCCCCAGAACGCGGCTGGCCTCTTGGGCTGAGGCTTTGGGCCTGCAGGAGCTATGGCGGTGGAAACATCCTAATGACAAGGCATACTCCTGTCACTCGGCCACCCACGGATCCCTGTCCAGGACTGACCTGGCGTTCTCATCCCCTGACCTACTGGCTAACGTGGGGGCTTGTAGCTATCTTCCGAGAGGCATCTCGGATCACTCGCCACTGTTAACGATGATTGGGTTGTCACATGTGCGGAATAGTAGAGTGGGGTGGACCCTAAACCCCTTGTGGTTGGAGAACCCTGACCTCAGAGATAGCTTGTCGTCCTCGGCAGAGATGTTTTGGGACTGTAATCTAGATGAGACGTCAGTGGGGGTAAGATGGGACGCTTTTAAGGCGGTCACCAGAGGCTGCGCCATTAGCGCCATTAAAGCGGTTAGAGAGAAGAAAGGAAGGGAAAGGGCTGATCTGGAAAATAAACTTGTGGCTGCTGAGGAGAAATTTGTAGCCTCGACCGACAGTGGGGACTATTCAATGCTGATGACTCTCAAGAGAGAGTATAACCTATTGCTGACTGACTCCGCTAGGAAATTGTTGCTATACTTGAAATTGTTGCTATATTTGATAAAGGGGACAAGAATGGGAAAACGTTAGCTTATCTAGCAAGGGCTGAGGCAAAATCCAATAGCATTGCGGGAATATCTGACGAGAGGGGATCGGTGACGGGGGGGGCGGAAATTGCCCAGCGGTTCCGGGAGTATTACTCTGCCTTGTATTCCTCGAAGTCCAGCTACCGGGAGGAGGAATTAGATATCTACTTGGACCGGATTGACTTCCCGGTGTTGGCCCCAGAGATGCGGGAGTCCCTGGACGCCCCCATCACTGTGGAAGAGATCGCGAATGCAATTGGGGCACTCCCTGGACGGAAGGCACCAGGCGTTGGAAAATGGAAGCCTCCCCGCCTCCTTTAGCGAGGCACATATAGTTCTTATACACAAGGAAGGGAGACCCTCCGATGCCTGTGCCTCGTACAGACCCATCTTCCTTTTAAATCAGGATGCCAAAATATTAGCCAAAGTGTTAGCTACTAGATTAAATCGAGTCATACTACAATTGATTGGACCTGATCAGTCGGGCTTTATGCCGGGTCGCACCACGGGGATAAACCTGCGGAGACTGATGTCGAACCTTCAAATTGTGCATGATAACTGTGGGGACCGGGCGATTGTTACGCTTGACAATGAGAAGGCCTTTGACTCGGTGGAGTGGGCCTTTCTGTGGGCTGTACTGGCTAGAGTTGGGCTCCCCGAAAGCTTTGTAAATTATATAAAATTATTATATAGGCGTCCTACGGCCCGAGTTCGGGTCAATGGATGTTATTCTGACCCCTTCACATTGTGCAGAGGAACCAGACAGGGGTGCCCGCTGTCGCCACTGTTGTTTGCACTGGCCATTGAGCCTCTGGCAATCCTGGTTAGGGACTCATCGGCCATCACGGGGTGGAAGCTGGGGGCGGTGGAAGAGAAAATCTCGCTGTACGCAGATGATACCCTACTATACCTGGCCGACTGCCATGCGTCTCTGGATGCTGCCTTAGATATTATTGATACATTCGGAAGATTTTCAGGCCTGAGAATTAACTGGAATAAATCCAGCTTGATGCAGGTTGATGCCTGTGATCCTTTTGGTATCTCCCCGAGATCCCAGCTAAAGGTGGTACGGGAATTTAAGTATCTTGGGATCATGGTTGGGAAGCTCCCTGGTCTATTTGTGCCCCTCAATATATCACCAGTTATTGCAAAATTGAAACAGAGAGTCAGTCAGTGGGCGGGTCTCCCACTGTCGGTCATGGGGAGGATAAACATATTCAAGATGATCTTTCTTCCAAAACTATTATACATCTACCAGGCCTCTCCCATATTGCTCCCCGCTTCTCACTTCAAGGCGCTGGAAGCAATTATCTTCGGCTTTATTTAGGGGCATGCCCCTCCTCGGTTAAATAGACACGTCATGAAAGCACAAATAGTAGATGGCGGGCTGGCTGTGCCGAACATGAAAATGTATTTTTATGCGGCCCAGCTGCTGTACGCCCATTGGTGGATTAGCCGACCGGGGGATAATCCGGTGATACATCTGGAGGAGGCGGTGCTGGGCTCCCCTGGGCGACTATCCTCCCTGCCGTATAGGGGTACCAAGGGACTCAGGGAGGCGACCACATGTATGAGAACGGTCTGCGGTGTCTGGAGACGGGTGGCTAAACTAAGTGCGAAGCCTGGAGAGGGTGAGGTGTACTCCCCCTTCACCCCCCTCTGGGCTAACCCTGGGCTTCCGGAGCTCGTGACTATACAGGATCCACAGTTCTGGAGTGGGAGGGGGGTGCATCAGCTGGGCCAACTATACAAAGAAGGGGTACTGGTGTCCTTCGATCATCTCAGGGGAAGCTTCCACCTGTCTAACCGGGATTTTTTCCGTTACCTGCAAATCAGACATGCCCTAAACGCTCAGTTCTCCAGGGTGGGCCCACAGGTCTCGGTCTCGCGGGTGGAGGAAATGGTTAGAGACTCGAACCTTAAGAAACCGGTCTCCACACTGTACAAGACCCTATTAGCTGAGCTGGGATCCCCTAGGGAAGGGATTGAGATGAAGTGGCGGGCTGTAGACCAGAGCCTGGATCAGGATGATTGGGAGGAGGTGATGGACAATTTACATTCCTCGGTGGTTGAGGCGAGAGATAGACTGATTCAGACCAAATGGATTCACCAGGCGTACATTACCCCGGTCCGTCTGCACAGGATGGGACTCCTGGAGGGGGACACGTGTCCCAGATGTGAGGATGGTAGTGGCACATGGATGCATATGACTTGGTCTTGTGGAATACTTGCTGGCTATTGGGAGGATGTAATGAACCTGATCGGCAAAATAGTGGGTTATCGCATCGGGGGTTCGGTGTCGGTGTGCCTTCTGGGGGTGGTGGGGCCGCTGTCGGAGCTCCACTCTTTGGGGGCGTTGCTCCGGTTGCTGCTCTTTTATGCCCGGAAGTGCATACTGATAAACTGGAAACACCCGGCTAGACCGTCCTTGCAGGCATGGAAGGGGCTGGTTAATCAGAAGCTTGCCATGTATAAATTGACATATCAGGCGAGGGGTGTGCCAGACAAATTCACCAAGGTATGGGATCCTTGGCTACAGTGCCAGGACACGGCCTCTGATGATGGCTGAGAAGAGAGTGTGGCGCATCACCGGGATTGTGGCTCTTGTGGCGATACCCGGGGCTGGAGGATGGGACGGTGGGTCGGCATCCAATCCTGGGGGGAGAGGGAGGGACGTTGGAAGCTAGCTTCACGGGACAAACTGAATACTCTGAGGTTCTTCTAATCATCCTCTGCTCCTTTGGTCCCCCAACAAAGTTCTTACCTGATTAAGCTTGAGTCCGGTGTGAATGTCTTTGTGTGGTGTGAATGGACGTCTTGCGTGCAAGTAGGCCAGACTGTTTTAGGCGCCTGCGGCGTCCTGTTGCTTTACCGAATATCATATCTCATTGTATGTTATGTTTGGTTTTTGTGTTTCATGCAAACAAATAAATAAAAACTTTAAAAAAAAATAAAAAAGAGTTGAAATATTTACGCTAGTGTTTGGGATGCCCCCTGCTCACATACAGAGGTGGCCTCCCTTGATTGTGGAAAAGTGACGTTAATTATAAAATGCAAGCAGTTATTAGACAGTCTTGACATATTTATGCTAGTGTTTGGGATGCCCCCTGCTCACATACAGAGGTGGCCTCCTTTGATTGTGGAAAAGTGACGTTAATTTTAAAATGCAAGCAGTTATTAGACAGATAGTCTTCAAATATTAATGCTAGTGTTTGGGGTGCCCCCTGCTCACATACAGAGGTGGCCTCCTTTGATTGTGGAAAAGTAACGTCAATTATAAAATGCAAGCAGTTATTAGACAGGTAGTCTTGAAATATTTATGCTAGTGTTTGGGATGCCCCCTGCTCACATACAGAGGTGGCCTCCTTTGATTGTGGAAAAGTGATGTTAATTATAAAATGCAAGCAGTAATAAGACAGGTAGTCTTTAAATATTAATGCTAGTGTTTGGGATGCCCCCTGCTCACATACAGAGGTGGCCTCCTTTGATTGTGGAAAAGTGAGGGTAATTATAAAATGTAAGCAGTTATTAGACAGGTAGTGTTGAAATATTAATGCTAGTGTTTGGGATGCCCCCTCCTCACATACAGAAGTGGCCTCCTTTGATTGTGGAAAAGTGACATTAATTATAAAATGCAAGCAGTTATTAGACAGGTAGTCTTGAAATATGTATGCTAGTGTTTGGGATGCCCCCTGCTCACATACAGAGGTGGCCTCCCTTGATTGTGGAAAAGTGACGTTAATTATAAAATGCAAGCAGTTATTAGACAGGTAGTCTTGAAATATTTATGCTAGTGTTTGGGATGTCCCCTGCTCATATACAGAGGTGGACTCCCTTGATTGTGAAAAAGTGGCGTTAATTATAAAATGCAACCAGTTAGTACACAGGTAGTCTTGAAATATTAGTGCTAGTGTTTGGGATGCCCCTTGCTCACATACAGAGGTGGCCTCCCTTGATTGTGGAAAAGTGACGTTAATTATAAAATGTAAGCAATTATTAGACAGGAAGTCTTGAAATATTAATGCTAGCACGCTTTTTAAAGAATGACACCAGGTAAAGGAAAAGCTAAATAGGTAGGAGTGTTATTAGCACTAAATAGGCTTTGAAGCTAAAGCAAACACTTTAAACTGTCCCTGTCTTTATCTGTCACTGTCACAAGCTCTCTCCTTCTCTATCTGCCCCTCGCTCTGCTTCTTCTGTTCTTTGTTCTATCTATCTATCTATCTATCTATCTATCTATCTATCTATCTATCTATTCCTCGCTATCCCTGCCTGATCTGCTCTGGCCGCAATACAGTGTCAGAATGATCTTCCGCAAATGGCCGCCGTTAATATGAGGCTGTGACATCATCTGTAAGCCTTTCTGCATGTGACACCTACCCAGCATTCTTTGCCCCATGGGACATGTCCTGACATGTGGATCCACCATTTTACATGGGCTTTATAGCAGTAAGTGGAGTTTTAAGGAAGCGTTATGAGCGATCGAATCGCAGCGATATTCGGAATCGTAACGAATCGAATATTTCATGAAATTTGTAACGAATTCGGGTTCGTCAGAATCAATTCACTCATCTCTAGCAATAATATCAGGATATATTTTCAGAAACTCCATAATAATCTGTGAGGAATTGCATTGTGAACCTAGGACCATAGCATGGCAGCACATTTTGCCGATGCTTATGTTTCCTATGTCTTGAAATCAGGAAATGCACGGGCAAGCTAGTTCCTCTGATCCATCTAATCCATGCTGTGACAGTCAGTTTGTTGTCACTCATGATTCCCAGGGACAGCTATCTAGTGCTAGTAGTATGGTCCACTGTGGCAGAATATTCAATCTGTGGCTTTCACTGCTCCAAAATAGGCACCATGCTCAACTGTAGTTCAGCAGCAATACATTTAATATTTGCTGTTGAGAAATACACATGCCAAGCTGTATGTTGTACAAAAAAATAAGAAAGCTTACACTAAATTGCAATTGCAAAGTGCATAATAGGACTTCAGACAGAGCTTAAAGTACCTGTCCAGGGACACACTGACTTTCTTCCACATTATCCCCCAGGGACCGCGTAAAATGAGCCATTTTAAGATATTTCAAAATCTCTTATTATATGTTAATACCCTAGGTGAGTTGGGGCAGGCATGTTATGGTGCTTTAAGACATGAGCATGCTCTGCTGTGGTCAGAGACAGTTGCAGAACCACTGTGGCTTGCCATTCTCGCTCAACCTGAGAGAACTATAAGACAGAGTGGCTATCTAATAGTGACTGCTTTTTTTGGTGGTCCTGGAGGAATGAATTCTGGAGCCCATGGGACAGGCATCAGGTGAGCTGTCGAAAATCCTGTTTCATATAGATGTCAATGGCATTCTAAGCAAGACAGGTGGATATCTGTATTTTAATACAAAATATCTAGATAATGGCGAGAGAAAAACAAAGTTTTATTTAGCATTCGGAGGAACGTAAGGACAATTGAGCTATCCGAGATGCATAACAATGTTTTAAGCATTCATGAACAACACAAACAGGACAAAACCTAGAGTGGGCCACGGAGGAGATCCCCAGAGTTTCAAGCACTTACCCCGGCAGGCTTCACACAGAATCCAGGAAAAGGGTAAAAGCCTGTTGGTACCCAGAACAGATCTAAATAGTGCAGACGACAAAGCTTTAGACTGAACAGGTTGTGGCCTCCATATTAGTAGATCTCAGTTGGTTACCAAATAAGAGGGGAATTAACGGCCAAGCAGCCCCGCAAGACACCCGCTGGTGACCAATGGGACAGCATCTGTGCAGCAAGTCAACACAGTGTCTCCTGCAGGATGTCCTCAGGGCAAGCTGGCTATTACAATGTGTTATGAATTTTCTTTTTATGCCAGACAGATGTTTTTTTTTATTCACTTCAACTGCCTTAGAACTATCAAAAGCACTGAATCTTGTTTTAAGACCAACACTAGCCAATATTAAATATACTTTTGGCAGTGATGAGTAGGTGTTTTTTCCTGATAGCTTAATCCAAGGTCAGGTAAAATGAAGAGCAAAAGGTTATTTCTAAATATGAATGTGATGAGAGTGTGGGTTAGAAGTGGCTAGTATTTTAAGGCTTGCACATATGGCTTATAACTGACTAATTAGCTGATTATGTGTAAATATGAATGATAAGATAACAACTGCTGCTAACAATGCAAATCATATTGGACATTGAGTCACCCACTATAGTATGTAAGGCATTCAAAAAGTTAGATCAAGAGTAGGGCAGCTCTAAAAATCATTGTTTACAGCAATCCACTTTATGTGCTTTTAACCCTTTCGCTGCCAGCCTACCTGGAGTTTTTGTCACCCTTTGTTGCCAGACCATTTTGCACTATTTAGCGCTCCACATGTTCGGTGAACATGAAGTGATTTCTCAGGAAAAGTATATATTGTTTTTTATATTGTATATTGTTTTTTTGAGTCTGGGCTTTAACATGAAATGTCTTGCTTGTCATTTTTTAGGTGTGTTCTCAATATTTTGGGGTGAAATATGTGCAAAAAATATTTTGCAATTTGTAGTGTTTTTTGTAATAAAAAATGTAAGTTTGTCTACAAAATCTTATTGCGCGTAAAATCCCCATTTCTCCCGATTACAACGGTACCACATATGTATTGGTAGACATCCTTTCCTGCCTAGGAGACTCCCCCAAACTGAAACAGAGCTTTAGGAGATTTTCAGAAAAAATACAACTTTGCTAGGCGCTATGCGCACCTTGCAGTTTTTCAAGAAAAACAGCCCTTTACCTTTTAAATACCCACCACAAACTAAATATTCTCTGGAAGTGCACACCTTAAGCTGTCTAGGTGTACCAGGCTTGTTGATGTGGACACAGTTTTCTGGAGGCAATACCTTATTTAATATTTTGGTTGCACAGGGTTTCCCAAAAAAGAATAAAAAAGCAGAATCAAAGCCACATTTTCCTAAAAAAACTATATGCAAAC
This sequence comes from Gastrophryne carolinensis, assembly GCA_027917425.1. NCBI lineage: Eukaryota > Metazoa > Chordata > Amphibia > Anura > Microhylidae > Gastrophryne > Gastrophryne carolinensis. The sequence continues at coordinate 129,340,369 of CM051242.1, forward strand.
AAGACAAAACAAGGTAAATCTGAAAAAGCAACAGCACCCGAACAATACCCAACATGCATAGGTATTGTCAAGGGAAGTAAAGCATGCGCGTAACGGTAATTTTACTTGGATATTTCATCTCTGCAAACAACCCTTTAACTTTTGGAATACCCCCCACAAACCATGTATTCCCAGAAAGTAAGCACATTAAGTGCCCTAAGTGTACCCAGCTTGTTGTAGTGGTCTCATCTTTCTGGAAGTAATCCCTTAAAGAATTCTTAGGTTGCACAGGGTTTCCCTAAAAAATGTACAAAAAAGCAGAATAAAGAACACCTTTTCCTAAAATATCAACATGCAAAAAAGAAAAAACAAGCTAAATCTAAAAAGCGCAAGGTCCCCCGAACAGAACATGTATAGCTACTTTTATCCCTTTTAATTGCCAGCCTATTTTGTCACCCTCTGTTAACAGGTAATTTTTCACCATTTTGCGCTATGTTTAACCATGATTTTTACAGGAATTTCCAGGAAAATTATATATTTTTTTTGTGGCAGAGTTTAGGCTTTAACATGAACTGTCTTGTTTGTATTTTTTCTACTGCTCTTTTAAATATTTTTAAGTAAAAAAAAACTAAGAAATAAAATTATTTTTTTTAAACTGTCTCATTTATTTTAAATAATGAACCAAAAATAATATAGCACTGGGGTCCTAGACTAATCCCAGAAAAATAATCCCCCTAAATGAGCCGCACTCAAATAATAAAATTACAATATTTTATTTCATACATTTTTAAATAAATAAACAAAAAGATGGCACATAACAGCACAATACCTAGGCCCTTATTTAAGAAGGGATAGCGTCAGGTAGCGCCTGGTTAATGAGAGGTAGCGACTGATAGCGACTGGTCAACGCCGGACACGGCACGCAATTACACATTCATCAAGCAGAATCTGTTGAGCGACTGGAATAGCGGCATGTAGCGTCTGATTCATCATTTTTACAGCCTCAGCGAACAGCGCCAGCGCTCAGCCTTGCACAGCGCCAGGTATGACCTCTCGCTACCTGACGCTCTCTCATACATTTCAATGGACGATCCTTTTCTTCTCTTTAAACTGGTTTTTATTTTTTTATTTTTTTTTCAAAAAAATCACAAATAATTCTTTGACCTCTTCTGGCATTGAAAAAGCATTTTTTTCATATTTTTTCATTTTTTAAATATTTCCTCAAAAATGACATTACAGGTCTGGCATTGTTACTAGTTGATAGATGCTTGAAAACACACTTTAAACACACCGCCTCCTGCGCTCTGGGCTTCAAACAAGTATTTTTCAGTGCCAAAGATTTTTGCAGCTGTTTTTTTCCTGAATATGGTGTGAGTCGGTCGCTATGAGCAGTCGCTAATATGCGCTCCCATACAGCGCTGTACTGGTCAAATAGCGACTCCTCACAATGTATTCACCATTACTGAACAGCGACTGAGTCGCTATAAAGTAGCGACCCACGGCCGAGCACTGCGACTACTAGCGGGCCCTCTGAAAATGCCTGCTACAGACGCTCATCTGTTGCTACCTGCCGCTAATGATGAATCAGCCTGATAGTTAACAAACATAAACACAAGACGGGGATATCCCAAAAAAAGAGAGGTGACTAGTATCCTTAGACAATATATAAATAGATAGATAATTATAGCATATATTCTGGCAATTCACACATGCCTGGAACCAAATGAAAAACTGCTAGAGGGTAAACAATGTGAACATGGTGTTGAAACAACTATAAACAATTAAGAAAGACAATTACCTAATCAATAGATAAGTAACTTACTAAAGTGCTAAGTGCATAGATAGATAATATGTGCCTTGCTGTGCAAAGAAAGCAGTAGAATGCATGTTCATAAAAAAGACAATTAAAGTGCTGAAGTGCGGTTATCCACAGGTAAGGAATGTTATCCAGACAAGGTACCAAACATAAAAAACAAAAATAATATTAAATAAAATTGATTAGGTAATTGTTTTTCTTAATTGTTTATAGTTGTTTCAACACCATGTTCACATTGTTTACACACTAGTAGTTTTTCATTTGTGAATTGTCAGAATATATGCTATGATTATCTATTTATATATTGCCTGAGGATACTAGTCACCTCTCTTTTTTGGGATATCCCCCTTCTTGTGTTTATGTTTTTTAACTATGTATTGTGCTGTTATGTGTCATCTTTTTGTTTATTTATTTAAAAATGTATGAAATAAAATATTGTAATTTTATTATTTGAGTGCTGCTCATTTAGGGGGATTATTTTTCTGGGATTAGTCTAGGACCCCAGTGCTATATTATTTTTGGTTCATTATTTAATCCCCAGAGCCAGCACCTCTTTGCAACATTCAAACTGTGCACATCCATCTTAGTTGTGTTTTCTACTCATTTATTTTAAATAAAACATTTATTTTATTAAAGAAAACCATATTGCACGTGAAAGCCCCATTTCTCCCGACTACAACGGTACCAAATATGTATCGGTAGCCCCCCATTCCTGTTCAGGAGACCCCCCCAATCTGAAAAGAGCACTATAATATTTACAAATCAAATACAACTACTACCCACACTATAAAGGGTTAATTAAAAAAGAATTGCGTAGGGTCCCCCTTCCCGGGTGGTGGACCCCATTTTGGTTTTAGAATTTTAAGGGTTAAAAACCCCTAAAAATGAAAAAAATGGTGCAAGGTCCCCTCCTACACAGCATAACCAGCCCGGGGACCAGCTATGGGGGCTTGTAAAACAGGGTGCAGGGGCAAGATTTGGTGGCCCCTGGCAATTCAGGCTACAAGCCCCGAAGCCTAATATCCCCAGGCTCTTCTGCCTCCCCCCCCTGGCCTTTGGGTAACATGGGGTTAAGTTTAAAAAAAAATGACATAGGTTCCCCACTAGCCGCAGGTGACTTGCCAGACCCAGAGCATTGTGAACAGTGAAAAAAAAAATCACACCACACAAAAACTTTACTCACGTCTGATTGTCAGCTCCTGTGTCCCTCACTGATCTGATTACAGATGCAGTGATCGCGGGCCAGAGGAGGGGGAGGCAGGGGATCAGAGGATCCCCTACCCTTCTGCCCAGCGATCTCCTGGCACCTGAGAGCAAAACTGCCAGGTGCCAGGACGACGTGCCACCAGGTGACGTCATACGCCCCGCTCCCAAAGGAGCTAGCCATTAAGATGGCCGGACCCATCGGGAAGCAGGGGGAGAGGACATGTTGAGCCTTCTCCTGAAGCCTGAAGAGCTCAGTGGGGGCAATCGGAGGCCCCCCGGAGAAGAGAAGATCTCAGCCGCTGGTAAGTAAATGTAATTTTTTTTTTAACAGGAATTGCCGTGGTGGCTGAAGCAGGCACTCCCCTGCAGCCAGAGGAGCCTGGAGGGCTTGGATGCTCTCGGGGGCGGGGCTAATGACGTCACTGCCGGGTGTCATCAGGGCACCCGGCAGTTCTCTTGTCAGATGCCGGTGATGGCTGGGCAGAGAAGGAGGGAGGTAGGCGATCCTCCGATCACCTGCCTCCCCCCTTCTCTGCCCAGCTGTCACCTGCATCAGATCGCCGCGGGACACTGCATCTGAAGATCGGAGGTGAGTAAAGGTAAAATGTTAAATGTTAAACAACCTGTGTCTGTGTTTATTTTTTAGACTGTTAACCCTTTGTGAACTGGTAAGGGGTCCATGAGACCCCTTATACCAGTTCACAGGGCTTGGGGGTCTGGCAAACATTTATTTTTTTTTAATAAAGATATTTTTTTTAAAAGTGTGTCTGTGTGTTTTTTTTACTTTTAACCCTTTGTGAACTGGTAAGGGGTCCATGTGACCCCTATACCAGTTCACAAGGCTCGGGGGTCTGGCAAGTCACCTGCGGCTAGCGGGTGACTTGCCATTAACCCCTGTCCCCCCAAATTACCTGCCTCCCCAAAGCCCAGGGGGGGGAGGCAGAAGAGCCGTGGCCCTAGGCTATGACGGCTTGTAGCCGCAGGGCCAGGGGCCACTAAAGCTGGCCCCTGCGCCCTGTTCTACAAGCCCCCATAGCTGGTCACAGGCTGGTTACGCTGGGTAGGGGGGACCTGACGCCATTTTTTTTTGGGATTTTTAAGGGTTTTAACCCTTAAAAATCCAAAAAACAAATGGGGTCCCCCTCCCTTCGAGGGGGGACCCTATGTCATTTTTTTTTTAATTAACCCTTTGTTACCTGTAACCCAGTAGGTATAAAAGGCTTCCAGCAGCAGCAGGAGAGCAGAAGCCTAAGTGATCAGCGTGGGACACAGGGATGGATGGGAGGTAAGTATTAAAAAAAAAAATAATAAAAAAAAAATTTTTTGTTAATAAAGTTATTTTGAAAAAAGTGTGTCTGTGTGTTTTTTTTACTTTTAACCCTTTGTGAACTGGTAAGGGGTCCATGTGACCCCTATACCAGTTCACAAGGCTCGGGGGTCTGGCAAGTCACCTGCGGCTAGTGGGTGACTTGCCATTAACCCCTAGACCTCCCAAAAAAACCCTTATATTCCCCCAAGAAATGGTGCCCCCCCCCCCCCCCGTGAAGGGGGACCCCACACCAATTTTTTTTATTTAACCCTTTATTATGTGGATAGTAGTTGTATTTTATTTGTAAATGTTATAAAGTGCTTTTCTAAGTTTAGGGGATCACCTGGACAGGAACGGGGGGCTACTGATACATATGTGGTATCATTGTAATCGGGAGAAATGGGGCTTTCACGTGCAATATGGTTTTCTTTAATAAAATAAATGTTTTTGTTAAAATAAAGGAGACAATTTAAAAAAATATATTTATTTTTTTATTTTTTTTTTACTTATTTACTTAAAAATATATAAAAAAAAGTAGAAAAAATATATTAAAAAAAGTAGAAAAAATACAAACAAGACATTTCATGTTAAAGTCTAAACTCTGCCACAAAAAGAAAATTTGCCATTTTCTTGGAAATTCCTGCAAAAATCACACTTAAGCATGGCGCAAAATGGTGAAAAATTACCTGTCAGCAGAGCAGGTGACAAAATCTCAAGTAGGCTGGCAGTTAAAATATTACAGGTACCTATGCATGTTGGGTATTGTTCTGCTCAGTAGACCTTGCGCTTTCAGATTTAGCTTGTTTTTTCTTATTTGCATATTGATATTTTAGGAAAAGGTGTTTTTTATTCTGTTTTTTTATACAATTTTTTGTGAAACCCTGTGCAACCTAAGAATTCTTCGAGATATTACTCCCAGAAAGATGAGCCCACTACAACAAGCTGGGTACGATTAGAAAGCTTAACATGTGTACTTTCAGGGAATATATGGTTTATCAGGGATATTCAAATGTAAAGGGTTGTTTTGGTAGAAAAAGCACAAGGTGCGCACTTTGTCTGCAGAGCTGAAATTTTGAAGTAAAATTACCGTTATGCGCATACTTTACTTTGGTGTGTTTGGCAACTCTCTCCTTGACAGAACCTATGCATGTTGGGTATCGTTCTGTTTGGGGGATGTTGCTTTTTCAGATTTTTTATGGTTTGCATATAGTTTTTTTTTTAGGAAAATGTGGTTTTGATTCTGCTGTTTTATTAATTTTTAGGGAAACCCTGTGTAACCAAAGAATACATTGAGAGATTACTTCCAGAAAACGGCACCTATGTCAACAAGCCTGGTACGCCTAGAAAGCCTGAGGTGTATACTTCTAGGGAAGGGTTGTTTTTCTTGAAAAACTGCAAGGTGCGCATATTGCAAAGCATAGTTGTATTTTATCTCAAAATCCCCTAAAGCGTTGTTTCAGTTTGGGGGAACCTCCTGGGCAGGAAAGGGTATCTACCTATACATATGTGGTACCGCTGTAACCGGGAGAAATTGGGGTTTCACACAAAATAAGATTTTATTGACAAACTTACATTTTTTATTACAAAAAAACACTACAAATTGTAAAAAATAGTTTTTTTTTATTTTTTTGCACAATTTTCACCCCAAAATATTGGGAATACACTTAGAAAATGACAAACAAGACATTTCATGTTAAAGCCCAGACTCTGCTGAAAAAAACAATATATCATTTTCCTGGGAAATCCCTGGAGATCCCTTCAAAAATCACAGTTGAACATGGGGAGCGCAAAATAGTGCAAAATGAGTGTGACAAAATCTCCAGGAAGGCTGGCACTTAAAGGGTTAATAGCGGCAGGTAGCGACAGTTGAGCGACTGTAGCGGCATTTTCACAGCGCCCGCTAGTAGTCGCTGTGCTTGGCCGTTGTTCGGTTGTTGATAGCGACTGAGTCGGTGTGCAGTAATGCTGAATACGGGGTGACGAGTCGCTATTTGACAGGTTCCACGATGTATGGGTGCGCATGATAGCGGCTGGTCAAAGCCCCCCACCATATTCATCAAAAAATCACGCTCAAAAAATTCTTGCGCTGTGAAATGCATGTTTAAACCCCAGAGCGCTGGCGGCGATGTGTTAAAAGTAGTTTTTTAACCCCCAAACCACCATATTTTTGGAAACCAAAAAAAAAATTTTTTTAAGAATTTAGTAATATGAATACAATAATATCAGACCTGTAATATCAATTCTGCACAATTTTTTTTTTTTTTTACCTTAAAACAATTATCTAACATCGCAGAAGTGGTCAAAGAATTTTTCACATTTAAAAAAAAAAAAAAAAAAAAACATTAATAACAATTAATTATTAATATTTAAAGATTGTTCCATTGAAATGCATTGGAGAGCGCCAGGTAGCGAGAGGTCATACCTGTCGCTGTTCAAGGTCGGATGCTGGCGCTGTGGGCTGAGGCTGGAATAATGATGAATGAGTGGCGCTATCTCAGTCGCTAAGCAGGATCGGCTTGATAAATGTGTGATTGTGGTGGGGAGCCGGCGTTCTCGTGGCGGTGCCCGTCATTACCGGTCGCTCACCAGTCGCTACCTGTCGCTATTCCTTCATAAATAAGGGCCTTTGTCTCTCTGAATCAAGCCTATTGTGCAGCACTTGAAAAGTTGTGGTACAGAGTGGCACTCAGTGGCGCTGTTATAATCGGCAGGTGCTGACAAGGGACAGTTTATACCTAGTGCACCCATCCAAGCTGATTATTTAACATCAGGCTTTGTGACTTACAGCTCCATTCTGTACAAATAGCAGCGGCAGAATAGAAATAGATGCAGGTGCTCAAAAATACCATTTTGTGAATACTCACCTGTAAAATGGGTATTGTAAGTATGTCACACACCCCGCTTCAAGAAATTCATAACGTGTGGGTAATACTGACCTGTAGATGGCGATAGGCAGAGATGCCAGGAAAAAAGAGAGCCCCTCCCAGTCCATAAATACCTGGGACCTCCCACTCATTACCCAGTATAAGAACAGCAGTAAGGTAAGGAACCAGGAAGAGCCCAACACAAAGCATAACAACGCAAAGTTCACCATATAAAGGATCCAGAATACAAAAGGGCAGGGTGAAGCGGGGTGTGTGACATACTTACAATACCCATTTTACAGGTGAGTATTCACAAAATGGTATTATTCCAAGTATGTCACACACCCCGCTTCAAGAAATTCATAATGTGTGGGACATCCAACAGCAGTGTCCATAAAGGGCGGGGATCCAAAACAAGGCAACAAGGCACAACTTCAACCACTGCAGCTTGTAGAACTTTGCGGCAAAACACAGCATCAGCTGAGGCCCGAACATCAACCTTGTAAAACTTTGAAAAAGTGTGAACAGAAGACCAAGTAGCAGCCTTACAAACTTGCTCAACAGAGGCCTGGTGCTGAAAAACCCAGGACGCCCCAACCACACGAGAAGAATGAGCAGTAACACGAAAAGGGGGTACCTTCCCTTTGACAGAATAGGCCCCAACTATGGTCTGACGGATCCATTTACTAATGGAAGACTTGGCAGGCGCCAAGCCTTTTCGGGGCCCTGAGGGCACCACAAAAAAGGCATCCGTCTTACGAAAGGAAGACGTTACCTCCAAATAATACTTCACAACACGAACCACATCCAAAGAATGCAGGGCCCTCTCCTTGTCATTGCTGGGATTAGGACACAGAGAAAGCAGAACAATGTCTTGGTTTAGGTGAAAGGCAGAAACAACCTTAGGAAGAAAATCGGACTTGAAACGAAAAACCACCTTGTCCTGATGCCCCTCAAAGTACGGGGCTTGAATGGACAAAGCCGCCAACTCAGAGACACGCCTAACCGAAGTGATGGCTACCAAAATGGCCACCTTCTGCGTAAGTGAAGACAAGGCAATATCATTCAAGGGCTCAAAAGGAGAATCCTGAAGAGCAGAAATAACCAAATTCAAATCCCAAACAGGGAGAAAAGGTTTTCTGGGAGGCCGCACGTGCGTGACTCCCTGGAAAAAAGTCTTAACCAAAGGATGTAGGGCAAATGACCTTTGAAAGAACACCGCCAGGGCAGAAACCTGCCCCTTCAGAGTACTAAGCTGGAGCCCCAGGTCCAGACCATGTTGAAGAAACTTCAGGATTCTGGAGATGGAAAATTCCCTACAAGGCAACGCCCTGATCTCACACCAATAAATATAAGACCTCCAAGTCCTATAGTAGATATTAGAGGAAGACCGCTTCCTAGCACTAATGAGCGTTCGAATCACAGCATCGGAAAGACCTTCCTCCTTCTTCAAAATGGAGGTTTCAGTAGCCACGTCGTCAAAGCCAGCGTTGGTAAATTGGGATAACTTAGTTGATCCTGGGTGAGCAGATCCGGCAACAGGGGCAGAACGAACTGATCCTCTGCTAACCTTACCTCATCTGCGAACCAAACCTGTCTTGGCCACCTTGGAGCCACCAGAATTGCTGACGCACCCTCCAGGGCCAGGTTGCCCACCACTCTGGCCACCAAGGGAAACGGAGGGAACAGATACAGAACCCCAGATCCCTCCAGTTCAGAGACATGGCATCCACTGCCAGAGCCAGTGGATCCCATGAGAGAGACACAAATGTCGGAAATTTGTGATTGTGACGAGAGGCAAAGAGGTCCACCACCGGGGACCCCCACCTGAGACAAATCAAGCGAAACACTTTGGGGCTGAGAGACCATTCCCCCCGGCGAGCTGAGAACCTGCTCAGAGAGTCCGCCTCCAGTGTTCTCTGCTCCCGGAATGTAAACTGCTGAAATGCACGGGACGTGGGTCTCCGCCCAGGCCAGAATCAAAGACACTTCCTTGAGGGCACTCCTGCTGCGAGTCCCTCCCTGGTGATTGATGTAGGCGACCACCGTCCGATTGTCCGACCGGACTTGAACCGGCAATCCTTGCAACTGATGAGTCAAGCGAAACAGAACCATCCTGATGGCCCTCAATTCCAGAACATTGATGGACTTGTGAGCCTCCTGAGGCCCCCACAGTCCCTGAAACTGACGATCCTTCCAGAACCCCCCCATCCTGATAGACTGGCATCCGTGGTGACCGTCTCCCAACAAGGGGCCAGAAAGGATCTGCCCCTTGACAGATTGATTGGATCCAGCCACCACTGAAGGGAGCACCGAACTCGGGGGGTCATCAGGAAGGACTGATCCAACGACAGTGGCGACCCGTCCCAGGCCGCCAACAGATGGAGCTGGAGTGTCCTTGTGTGGAACTGAGCAAAGGGAACCGCTTCGAAGGAGGCTACCATCAATCCCACCAGCCTCATCCCCAGTCTGATGGCCGGACGAGGGATAGACAGAAGTCGTCGAACCAACTCCTGAATCAAGAGAACCTTGGACTGAGGAAGAAACACCCTGGCCTGGGAAGTATCCAGGGACATTCCCAGAAAAGACTCTAACCTGGACGGAGAAGGGTAGGACTTGGGGTAGTTGATCACCCACCCGAATCTCTCCAGAGTGGACACCACACTTCTGGTGTCCAATACCGCTTGGCTGAAGGAAGATGCCATAATGAGAAGGTCGTCCAGATAAGGGACAATGCGAATACCCTGGGCTCTGAGGAGAGCCATCACCCCGGCCAGCACCTTGGTGAAAACCCTTGGAGCCGAGGTAAGACCGAAAGGAAGTGCCACAAACTGAAAATGCCGATCCTCCACCACGAACCTGAGAAATCTCTGGTGCGCTGGAAAAATCGGCACATGCAGATAGGCATCCTTGATGTCTACTGACGTCAGAAAGTCCCCCTGCCGAAGAGAATGGATAGATGAACGCAGCGTTTCCATGCAAAATTTCCACGGACGGACGAACCTGTTGAGGATCTTTAGATCCAGAATGGGTCGAACCGAGCCGTCCTTCTTGGACAGATTGGAATAAAAGCCCCGACCCCTGTCTGAGGGGGGCACTGGGCAAATAACTGCCATATCCAACAGACTCTTTACTGCCGCCTGGAGCTCCTGCGCGGCCAGAAGGTCCGAAGGCACCCGAGACCTGAGGAATCTGGGAGGGGACCGGAGCTCGAACTCCAGCTTGTAGCCGGAAGTCACCACTTCCCGGATCCATCTGTCCGAGACCTCCCGGTCCCAGAGCTGGGAGAAGTGTTGCAGCCGTCCCCCCACCCACATGGGTGAGGGCGCCCCCTCATTGCTGAGCTGGCTTGGCAGCGGGTTTGGGCTTAGAGCCCCAGCTGTATCCTGGGGGGGCACATCCTGCCCCTGTTCCAGGAATCTCCTCTGGCTGCGGGGAAAACAATTCCTCTGCCAGCTCTAGCCCCACGAAAGGAAGGAGCAAAGGAACCCGCCCCCCGAAAGGGACGACGCTGTTTTTTGCGTTGAGGTAAATTACCACCCTTGGCAACTGAATCCAACTTCTCACCAAAGAGCCGTAATCCCACAAAGGGAAGAGCGGTCAGCGACTTTTTAGACACAAAATCAGCCGCCCACTGGCGCAACCAAACCGAACGCCGAATAGTCACCAATAGAGCCGTCGTTCTGCCACACATCATCAGTGTGTCACCCAAGGCGGCTAATACAAATGACAAAAACAATTCACACCAAGGCCAAGGAACTCGTCACTATCCGGATCTAACCCGGAAGAAGTCAACAGGTCCCTGACCACCGACCTGGTAGCCACCACCAGCAGTGCTGAAGCACAAACCAGCCTCATGGCTGACCCAACACTGGCAAAACCATGACAAGCCATTTGGTCAATGCGTTTATCCTCACCATATTTAAGCGTGGAGCAATCAGGAGAATTTAAAACAGTAGTGTTGGATAAACCCAGAATCTGTGCATCCACCTCGGGTGGGGACGCCCAACGCTTAACCGTATCCAAGGGAAAGGGATATTTTTTTTTTTTTTGTCCCAACCCTGAGGGACACCTGGGAGCAGGCCTCTCCCATTCCTTAGCAATAATCCCATCAAAATGCTTTTGGTTAGGAAATTCCAAGCGCGGCCTGGATTCTTCGAAAAATTTCCCCTTTTGCCGTGGAACCGTCTCAGGAGGAGAAATAGCCAAAACCTCAAACATCTGAGCCATAACATTAGGAGTATACGAAGACCTCCCCAAGCCCGGCTCGGTATCAGCACCCACAAACTGCTGATCGTCTGAATTATCTGATTCTTCATATACCTCCCCTTCCTCAAGTTGGGAGTAATCAGACCAGTCCAGATTATCAAAATCATCCAAGTCGGCCGCCGGTGAAGACGGCGACAAGTGCTTTCTCTTAGCCGGAGCCTTTCTGGTGACCGTGCTGGAGAATCATTTTTCAAGATTGGCCAATCGGACACACATCCCCGATTGCAACTGCCCGCCCATGACAACGTCAGACTGGGCACGGATCAAACTGGGAGGGGGGGAGGAGAGACCGGCGGCGCTGAACCAGACGCCTGGGGTCCGGACTGCCGCGTAATAGTCTGCTGTGCGCATGGTATACACAGAAATACATCATCGCCAGTAAGGGATGCCCCACACCCCATACACTTCCGGGATTGCCCCAAGGAGAGCCCGAGCCCAGTATCCGGGGATGCCTCCATAAGGTGAACTTATAGTTGGTTGCAATGACCGAGGGAATTACGCATATAAGCAACCCGGGATGCCCCTTTAATGTCCCAAGTGGGAGGATTTGCAATAAGCCAATTAAGAACCCAGGGACCCTAGGACCGGGAGAAACCCCCTAACACCACTGTAGGTTATATCTGAAAGACATAATAAAAAAGGCTAATAAGAAAAGCGGAGTATAAAATATATATATATATGACATAAAAATATATAATTATAGGTGATGGGACAGAAGGGGGGCCCACCGGGCCACTCACTGTGGTCCTGAAGACAGCTTCCTCTCTCCGTGAGGTAAAGAGCAGCTCTGAGGAGAAAAGGGGGGGCGTGGCCAGCTCCTTCTGAGGAAACAGGCACAGAGAAAAGCACCTCAGCGGTGCCTGTGACACAGGGGCGGGCCGCAGCGCTGGAAAGCCCGGCCCTGCCCCCAAGAGTGAAAGCGTGAGGGGAGAAGCTCCCCTCCGCCATGACAATGCAAAAAGGCCGGCACCGCAGCCATGTGCGGCCACGGCGCCGGTCTCAGAAGAGACAGAAGGAGGGGAGCGGGCCGTGGCTTTGACCCTGACGCCCGGCCCCGCCCCTTTTACCTCAGGGAGAAAGCCTGCATAAAAATGGCGGCCACAGCGCCGTTTTGACAGAGAAATACACGCTGTTATGAAGTAATAAATAAGTTAATAACTATTGGGAGGATAATTTAATAAATTAATATTAATATTAAATTAATATTTAAAAATTAAAACATTATTAAGAATTAATGATTACAAAATTTGGACCTAACACCAAATAAGGGGCCCTGCTCCTACCCTCCGCTATCCGGCTAGAGAGAGGGGCATTACCCAAAGGGGGGACCACCCAAAGTGTAAGGCCAAGGGACGGGGCATCCCAAACCGGGGTCACCGTCCCGGATGACCGCCTACCCTCTTATATAGGGTCTCACGGGAAAGCATCTGCTCTTAAGCACCAAGGGAGCTTTTCTACCCTCACCCGGACCGTCAGCCTAGGCTGGGAGGCATGAGGTAACAGAAAAAAAAAAAAAAAGATCCAGGTGGAAATAGATCCCGGCTACCTGAAATCCCCCTGTGCAAGGAGGAGACCACATCTTCTGACTTGCTCGCCGTCTGCAGAGATGAAGACTGGGTAATGAGTGGGAGGTCCCAGGTATTTATGGACTGGGAGGGGCTCTCTTTTTTCCTGGCATCTCTGCATATCGCCCTCTACAGGTCAGTATTACCCACACGTTATGAATTTCTTGAAGCGGGGTGTGTGACATACTTATAATAACATGCCGAATGCTAGCAAAATGACGCTAAGTGTTGCACTTCTTAAATAAAGCCATCAGTGGTGCTCACTGACACTGTTAGAATTTCCATAAGGGTATTGCAAATGCTGACACAGGGTCATGAGGGTCATGCTACATTTTTGGTAAAGCATGGTGCACCAGCAGTATGACTTGCAGTGAGAATCTAAAAAGTAACCTGCATGTCTGTGAGATTTGTAATTTTAGCACACAAGAAAGAGCATTAAAATGTTTTTGTTTAATTTTTCCCCAAAAATGCAGCCGCTGGCCAGCCTCTTGTTTAACACTGGCACTGAAAATGATGCAGCGCCATAATGAACCTGCCGCTGTAGTTCTATATCCAATAGAGCACAGTTGACAGAACTGGATTGTAGTGTTTAATGCTTATAAATAATATTACACACATTTTTTTGTACAGAGCTTAGATTGGGACTTGTCAAGACCTAGATCGGTCAAATTATTTTTTTGTGTGTTATTAATATTAAATAGCTTCTTTTGCTTAACAATGTGTAATTCGGACACCAACAACTAAAACACAGCCTAAACACAATTTAAAGAAGCACTATAGTGAAATTGTGTAGTATTAAAAATCCATATAAATACGTTGGCTAATGAGAGGAGGGGTCACTTATACACTGAAACTGAATCAAACTCCAGCCAAGCTTGTGGTTTTCTTCTCCTGGCAGGAATAAAATCCAAGGGTGACAGGTTTGTAATTTTTGCACACAAAAAAGACCATTAAAATGTTTTTGTTCCATTTTTTTTCCCAAAAATGCGGCTGCTGGTCATCCTCTTATTTAACACTAGCGCTGAAAACGATGCAGCGCCATACTGAACCTGTTGCTGTAGTTCTAGATCCAATAGAGCACAGTTGACAGAACTGGATTGTAGTGTTTAATGCTTATAAATAATATTATCCTTAGATTGGGACTTGTCAGTAATCAAAACACAGGACCTAGATCGGTCAAATTATTTTTTTGAGTGTTATTAATATTAAATAACTTCTTTTGCTTAATCATGTGTAATTTGGACACCAACAACTAAAACACAGCCTAAACACACTTTAAAGAAGCACTATAGTGAAATTGTGTCGTATTAAAAATCCATATAAATACGTCGGCTAATGGAAGGAGCGGTCACTACTACATACACTGAAACTCACAAACTCCAGCCAAGCTTGTGGTTTTCTTCTCCTGACAGGAATAAAATCCAAGGGTGACAGGTGTAGTGTATCATAGGTAACAATCTGTCACCCCAGATTTTTTTCTTCTTTCCAATAAAAAAAACAAGCCTGGCTGACTATTTCTTGATGCTGAGTGTACAAGTGAGAACTCCTCTTCTTCCATCCAAGATATTTATATGTATTTTTATTATTTTTCACGATAGTGCTCCTTTAAGTTTGTCCCCAGCAGTGATTTCTTGTAACTGAAAAAAGCTGAACATTGCTGGAAAATACAGCACCAAAGATATTAAGAAGGAAAAAAGTCATAAATATGCGTGGGAACGCCTTATAACTGCAGTGTATAACTGCAGTACAAAGTGGCACTCAATGGCGCTAGGATAATCTGCCTGAAGGTCCAACAGGCGCTGACATAGGCAGTAAGTGCAACAATCAACAATCAAAGCTAATTAGGTTGGATATTATAGCAATTTATTGCATTTTGCACATTAATATATTTTTTCTCATGCACTTTGTATATGGAATTGGGTTGGGGGTTTGTGTAGGTAGGAGGGATTTAGTAGTCCCTGTTATGAATTATTATTGCTATTGATATTTATGGATTGGCTTGACAGCAGCGCCCCCCGGTGGTCATTAGTGTTTTGTGTCTTTTATATGCTTTTAAAGTTGTCTGTTTACATGTATTTTGTTATAATAAACTCATTAAGTACTTTTTAAGGATATTTTTAGGTGGTGCCGTTTTTGTCCTGGTGGTTTTTGGGGGTTGTGGCGCCCCCGGTTAGCATATCCATACATTATCTAGATAACAGAATCAAATCAGAATTGGTAATTGAGCTTATATTTTAAGACACTCAATGCATGTAAGTGTTATGTTTATTGTTATTGTGGTTGTCTTACCGGCAACAAAACACACCCTCCAGAGGCCAGCGTGTAATGCCATCTTGACTTCAGTTGTTTGATTCTGAGGTGAAACTATTCCTTCTTCCACATACAACCAGTAATCAGTGCTAACTGCTATCCCAACAAGAAGGAGTCCACAAGCTCCGAAGACGCTACTGAGTAGGGTCAATGCACGGCTGCTGCAATTACTCATTCTAGGATGCCAGGGAAAGATCAATCAATGATGCTGCGTGGTTACCTGCAAAGAGAGCAGAAAAGTGAAAATGCAAGGTTATGTTTACCTTAATCTTACTACAATACAAACATCTTAGGACCTCCAATGCTTATCCTTGTTTCACCGAGCATTTTAAACTCAAACTACATAAAGTTCATTGTGTATCTGTATTAAAAAGCCAGAAGCAAAAGGTCTTGCTGCATTGTCGTAAAGATTTGAATTTAAAAGAAAGGGCTAAAAAAACAATTATTAAATAAATCAGCAAATCTAAATGACATAGCACAAATCATGTTACTGGCATAGCACTGAAGGTTTAGCGCATTAAAATACATAGCTGCCAAATGACAACATATTCCTAATGAAGTAAACCATCCATGAGTAACAATTACAGCTTATGATAATTTTGTGCATTCTTCCTTTTAAAGGTTAATTCAGCATGGTTTTTCATGAGTAAAACCTATTAACCCTTTAACCGCCAGCCTACCTTGAGATTTTGTCATCCTTTGTTGCCAGATTATTTTGCACTATTTTGCGCTCCTCATGTTCAACTGTGATTTTTGAAGGGATTTCACAGGAAAGTGATATATTGTTTTATTCAGCAGAGCCTGGGGTTTAACATGAAATGTCTTGTTTGTCATTTTATAAGTGTATTCTCAATATTTTTGGGTGAAAATTGTGCAAAAAATACCCTATTTTTTACTATTTGTAGTGTTTGTTTTGTAATAAAAAATGTAAGTTTGTCAATAAAATCTTATTGCGTGTGAAACCCCAATTTCTCCCGGTTACAGCGGTACCACATATGTATAGGTAGACAGCCTTTCCTGCCCAGGAGACTCCCCCAAACTGAAACCACGCTTTAGGAGATTTTCAGATAAAATACAACTATGCTATGCAATATCAGCACCTTGCAGTTTTTCAAGAAAAACAACCCTTTACATTTGAAATACCCCCCACAAAGTATATATTCCCTAGAAGTATACACCTCAGGCTTTCTAGGCGTACCAGGCTTGTTGACATGGGTGCAGTTTTCTGGAAGTAATCCCTTAATGTATTCTTTGGTTGCACAGGATTTCTCAAAAATGAATAAAAAAGCAGAATCAAAACCACATTTTCCTAAAAAAGACAATATGCAAACCAGAAAAATACTCTGAAAATCTTAAAAAGCAACATCCCCCAAACAGAACGATACCCAACATGCATAGGTTCTGTCAAGGAAAGAGTTACCAAACACACCAAAGTAAAGCATGCGCATAACGGTAATTTTACTTACCTAAATTTCAGCTCTGCAAACAAAGTGCACACCTTGTGCTTTTTCTACCAAACCAACCCTTTACATTTGGAATATCCCCCATAAACCATAAACCATTCCCTGAAAGTCACAAATAATAAATAAAAATACCGCGCTATAAAACAGATAACCAGTTCAAAATCAATACAAGATACTTGGACGGGATGCTCAACGTGTCTAAAAACTCTTGTCCACAGAGTTCAATTAAGAATGATAAAAAGTGTGCACAGAGCTTCCCAATTTACCCATCCGTTGTCCCAAAGTGCATGTGCAAGCGCTCTCTCCTCAGATAACTTCAAATTAGGTCTCTCTTGTATCCGTGGGCACTTGCTTCAAATCCCAATGTTATATGCAATCTCTCCTCCAAGTAATCCAGGGAACCAGCATATATATTCAAGAATGTGGTGTCACTCCGAGAAATGTAGCATGGAACAAGAAAATACACATCTAGTGTGATACTGTTAAAAACACACTGTTTAATCAAGAAAAAGTAGTGCACTCACATGTACATAGGTCATAAAACGCTTAAAAACAGAGGGTGGCTGTCACCAACTCCCCATCGATCAAATCTGGCCAGATCAGAGAATCCAATCAACACATAGATGTCGCCTGCCACCGCCGCCGACGCGTTTCGTTGCTCCTGGCAACTTTAACAAGGCTGGTGGCACTGCGACATAATACTCTCTTATATACCATAAATGTAACTCACAGAATCCCAGTTCAAGCAGAGGGCGCGCTGCGCTGGAAATCGCGCTTCCGGGTCATGCTTCCGGATCACGCTAGTATCCGGAAGTATATGTACCTATATGTACCTTGAATATAACTGAAGATCCCAAGGGAGGCAGAGGGCGCGCTGTGCTGGAGGTCGCATTTCCGGGTCGCGCTCTCTAATGAGGACACGGCTGGGAGACTGTCTGCATAGCTGTAAAGTATCACGTCCTCCAGTTAAACTCCGCCCTGTGTCTCCTCCTTAGTAAAAACGCTTAGATGCGTACATTACGTAGTGGCTACTACGCCAACAGAGTAAGGGGTATGATAAACATATTACTGGCACCACCTAGTGGCCGAAGGAGGAAAAGCAGTGCTCAAATATACAAAGACTCTAATAGACACTGCACAAAGCCCATAACAACCAGACATGGAGCTGTGTCTCTAAAAAACCTACCTATCGGCCACAGGGGACCAGAGAACTTAACAAACCATGCAAAAGTACAAACACCAGCATGAGTAATTAACACATAGGCAATACAAATCTAGCAACAGCAGCATTGATAAAACCAACTAGTGCCCCTTAATGAATTCTAAAGTGGACCTAAACCACTCCAACCCCCAACAAAGTGGACCATAAATCTGCAAGTTCCTTATATAGAGCAGAGCATACATAAGCACAATGATCCAAACTATTATATAAAAATTAAAAAACCACATAAAAAACTATGAATTATCAATAAAACAGTTTAGATCAAAGTCCACATTAAGACCGCCTGGGACTAGTGTATTTAAAGTAAAAATCCATTTGCCTTCTTTCTGACAAATATCTCTCTTTAAGTTGGAACCCCTCCAGTGAGTTTCTGTACGGTCTATACCCATAAATGACATCTGTGTAGGGTCACTGGAGTGGGAAGCTTTAAAATGAGCCGACAAGCTATGTAACTCATAACCACGCCTGATGTTGTAAATGTGTTCGCGTATCCGCACGCGAAGTTCTCTCGTGGTCCTCCCCACATACAGTAACCCACACGGACACCAGATCAAGTAGACTACATATTTCGTGTGACAAGTAATAAATTTTGAAATCTTATAGTCACGACCTGTTTTAAAATCTACAAAACTTTTTTGGGGCTTCGATAAAGGTTTACCAGTCTTACACCCCATACATCTCCCGCATTTGTAAAAACCCGATAGATTGTTATCAGTTAATGTCACCTTTGCAGGTGGATCTACAAAACTCTTAGTCAAGCGATCTCTCAGATTGGGTGCCCGACGAAAAATTATTTTAGGTCTTTCCGGGAGGGTCGGTCCCAACACCGGATCCAAATGGAGAATGTGCCAGTGCTTGGCTATCAATCGTTGGATCTCTCTATATTGGGTGTTGAAACCCGTGATAAAAGGTGCCCCTAAGTTCTTAGCCCCTTCCCTCCTAGTATTGCCCAACAAAGTTTCTCTCTGGGTTTCACGCACGGCTAACCTTTGAAGTTCTACCTTTCCTGAGTCATATCCCTTATCCACAAAACGCTTCTTAAGAATAGCAGACTGTTGATCATAATCTGTTAGTGAAAAGCAATTCCGTCTAATCCTAAGGAACTGCCCCTTTGGTATAGCGGATAACCAATTCGGATGATGACAACTAGAGCTCGGAACGTACCCGTTTCTGTCTGTGGGCTTAAAATACGTAGAAGTAGTTAACTTAGACCCCTCAATTTTGATATTCAAATCCAGAAAATTTACTGCCACTGGGCTAGCCTCCACCGTAAATTCCAAATTATACAGGTTGCTGTTAACTTCAATAAAAAAGGCATTGAGTTCATCTTGGGTGCCCTTCCAGATGACAATCACGTCATCTATATATCTTTTCCAGCATAACAAATTGTCCCATTTTCGGCCAAAGATGAATTCCTCTTCCCACTTGCCAACGTAGAGGTTCGCCATGCTGGGAGCAAATTTAGCTCCCATTGCGACACCTCTACGCTGCAAGAAGAACTCACCCCCGAACCAAAAATAATTGTGCTGGAGTGCGAATTCCAAGCATTGCATCAAATAATCGACCTGTCCTAACGGTATACTTTGACTAGAGTTGAGAAAATACTGAACGGCTTGCAGGCCGAGGTCGTGAGGAATAGCTGTATATAAAGATGACACATCAGCCGTTGCCAAAATAAAATGCTCTTCTATTCTTAAATCCTCACAAAACTGAATTACCTGCGCCGAATCTCTCAAATAAGCAGGCAATTTCACCACTAGTGGTTGTAGGAAATGGTCAATTAATTCACCCAACCGACAAGTGATGGAACCGAGTCCACTCACTATGGGCCTCCCCGGTGGTTTCGTCAGGCTTTTATGAATCTTAGGTAGTATGTATATAGTAGGGATTTTGGGAGCAGTGGGGGTTACATAATCAAATTCTTTTTTACTGAGAAAGCCTTTAATCAAGCCTTCATCCAACAAACTCCCTATCTTTAACTTGTAATCACGAGTGGGGTCTTTATCGAGTCGAATATAGGTGTCCTTATCTGCTAACAGCCTGTGAACTTCTTCAAGGTAATCAGACTTATTCATAATCACTAAACCCCCCCCCTTGTCTGCTGGTTTCAGAATTATATCGTGCTTTGCTTCAAGTTGTTTGAAACCCCTAAATAGAGTGGATGGCCATCTGGCTTTTTTCTTCTCCATAACTTTAATATCCCTAATAATGGCTGCTTTGAAAGTTTCTATTTGTGAATTGCCCAGATTCGGGGGATTGAACAGTGACTTGTTCTTTAAAGTTGAGTGCTTTATACCTCCACCCAAGGGAGAGCCCTCCCTGGTTATTGCATTTAACTCAGGCCCCTGTTGGTTCAAAAAGAACTTTTGTACATTTAATTTTCTAATATATTTATTTACATCAATAAATAAATCAAATTTGTTAAGTTCACTAGGAAGGGCAAATTTTAGGCCTTTATCTAGCAACATCAGTTCTTCATTGGTTAGAACCACTGAACTTAAGTTATAAATCCCCTCACCTAGTCCCATCTTGGTCTTCTTATGTTTTGTCCCTCCCCGTCTTCCCCTCGTTCTTCCCCTTTCCTTTTTGACCCTCTCAATTCCCAGGTCAAGTCCCCCCTGTCTTGTATCGGTACACGATTCCGCCAATCTCCCCTGGAAGGAGTCACCTGAAAAGGGGCATGTAAAATTGGGGAATTGTCCCGTAAGGGGAGGAAACGATTGGACCTCACATTTTTCAATGATTGAGGTCCTGTTCTTACAGGAGGTGATAAAGTGGTATGTGACACCAAACGTCTATTTGACCATTTATCCATATTGGGGTTCTGGGAGACATTTCCTTGCTTAAACCCACGCCTGTTCTGCACAGGAGCTCGCCTATCATTTCTCCTTCCCCTCCAGTCAGGTATGGAAGCCCCTCTTGGGGTCAAGGACCGATTAGGCACTCTTTCATTTATTAAAGGGCCTACCGGAACATTATCAATCTGTGGCTGTTCAATGTCACTCTGCCATCTGAACACAGTGTTCCTCGTATAGTCACCCTGATCTCTTTGGATTTTTTTCAATTTCCTGGTTCTAATTACTTTTTCTTCCTTCCTCAATTTTTCCTTTAAATCATCAGACCTCTGTACAAATTCAGTACTAGTGCTAAGTGGGCTCACCCTTTCACTTAGGACATCCTTCTGAGCATTCAGTTCCCTTAATTGGTCCCTCTTTTTATTGATGAGCTTCTCCAACAGACGTAAGCCACAATCATTAAAAAAAGTGAACCACTCCGCTTTAGACTCTAAAGTGTCATCCCCATCGTATATCTGGAGAGACCAGCGGAGCTGTTGGG
The DNA here is from genome assembly GCA_027917425.1 of Gastrophryne carolinensis. Classification (NCBI taxonomy): domain Eukaryota; kingdom Metazoa; phylum Chordata; class Amphibia; order Anura; family Microhylidae; genus Gastrophryne; species Gastrophryne carolinensis. The sequence goes on from CM051242.1 coordinate 129,361,708, forward strand.
GAACCATCTTTTTACTGACATATACTTCTAGGGTAGCAATATCCCATTTGAGTCTTAGTTCCTTATTCAAAAGCTTATAAAGACTTTTAAACTCAGAATCCAGACTTGGTGTTATTTGGGTATATGTTTCCCCAGCAAGCAATGCCCCAATGTCAATTTCACTGGAGCTACAAAAAGAGAAAATATCCATAGTGTATAATGGCTAAAGCAGCAGGTATAGATAAGACAATGAAAGACACAAATAATAAATAAAAATACCGCGCTATAAAACAGATAACCAGTTCAAAATCAATACAAGATACTTGGACGGGATGCTCAACGTGTCTAAAAACTCTTGTCCACAGAGTTCAATTAAGAATGATAAAAAGTGTGCACAGAGCTTCCCAATTTACCCATCCGTTGTCCCAAAGTGCATGTGCAAGCGCTCTCTCCTCAGATAACTTCAAATTAGGTCTCTCTTGTATCCGTGGGCACTTGCTTCAAATCCCAATGTTATATGCAATCTCTCCTCCAAGTAATCCAGGGAACCAGCATATATATTCAAGAATGTGGTGTCACTCCGAGAAATGTAGCATGGAACAAGAAAATACACATCTAGTGTGATACTGTTAAAAACACACTGTTTAATCAAGAAAAAGTAGTGCACTCACATGTACATAGGTCATAAAACGCTTAAAAACAGAGGGTGGCTGTCACCAACTCCCCATCGATCAAATCTGGCCAGATCAGAGAATCCAATCAACACATAGATGTCGCCTGCCACCGCCGCCGACGCGTTTCGTTGCTCCTGGCAACTTTAACAAGGCTGGTGGCACTGCGACATAATACTCTCTTATATACCATAAATGTAACTCACAGAATCCCAGTTCAAGCAGAGGGCGCGCTGCGCTGGAAATCGCGCTTCCGGGTCATGCTTCCGGATCACGCTAGTATCCGGAAGTATATGTACCTATATGTACCTTGAATATAACTGAAGATCCCAAGGGAGGCAGAGGGCGCGCTGTGCTGGAGGTCGCATTTCCGGGTCGCGCTCTCTAATGAGGACACGGCTGGGAGACTGTCTGCATAGCTGTAAAGTATCACGTCCTCCAGTTAAACTCCGCCCTGTGTCTCCTCCTTAGTAAAAACGCTTAGATGCGTACATTACGTAGTGGCTACTACGCCAACAGAGTAAGGGGTATGATAAACATATTACTGGCACCACCTAGTGGCCGAAGGAGGAAAAGCAGTGCTCAAATATACAAAGACTCTAATAGACACTGCACAAAGCCCATAACAACCAGACATGGAGCTGTGTCTCTAAAAAACCTACCTATCGGCCACAGGGGACCAGAGAACTTAACAAACCATGCAAAAGTACAAACACCAGCATGAGTAATTAACACATAGGCAATACAAATCTAGCAACAGCAGCATTGATAAAACCAACTAGTGCCCCTTAATGAATTCTAAAGTGGACCTAAACCACTCCAACCCCCAACAAAGTGGACCATAAATCTGCAAGTTCCTTATATAGAGCAGAGCATACATAAGCACAATGATCCAAACTATTATATAAAAATTAAAAAACCACATAAAAAACTATGAATTATCAATAAAACAGTTTAGATCAAAGTCCACATTAAGACCGCCTGGGACTAGTGTATTTAAAGTAAAAATCCATTTGCCTTCTTTCTGACAAATATCTCTCTTTAAGTTGGAACCCCTCCAGTGAGTTTCTGTACGGTCTATACCCATAAATGACATCTGTGTAGGGTCACTGGAGTGGGAAGCTTTAAAATGAGCCGACAAGCTATGTAACTCATAACCACGCCTGATGTTGTAAATGTGTTCGCGTATCCGCACGCGAAGTTCTCTCGTGGTCCTCCCCACATACAGTAACCCACACGGACACCAGATCAAGTAGACTACATATTTCGTGTGACAAGTAATAAATTTTGAAATCTTATAGTCACGACCTGTTTTAAAATCTACAAAACTTTTTTGGGGCTTCGATAAAGGTTTACCAGTCTTACACCCCATACATCTCCCGCATTTGTAAAAACCCGATAGATTGTTATCAGTTAATGTCACCTTTGCAGGTGGATCTACAAAACTCTTAGTCAAGCGATCTCTCAGATTGGGTGCCCGACGAAAAATTATTTTAGGTGTTTCCGGGAGGGTCGGTCCCAACACCGGATCCAAATGGAGAATGTGCCAGTGCTTGGCTATCAATCGTTGGATCTCTCTATATTGGGTGTTGAAACCCGTGATAAAAGGTGCCCCTAAGTTCTTAGCCCCTTCCCTCCTAGTATTGCCCAACAAAGTTTCTCTCTGGGTTTCACGCACGGCTAACCTTTGAAGTTCTACCTTTCCTGAGTCATATCCCTTATCCACAAAACGCTTCTTAAGAATAGCAGACTGTTGATCATAATCTGTTAGTGAAAAGCAATTCCGTCTAATCCTAAGGAACTGCCCCTTTGGTATAGCGGATAACCAATTCGGATGATGACAACTAGAGCTCGGAACGTACCCGTTTCTGTCTGTGGGCTTAAAATACGTAGAAGTAGTTAACTTAGACCCCTCAATTTTGATATTCAAATCAGTTATATTCAAGGTACATATAGGTACATATACTTCCGGATACTAGCGTGATCCGGAAGCATGACCCGGAAGCGCGATTTCCAGCGCAGCGCGCCCTCTGCTTGAACTGGGATTCTGTGAGTTACATTTATGGTATATAAGAGAGTATTATGTCGCAGTGCCACCAGCCTTGTTAAAGTTGCCAGGAGCAACGAAACGCGTCGGCGGCGGTGGCAGGCGACATCTATGTGTTGATTGGATTCTCTGATCTGGCCAGATTTGATCGATGGGGAGTTGGTGACAGCCACCCTCTGTTTTTAAGCGTTTTATGACCTATGTACATGTGAGTGCACTACTTTTTCTTGATTAAACAGTGTGTTTTTAACAGTATCACACTAGATGTGTATTTTCTTGTTCCATGCTACATTTCTCGGAGTGACACCACATTCTTGAATATATATGCTGGTTCCCTGGATTACTTGGAGGAGAGATTGCATATAACATTGGGATTTGAAGCAAGTGCCCACGGATACAAGAGAGACCTAATTTGAAGTTATCTGAGGAGAGAGCGCTTGCACATGCACTTTGGGACAACGGATGGGTAAATTGGGAAGCTCTGTGCACACTTTTTATCATTCTTAATTGAACTCTGTGGACAAGAGTTTTTAGACACGTTGAGCATCCCGTCCAAGTATCTTGTATTGATTTTGAACTGGTTATCTGTTTTATAGCGCGGTATTTTTATTTATTATTTGTGTCTTTCATTGTCTTATCTATACCTGCTGCTTTAGCCATTATACACTATGGATATTTTCTCTTTTTGTAGCTCCAGTGAAATTGACATTGGGGCATTGCTTGCTGGGGAAACATATACCCAAATAACACCAAGTCTGGATTCTGAGTTTAAAAGTCTTTATAAGCTTTTGAATAAGGAACTAAGACTCAAATGGGATATTGCTACCCTAGAAGTATATGTCAGTAAAAAGATGGTTCCCCAACAGCTCCGCTGGTCTCTCCAGATATACGATGGGGATGACACTTTAGAGTCTAAAGCGGAGTGGTTCACTTTTTTTAATGATTGTGGCTTACGTCTGTTGGAGAAGCTCATCAATAAAAAGAGGGACCAATTAAGGGAACTGAATGCTCAGAAGGATGTCCTAAGTGAAAGGGTGAGCCCACTTAGCACTAGTACTGAATTTGTACAGAGGTCTGATGATTTAAAGGAAAAATTGAGGAAGGAAGAAAAAGTAATTAGAACCAGGAAATTGAAAAAAATCCAAAGAGATCAGGGTGACTATACGAGGAACACTGTGTTCAGATGGCAGAGTGACATTGAACAGCCACAGATTGATAATGTTCCGGTAGGCCCTTTAATAAATGAAAGAGTGCCTAATCGGTCCTTGACCCCAAGAGGGGCTTCCATACCTGACTGGAGGGGAAGGAGAAATGATAGGCGAGCTCCTGTGCAGAACAGGCGTGGGTTTAAGCAAGGAAATGTCTCCCAGAACCCCAATATGGATAAATGGTCAAATAGACGTTTGGTGTCACATACCACTTTATCACCTCCTGTAAGAACAGGACCTCAATCATTGAAAAATGTGAGGTCCAATCGTTTCCTCCCCTTACGGGACAATTCCCCAATTTTACATGCCCCTTTTCAGGTGACTCCTTCCAGGGGAGATTGGCGGAATCGTGTACCGATACAAGACAGGGGGGACTTGACCTGGGAATTGAGAGGGTCAAAAAGGAAAGGGGAAGAACGAGGGGAAGACGGGGAGGGACAAAACATAAGAAGACCAAGATGGGACTAGGTGAGGGGATTTATAACTTAAGTTCAGTGGTTCTAACCAATGAAGAACTGATGTTGCTAGATAAAGGCCTAAAATTTGCCCTTCCTAGTGAACTTAACAAATTTGATTTATTTATTGATGTAAATAAATATATTAGAAAATTAAATGTACAAAAGTTCTTTTTGAACCAACAGGGGCCTGAGTTAAATGCAATAACCAGGGAGGGCTCTCCCTTGGGTGGAGGTATAAAGCACTCAACTTTAAAGAACAAGTCACTGTTCAATCCCCCGAATCTGGGCAATTCACAAATAGAAACTTTCAAAGCAGCCATTATTAGGGATATTAAAGTTATGGAGAAGAAAAAAGCCAGATGGCCATCCACTCTATTTAGGGGTTTCAAACAACTTGAAGCAAAGCACGATATAATTCTGAAACCAGCAGACAAGGGGGGGGGTTTAGTGATTATGAATAAGTCTGATTACCTTGAAGAAGTTCACAGGCTGTTAGCAGATAAGGACACCTATATTCGACTCGATAAAGACCCCACTCGTGATTACAAGTTAAAGATAGGGAGTTTGTTGGATGAAGGCTTGATTAAAGGCTTTCTCAGTAAAAAAGAATTTGATTATGTAACCCCCACTGCTCCCAAAATCCCTACTATATACATACTACCTAAGATTCATAAAAGCCTGACGAAACCACCGGGGAGGCCCATAGTGAGTGGACTCGGTTCCATCACTTGTCGGTTGGGTGAATTAATTGACCATTTCCTACAACCACTAGTGGTGAAATTGCCTGCTTATTTGAGAGATTCGGCGCAGGTAATTCAGTTTTGTGAGGATTTAAGAATAGAAGAGCATTTTATTTTGGCAACGGCTGATGTGTCATCTTTATATACAGCTATTCCTCACGACCTCGGCCTGCAAGCCGTTCAGTATTTTCTCAACTCTAGTCAAAGTATACCGTTAGGACAGGTCGATTATTTGATGCAATGCTTGGAATTCGCACTCCAGCACAATTATTTTTGGTTCGGGGGTGAGTTCTTCTTGCAGCGTAGAGGTGTCGCAATGGGAGCTAAATTTGCTCCCAGCATGGCGAACCTCTACGTTGGCAAGTGGGAAGAGGAATTCATCTTTGGCCGAAAATGGGACAATTTGTTATGCTGGAAAAGATATATAGATGACGTGATTGTCATCTGGAAGGGCACCCAAGATGAACTCAATGCCTTTTTTATTGAAGTTAACAGCAACCTGTATAATTTGGAATTTACGGTGGAGGCTAGCCCAGTGGCAGTAAATTTTCTGGATTTGAATATCAAAATTGAGGGGTCTAAGTTAACTACTTCTACGTATTTTAAGCCCACAGACAGAAACGGGTACGTTCCGAGCTCTAGTTGTCATCATCCGAATTGGTTATCCGCTATACCAAAGGGGCAGTTCCTTAGGATTAGACGGAATTGCTTTTCACTAACAGATTATGATCAACAGTCTGCTATTCTTAAGAAGCGTTTTGTGGATAAGGGATATGACTCAGGAAAGGTAGAACTTCAAAGGTTAGCCGTGCGTGAAACCCAGAGAGAAACTTTGTTGGGCAATACTAGGAGGGAAGGGGCTAAGAACTTAGGGGCACCTTTTATCACGGGTTTCAACACCCAATATAGAGAGATCCAACGATTGATAGCCAAGCACTGGCACATTCTCCATTTGGATCCGGTGTTGGGACCGACCCTCCCGGAAAGACCTAAAATAATTTTTCGTCGGGCACCCAATCTGAGAGATCGCTTGACTAAGAGTTTTGTAGATCCACCTGCAAAGGTGACATTAACTGATAACAATCTATCGGGTTTTTACAAATGCGGGAGATGTATGGGGTGTAAGACTGGTAAACCTTTATCGAAGCCCCAAAAAAGTTTTGTAGATTTTAAAACAGGTCGTGACTATAAGATTTCAAAATTTATTACTTGTCACACGAAATATGTAGTCTACTTGATCTGGTGTCCGTGTGGGTTACTGTATGTGGGGAGGACCACGAGAGAACTTCGCGTGCGGATACGCGAACACATTTACAACATCAGGCGTGGTTATGAGTTACATAGCTTGTCGGCTCATTTTAAAGCTTCCCACTCCAGTGACCCTACACAGATGTCATTTATGGGTATAGACCGTACAGAAACTCACTGGAGGGGTTCCAACTTAAAGAGAGATATTTGTCAGAAAGAAGGCAAATGGATTTTTACTTTAAATACACTAGTCCCAGGCGGTCTTAATGTGGACTTTGATCTAAACTGTTTTATTGATAATTCATAGTTTTTTATGTGGTTTTTTAATTTTTATATAATAGTTTGGATCATTGTGCTTATGTATGCTCTGCTCTATATAAGGAACTTGCAGATTTATGGTCCACTTTGTTGGGGGTTGGAGTGGTTTAGGTCCACTTTAGAATTCATTAAGGGGCACTAGTTGGTTTTATCAATGCTGCTGTTGCTAGATTTGTATTGCCTATGTGTTAATTACTCATGCTGGTGTTTGTACTTTTGCATGGTTTGTTAAGTTCTCTGGTCCCCTGTGGCCGATAGGTAGGTTTTTTAGAGACACAGCTCCATGTCTGGTTGTTATGGGCTTTGTGCAGTGTCTATTAGAGTCTTTGTATATTTGAGCACTGCTTTTCCTCCTTCGGCCACTAGGTGGTGCCAGTAATATGTTTATCATACCCCTTACTCTGTTGGCGTAGTAGCCACTACGTAATGTACGCATCTAAGCGTTTTTACTAAGGAGGAGACACAGGGCGGAGTTTAACTGGAGGACGTGATACTTTACAGCTATGCAGACAGTCTCCCAGCCGTGTCCTCATTAGAGAGCGCGACCCGGAAATGCGACCTCCAGCACAGCGCGCCCTCTGCCTCCCTTGGGATCTTCAGTTATATTCAAGGTACATATAGGTACATATACTTCCGGATACTAGCGTGATCCGGAAGCATGACCCGGAAGCGCGATTTCCAGCGCAGCGCGCCCTCTGCTTGAACTGGGATTCTGTGAGTTACATTTATGGTATATAAGAGAGTATTATGTCGCAGTGCCACCAGCCTTGTTAAAGTTGCCAGGAGCAACGAAACGCGTCGGCGGCGGTGGCAGGCGACATCTATGTGTTGATTGGATTCTCTGATCTGGCCAGATTTGATCGATGGGGAGTTGGTGACAGCCACCCTCTGTTTTTAAGCGTTTTATGACCTATGTACATGTGAGTGCACTACTTTTTCTTGATTAAACAGTGTGTTTTTAACAGTATCACACTAGATGTGTATTTTCTTGTTCCATGCTACATTTCTCGGAGTGACACCACATTCTTGAATATATATGCTGGTTCCCTGGATTACTTGGAGGAGAGATTGCATATAACATTGGGATTTGAAGCAAGTGCCCACGGATACAAGAGAGACCTAATTTGAAGTTATCTGAGGAGAGAGCGCTTGCACATGCACTTTGGGACAACGGATGGGTAAATTGGGAAGCTCTGTGCACACTTTTTATCATTCCCTGAAAGTACACATGTTAAGCTTTCTAAGCGTACCCAGCTTGTTGTAGTGGGCTCATCTTTCTGGAAGTAATATCTCAAAGAATTCTTAGGTTGCACAGGGTTTCACGAAAAATGTATAAAAAAGCTGAATAAAAACACCTTTTCCTAAAATATCAATATGCAAATAAGAAAAAACAAGCTAAATCTGAAAGCGCAAGGTCCCCCGAGCAGAACAATACCCAACATACATAGGTACTTGTAACCTTTTAACTGCCAGCCAACTTGAGATTTTGTCACCCTCTGCTGACAGGATATTTTTCACCATTTTGCGTGATGTTTAACTGTGATTTTTGCAGGAATTTCCAAGAAAATGGCATATTACAGTTTTTAGAGTTTAGAGTATAGAGTTTAGGCTTTAACATGAAATGTCTTGTTTGTATTTTTTCTATTTTTTTTTATATATTTTTAAATAAATAAGTAAAAAAAAAAATAAAAAAAAATATATTTTTTTAAATTGTCTCCTTTATTTTAACAAAAACATTTATTTTATTAAAGAAAACCATATTGCATGTGAAAGCCCCATTTCTCCCAATTACAATGATACCACATATGTATCGGTAGGCCCCCGTTCCTGTCCAGGTGATCCCCTAAACTGAAAAGAGCATTTTATAACATTTACAAATAAAATACAACTACTATACACATAATAAAGGGTTAAATAAAAAAAGGGGGGGGGGGACACCATTTCTTGGGGGAATTTTAAGTTTTTTTTGGGCAGGTAATGGGGGGTCTCGGGGTTAATGGCAAGTCACCCACTAGCCGCAGGTGACTTGCCAGACCCAGAGCCTTGTGAACTGGTATAGGGGTCTCATAGATCCCTTACCAGTTCACAAAGGGTTAAAAGTAAAAAAAAAAAAAACACACAGAGACACACTTTAAAATAACTTTGTTAAAAAGAAAATACTTTACCTCCCATCTATCCCTGTGTCCCACGCTGATCACTTAGGCTTCTGCTCTCCTGCTGCTGCTGGAAGCCTTTTATACCTACTGAGTTACAGGTAACATAGGGTTAATTTAAAAAAAAAATGACATAGGGTCCCCCCTCCCGGGGAGGGGGACCCTATTTTTTTGGGGGAATTTTAAGGGTTAAAACCCTTTTATATAGAGAGGCGGTGCCTCTCTGGAAATTTCCCCATGTGACTACATATGTCAGGAGGCAGATGGAGGGGAGTTTTCTATGTCCTATGACCCTTCTATTGCCAGCCACGTCAATTTTACGTGGCTGCCTCTCCAACCGTTAAACGCCAGCCACGTAAAATTTACATGCCTGACTTTCCCCACTAACAGTTAAAAAAGTAAAAAAAAAGCACTTACCTGACCCCTCGTTCGATCCGGCCGGGTCTCCTCTTCAGCCATTGGGGCTCCTCCGGCTGCAGGGAGTGCCCGAAATAGGGCCCCCCCCTGTTTCAGTAGCCGCCCGGTTTCCTGCAAAAAAAAATGACAGTTACCTACCTTTGTCCCCGCCGGCTCTCGCAGGCTCTCCTCTTCACGGAGGGGGGGGGGGGGGCTCCGCCCACTAAAGCTGGCCTCTGCGCCCTGTTCTACAAGCCCCCATAGCTGGTCACAGGCTGGTTACGCTGGGTAGGGGGGACCTCACGCCATTTTTTTTTGGGATTTTTAAGGGTTTTAACCCTTAAAAATTCAAAAAAATTGGGTCCCCCTCCCTGGGAGGGGGGACCCTATGTCATTTTTTTTTTTATTAACCCTATGTTAACTGTAACCCAGTAGGTATAAAAGGCTTCCAGCAGCAGAAGGAGAGCAGAAGCCTAAGTCATCAGCGTGGGACACAGGGATGGATGGGAGGTATTAAAAAAAATAATAAAAAAATATAAGTAATTTTTTAAGTGTGTCTCTGTGTGCTTTTTTTTTTTACTTTTAACCCTTTGTGAACTGGTGAGACCCCTTATACCAGTTCACAAGGCTCTGGGTCTGGCAAGTCACCTGCAGCTAGTGGGTGACTTGCCATTAACCCCGGGACCCCCCATTACCTGCCTCCCAAAAAAAACCTTAAAATTCCCCCAAGAAATGGGGTCCCCCTCCCTGTGAAGGGGGACCCCACACCAATTTTTTTTTATTTAACCCTTTATTATGTGGATAGTAGTTGTATTTTATTTGTAAATGTTATAAAGTGCTCTTTTCAGTTTAGGGATCACCTGGACAGGAACGGGGGGCTACCGATACATATGTGGTATCATTGTAATCGGGAGAAATGGGGCTTTCACATGCAATATGGTTTTCTTTAATAAAATAAATGTTTTTGTTAAAATAAAGGAGACAATTTAAAAAATATATATATTTTTTAATTTTTTTTTACTTATTTATTTAAAAATATTATAAAAAGGAGAAAAAATACAAACAAGACATTTCTTGTTAAAGCCTAAACTCTGCCACAAAAAGAAAATATGCGATTTTCTTGGAAATCCCTGCAAAAATCACAGTTAAACATCACGCAAAATGGTGAAAAATATCCTGTCAGCAGAGGGTGACAAAATCTGAAGTAGACTGGCAGTCAAAAAGTTACAGGTACCTATGCATGTTGGGTATTGTTCTGCTCGGGGGACCTTGCGCTTTCAGATTTAGCTTGTTTTTTCTTATTTGCATATTGATATCTTAGGAAAAGGTGTTTTTTATTCTGCTTTTTTATACATTTTTTTGTGAAACCCTGTGCAACCTAAGAATTCTTCGAGATATTACTTCCAGAAAGATGAGCCCACTACAACAAGCTGGGTACGCTTAGAAAGCTTAACATGTGTACTTTCAGGGAATATATGGTTTATATTCCAAATGTAAAGGGTTGGTTTGGTAGAAAAAGCACAAGGTGCGCACTTTGTCTGCAGAGCTGAACATTTGAAGTAAAATTAACGTTATGCGCATGCTTTACTTTGGTGTGTTTGGCAACTCTTTCCTTGACAGAACCTATGCATGTTGGGTATCATTCTGTATGGGGGATGTTGCTTTTTCAGATTTTCTGTTTTTTTCTGGTTTGCATATAGTTTTTTTTAGGAAAATGTGGTTTTGATTCTGCTTTTTTATTCATTTTTAGGGAAACCCTGTGCAACCAAAGAATACATTGAGGGATTACTTCCAGAAATCTGCACCCATGTCAACAAGCCTGGTACGCCTAGAAAGCTTGAGGTGTATACTTCTAGGGAATATATAGTTTGTGGGGGGGTATTTCAAATGTAAAGGGTTGTTTTTCTTGAAAAACTGCAAGGTGCGCATATTGCATAGCATAGTTGTATTTTATCTGAAAATCTCCTAAAGCGTTGTTTCAGTTTGGGGGAGTCTCCTGGGCAGGAAAGGGTGTCTACCTATACATATGTGGTACCGCTGTAACCGGGAGAAATTGGGGTTTCACACGCAATAAGATTTTATTGACAAACTAAAAATAGTTTTTTTTTTATTTTTTTGCACATTGTGAATCCAGCGCCGCAATTGGCTGCCCGGCGTTGGCCAGGGTCATGTGGGCAGGGCATTCTTCGGCCGAAATGTCAAAAGAGAAGGGTGGGATTTATGGGCATTCTGGAAGGTTGTGTTCAGGGGGAGCTCTAGCATTCTAGATGCCCCCCAGCCTGTCACATAAAGCGGCAGTGTTGGTGGCCACCAACACTCTCACTGTGTAGGGTGTTGGCCTGCTTTAAATGTAGTTGGTGTGTGTTTTATTTTTTGACAGTTCTCACTGATGCAGCATCAGCATCATTTTTAGAGTTTCAGCAGTGGACGAGGAAAGGTAAGTATCAGTTAATTTAGATTATTAAAGACTTTTTTGCAAATGTGTGGTGTCTTTTTTTACCTTTCACTTTATGTTCCCAAGGACCCCTATACCAATTCAATTACCATTACCCACACCACCAATGGCCAGGGTGGTGTGAATGAGCCTGGTGGTCCATGGCATGGTCCCAACGCTTGTATGTTTAACTCGATTAACTTGCTGGAATTTCCAGGGATTTCCAGGAAAATTATATATTGTTTTTTTTTCATCAGGGTTTGGGTTTTAACATGTAATGTCTGTTTTGTACTTTTGGCAGTGCTTTCTTGATATTTTGGGGTGAAATATCTGAAAAAAAAAGTTTTTGAAGAAAATCATATCGCCTGTCAAATTCCCATTCCTCTCGATTACAACGGTACCACATGTGTATTGGTAGACACCCGTTCCCTCCCAGGAGACCCCTCAAACTTAAAAGAGCAACAATACAGGTACTAATAGTCAAGGATTAAACTTTTATAAACCATACCAGCTATGGTAGGCTGGTAGAACAGAGTGCAGAGGCAGAGTGGCTGGCCCCCTACCGGCGCTTAACCCCCAGACTTTGGGGTTGAAGGTAATAGGGTGAAGGGTTATGGCAAGTCTCCTGTACCATTTCACAAAGGGTTACATTTAAAAATTTAAATTTAAAAAAAAAACACACAGTAGTCATAAAGTCTTTTACTATTATTTATTTTTCTACTTTTTTCCTCCTTCCTCCTTCCATTGCTGGTCGATGCTGTTCCACAACAGTCAGTCTTCAACCAGAGGTAATCAGCGGAAGCTGGGAGGAGGGCAGAGAATCAGTGACCTCTGTTCTGGCATCCGGCCTCATCCAGTGAGTCTGATCTTTGAGCAGGAAATGACAATAACTAATAGTACTGTGGTAATGCTCCCCTGAACATGTAAGCAAGCTTCAATATCTGTTAAACATTTTGGAATGAGCGCACTATGTAAAAAAAAAAAAAACAACTTGATTTTTATTCATTTTGTAGTTGACACTGAAGATCATTTAGCGTACCGTCCTAACAAAACATAACTAGTGCCTAGCTATTGCGGGAAAATACAAGTGAGGAAACCCAATAAAAGGACTACCCTGAAAGCATTGAAAGCCTTGGTTGCTTAGACTATGCACACAGATATATGCTCTGATGCTTCATCAAATAAATATTTTTGGTAGGATAGAGAGGCAAAACAAAAGTAAAACGAAAAACTAAATATACTTGGTTCAATTCAGTTCACTTTAGATGAAAAAGAAATGTTCTATTTCCACCTGTAGCTGAATCATAAATTTCTCCCATACCATTTTTTTCTTTCATCCAGCCTCCTCTCCTTCTTCCCTCAAAATCTCTGGCTGGCTTTTATATTTGTGATAAGAAGTGCATAGTGCTTGAGATGCTGGACAATGCCAGACATTGATCCTATTATGATTATTCAAAAATGATTGAAAAGAAAATGTGTTGCAGTATGTTTGAATCTAGATATTTATCATTTATGTTACTGCCACATTAGACAGTACAGGGTCAATATGCAAAGCAGGATACTCAGTAATAACTAATCACTTAAATTTGGAAATATAACATTGGATCAGTAACAGTCTGCTTTGGATTCTTCCCGCAAACCCAAAATATGATGGTTAATTAGTGTGAATAATTTGTCCATAGTTGCACTGAGATGTCCTACTTTCAGTGGAACAGTCACACTTTGTGCCATTTTGTCCCACTGTCCTCCCAAAAACTCTGGGGGCATTTAAATGTGCCACTTTTCTGTCATAAGTAGAAAGACTGTCTGGTCGCTTTAGAACTGAGGCCCTGCTCTGGGTCATTGGCTGAACAGTGGAAGTGAAATGTATGAATTGGCTGAGGTTTAGGTCAATCACCAACATTCTTTAGGGATCAATGACTTCCAAGTTGTTCTTTAAGGGGCTACTCCTACTTGCAGAGGAGTAGCACAGACTGCGGCAGATATTTGTTCCTCAAAGGCACATGGATATGCCCTATCCATAAACCACACCCCCATCAAACACATTACCATGTAAAGTGGCCAGTGTAATTACAGTAAATGTCCCACTTTGAGTCCCACAAAATATGGTCAATTTATCCATAGTGTGCAAAGTATGGACACTAGGGCTTTGTTAAATTTGCCATCACTAAAAATATGCAAAATAAATAATAAATAAGTTCAACATAAATGCAAATGCATTTAATCAAAAGTAAATCATACTCATCAAGTAGGTTTTCTTGTAGCCATGGTGATATGATGTGTAATTGAGGCTCAACTGTAAATTAAAAATGCATCTATGACCCAATAAAAAATGTAAATATGTCTAGAAAGGCCTACATTTATTCAAACGCTTCCAGTAAAAAAAACACGTTCTGTAAATCTTGGCACACCGTTAGCAGCAACAAGTATAAAAGTAGAAGTTCAGCTAGGAATATCTGTCCAAATTTCTACAGAACTAAATTTTTCAACATTATTCGTGGATTCTTGATTCTGACAGCCCTTTCACTGTTGTCTAAGGAAGTTTGATTTTTCTCTCCCATAGATAATAAGATAAGGGTGGTTTGCAGAGTTAAACATACTCATTGGTGGTGAAGTGCTGTTCGTCTGCACTTCTATTCATTTGGGCATATTGAAGCTGGAGCTTCTCTATTGCCTGCTGCTGATCACATACCCGTCCAACATATACAAGGCTGAATTCCACCTGGTCGGCAAGTCACATATGAGGTGGTGGGTGGGAAGGCCGAAGTTCCTCTGCAGTTCAAAGAGCTCCGAAATTGCAGGCACATGCAATGCAATTCATGCAACATATCCAACATCTCTGGATAATGGGTCAGGAAGCTGTGCACTACCAAACGGATCACATGCGCAAGACAAGGGATGTGCATCAGCCCAGCTTGGCCCTAGGCTGCTACAAGGTTACACCTATTGTCGCACACCACCTTGCTGGGCTTCTGGTGCAATGGCAGCACCCACTCATCAGTCTGCTCCTGAATGCCATTTCACCGCTCCTGGGTGGTGTGGCATATTTCTCTCCGACAGATGAGTTTTAGCACAATAGGCTCGATTCAGAGAGACAAAAAAAGACAGTTGTTTTAGTGCCGATCTGTTTTTTTTTTTTAAATGTTCCCGCTCTCGTATGAGTGTGCGAGCGATTCTATGCATGCATTGCAAGCCTTCAGTAAAGTTTCCGTCCGTTCGTATGCCAGTGCGAGGATGTCATTTTCCAGCGTGACGTTTCATTTTCTCATGTTACAACGTCGGCTTTCGATTTTGCCCTTTTTCCATCATCTCCTCCCACGAATCCTTTACGTTTCCCGATAGATTCTGTTTTCCTTTTTCACTAAATCGTCTGGACGTAAATCTTTACGATCTTGCGCCTGTGCACTACAAACGTAACTCATTAAAGCGCTTGCCTACAGATTTGCCACCCTCACTTCTACTACAATGTTTAGCTAAATCACTTAGCGCTATCCTCCATCTTCCCTTTTGGACCCTTAAAACTTACCCCAACCACTTAGCTCTATCCTCCATCTTCCCTTTTGGACCCTTAAAGCTCACCCCATCCACAGCACTATCCTCCATCTTCCCTTTTGGACCCTTAAAGCTCACCCCAACCACTTAGCACTATCCTCCATCTTCCCTTTTGGACTCTTAAAGCTCACCCCAACCACTTAGCACTATCCTCCATCTTCCCTTTTGGACCCTTAAAACTTACCCAAACCACTTCCCGGTTAGGTTCTTCTTCCATTTTATGTCCCTAAAACTTACCCAAACCACTTCCCAGTTAGGTTCTTCTTCCATTTTATGTCCCTAAAACTTACCCAAACCACTTCCCGGTTAGGTTCTTCTTCCATTTTATGCCCCTAAAACTTACACAAACCACTTCCCGGTTAGGTTCTCCTTCCATTTTAGGCCTCTAAAACTTACCCAAACCACTTCCCGGTCATCTGAATCTTCATCTCTAAATAATTATTTCACCCTTCCCTTGGTGTTAATGTATTTGTGTAAAAAAAACTCTTGCCCATGTGGTCCCTGTATAAAATTTGAAAAAATACATTATTTTGCGACAAATACATGTTTCTCATCTGTGGATGGAATGTTTGTTAGTTGCCAACCTAAATCATGATGACATATGTCATTCTGCTAAGTCATTAATCTAAGGAAGTGGGCAGAGGTCATTCTGCTCAGCCATTAATCTAAGGAAGTGGGCAGAGGTCATTCTGCTCAGTCATTAATCTAAGGAAGTGGGCAGAGGTCATTCTGCTCAGTCATTAATCTAAGGAAGTGGGCAGAGGTCATTCTGCTAATGCCATTGACTATGGCTTGATGTATCTGGGTGATCATGTAAAAAAACCACATACTGCAAAGAATGACATTAGAACTTACTTGGTTGGTGGCCGACGGATGCCTCATTGGGGACAACCCTACTTCCTGGGCCCTGCCACTGCTGTGAAGTAGAGGCTGTAGAGACATGGCAAATAGGGTCACTTATAATGTCTTAGTCAACAGTAATCAAATGTCTATTTCAATGTGTGTGTCACATCACTCACCTTCTCCCTGTGCCTCCTGGGCGAGATCTGCTGCATCCTCCACATCTTCACCCGCTCCAGAAGCATCTAGAAAAACAGATTAAGGGATTCAGCTTTGGTGCGACTAGCATGTATGTGTGTGCGGTTACATGAAGAGTCACATACCAGAGGTTCCCGCCTGCGTCGCTGGGTAAGACTGCCTGCCCACGCTGTGCCGCCCCTCCTCTGTGGAAAGGTCCAGGGGCTGGTCGGAGGACCCAACAGAGGAGGGGTAGGACCGTCGCTCTGGAGTTCCACCACCTTCACTTCCAGCTGCAGATTCCTGAAGCACTGGTCGGCCTGTGCGCCTCCGGGTGCGGCGGATTCTGTAATCCATTTCCAACACTAGAAAAGAAAAGCAATTATAAATAAATGCCTACCTTCTGGATTATTTACATCTGGCATGCAATCGCTAGGTACTTACTAGGGAAATGGAGTCCGAAAAACCGCCGCACCCGGAGCATGTTCAGCCGTTTCAGGTCCGACCAATGCTGCATGATCTGAGTGTGGGTGAAGGTGGTGTCCGTCTCACGTTGGATTTGCCAAATGATCTCCAGGGCGACGGTGTGCTTCTCAAAAGAGTTGGGCAGGTAGTCGTACCTGCGCTCCAGCATGGTCTACAAAACACAAAATAAACATACGATTTAGTTAAAACTGCATACAAATACAGTATCTGTCACCAATCGATCATTTGACTAAATGATATTAACAGACACAATTCTAGCCTAATCCAATCCTTGAAGCTGGCCTCAGTGTTGGTTCGCACGTTTCGGCCCTCACGTCGGTTTGCACGGACTTTTAGACACTTTGTAAACAAACCGTTTCTTCCTGCGCTTCCTTAAGGGCTAGGCATGCATTTAGAGGGCAAATCAAAGGCATTAAAGGACACTTACAAGCATGATGATCTCTTCTTGTTGGCGGGTGAAGATTGTGGGTGCCATCTTGCCTCTTGTCTGCAGCAGATAAGTAATGCCCCTGCAGTTTGCACGTCCGTGCGAGCGCGTAAGCGGCAGACCCCGCCAATGTTATTTAAAGGATCCTGGACACACAGCTCATTCTCTTTGAGAGTCTCAACATTATGGCACCCAAAAAAAATATGTCAAAAACAGCAAAGGACGCCAGCACCATCAAAGCGGCAGGAGCCTTGTGCAGGGCCAACAACTCGCTCCAAGATGCCAAAAAGTAAGCTGCAGGCAACCTGCAGTGCTCAGCTGAAGCCTCCTCTAAAAACCAGGCCAAATAAGGAGCCAGCGGCCAAGAGGAAGCCACAGGCCAGCAAGGCAACAACAACGGGCGCCAAAAAAGGTAACAAGAGGGTGCGAAGCCCCAGCCCCCCCAGGTCACCATCACCCCACCCACGTGTCTCCTAAGCCAAGGCTAAAAAAAGGACACACCGGTAAAGAAGCCCCAGCAGCTCTAGCTCGCCATCACCACCACCCGCACGTGGTGAAAAAACTTGCAAGAGCCAAAGGCACCGGCAAACAAGGCCAAGAAGCCCCAGCAGCCCGAGCTCGGAATCACCAACACCCGCACGTGGCCACAAGTCTCATGGCAAGAGGGCAAGGCACCGCCCAAGAAGCCCAAGGTCGCCATCCCCACCCGCACGGATCACCAAATCCTCGGCCAAGAGGGCAAGGCACCGGCCAAGAAGCCAAAGCTGTGGCTCACCCCTGGACCGGCCTACTACCTCCAAGGGGCATGCTTCTTCTAAGGGCCCACAGAGGCACAGGGCCCCAAGCCCGACTTCTTCAACCACACCCTCTCCTCCTCGCCCACATTCTCCACCGGCACAGGTGTCAAGGCACTCCCCATATGCCACATCTACACCTGCGACTTCAGTGGCCCCCCAGCCACGAACACCCAGTCCCTTTTCAAGTCCGGTTCAATCTGCAGCCAGCCAGCAGTCCGTAATTTCACCCCAACACAGCCAGGCCAGAATGTCCCCTGATTTTCCGCCAAACACTGAGGAGCCAGAACCGCAACCAACAGGGCACACATTGGGCAGAGGCCAGTTGAGTGGCAGGTTTGGGGAGGCCCAAACTCTGGCATTGGCTAGTGGCCTCACCTTGTATTATAATGAGCTATATGGGCTACAAGCAAACAGCGCAAAGCCGAAATTTTGGAGGAGCTCACCAGACAGGTCAATGCAGCGGGGGAAGAGATAAAAGATGTGGAGCAGATTCAAAGGAAAATATCGGACCTCAAGTATGCAGCACGGAAGAAAGAAAATAAACGGTGTCATTACAGGTACATATAAACTTTGTGGATTTGTCTTCTTCTTGTATTGCCACCATTTTGCTAAATGTGTACAACTATCTTTTTCAGCTTACAAACTGGCGGAGGATTCCCCACTAAACTGCAATTTACCCGAGCTGAGGAGATGGTGCTGGGCCTGCTACATCCTGTGGCCTTAGAGGGACACTCGGCCCGACAGGACACAGACATTCCGACTATTCCTGCAGGTTAGTAATGTTAGTGTGTATGTGAAATGTGAGCTACGTGTAGTGGAGGTAACAATTTTACAGGGTGTGTTATGTGTGTGGACTCATCATTTGCTAATTTGCTTGCTCATACATGAGTTTTGAGAGTCTTGAGGAACAATATTCAGATTAGCAAAGGACTGCCTGTTATGTATTTAGAGTCAATTACATCCAACACTTCCATCTTTATCTGTAGGCCACTTGGGTTGGAGCTGTTCTTTGGTCTGAAAGACTTGATCTGGGGTGCTTGAAAGGTGGACCTAGAAAGAATGGCAACCAGCATAATCTGATGGCAAATGCTATTTGCAAGCTGAGTGTGATCCCCTAATGGGCTTTTAGGGATGTGTGAAGCCTCAGAACAGCCAGTACATCAATGTTTATTTGGGTTAAGGAGACCAATGTGTATGTAGTTGTTGACTAATACATCTAACAGATAATGGCATTCATACTCAAGGTCAACTTGGTCCATTGGGGGAGTTGCCATTCATGCTTGGCCACGTGTTTTAGTGAACCATATGTGTATTACACATCAGCAATGCATAGTTGTGTGTTAACATGCCTTTTTTTCAACAATGCAGCCCAGCATCATCCCTCGGCTAGTGGGGAATCCTCAGCCAGTTTGACCATGCCGTCAACTTCCGTGCTGCCTCGGACCCATGATCTGATATATTCGGTAAGTTTCTTTTTCTGATTTTGCTTATGCATGTGACTTGCCATGTTTCTTTTTGCGGAATTACAAATGTATTGCCCAAACTGAACCTTTTTTATTTACATCTCCCAACAGACCCACACACTGATGGAGGAAATCCAGGAGCTGCAGGAGGACGGAACCTTCATGGGGCCTTCTGTACAGCCCCCCATGGGACAGAAACTGGCCCAACATGTTTCTCCCACAAATCCTCAGCAGCAGAGTGAAGCTGGCTGCATGCTGCCAGCCCATCGTGGACAGCATGCAGAGACTGAGCCTACAGTCCCCAGTGTTAGCTCTGCTGCTGAGGATTTGCCAAGCAGACCTGTGGCTGTTGGTGGACCTAGAGGCCCTTCATCTGCCCGCCCCACAACCCGGGGAATTGGGAGGCATAGTCAGCTACGTCGGCCAGTTTCCCAGGGGAGGTGCACGCCGATGATGGAGTCAGCATGGCACCATGAGAGGCGGTTATTTTGCCTACAAAATCAAAGAAACCATGAGCATCTTCATGGCCAATTAGAGACATTAAATAACACCTTCAACTCCATGCTGACTGAATTTAGGTCCAACAACAGCCACATGGCCACCTTATCGAATTATTACAGTGCCATGCTTGAGGAAGTTAGAAATAGCAACAGCCACATGGCCATCTTATCTAACAATCTCAGTGCCATGATGGCTGAATTGCGAACTTCCAATAGAAACATGTTGGAACAGTTGCAGATTCTGAATGCCACACAGGCCCAGGTGGGGACCCACCTCCAAGGGCCCCAACCTGGGTTTTATGGGCATCCCCCATTTGAAGGCCTATTTGGCCTGTAACTGCTCCACACGCTTGGCCCTAATTACATTGGTTCTGGCTCCTCCTGTGCCCTATTATATGCATCCTGGGCAGCACTCTGGGGCCGAAGGACGGGCGCCAGCAGCAACGGAAGGAGTGGATAGCCGGAATCACCTGCAAATATTGTAAGCAAAACACATAGATTACACATTACTCCCTAAATTGAATCCCAAAAATGGCCCATCAACATGACTAAGAGGCTAGGTCACATTTGCTAAACAGCATGAGTATACATATTGCACAGGCAAAAAAAAAGCCTAAAAACATCTAATAGATGTGTGAACAATTTAAACATCAAAGATGGCGGATGATGGCCAATCAGCCAGACTGCTAACAGGTATTGGTTTCGGACTGTGCTGCTCAGCATTCTTGGATGTCTTAACTTTTCAGGACCCCGTATCTGCTTTGTTTGAGGCAAAAACAGCTCTAACCCGGCCCCTGCACTTTATCCCGCTCACCTCTACTGAGTAAGTGTAATGCATCTAAGCAAAGATGGCGCAGACCCTATCATAAAGTCAAGAACATAATTTCAGCCGAGTGTGGGGACAAACATTTGGCAAGGCTTTGTTGTTTGAAAAATGTAATGGTTAAAGCGGACCAACACCCAGGGGGGATCGGCCCGGGAATCTATAAGATTCCCGAGCCGATCAGATCCCTCCCCACTGGGCATCCGAAATCGGGATGTCCCGCGGGGTTAAACCCCCCAGGAAGCCCACAATCCTACCTTTTCCACGTCCGCCGCCGCCGCCTCCCGCGCGTCCCTCTAGCAGGGTGCGCTCCCGCGATGGCCGTTTGTGAATGGCCGGCGCGGGTGCGCTCCCTGTAAGAGGGACGCGCGGGAGGCGGCAGCGGACGCGCTCTGCTTGTCCGGCGCTGCCTCTCGCTTGTCCGCCAGCGGGGATTGGCTGCATCGGTCACGTTGGAGCAGGGTGAGGTGAGTTTTCAGGGCAATCTGGGGGGTTTCACACAGCGGGGCACCCCCGATCGGGGTGCCCCACCGAAGTGGACCAAAACCCAGGATAGTCAAAATCCTGGGTGTTGGTCCACTTTAAGGTCGTGTTTCACATGTAAACAAGGTGTTCAAATTGGCATAGTTTCATACATGGAACACAAACTAAATTCATAGACATACATATAAAAAAAATGACGTTATTGGCGTCAACCTACCAAGGAGCCATCCACCGGAAGTTTCCCCAGACTCAAACCGACCGTACAATCCAGATCTTCTCAGAATGTAGGCATCATGGGATGAGCCTGGGACCCCGGCGAGCATACTAAGGAACCGCATGTCCGGGGCCACCACTGCTTGGACATTCAGTGAGTGGCCCATTTTGCGGTTCCTGGGAAAAAATAAAAACAAAAACATTAGCAAGGCAAGGAAAACTAGTGAAACTAATCACAGCCGAAGCAAAACCTCTGGGCCAATACAAATAACACTAACCAAGTACATTAGTACAAGTATTTTGTACACCAAAAAAAAGGATATGTATGTTTAAAAATGTAAAGATTAACTTTGAAGTGTCTATGGAGGGAAGCGCGATTAAGTCTGGTGATCTCGGGGGCGTGGCCAAGATGGTGGCTTGAGCAGTCCACGCTTGCGGGGCTCTGGCAATAAATCCTGACCCACCTCATCCTTAGAAGATTCCCGGGCGGCGGGTGGCTGGCCGGACCCCTGGTGTGCTGCTGGACCGGCTGGCGGAGTCCGGAGCCGGTAACCAGCGCCCATGCCTGCAAGGGAGTGTGGAGGAACTAGTAAGACCTGACTAGCCGAGCGGCCGAGCGGCGGAGGCGCGAGTGTTGCCAGGGCCGCACGAGGAAGTGCGGGAGGCACCGTCCTGTAGTGCAGAGCGACAGGCGAGTGTCCCTGTGGGGAGAAGAGACCCAGCTGGGTAAAGGGTCGAAGGTAGGCTCTGGCGCCATATTGCCCTGCCAAGGGTCGGGACTTAGTAGAGCCCTGTGTGTAGGCCATCCTCGGGCTGGAGCAAGTGCACACGTGTGAGGAGTGGAGGGGAAGAGGGGCTGCAATCAAGCCACAGTAGCGAGGGGTGAGAGGCTATATGCCATCATCAAGTGGTCCATTTAGGCATCAGGAGACCGTCTGATGAGTTATCAGTCAGCATTGATATTTGCTAGGCTGCAATCCTCCTCTAGTGGATCCCACCCACCTGTGTCACCCTCATTACCAGTTATCAGTTAAGGGGCTTCTTCCGCTGCGCAATTTGCTTCCCCCTTCGAGTGGACCCGCTTGCATCATACTCAACACCAGTTGTCAGTTACGCCTGCTGGGACATCTAGCGCTGAGCAATCTGCTGGGAAGCGACAGCCCCATTACCATCCCGCCGGGGCCACCTATGGGCGGCAATAAAAAACGCAAGTCTACCTTCACCTCCTGCAGCACCCAAACGATGGAGGTCCCATGAGGGGCAGGGCAGGAGCCCTCCAATCCTGATACAGTGGCCATCATGGCGGCCATCACCTCATGCCAGAATATCCTAACCACCAAGTTCGACAGCTTGCAAGAGCAATTTAACTATGTCCGCCACGACTTGGATAAGATCCGTGATTGAACGGGAGAGGTGGAAAGAAGAGTTGGAGAGGTGGAGGATAGAATGTCTGCCCAAACGGGGGAGGTGGCTACCCTAAGGAGACAGGTGGCCACGCTGATTGAGAGGGCCGAGGACTCTGAAAACAGAAACCGGAGGAACAATGTTACAATACTGGGCCTTCCGGAGAAATCAGAGGGGCCCTCCCCAGAGCAGTTTATAGAGACTCTCATCCAGGAAGTTTTGGCACCAGTGAACCTGACCAAATTCTTCATCGTGGAGAGGGCACACAGGATCCCCATGAAACCTCTCCCGCCAGGGGCTCCTCCACGTCCACTTATCTTCAAAGTGCTTCACTACAGGGATCAAGACGCCATCCTGTCCGCAGCCAGGCTGAAGGGGTCGGTGACATACAACAATACCCACTTGTCATTTTTCCCGGACTTTACATCGGAGGTCCAGAGGCAGAGGTGTACCTTTAACGGCGTTCGAGAAAGACTCAGGCAGAAAAAGATTAAGTACGCCATGTTGTTTCCGGTGCAACTGAGAGTCCAGGATGGGGAATCAACAAGATTTTTCGTGTCGGCCGACGAGGCTAATAATTGGTTGGACTCCCTCCCTGGGCCCTGATGAGCCGGAGTTGATGCCGGCTGTATTCATTTGCTGGTTTTGTCCTAATGGTCCTCTGCTGGGACTCGCATCACCGGTCGTTTTGGATAAGGACTCCGCTGCCCCTCGCCGGCGCACTGGCGGGTCCGGTTGACCCCATGAGGGTTCTTGGTTACTAGTTTGTTTATAATTTGTTTGAAGTTATGCCGCTACCGCCTGGGTAGCGAACTTATCTGGTGCTGGCGGTTGCTGCTGCCCGTAGCCCTGGGATCCCATTGTCCCCCTACCCTCTACCCCTAAGTTTTCCCACTTTCCTGCACCTTCCCCCCCCTGTTGTCCTGTGGCCTCCCTTAGTCCTCAGTCCCCACTTTATTACCCTGGGAGCCCATGGCGGGTGGTACGCCAGCTGGTAATTGGGAAGGAGACATCCTGTTACTTGGGCCCTGTTGAGTGGGCCTCGCTTTCCCGTAGGCAACTAGTTGTAACCTAAGTTGCATTCGAGGTTTTGTTGGTAGGGGGGGTATGCGAAGCTCACCAAAGTTTGGGATGATAGAGCCGGGTGGGTGTGGGTGGTGGGGGGTTGGGGTAATGCTATGTTGTATATACTGTTTATTTGTTTTATTTGTCCTTTGTCTGTGTGGATGGTTTTCTGGTGTAACGAGGCCGGGGGAGGGGGGATGTACCCTCCTGGAGAGGTTGACGCTTACTATACTAACAAGGGTGATGGAGTGTAGTATTCTTTCCTGGAATGTCCGCGGGCTTAACGATAAGGTCAAGCGGACAATAGTTTTTCAATACATTAAGAGGTACAAACCCCAGGTGGTTGTGCTGCAAGAAAGCCACCTGGTGGGCCAACAAGCTTTGGCACTGAGGCGCCCATGGATCTCGCACTCCTATCACTCCTTGTTCTCATCCTATTCCAGGGGGGTCTCTGTATTAGTCTCTAAAACAACTCCATTTACACTGTACTCTAAGTATGTGGACTCAGATGGTTGTTTTATACTGCTACACGCCAACATGTTTGATGTGGATGTAATTATGGTGGGCCTGTATATTCCTCCGCCAGCAGACATGCAGCTGTTGCAGCGTATCATGGAAAAGGTGATGGATTACCCGTTTGACCCACTGATATTGATCGGGGATTTTAATCTGGTGATGGATAGGACCATGGATAAGATGGGGGGAGGAGGGGGCCCCAAGACCAGACTGGCAACATGGGTAGAAACACTGGGTTTGGTGGAGGTGGAGGCACCCTGGGGTCAGGTTGTATTCTTGTTACTCAGCTACGCACAGAACCTTCTCTAGAACTGACCTGGCCATGGTCTCACTGCAGCTCCTCCCTAGAGTCGGGGCCTGCGACTACCTCTCCAGGGGTGTTTCTGATCACTCTCCTCCATTTCTGACAATTAGGCTGTCCAATGTGGGAAGGAGCTTAGTGGGCTGGGCCCTTAGCCCCCTTTTGGCTGGATCGTGCAGGGTCCAGGAAGAGAATGAGGGGAGCAATGAATTCTTACTGGGAATGTAATTTGCGCAAAACAAGTAGAGAGATAGCTTGGGATGCCTTCAAGGCGGTAACCAGGGGTAGTGCCATCAGTGCCATCAAAGCGGACAGGTTCGAGAGGGGTAAGGAAATAGCCGACCTTGAGAACAAAATGGCCATGGTGGAGGTGGAATATGCGGCTACAGAGGACCAGGAGGTTTACTCAACTTTACGGACCCTAAAGAGAGAATATAATCTTCTTCTGACTGACGCTGCCAAAAAATCCCTACTAGTCAAACAGAGTAACGTCTTTGATAAAGGGGACAAGAATGGGAAAGCCCTGGCTTATTTGGCTGAAGCGGAACAAGTGCCTCATATTATTGCCGCTATTTCTGTAGGGAATGGATCGGTAACAACAGGGGAAGATATAGTGGGTCAATTCCATTCGTACTATGCGGAATTGTATTCTTCCAGGGTGAACTATACTGCAGGGGAGTTAGCTGGATATCTTAATGACATTGACCTCCCAGTTTTATCCCCGGAGGATAGTGAGTCCATGGGTGGCCCCATCACTCTGGAAGAAGTCAGACATGCGATTGACTCTATTCCTAATAGGAAGGCTCCTGGGCCGGATGGGCTGCCAGCCGAATGGTTAAAGCAATTTAGTGAGATTGTTGCTCCAAAGTTGCAGGAGGTATTGAGGGGGTTGGGGGAGATAGGTGGCCTCCCGGACTCCTTCTCGGAGACACACATTGTGCTGATACATAAGGAGGGCAAACCGTCGGACTCGTGTGCATCTTACAGGCCTATATCGTTGTTGAATCAGGATGCAAAGGTTTTGGCGAAAATACTGGCAGCCAGGTTGAACAAGGTTGTACTTCAATTAATTGGACCGGATCAATCTGGTTTCATGCCGGGACGTACCACGCATATAAACCTTCGTAGACTGCTTTACAATCTTCAAATTACTCACGAGAACTGGGGTAGCAGGGTGGTCGTCTCATTGGATAATGAGAAGGCTTTGACTCAGTTGAGTAGCCCTATTTGTGGGAGGTCCTGGCTAGATTCGGGATTCCGGATGCATTTATTAAATATGTGCAGTTGTTGTACCGGGCACCGATGGCCAGGGTGCGAGCTAATGGTGTCTACTCTGACCCTTTCCCTCTGAGTAGGGGCACTAGACAGGGTTGTCCACTCTCGCCACTGCTGTTCGCCCTGGCTATTGAACCCCTGGCGATAATGATCAGGCAGTCAGCTCTTATTGCAGGGTGGAGGGTGGGTGGGATCGACAAGGAAAAAATATCTCTGTATGCCGACGACACACTGGTATACCTGGCGGACGGTCTCGATTTCCTGGATGCCTTGCTTGACACCATGGCGGAATTCGGGAAATTCTCGGGACTGAAAATCAACTGGGATAAATCCAACCTAATGCCGGTGGACGGGGTGGATAGCTTAGTTCTTTCGCCCAGGTCACGTTTGAAAGTGGTCAATCGATTTAAATATCTGGGGATAGTGATCAGCCGACACCCTAGTAAGTTCACTGATTTGAATATTTCTCCTGTGGTGGTGCAGTTAAGGAAGAAGGTACGGCTCTGGGCGAGGCTGCCCCTATCGGTCATGGGCAGAATCAATATTTTTAAAATGATTTTTCTACCTAAATTACTGTACCTGTACCAGGCCTCCCCAGTGCTGCTGCCACAGTCGCATTTCAGGGAGTTGGATGCCACCATATTCAGCTTCATATTGGGCCAGTCATCACTATGGCTAAATAGAGAAATCATGAAAGCCCCGGTGTCAGAGGGGAGGCTGTCGGTCCCGAACATGCTTCTGTACTTTTACGCAGCGCAGCTGGTGTATGCGCACTGGTGGGTATGCCCCCCTAGGGACAATCCGGTGACATCGCTGGAGGTGGCCCTGATGGGTTCAGGAGACAAGGTGTCCAGCCTGGTACATAGAGGCACGAAGGGTGACCCAGTTCCGAAAGGGTGTATGAGGGTGGTATGTCAGGTCTGGGACAGGGTCATCGGGATAGAGGAAGGGACGAGTGGGGTTAAGTCCTTCTCACCATTTACCCCTTTGTGGAACAATCATAAGCTATCAGAGCTGCTGACTATGCAGGATATGAGTTTCTGGGAGAGGCGCGGTGCCCACTTGCTGAGCTAGTTTTACTGTTCTGGGATCCTTATGTCATTTGAGCAGGTGTGTGGGAGGTTCCAGTTGTCCCCAAGAGATTTTTTTCGGTACCTACAACTTAGGCATGCACTGAGGACCCAATTCCCTGGCGAGGGCCCGATGATCGCGGAAGCACTAATAGAGAGCGTGGTCAAGCAGAGCAGCCTAGAGAAACCCACCTCGACTGTATATAAGGCGTTGCAGGGCACCTCGGTTTCCCCCCGGGGGACACTGATAGCGAAGTGGCAGGGGCTGGATCACGGTCTGGATAAAGAGAACTGGGAAGAAGGGACAATATTCACACATCGGTGGTGGAGACAAGAGATAGGTGTATACAGACCAAATGGATCCATCAGGCGTACATCACACCGGTACGGCTGCACAGGATTTATGCTAGGAAGTGTATTTTGCTGAATTGGAAAAACCCAGCGGTCCCATCCCTGTTGGCCTGGAAGAAGCTCATAAACCAGAAACTGTCCATGTATAAACTAACCTATGCTGCTCGTGGGATTCCACAAAAGTTCGATAGGGTCTGGGAGTCTTGGTTGCAGTGCACAGAGACAGTGGCAGATGATACTTGATGGGTGTGAGTGATACTCCGTTAGGCCTTTGCCAACCCGGGATGGAAATTGACTATGGGCCTACAGATGATCTGGCTGGTTGGAGTTTCACCTGGATTGGTGTAGCTGGTGGGAGTTGCCCCCCCCCCTCTTACTTTGGGAATTATGGTTTATGGGGCTACGTGGTGGTATCTCCTCCCTAGGCATGTCTATACATACTGGGGGCTGTCGAGCAGGCCTGTTAATATTGCCGATGGTTTCTTTCCCTTCCCCCTTCCCTTTCCCCATTCGGGTACGAATGGTGTGTGAATGTGTGTCTGGAGTGGATAAGTTGTCCAATTGAATTGTATTGTATGACACTGTAGTGTATTGTAATGTCTTGTCAGTTTATTTTCAAAAGCAAATAAAAACGTATAAAAAAAAAAAAAAGTCTGGTGATCTCGAACAGCTCAATGTCATGCATGCCATCGATGTGCATGCGTCGCCGGTGCAATCTGGTCTTGGCCCTCCGGACAATTTCAATGCCCATGAGCTGCAGATCCTCATGCTCCTCAAATACACTAGAGTCATCCATAGCTGCTAGTCTCGAGGTCAAAATGGTCCCGTAAGGGGATCACAAAGGAAACGGGTTTATAGGGTGGTGGTCCATCGGCAATCAGCTCTTTGAATGAGACGCAAGCCCATAGCAATAACGTAAGTTATCTGAACAAACAAAAAAGATCAGAGTTTGTGGGGAAAATGATCCGAACTGACGCAAATGATCCGATTTGCTTTCGTTCATTGAAAGAGCATATACGCATTTGCCCGAACGTTCGTACAAATAAAAAATGGACGAAAAAAGCAAAAAAAAAAGACAAACACACACAAAAACTTTCACAGGCAGCTACGGAAGTCCAGACGAATGTGTCTCTGAATCGAGCCTAATGTGTGCCAAACAAATAACTAGTTTTTCAAAGCCCAAGAGGGCCTAATGCAAGGTTTGCCACGTATCTAGTGAATCAATGCCCCAAATGGTCTAATGCAAGGTGTGCAAACAAGTAACTAGCTTATCAAACCCCAGAAGGGTCTAATGCAAGGTCTGCCCAGAAGTAACTAATTAATCAAAGCCCAAGACCATCTAATGCAAGATGTATTAACAAGTAAACAGTTTATTAAAGCCCAAAAGGGTCTAATGCAAGGTATGCCAAGTAATTAGTTTATTAGAGCTCAAGAGGGTCTAATGCAATGTGTGCCAACACTTAACTAGTGTATCAAAGCCCCAAAGTGTCCAATGCAATAAGTGGCAAGTATAGTCCCAAGGCCCTGGCAAGTTACCAGCCCCTGTCTCCTTCAAAGGGCATGAAAGAAGATTTTATGGTGATTTCCCCTATGCCCCTCCTCTTCATAGCGACACACAGTCACATGGTACTCACTAAAGTCACCAGAGGCCTCTATTTATATCAAAAGAATTCCCTCTTTTATGGCCCGGCATTTCCTCAGCAGGTATAAGAACCTTTTTAAAATAAATCAGGATGACCTTTCGTCATATAGAGTGCTGGTAAGATAAGGCAAGTATATTGTAATTTATTTGACCACTGTAAGCACACATTATAAGTAATACAAATATAGTTGCAATGTTTTTCTGCTCTGACTAACCATAACCACCTTCTGTGCGCAAGAGAGTATTCTAAAAAAAAGGGAGATTAAGCAAATGTAAGCAGGGAAATCAAAACAAGACAGCAATGAAACAACACCAATAATAACTAGTATTATTATTATTATTATTGAAGCGGACCTTCACCCTGAATAAGAGTCTATCTTATATGTTTCCCACACCCTGTACATACAGATTGCCCACATTAAAATCATCCTACCTGCATCTACTGCATTTTATGAGTCTTTAAACATCCAAGATGGCGGCTCATGGAACATCAGGCAGCCTGCAAACAGGAAGTACCTTCTAACTGTGCTGCTCTGCATGCTGGGATTGCTGACCTTTTCCTGACCCGAGCTCTGCTCTGTCTGAGCAAAGCACAGCTATAACCCCGCTCACTGCACTTTATCCCGCTCTCCTGGTGGCGCCCGTATCCTAAAGTCCTGAACAGAGTTGCAGCCCAGTGGGGGAAATAATAATAAGTAAGGGACTAAAAACTTAAAATATATTAATTTTAAATGCTGGGGAATCATTTTATAAGGGTTTGGGCTTTTCAATAAATCATGGTGACGGTCCGGTTTAATCCCTAATAATTTATTGCCATGAATTATATTAAAAATATATCTATTTACATGCCTTTTATGTTCTCTTTACAGGAAGCCTATATAAAAAACTCCTTATTCAGGACTGCACTAGCAATAATGTTGTTTGTTTAGACCTTAGTCAGTCATTTAACTTGGTATACAGTAACACAAAGAGTACCAGCGAAGCAGAGACCTAAAAAGCTAATGATACAGCACCTGCATTCCCCTGACACCATCAACTAAAATGCTTGCCTTTGCTGGATGAAAATAAAAATGTCAGCTCAATTTCTTACAGTATTTACTTTGCCTGTTAGATCATGTTAAACAGATTTGCTAATAAAGTACATTTGTAGACCCAAAAGAGTAATAGTTCCACTATTTAAAGAAAGTGAGTGAGGAGGCAAATCTAGTATATATTTTGTTAAAGAGACTTAAAATAAAAGTCCACATTCAATGGCTTTCTGAAAGTTTATATTATTTTGTGCCAAACAAAATGATGTCTTCAATGTGTAGAGCTTACCTAGCCCACCCATATTTTTTCTTAGGTTTGCAAAGGTATGCTGGGAAGCAGTGCGGTCCCTTTAAGAAAGGTTCCCCATAACTGACCTGTGCTGCCTCTGGGAGCGGACCAGTATGGGGCCAATGAGATTCTGGAGGGAAGTGACAAGGGGAAGAGGTCCATTCCTCCTCTCTTTTACCAGAGCTGGATGAGCTAATTTTGTTTGTCTTTTCTCTAATGTAAATATTAATGTATTGAATGACGCACGAAATAAAATAGGGAAAGTTTTCAGTAACAGATTTAGTTAAAGTATTTATTTTACAAATATTTTCATATATACATATTTAATTTTCATATGTATAGAAGAGTTAAATAGCAGCAAATCCACCCAAAAATCACGCCTGACATCATTATGACATCACAGGGTCATTGCACAGGGGACATTCCCCTTGCCAACATTAATATTAATAAAATACAAAAAACAGGTGCCCACAGTGCCTCAGTGTAATATTGACACCCCCCCCCAGGCACAGAGGCACAGAGGCACAGAGCAGCATAATTTGTGCCTGCTCTTGTGATGTCACTGTCGCCAGTTGTCCTGCAACCAGTACGCCATGCTCGCCTGTCAGGGGGGATCACATGTGCCAGGCCAAGTGTTCAGTCTACCCAGCAACAGGTGACATCAGTGAGCTCATTCGTTGGATTGGTAGGCGGGTGCTAGTGCTCCTCCTGTATTGCAACGACAGGCCCGTGCTCACCGGCTCAATAGCAAGGCACATACGTCTGTCAGAAGGACCAGTATTATGTGTGCCCAGCTTCAGCTCCGGGTGCACGCTGCACTCGACAGTGTGACCCAGGGCAACAGTTAGAGCCCCACTGGGCTCAAGGAGTCTGTGGGTGCCTGTTTTTTGTATTTTGTTAATATCAATGTTGGCAAGGGGAATGAACCCTGAGCAATGACCCAATGATATCATAATGACATCAGGTGTGATTTTCTGGTGGATTTGCTGCTATTTAACCCTTCTATGGTGGTATGATATGCTTAGTGGTCTGTCCCTGAGGAAGGTGGGAGACACCACCCCGAAACATTGGACAAAGGGACCCATGGATTTTTATGCCTTTATGAATGGACACTGTATTATGGCATGGTTTTAATATAAGCTAATGAAGAAAGATTTGGAGTGCTGGCCTTTCCTTTTTGCATGTTAATGTGGTGCCACCGCTGGCCACTGCACCCGGACTGGATAACAGGGTAAGAGTGCATCTGTTATAACAATGTGGATTATGTCTCGGCATTAACAGCTTGTACCTACCAGTATTTAGAATTTGGACTGAACTGACTGAGGCTGCCAGGCAACCTAGATTTGCATACAAAGACACGTTTTTTTCAACCAGATGTAGAATCAAACCATTCTTTCTCCCTCTAACCCGACAGTATTTGGAAAAGACAAAGACTTGGTTAACATGAAAAAGACTGATCTGGAATACCAACGGATAAAAAAGATACCATGGGAGGTTAGGATTAAAAACCAACCCACCATTGGGAGAAATAAACCTGAATTTTGCAAGAGATGGTGCGAGGTCTTGAACCAAAACTCACTTAACTACATGTTACTGGTTATTGAGGAGGTGAGACCCCAGTTGTGTCAAGTAAATTGGAAAATTAATACCCTGGAACTGCATGTTAAAGAAAACCTTACTGAGACTTCTAAAATACTTGTAAATGAGGATTTACAGAAACTTGAAAAAGAAGTAACTGCAGATAGACTGAAATAACAGAGTGTAAAAGAGAAAAATTCAAACAAGTGTGCCATGACTATACGTAGAACTGGGGTCTATCCTTGGCTGTCGGGCCAGGATTATTCACAGCGTGAATATAGAAGAACGATTAGAGCTCTTCAGAGATTACACTGGTAGTTGTTCCAAAAATCAGAGGGTGACCTTTTTCATCGAGCCGCCGACACAAACAAACCAGGAGGCGCGGACGTCGAATCAAACGCAGCTGGGATGACCCTGCGATCATCCTTCAAGAAACCCCAGTGATGAATTTGTCATCCAGACCACTCACAACGGACGACGTAAGCTTGTTGAGCAGGGGTTTATCCTTTTATCATACTTCACACTTTGATAGGTCCAAATTTGATGTGGAGTTGTTTAAACAGGAGAGAAGAATGAAGCTTAAACAATTCTTCTCAGAGAGAGATGAAGGTCAGAGGGTGATCGAGGGTGAACCAAATCAAACTGAAGAGTCTGTTTCTTCCACCTGGTCATTTTGGATCATTTGACAGCTATATTAAAGCCATCCAGGCTGACATGATACAGGCTGCTAGCAGTAAGCAACACTAGTAACCTAAAGAAGGATGAACTTCTAGCTCTAAAAAGCTTGAGAGATGACAATAGTGTTATTATAAAGCCTGTGAACAAAGACGGTGCTATTGTAGCTATGGAATATAGCGCTTGCTGAAAGGGCATCCTTATACTGTGAATGAATATGTGACCATGGGGCTTAACAATAGATAAATCACTGAAAAAATTGCTAATTTTAATAATATTGAATTTCCCAGTGACACCAGTCATCTATGGCCTACCGAAAGTGCACAAGCACTTGAACCTCCTGAAATACAGACCTATAGTGGCAGGAACTCGGCCACACCACACAGTGGTTGGACTTCTATTTACAGCCCTATGTGAAGAAATGACCTTCTTATTTGCAAGACTCCTTTCCGCAATGGGCATATCGGGCCTGATGCAGAGCCTCCTCTGAACTGCCCTTAAAACCTTCCAATTGTCCGGGGCTCCCGTTTGAATCGTGGCTCAAATGTGATGCAGAGCCTCCGTCGGAATGGCTCCCTAACTGATCCGTCAATTTCACTTTACTCGGAAAGCTTTTTTTGCTCTCTCGGGTGCCTTCAATTTGATCGGGGATCCCGTTCACGTTCACACGGGCGGCCTGTTTTTCCCTGATTTTTCCTGCCTTTTTGAACGTACCTGCTTGGTTTCCGTTGTATTTGACCTTCCATTTTGGTGGTTTTAGCAAGTATACTTACATCTCCATGGCTCTTCAGTTGCCAATCTGGCTACACGCAAGCGCACATCCCTAAACCGCCATTGGAATATGCATATGGCACCAACTGCCAATTTGACACATATATATATATATTTCTGTTAAATTTTTAGTGTTCCTTTTTCCTTGCCATTAATGCATACCTTAATTCTTTCTGATTGTTTTTGATTTATTGTCCCATATCTAAACCTTTTGTGTCATGTAAATGTGTGATGATGTTGTGTGATTGTACATTTGCAGGAAAGACAACACACCAAATCTTTTTATTTGTTTTTAATTCAAACGTTGTTTTTATTTTTTATTTGGATTTGGATTTTTCATATTTTTTTTTTTTTTGCCAAAACTAAAAAACAATTAAAATTTTAATGCAAAATAAAAAACATTAGGCCTCGGGGTCTTGTGCCTGTGGTTTTCTAGTATCTGTGAATGATAAACAACCTTAGTTTAGCATTGTTTTTATGGTTTGGTTGGGCGTGTTTTTTTGGGGGCACTTTTTAAACCGGACCTTCAGCGTGATTTAATGAAAAGCCCAAACTCTTAAAAAACGATTCCGCAGCATCATCTGTTAAAAAAAGATACAAGGACCCACCATTAATCCACAAAATACATTAACAAGTTTCCTGGCCTAACTAAAGTCACTTTATTAACCTCTTGCTGCCTCACATTGCCCTAGTTCTTCTATCTGCATGTAGCCTAGTTTGTAGCTGCGTACATGGGTTAAACTAAGGTGGGCTGGTATGTAACGTGACAAACTAAGTTGTTTCAGACTATTCTTGCACGTTTTTTTTTATTATAAGGAATGTGTGCGCGCACATAAACGCACGCTCGCATACACACATCCATTATGATGTCGTCCTGCTCCTGTGTAAAGATGGCATAGCTCCTGGTATAGCTCTGACGTTCCCCCGCAGTGACGTGTAGGACATCCCAAATTGGAATGCCCCAGAGACATGATGCCTGTAACCCAACCCTGGATTTCTTCACACTCCAAAGGGCTGGGTTACATGGGTTTTGGCCTGCTTTAAAACATCATGACCAAATCAGGTTAGGATGGAATAACCCACCTCCTTTACATTATTATTAAAGTAACACAGGTTCCCCACATAAAGCAGAACAAAACCCAGAGCAGCCACTGGTCTTCCCCCTGGAAATCCCAGATCAGGATGCCCCACTGTGTGAAACCCTTTTTACTGAGACTTTACTCAGAAATGGCAGACTCCCTCTCTTAAAGCGGAACAAGCCATGATTAGTTTATTGACCTTTGTAGGCGTATATTGTAGTGCCCCCCCAGTCTGATCAAGACAACGGAACCTCATCTTCAAGAGACCAAAGGCTCGCTCCACCACAGAGCGAGTCCTCCTGGGGGCAGTATTGTAGGGCTCCTCTGCCTGTGAAGATGGGTGCAGGATTGGGGTCAGCAGCCAGGGGAGCAAAGGATAGCCAGAGTCTCCCCTCCAAAAACAAAAGAAAAAATAAAAAAAGGTGTGCATTGCAACAATAGAAAAGAGGGACAAATAGGTGAGCGGGGTAGGGTTGGAGTAAAGGACATTTGTAATGAGCCTACATGCACATCCAACCTGTACACTCATTAAAAAAGTCTGGGGAATACTACTTACATAAGAGGGCAAGAACATGACGCAATAGGGTTCGATCACTTAACCCATTTAATTTAAAGTTAAAAAATTAGGCAAAAAATATACTAACAAAAAATTACCAAATAGTGTGTTAAGGGAAAAAAAAATAAAAGACAGGGTGGGCAACCAATACAAGTTTCATACACATACCCAGTAAGGCGGGTGAGCTCAAA
This sequence comes from Gastrophryne carolinensis, assembly GCA_027917425.1. NCBI lineage: Eukaryota > Metazoa > Chordata > Amphibia > Anura > Microhylidae > Gastrophryne > Gastrophryne carolinensis. The sequence continues at coordinate 129,396,912 of CM051242.1, forward strand.
TAGGTGCAGCCTGGTTTCTGCCATACTCAGCAGGACAAGACCGCGGAGCTGGCGCCGCTGATGTGCTCCAACAGAGGACTGCATATTATTGCCCGAGTGCAAATACAGCTGCTCTGACTTGCCGTAAGTGAAGGCTCGGCGGCCCCGTTTCATTAGGGTGATTTCAATCGGAAAACAAGGCTCTGCATCACTGAAAAAAACGGAACAATGAGCGAGGCGTCCGTTTTGCCGGGAAACAGCCTCGTGCGAGCCGACAATCGGAAAGGCGGCTGAGCGCACACCTGAGCGCATAAACGCACACTAAAATCAACTTAGCACCCTTTCCTGACCCGATCAAAGCCCAAAACCAACGGGAAAACGCACGGGAGAAGTGAACGGGGAGGCTCTGCATCAAGCCAATCATCCCTGTACACTAAGACTATAGAAGGTGACTACATATACTTCCTTCTGAGTATAGGTGCACTTTAAGTTTGACTACTGACTACCTACTACCAGAAAATGATTGGGACAGCTCTAGGAAGCACAGCTGCACCATCATTTGCTAATTTGTTTGTGGCATACCTCGAGGAGAAGTATATTTACTAGTCACCCATGTTCGTTGAAAAAGTAGTTTTTTGGGGGTGTTACATAGATTACATGATGGTTGTATGGCAAGGGGGAAAAGACGAATTCAAACAGTTTTCGACTTCGACAATTTAATCCTTAATCCAATAAGAACTACAATAAGAACAGAAATCTAAAGGATGTTTTAGTGAAAGCAGATCCGGACAAGAAATACCAAAAGATTCCCATCAAACTGTCATCCAGAACCGGGTGCTTTAGATGCAACAATTGCAATGTATGCAACTTTTTGATTCTGGGGTCAGAGTTCCTTCAACCACATTCAGGATAGAAGTTTAGAGTCAGAGGAGTATATAACTATGCTAAGGATTTCTTATTTACTTAAGTGGCCTTGTGGACTTATGTGGGTGAATGTTAGGACCATCTAAGAGACAGTTCCAAGAACACCGCAGTGATATTTGAACCAGCATTGACAAGCACAGCAGAGGTGGAAAAAATTATGAGAAACCAGTTGTGGCCCATTTTGTATGTTGTCGACACCAAATCAAAGAACTTAGAGGAATGATCATAGAACATGCAGCTACAGCCTTGAGGGGAGGACACTGGAACTTGCACTTGCAAAGAGAGACATTTCGGAAGTATCATGCAACCCAGAGGACTGAATATCTCCTTTGTATTTTCACATTTTCTTGGAGACGCTGATATGTGTAGTAGGATCCCTGTTCTTTCTGACATGTTCTCTTCTTTTCATGTTTCATTTTTTTCTCCCTTTCTTTTCTCCTCCTCCTGCAACTTCCCTGTGGGGACTTTTTTTCCCATCCTTTTTTCTCAATTCCTCTTGTCTCTTCTTCTCTTTCAGATATTTTTTTCCTTTGCTTTCTATTCCTTTCTTTTTTCTTTTCTGTCACTTACCCTTTCCGTTTTCTCTGTTGCTGGGTAGACTGAAAACAACCCATCCCAGCATATGTGATCTCCCCTGACGGGGAGGGGTGGTATACTCGGTTGTAGGGCAACCCAACCACCGCAAATAGTGGCAGTGACAGCGCAAGAGTGGGCAGAATTATGCCACTCTGTGCCTAGGGGGGTCGATATTATATTGAGGCACTGAGTTGGTGTTTTTTGTGTTTTGTTAATGTCAATGAGCCGGTGACACATTCTAAAATCAGTAAACCACATAAAGCTCTGAAAACCTTTGCTACCCATTAAAACAGGAGTGTTTCTATGAAGACTGGGCTGTTGATCTTGCTGTAGAATAGCAGAGCTCTGACTGGCTGAGCCCACATAGATTAGGAAGATGCCCTTCATGTCTACAAGATGTGATCAGCAGCTGGACACACATATTGGACAAAATATTGTTTTCTAGGTGGTATCACTATATATTAAAGTCACTGTCCAGACATACACTAACTTCCTCCCACTATTTTCCCAATGGGAACAGTATAACATGAGCCCTTTCCAAGCATCTAAAAATGTCAGATCATACAATATGTTACCACCTTATGTATTCTATCTCTGGGTTGTTGTTGAGCTGGGAAGGGCATGTCATGGTGCAGCTTTATGAGCCTTGAGCATGTTATGCTTTGGTCAGAGACAGCTGCCGGACAACTGTTGCTTTCTCTGACTGAATAGAGGGGCAAATTGCAGAAAGTAAAAAAGAGGCACATGGGACAGGTGTCAGGTGAGCTGCTTGCTGCCTAATGTTTGCTGTTGGGTTTACAGTCTCTAAAAAAATATGCCTTTGTATACATATGTAATCAGAAATAGCCATTCATTTTTTAATTGAATTTGTGGGCATAGTCACAATTTAAACACTTATTTTATATCGCAGTCTTGACTGGAAAGTTTGTCAGTTGTGATATAGTTGTTTATTTGTTTTTTGTAATTTAGTATAAGATATAAGATAGCAAATGTTGCATCCATGCAGTATTTTAAATCCTCATTATACATTGCAAATACCTCTTCACTAGAAGGTGTAGATGTAATTTAAAAATAAGGTTTTCTTCTTCCTTTCATCCAGAACGTAATGCTTTTCTTGCAAATAAATGTCTTGAGTACATGTAATTTATTTTTACAAGCTGTGCACTTCTGCACCTTTCTTGCTTGCTTTGCAGTTGTGTAGTAATCTGACCACTCAGTTCTAAATACCCTGGTCCCTCAGGCACTTTATAGGATTATACTGACATGGTGGCAGGATCTGAGCCTCATTTAGGCTTTTTACACTATAGTATTAAATTATTTCAAGAAAAAAGCTAATGCATGCATACTTGTTTACAGTATTTTGAAGTCTCATACTGTATGTGGATTGATGAATTAAGACTGCAGAAAACAGGATGTTATTTGACCACCCAGGCACAAGAAACAGAAAAAAATAAAACAAAGTTTTACTATCACTTTAAAAGTCTAAAAAAAGGTCCAGGTCTTATAAGTGAAGTGACACACAAAGATAGATTTCTCAACTTTTGCGGAGATCATCAAATATAAAGACACCTATGTGGGTCACCCTCCAATAGAGATGAGCACATTTTACACAAATTTGATAAGTCTGATTCTCCAAAATGTCCCCAAAATATGTTTTGATATAAGCTGATTCTGAACCAAGAGAAGAGAACCTGATTTATCAAGCGTCACTGCTAGGGTTTGGGCAAACCTGATCCACAAAGTTCGGGTTCGTAATCAAACTTTACATTTTCTGGTCCCCGAGCACGGATTTCAAATAAAAATATGTGCACACATTTGGTCCTCAGCCTTAACCCAGAAGAAGGCTGCACAGCCAATCAGTCTTTTCCTTTCCTTCCCACCATTGGCCTGGTGGGACACAGGACCCTGCGGTATAAATGGCACACCGCCGCTGCTTTCTTTGCAAGTTAGATAGGGAGAGGGGCTGTGGCTAAGGGACAGAGGGATTTATCATTTTTACAAACAAAAGTTTCTGGAGTGATGGCAAGAAAAGTAGGGTGTCAGTACTCTGTAATAGCCTCTCGATGTCAGTATTCTGATGGCACTGTAGCAGTATCAGTACTCTGTAATAGCCTCTCAGTGTCAGTACTCTGATAGCACTGCAGCAGTGTGTCATGTGCTTGGAGACGGAGCACTGCGGGTGGAGGATGCGCACCTTGCACCTTTCCCTGAAAGTAAGCTTTCTAGACTTACCCAGCTTGTTAAAGTGAGCTCGTCTTTCTGGAAGTAATCCCCTGAAGAATTCTTAGGGTGCACAGGGTTTTCCTAAAAAAATGTATAAAAAAGCAGAACAAAAAACATGTTCTGCTAAAATATCAATATGCAAACAAGAAAAACAAGCTAAATCTGAAAGCGCAAGGTCCCCCGAACAGAACAATATCCAACATGCATAGCTACTTCTAACTCTTTTAACTGCAAGGCTACTTGAAATTTTGTCACCCTCTGTTAACAGGTCATTTTTCACCAATTTGCGCTATGTTTAACTGTGATTTTTGCAGCAGTTTCCAGGAAAATTATAGTTATATTTAAAAATAAAATTATAGAGTTTATACTTCTGTGTTTGTATTTTTTCTACTGTTTTGCTACAACCCACAAAGCCAAATGGCCCTGTGCTCTTCTGCCCCCTTGGGCTTTGGGGAGGCAGGTAATTAAGTGGGTGGTGTATCTTTTCGGACCCCCAGACAAGGCCCAGACAGGGCAGGGGGGTGGGGCAATAGGTGTGAGCAAAGTTGCAAAGTTGGTGTTCATAAAGCAGTTACATGAGCCAGAGTCCACAATGGCAGAAACCTCAAGGGGTCCTTTCGGCAGCTGAAAAGAGACAGGAAGGGATAAATAAGTCCCTGGCAATGGTAATGAAGGTGTTCCAAGTACAAATCGAGCAGGATGGAACACTCAGCTCTGAAGTGGCTGGCTGCTGTAGAGGCATAGATGCTGAGTCTGCCTGCGAGTACTCTCTTCAGATGAGAGCCCAGAATGGACTACACCCAGCTGCATAGACTCATTTTCAAGCGATGTGGTATCAGGTTTGGAGTCAGCCAACCCTGCAGATGAGGCAGAAAAGCTAGCAAAACCCATCTCTTGACTCCGCTCACAGCAATCAATCTGGATGGATAACTGTAAGATCCTCCAGAGATTTAGGGACCTCAATCCTCACCTGCTCATCCTTTATGAAGTCTGTCAGACCCTTCCAGAACTGGAACCTTAGGGACGGGTCATTCCAGTCAGAGTTCAGAGCCAGACAGCGAAACTAGAATATTTAATCCTCCACCGGCCTATGACCTTGACAAAGGTTGATCAGGAAGGTCTCAGAAGAAGCATGATGGGTAGGAACATCATATAAGACTGCTAGAGCTTTAAAGAAAGACTCCAAAGACCCCAGAACTGGATCATTTTTCTCCAAGAGCCGCTGGGCCCACTCCTGAGGGCCTCTCTGAAAAAAGGATATAACAGCCTGGACCTTCAGGATGCCACTTGGGTAGGACCTAAATTGCAGATCAAAAACGAGGTGTCAGCTGTTTCAGAAGGCATGAAACTACCGTCTGACCCCTGAAAAGTTATCTGGCAAAGAAAGTCGAGGTTCAGGTTGATTAGATGCCAGTACAGGATCAGAGACAGGAGGCACTGCAGGCATCTCAGGGGGCAAAGGCACAGAAGCAGATTCAAGTGAGGTGACTCGACCTTGAAGATGGCTGTAACTTTAAATTTATTCATGACCTTTATTAATGCAGACATCTGCTGGGTCAACTGACTAAAAGCATCTGCAGGGTCCCCACTAGTGCTCATTATGGTCAGATGGAGCTGGTGGAGGATTCTGGCTCCCACTGCTGTGAGTTGCACATGCGGACTAATGCCCAAAACCCAAGAACGAAAAGGCAGGAACGGAATTGAAGGACCACCACAAGTGAGGATAGATTTGCTGCTTGGGTGGTCCCAGGTCGCTTCCCAGGGAGAAAAGGGCCTGGACAGGCAGCAGTGGTTTCTGGATGGAGACAAACAGATAGATACCATGACTACCATGAAAGTGGGTCATAGGAACTGTAGCAAGTCCAAAGGCCAAGCCAGAAAGGTTGGGTATCAGGCAGAGGTGCAGAGGCAAACAAAGCAGTGGTCATACATGGAAGTAGCAGTCCAAGGGTTAATCCAAAAGGAATGGTTAGAGGGCAAGCTGAGTAAAAACCCCAAGTCCAAAGGGATAACCCAAGAGGCATAGTCGAGAAACGAGCTGAGGTCCAACCAGGGTTCCTAGAGACTAAACTAGAGAGAATCTCCTGGCACCATCTTGCTGTCCAGGATTTCCTTATAAAGGCCTAGGTGTGCTTTGATTGGATGTTAACATCAGCTGACATGGTAGATGCATCAGCTGAGCTGGAAGGCAAATGCTGACAGATGCATCTGTGTCTAAACTATTACCTGACCGACTCCCTGCTGAAGCAATCACGTGTGCTGATTGGCACCTCTATGTTAGTGCTAATTTATACAAATAGTTGAAGGCACCTCTGTGTTAGTGCTAATGTATGCCAATAGTTGAAGGCACCTGTGTGTTATTGCCCACATATACCAACAGTTGAAGGCACCTCTGCGTCAGTGCCCACGTATACCAAAAGTTAAAGGCACCTTTGTGTTTGTGCCCACTTATACCAAAAGTTAAAGGCACAGGTGTGTTTGTGCCCACTTATACCAATAGTTGAAGACACCTCTGTATTAGTGCCCACTTATACCAATAGTTGAAGACACCTCTGTGTTAGCTCCTACTTATACCAATAGTTGAAGGCACCTCTGTGTTAGTGCTAATTTATACTAGTAGTTGAAGGCATCTCAATGAGTGAATGAATCTGAATGAGTATTCAACAGTTAAGGTGCATTTTCCCACGATTATTTTTTATTTGTCAACTTCAGGCCGCAGTAACTGCAGGTATCTAACAATGCAGAAAGCAGCAAATTAGTGACAGTGACATGTCCATGGTGCTACTGCTGGCAACGGAACTGGTGCTGCAGGAAGAGGAGGTGCTTCATCCTTCCTCTGGTGTAAGCAGGCACCAGGGTATGAAGCACATTTTTGTAGGCCTCAATACTTCTGGCAGAGTGGTGAGGCCAGAACAAGTTGAGACAGTCATAGATTATATGGCACGTAGTAGTACCCATTCCACTTCTGCAGGGAGTGTTAAACCCTCCACCTCATCCCCCTTAAGATCAGCAAGGCCGTCTCAGACACAAGTCACGGAGTCAATAATGCTCTATGATGACATTGCTAGCTGGCAAACAGCCACCTACTCCTGCCCCAGTTGCAGAACGAAGATCCCCATATGCCCAACATCTAGAGATGGGTGAGCCAGAATCGCTAAGTCCAGGTTCGTACTGACCTAAAGGATACAGCCGTCAAAGCTGCGGGAACTCAGCCGCTACCACTGTCTCCCCAATGACAAGGCTACCTGTTTCCCCCAAAGGAAGGATGTGGAACCACCACCACCCCCAGCAACAGCACCACCACCAACCCTGCCATCAACAAGCCAGTCCACACCATCCCAGGGAAGCGTTCAGCTTTCCATCCCGCAAACTTTGGAGAGAAAGCGGAAGTTGGGCCCATCCCACCCATGGGCCCTGGCCCTGAATGTGAGCATTTCCAAATTTCTGTCCTTTGAATTGCTCCCATTCTGTCTGGCGGAGTCAAACAGTTCTCACAACAGTGGCTGCCCTAGGCCAAGGAAGAGCAGCAAGTCACTAATGCAGCAGGGGCACAGGCACCACCTGACAGGGGAGGGTGAGCATGGCCACAATGTGGAAGAATGTATTCCATTGTCCCCCCATATTCACCACCTTTGGATATGGCCTGTAGTACCAAGAGGCAGACTTGCGTGGTGGATGACTACCTGTCCATGCACCTGGTACTGAGCGATGACTCCTCCCCATTCAATTTCAAGGTTGCAAAATTGGACACGTTGCCAGAGCTTTCCCTCTATGCCTTGTAGGTGCTGGCCTGCCCTGCAGCAAGTGTCTTATGAGAACGTGTATTCAGGAACACAGGGGGTGTCATCTTTGACAGGAGGATCCGCCTATTCACAAGCAACGTGGACATGCTTACATTCCTTAAGATGAACAGGACATAGATCTCCATCTTTTCTGCTTACAATGCCACATCACCTCCACTTCCTCCACCCCCCCTCCGAACCTGACACCTGTAAAAATGTATTATTTGTATATATATATTTACTTATTTATGTACATATTTATCGATGAATTTATGTATGTATCATATTTCTATAATGTTTTCTTTTATTATTTTGAGTACTTTCCCTAGCCCATGTTGTGCCAAGCTATTATCCAGGTGCTCCCTACCCCCAATTTGGCCTCCAACCCCCGTAAAAAATGTTTAATTTTTTTAATGTATTTCTTTAATTTAATTGCTTACCCCAACTGATTTTGTACAGGGCATTCACCCTGGTGTTCCCCTTAATTTGCAGTCAGAAGTAAATAAATGTGGTGTGCAGCACCTAAAAGTTGGCAGTACAGTGTGGAGCTCATTGGCGCGTTATAATCACCATTTTGGTCCAACAGATGATGTCATAGGCCGTCCAATACCTAGTGTGTCAATCAAAGCTGATTAGCTAACATTGGACGTGGTGGCTTGCAGTGCCATTCTGACAAAATAGCAGTGCCAAAAAAGAAAGAGATACTCTTCTTAAATAAGGTTCTAAATATATTTCAGAACCTATTTAAAGAGTATGTAGTGTTTGTAGTGTAAAGTATGTGCCTGTCCACATGGACGACGTTTGGGGTGTATGACCTGTGTGGTTACGCAGGGCACCATACCCAAACCATCCATGAGGGGGCAGCAGGCAACACCATTCAAACATTCTTTTACATAGAACACTCTCAGCTGGCTCACAATGTCTCTCTTTTGTATATTTCTTAAGTTCTTCTACTTGCTTTTCTGTTTCCCTTTCATATGATCCCTCCGTCTTTATTTTTCCATATTCTTTCTTTTTATCTCTATTTCAATTAGGCTGGGGTAACTTGGGTGAGGGGTCAAGTGGGGAAGGAGATGGGGGAGGCAGGAATTGAATGGGAGTGTTGGTAAAGGTAGCAGCCCAGACTGTCCCAAAGCAATGTGGCGCACCAGGGATTTGCCTGGGTCTCCCTATGGCCAGTCCACCCCTGACCTCCAGCAACACTGACAGCTGATTGGGAGCAGTATAACCTAGTGCCCATTGTTGGGGTCACCCTGAATAAGCATCAGTCTTATTCTGAAGGATATAGGGGCTCCTATGCCCCTATGTAGGTGCTGAATCGGTTTGGTGATATTTAGGACACAAAGTTACATTTAAGTGTCACCTACCTATGAACGATTTTGAGAGATAAGTGACATTATTTCCAAATCTGTAAACAAATCTACTTCATTCAGAAAAATGTTGCGCAAATGTGCGTGCAGATCCCCCCATTGCCAAGCCCAATCAGGCACATGGATTTTAAAATATATTCAGTTACAGGGGGTCTCCAAACTCTGTGTACACGTAAAGATGGAATGGGCTATCAAAATACCTAGTTTACAGTTTTCAATGAATAATGTTTGATGGAAGATGGAATAGGTCTGTTTTGTCAATATTTCAATAAGATATACATTTTGTACATTTAGTAGCGTAACTAAATGTGCCAGGGCCTTGGTGTGAACATTAAACGTACATTTCAAGGATCATACAGTAACATTTTTTTCTAATTTTTGACTTTTACATTTTTTAATGGGATGCAGCTTGACAACAAAAGACAGAAACAGCAGAGACAAATCCTTCCTCTAAATGATGCCAAGTGAGCACAAATATGATAAATAAGGTGAAGGAGCAACAGTCATGGGGCCCTCTGACCTCCTGGGCCCCTGTGCGGTTGCACTCCCTGCACCCTCTCAAGTTACACCCCTGCATCTTGCCAAGTTTTAATCTGATTGACAACTTATTTATTTAACTGCCCTTATAGTATTCCATGAAAATTTGGACTATATTCAAGCTTTATTTCAGAATAAAGCAAGGGTTAAATTAAAGGTACAGTACAGTCAGGAAAAACTATAAATAATCACATTGATTTCTTTGCAGATGATCTGTTCTAGTCCAGGTGATTAAAACGTAATGGATCATGGAACCGGCTCCTTTGGCGAGTAGCTTTTCCTCTGACCAGGAGCCGCAGTGTTGAATGGTTATCCCGCCAACCCAAAGCATCACTAACAGTCATTAGCTATGCCTGCTCCAGTAATTGCAATGTAGCAGGTTGGCCATGCTGTGGCATACCCCTTCCATTGCAGCCCATTGGGTAGATATGGTCAGTCACTGTGGATGACGGAGTGGGGGGGAGTATATGAAACTGCATAGCAGGAAGGCTGTGATCCTTGATCTTGGGAACCTGAGTAGGATGAATCAGCTGCGGGGGACAAAGTGTGAGTAATTGTAAAGAAGTTGTAAGCAAGTTAAAGGTGTAAATATTATCTTAAACTTTCACAACTCCTTCAATTTGCAATGTAAAGGAAAGTTAACCACCAACATATGAACAATTTTACTTGAAATTGTTTATCCCCATATTTTTTGTATTGCTCATTTATATATTTATACAAGTTAATCATATCTGCCCTTAATCATCTCCTCTAACAAAAACAGATTTGATTCCTGTAAAAACTAAGATCCTTTATTCCTCTTATCAGTTTGGTGGCTCTGCTTTGTACCCTTTCCAAAATCAAGGCGTCCTTTCTATTAAAGGGTGCTCAGAAGTAGCATATTCCAGTGAGAGTGCACCAGTGTCTTGTAAAGAGGCAATCTCTGACCCATGATTCTATTCCTCTTTTTTTTTTTGCACAATTTTGGTAACCTTAGAAGCAGCTGCTTGGCATAGCATGCTGTTATTTAGCCTGTGGTCTACCAGTACCCCCAGATCCTTCTCAGCTAGTGACTCCCAGGTTTACTCCCCCCGAGGACATGTGTGACCTGCAGACCTGTCCACATGTGCCCCCTCAGAGCCATCTAATGAGGCTCCTGGCTTGCTGTGGGGGAAGTGGGAGGGGGGAAATAAAACTGATGTGTAAAAGTAGTTAAATAAGGGCACAGTAAGGATGTGCAGTTGCATGGAGAGTGATATAGAAGGGGCATCTAGATGTGATAGTGGTATCTTGTAGGGACTTTGCTGTCATTGATTGTACAACATCACCCCTGGTGAAATCTTTGGCACAATAATGTGGTAAAATCATTTTTTTTACAATAATTGTATGTTTAGAATTGGTGGGGGCTTAGATGGGTTTAGTATTGGAAACATGGTTAAGATGTGGGCATGATGGGAGAGGGCTATAAATAAGGTTATATCGTATGCCGCCGCACACCAATCGAGCGTAGGAGAGGGGGTGCACGGTTAGCGGTGACACAGCAAATCCAGAAATCGAGAGAAAACCAGCACTCCAGTAGTAAGCACAAATAGAACTATATTAGTGAGTTTCAATCCAATCCAACGTTTCGGGGGTTACAGCAGGCCCCCTTCATCAGGGTCAACACACAACGTTGTGTGTTGACCCTGATGAAGGGGGCCTGCTGTAACTCCCGAACCCCCGAAACGTTGGATTGGATTGAAACTCACTAACATAGTTCTATTTGTGCTTACTACTGGAGTGCTGGTTTTCTCTCGATTTCTGGCTATAAATAAGGGACTTATATATTCAGAGAGGTAAGACAATCGGCAAGTGCATTGTTAGCATGTGGGCATTGTTACATATGAATGAAGAGTCTATTCATTGTGGCCCACGACCAGGTTGTCAAAAGCTTGTCAAAAGGTTGAGCATCCCTGTTCTATATCATTTATAAACAGGTTAAATAATAGTGGGCCCAGCTTTGAACCCTGGGGTACACCGCTTACAACTGGTAACCATTCAGAGTAGGTATAATTAATTACAACTCTCTGCACATGATCCTTCAGCCAGTTTTCAATCCAGTCACAAACTGTATTTTCTAACCCCAAAAATCTAAATTTCCCCAATAAGCGTCTATGGGGGACAGTGTTGAATGTTTTTGTAAAATCAAAAAAACCTACATCTACAGCCGCCCCTCTGTCCAGGCTTCTACTGACCTCCTCATAGAAGCCAATCAGGTTGGTCTGGCAGTCTCTGTCCTTAGTAAAACCATGCTGGCTGTCATAGTTACATAATACTGTATGTAGTCTCGTGAGAGTCCCTCTGATTTTGTTTTCTTTGAGTTTATACATTTAAAGAAACATTTAGGGTTGGCTTTCTTTGGTCACATCTCCTTCATTTGGGGATTTTTGCCAGTATTATTTCTTGTTTACATGCTTTATTTACTGTTTTATACTTTTCAAAGTTTACTGCTTAGAGCTCTGATTTTTAATTTTTAAATGTCCTTATTACCCATTTAACTGCTGGTGACAGCCAGGAGCGATTTACTTTGAGTCACTTACACTTGTTACCCATAGGACGAACTTTTGATATTTTGGTACTCACGCTTGATTTAAAGCACTCCCATTTGGCATATGCATCCTTATTCCTTAACAAATGCTTACTGTCTTTGCCCTGAAGTTCAGCCTTGAACCTGGGGAAGTTGGCCTTTTCAAAATGTAATGTTTTTGTCCTCCCAGCCAAGAGACGTTTTTTACAATTCATATTGAATTCAACTATATCGTGGTCACTGTTACCATAATTTTAATGAACTGTTACAGTCCCTACCAGGTCATCATCATTTGATATTACCAGATCCAAAAGAGCATATCCCCTGTCTCCACCAAATGGGTCATAAAGTTATCTTGTAGCAAGCTGAGACTTGCTCTACCACTTGCAGTTGAAGCGGATCCATGGCTATAGTCAATAAGTAGGTAGTTGAAATCTCCCCATTATCACCGCTATACCTGCCTGTTCTGCCTGCTTTATCTGTTTATGCAGCTGGCCCTCTATTTCCACAGTTATGTTGGGGGTTTATAGATTACACCAAAATACATTTTAACTTTGTTTTCAATGCCTCTGTCCATCTTCCAGATGGTCCCGACCAACCGCTGGGAGCCGATGCTCTCCGCAACATGCACATACCCTGAATCCAGTCGGCAAAGTCAGTGGGATTTGGGGTAAAGTATCTTTGTTTTTCTTCACTTGTGCAGGATCACTATTTGGAGGGGACAGGGCAGTTAAGTTTTATTTTCAGAAAGGGGCTGGAGTGGCACTTTAAAATTCCTCTACCTCCTCTAGTATCCTCTTACCCAGCACAGCAGCCAGGGCTGTTTTTAGGGGAGGGCGAGCAAGGCGATCGCCCTGGGTGCCAATGTCATTAGGGGTGCCTTTATCCCAGCCATCATGTTTTCTGCAGATGAGTTAGGGCCACTATTAGTAGTACAGGCCATAAGATGGGTTCACCCATATTGGGGTCAGTCATGGGAAGGGGGTATTGCCTGATGCTATGGTAGAGACACAGCGTTGAGCATTGTACATACCAGTAGCAGCACAATAGGACGGATGAAGAGGGGGCAGAATGTTTTCTTTCCTGCAATTTTGCCTAGAAACTACCCTAATAACAGCCCCACTTTCATTCAGGTGCAAATGATCTATAGAATACAGTCTGTACCCCAGTGAAAAGTCAGCCCAGTGCTCTAGGACCCCAAATCCTTCTGCTCTGCACCAGGGCTCTAGAAGTGGTTTTCTGAATATGCTTTTATAAATGCAGACTGAAAATGTGTCAAACCACAGCTATGGCTACAAAATATGAAGGTTTCCCATTTTTTCTTATTATGATACATTCCTGCTATGGTAAGGTGACGCTCTCATATATACACCAGATACATGCAGCTTCAGCACCATGTCTTTTCTAATTTGCCTCTCACATTAGGCAATGTTCAAGTCTTTGGAGATGGTGTTTGTTTAAACATTTTGTATCTGTAAATGTGCTGAGAATCTTCTAATTAAACTTCTCTAGTTTTCTACGGAGACCAGGCAATAATGTTTTAATAAGTAGTGCATTCATTGAAAGGCATAAATCATGCATATTGTTTTTACTTAATAGTATCAGGGAGCTTATAAAATCTTCAAGAAGTGCAAATGGTTGTCAGAGATTATTGGGCCTGCCTTAATTTGGAAGGCTACAGGGTTTTGTTTGAGTTTCTACATGTTATATGTACTTTTATTTTTTCTCATTATTACCATACTTATTTATTTTGAACTACAGTAACCGATGATCTGTGTGTATGGCTGGTAAAATTCACCTGATTAATATTTAGACTGTAGAAATATTATAGGTGAGCTGGGCACCTAATGAAAATGTGCTTACACTGGCAACGGTCTGTTATTTCCTTTAACCCCTTAAACACCAAGCCCACAGAATCTATGTGGCTTCTTCTCCTACCATTAAGCACCAGCCACGTAGATTCTAAGTGCCTTGTGATTCTATGTGTATTGCACTGCTTCTCACAGACCCCTCCCCACAGAGAAGGGCCTCACTCCGCCAGTATAAAAGGCCCCTTCCTGCAGTGGGAGTGAGCGGAGAGCCTGGATGGAGCGGGGGAAGCCAGGAGCAGAGCAGATCGGTGTCCTTTGTCCTGCTCCTGGCTTTAGCAGCTCACTTATGGTTGAAGACAGCAGCAGTGAGGCAGCTTAGGACAGCACCCAGCCATGGAAGGAGGTAAGTAATATATATATATATATATATATATATATATATATATATATAATAACTTTATAGGATGTGTGTGTGTGTGTTTTTCACTTAACCCTTTGTGAACCGAAAAGGGGTCATTGAGACCAGTTCAAAGGGCAAGAGTGGGCGGCAAGTCACCTGCCAGCAAGCAGGTGACTTGTCAAAGCCCCCCACCAAATTACCAGCATTCCCCAAGGCCAAGGGGGTGCAGAAGAGCTTGATGTCTTTGTGGGCTATGTGGACTGGTAGTCTTCAGGGCCTGGTGCCTCAGCTTGTTTTGCTGCAGACCAGCAACTCAGTTGTTGGAATCAAGGGGTGATGCAAGTGAACAGAGTCACAGGTGGAGAACAGGTAAGTAGACTTACAAGCTCGAAACAAGTAAGCAGAGTCACATGCTGCGAATAGGTAGGCATGTCATAGGCTGGGAACAGGTGAGCAAATGAACAGGCTGGGAACATAAACGCATAAGATATACAGCTGAGAACATATGACACCAACTCACATTTTCAGCTGAGCTCTCAATGTGGGTATTTCACAAATCCCTGGGTGGTCCTGTGGTGGTCGCAAACTTGGGAAAGGGGCAGCAGAATGCAGACAGTAGACAGTACAGAAGAAAAATGACAGCAAGTAGCGGAAGGCCTAAGCTCAGTACAGACTATGAAGGGCCTGGGCAGCGAACTGAAGGCTTAGGCCTGATAGCAGGACGAAGAGCAACAAGGATCTGAGAGGGCTGTTCATAGAAAAAAGGACACTAATGCAAAGTGATGCAATGATCCAGCGTGGACGTGGGGTTGCACACATACCTTTTTGGGGAAGACAGAGCAGGGAATTGCAAACTCCTGTGATAGGGCAGGGAACATCAAACAGAGAACCCAGGGGAGAGCCGGATACACTCACCAGTCAAACACATACACTACAGCTGGTGGCCCAACAAGAGCAGTGAACATGGTATGACAAAAGACTACAAATTGCTGGTTCAAGGCCCCGTCAATATCTGTCCTCAATGTCCAATTGCTCCAGTGTCTGAACGGGGATGTCAGACCCCTGTTTGTGACAATACCAATATGCTATCCATTCTGGAATTGTGGGGCTTCAGTGTAGTGTGGCTATGTAACACCTAATAACTAACCGATATGGCTGACTTTGCAGCACCTAAATAACTACAGCAGTTGGGCTGCGTGTTGTCTAGATGTGGGAGAGTCCATGTGCCATTGAGGCACAACAAACAAACCTGCCTGCAGTAATGAGGGCTCCCTCCAGCTGCAGAGCTTTCCTGCTCAATGAATTCTTTATCCAATGCTGCCCCTTTTCCCCAGTCTACATGATTAGGGCACTCAGTGTTTCGATATACTGGCAATAAGGAATACATCGGGTCGGCCAGGGCCAACGCTTGGCCCAGGCATCCTAGGCAACTGCCTAGGGACCGCCCCCCAGGAAGGGCTCCCAGGATACATCTACAACTCCCTTATTTTAGCAGCAGTGAGGGCCCTGTGATCAACTGGGACCCCAGCGCTCACAGAGGACACCCCCCCCAGCGAGAGAATGACTTGAGAGCAGCACAACTCCAGCCCACTAAAAGTGGTCCCACAGCATTCCCAGTATATTTCACGCTCACGCTCCCAATGCCCCATCCATCTCCATTCTCAGTGTTTACCTAAACAGCTTCAGCAAAAAGTTGGTGACACAGACTGACAGGCACTTTGCAGGTTACACTGTGAGATTTCATCTCAATCCTATAATTCACCTCCTTATTTTTCACATTTCCTACTTTATCGCTTTTTCACATTCCCTTATTCTTTTTCCCTTTTCCATGTTCTTTTTCTCTTTTCTGTGTCTACTCCTTCTTTCACTGTTTTCCACATTCCATTTCTCCTCCCACTCTTTTCAACACTCCCTCTTTTCGCTCTTTTCCACATTCCCTCCCTTCTCTCTACTCCACATCTCATCCTTTCCCTCCTCTCCAAATGCCCTCTTTTCATTCTATTCCATATTCCCTCCTTTCTCTCTATTCCACATGCCCTCCTTTCACTCCTCTGCACATTCCCTTCTTGCTCTCTCTATTCCACATTCCTTCCTTAACCTCCTGTCCACATTCCCTCCTTGCTCTTTTTTTTCCAGATTCCCTTCTCTCCACATTCCCCCTTTCTCTCTATTTCACTTAGCAAGAAAAAAAAATGAAATTGCCACACTATTTATACACAACTAATGAAACCCCATTGAAATTTATGGGAGAGCATTACAGAGCATCAAGTACTACATGGCGCTTCCGAACCTAGAGCGCTGGAGCTATATGCCGAGCCGCCTGGATTAATACATGTGACGCTACATGGCGCTGTTAGAGGCGCTCACCAGATTCGCTTTCTTAAATGTGGTTATGCGTACAGTACCCGGCTACGAAGCACTACCTGGCGCTGTCTGTTCTTAAATAACCCCTTAAATTGCTGGACTTCAACAAAATGGAGCCTGCAATAAAGACCAAATTAGAATATTAATATACATAACAAATTATGGTCATCACAATATAACTACATCCAGCTCCTAAACCATCACGCGCACCATCACAGCCGCAGCACAGCCGGCAGTGGAGAACACGCACACTGCCACAGCATCAGCACCACTATAGGGGAACCTCCACCCATTCTATGCATACCTAGGCAGACAGAGGGCTACTGGAATATTGCATATTGATTTAAAGGAAATGTGTTTTCTTCCAGAGAACGATGAGATTAAAAGTCTGTAGCCTATAGTAAAATTCTTCCTCTTCTGCCTTCTGGCTCCATGCTGCCCCACTGCCCACCATCTCCTTGACCCCTGGCTTGACCCTTGAACATTCTCTTGTTTATCCCCTTGGAACCCCGATTTGGAAGGACTGTCATTCCCGTGTAGGACCTCATCCACCCTGTAAGTCTGCATCCTTTGTGCTATCTAAGTCTTGGGGACAACCATGTCCGGAGAGGCTTATCCAGCCACCCGGCAAATGGGCATGTCTATAGACAGAAGCGGAGATTGGGGGTTGCGGACTCACCTGAAGGCGGGTGCCCCATGGGGCCTGACATACAGTTTTTTATGTGACTAGTTGGACTCCCAAAGTGTTTGGTAGCTCATCTCTAGCCAGAACATTGCTGCTATTCCATATTTTGCCTAACTGAACAGAATTGTTAATATTTGTGTCTGATCAAATCTGAAGATCTCTATTAGAGACCCAATAGCATTACTAGTGAACTATAGTGGCTGAACTGAGCTGTAATAAAAAATAAGATATAACATAATTTTCTCCCTGCTGTCCAGATATCATATGGCTGTGTGGTGTAGAAGTGAGGCGGCTTTAGCTGTTGCACAATATGAACAGTAAGCAAACTGTCCAGAGTGTATGGAAGTGAGAAGGTAAGGAAGCCTACTATAAGAGTTTTAAAGTATCTAAAGTTTGGAAATAACAGCGCCCTATGGTCTATTTAGAATAATTTGGCATCTTTTCAGCATACCCTGAAGGGACCTGCTGTTTCGATGTTCGTGAAAAAATATACATAACTGTTTCAAAATGTCATGTATGTCATCTGTAAAAATGCTATATCCCAGGTAACTGTGATTTTTGTTGAGAGGCTGGAAAAAAACATTTTTAGTGCACTTTCTTGTGTGTTAAAATAAAAAAGCTCACTGACATGTAGGTTGCAATTCACACCACAAGGCACAACGCTGATGCACACATCTTTGCTAAATAACAAGCATGACCTCCGTAGTCATTAAGACTTATCACGTGAGCATCCACTGCTGACATTCTATGGACAGTAAATGATCATTTGCATACCAGGGACCAAGCTGAAGAGATGATGCCATGGCCTGCACATGTGCTCTGGGATCACTGCAAAGGGGAATTTTACAGCAATCCCTGGGATAGATCAGGCCATACCAAATCTGGATTCCTCAAAAAAGAGGGAGATCATTGGCCCTAGTGTTTTATAGACACTAGGCCAGTGATTGTGCCTCTTCAAAACAAACTCATCACGAAATATTGTAATGATTACCAACAGATTGAAAATATGTCCCTGTGAAAAAGCCCAAAGCTCACTGCAGCTAATTACTATCATAATCACCATAAAACTATGCCCATTTAGTTTTGTGCATGCTATGCAAATTCTGGTAATTGCATTACAGTTTACAGCTTTTAAAGACATTATTTGTGATGAACTATTTAAAAACTCAAGAGAGGCTAGTGAAGTCTGCAGTATTTTAGGTAGAATATCATAAAAGACATGCATTTACTGCATGTCATTGAAGTGGGTACAAGACAAATCTGCTATACTGATTGGGCTGCCTTTATTTTATCAGTTGTTAAAATAATATTATATTGTTTTACTCATTAGAGAATCTGCTGTTGAATGTTTTAGGAGAGACACTTGGTAGTTATACCCCTAAAATGTCTGTTAAATCTATTTTAAGTTCCATACACATTCCCCAATTGTGTGAAACCCCCAGGATTGCCAGATCCACTCCACCGCTTCCACTAGCCCTTGCTGCATTTTGACACCCCAGCTCCATCCTCCAGTATAACTCTAGCTAGGGGGGCACCCATGCCAGGTCTGGATGGCTGGCATGGACATAGCCACAGCTAGGGGGCGGCAATGAGGCCTGTGGATCTTGCTCAATTCAAATTTCCTTGCTGCTCTGTGAGTCCATGTGAAAATGTGAATGTAATGAGGACAGAGGATTGGCCGAGAGGCCTGCACCTGTAATGTGGGAAAAAAAAGGGTGAGTCTGTAGGGGATACACACACAGCTGGCCATCCCAAATCAGGAAGCCCCCCAAGAGAGGGACAAGTACACTCTTTAAGGTCACTCTTCAGACTACTAATGCTATATGCAAGGAAATGTTTATGTTTGGTCAATCTGCTAAATCTGGCCTCAGCATCAGATGGAGGGCCTTTGAAAAGTGTATCCAGGAGAAAGGACTTATTTGTTAACTATAAACACCTAAGGCTGCCGTCCTTCAGTAGCTAGGATATTCTAATTTACAACCAGCTGGAACCACTCAAAGGTGTAAACCAGTTTGGGGACCCTGGATCCAGGTTAAGCAAATAAATCTGTATAATCTACTATTGCAACAATTTGTTCCAATGATTTATTTATCACCTGATCATTTATTTGATGTTAATGTGTTCTGTTATTATTTTTAATTAAATTACAAAACTATAAATATAACTTTTAAAAAAGGTGCACAGCTGCAAGAGTTATGTCTTGTGGTTGATGACTACCATGATGGGGTTGGCAGCTGATTTTGATGGCATTTTAAAGTGAATATTAATGTGTAACAAAAATTTGTCCTCAGGTTGCTGACCTTCTCGTTAGCATGTTTTTATGTTAGCAAATTTGTGTATTTGGAAGCAGTTTTTTACAACCTGCATTTAGATAATAATAGCAACCATACACCATGTTTTGTACACAGCGATCGACAAGAAGAAAGGAAGAAGCCCTGTACACACACTGAGTCAATTAGATAGAGAGGCTGATTCACTATTAACGGCAGGTATCGGCACATGAGCGCCTGTATAGCGGCGCTTAGAGCGACCGCCAGTAGACGCTGTAAGTGGGTATCGGGCGCTGTAACAGAGCGCCTCAGTTGCTGCAGTAACCTGGCCAGCATTGATGAATGTGATGTGTGTTGGGCGTTCTAACACCAGTACAGCGCTGCAGCGAGCAAAAGGTAGCACCAACTCAGTGTGTTCGACTCTCAGCGCTCCACACTATACTAATCATAAAAGGACACACACAGAGCGCTGGCGCCCTAATTCTGGTCGCTATAGCATAGAGTGCCAGACGATGTGTGATTAAAGTCTGTTTTTGAACACATATACACCTGTAACAAAGCGAAAACACATGGAATGGCATTGTTTTACCAATGTGACAATAACACTTTAAAAGTGTTTGTTTGCGGGCCAGTTGTCAAACATGCTGTTTAAACACAAGCAAATGAATTGAAATGTATGGGAGAGTGACAAATAGATAAAGAGATTCCGGCACAACAAAAATATTATACTGTCAAAACTGGATGCTGGCTGAGGGAGAGCCTACTGCCCGAAGACTGGGCGTGTCAAAATACTAAGAAAAGAAATGGACTGCCAGCACAGGCCACAATAGCTCACCCCTATATGAGTCAGCCGCACTACAGTAAATATATTAAAGATAAATTATTTTATTATATTTGATTGTACAGAAAGCCAAGACAAAGGACATACATCTTAAAAACATTTAAAAAGATATCTGCAGAGATGATGGACCTATTAGACTACTGGACACCGAATTTAAAATATGATACATAGAATAAATACCGAGGATGCCAACTATGCCTTGAAAACTCCCCCACAAAAGTACAAGTGCAAAGGAGAAAATTAAATAAATTGTGCCATGAAAAAACTAAATCAAAAGCGACTAATTGTGCAAAAGAGCAAGACTGCCCCGTTCCAGCGCTGTCTCCGGGCGCTTGGCCGCTGTCGCAGCTCCCGCTCGGCGGCCGCGCCGTGCGGCGGCGGCTGGTGCGTCCTCAGGCACGGCCGTCCTCCCTCCTCGCCCCCGCTCTTCCTCCTCTCGTGCTCGCGTGCGTGCGCGAGCACGTTCCTCCTATGGAAGTTCACATAGAGCCTGCTGGCTCAGTCAGGAGGGGAACCCCTCCCTCTCCTCTGTCATTGGGCCTTGAGCCCTGGGGATCACACTTTGGAGTTACCTGAGCGGATCATTGAAGTACCCAGAGCGTGACATTATAACAGGCCCATTTCATGGATGACCTGGTACAGCAAGTGCAGGCTATGGCCACTGCTATCAATCAACTAGCCCAGAGAGTGGCCAATCATACCTGCATCCGCTGTATCACCTCAGGTTCCGGAACCGAAGTCCCGTTACCGGATACATTTTTTGGAGACCGAGCCGGATTCTCCAATTTCAAGAATTCTTGTGAGCTCTATTTTAAGTTGCGGCCCTTATCTTCGGGCACTGAGACCCAACGGGTGGGATTAATTATCTCTCTTTTGCAAGGAGACCCCCAGTCATGGGCCTTTAGCCTGCCTCCCGAAGATACTGCCCTGCACTCCGTCTCATCTTTTTTCTTGGCTATGGGTGTGCTTTATGCTGATCCACAGCTGAAAACAGGCTTCGGGCCTTAAAGCAAGGTCGGAATTCTGCCAAAGACTACAGTGCAGAGTTCCGGCAGTGGGCAGTGGAGTCCAGATGGAATGACCCAGCCCTTTGTAGCCAGTTTCGTATGGGACTTTCAGAAAGTATCAAGGATGCTTTGGTTAATTTCCCTACACCAGCAGATCTAGACCAACTCATGCAGGTCTCCATCAAAATAGATTGGCGACTTAGGGAAAGAGCCAGGGAAAGGGTTAGAACTTCCTTGTCCTTTAAGCCAGCTCAGACCCCCAACCCATCATCTTCCCTAGGGGTAAACACACCCTCTTCCTCTCAGGAGGAACCCATGCAGATCGGTAGAGCTCGTCTTACCCAGGACGAAAAGCAGCGAAGGCGTTCCATGGGTCTTTGCTTGTATTGTGGGTGTCCGGGACATTTCGCTAGGTCCTGTCCAAATAAGGGATACAAGGCGGGAAACTTTCTCGCCTAGATCAGGGGGAGAGTGCTGATCTAGGTGAGTCGGTAAATTACTCTCATTTGAACAAAATGTTAATCCCCATAGAGCTTTCCTGGGGTCCTTCCAAACAGGCAGTATCCGCTTTTATCGATAGTGGAGCTGCGGGCAATTTCCTGGATCGGAGCATGATTTCCATCCTGGGAATTCCGCTGGTACCCCTTGAGAAATCTCTACAGGTTCTGGCCATAAATGGGAAGGCCATCCAGGGAGGTCCGGTCTGTACTAAGACCCCTCCTCTCAATTTAATTGTCGGTTCCTCCCACTCGGAGTACACCAAGTTCTTGGTTTTTGATTGTCCGGAGACCCCAGTAGTTCTGGGATACCCATGGTTAAAACTCCACAACCCCATTTTAGATTGGCAGACTGGGGACTTAGTTAGGTGGAGTAATTTCTGTAAGACATATTGTTTCTCCACTGCCCTTAGAAGTGCTCAGATGCAGCCCCAGGGGTTGCCTCAGCCTTATGCAGATTGGTCTGATGTTTTTTCTGAGCGTTCTGCAGATACCCTTCCCCCACACAGGGCCTATGACTGCCCCCATTGACCTGCTTCCTGGAACTATCCCTCCTAGAGGGAAAATATATAATCTAACCCGGTCGGAGGAGCAGGCAATGAAGGAGTACATCTCCGAGAATCTGAGTAAGGGGTTCATCCGTCCTTCAACATCACCTGCGGGAGCTGGTTTCTTTTTTGTGGAGAAGAAGGATGGTGGTTTAAGACCTTGCATTGATTACAGGGCTTTGAATAAAATCACTGTGAAAAAACGTTATCCCCTTCCCTTGTTTGGGGATTTATTTAATCAAGTAGTAGGTGCTCGGGTTTTCAGACCTTAAGGGAACCTACAACTTGATTCATAATCGGCAAGGAGATGAGTGGAAGACGGCTTTTAATGTTAAAGATGGTCATTATGAATATTTAGTCATGCCTTTTGGCCTTTGTAATGCTGCTGCAGTCTTCCAAGACTTTGTTTTATTATGTGGGTAGATTCATGGTGATTTATTTGGATGATATCCTCATTTTCTCTAATACCTTGTCCGAACATAGGCAACATGTGAAAATGGTCCTTCAAAAGTTGAGAGAGAATAACCTGTATGCCAACATTTCTAAATGTATGTTTGAGGTCACCACCGTTCCCTTCTTGGGTTATATTATTTCTAGCCAGGGTTTGGAGATGGATGCGGGAAAGGTTTCGGCGGTGCGGGATTGGGTACAACCCAAAACTTTAAAGGAATTACAGCGTTTTTTAGGTTTCGCTAATTTCTATCGGCGCTTTATTAAGGGCTTTTCCAACATTGTTGCTCCTCTCACCAACCTTACCCGCAAGGGCGCTTTCACTGTAAACTGGTCAGGCTTTTACTTCGGCGCCAGTTTTAGTTCCCCCTGACATCGATAAACCCTTTATTATTGAAGTAGATGCGTCCGAGTTGGGTGTGGGGGCAGTTTTGTCGCAATACTCTGGTCATCCTGAACGTTTGCATCCCTGCGCCTACTTCTCTCGGAAATTTAGTACGGCGGAACAAAACTATGATGTTGGAAACAGGGAGTTATTGGCGGTTAATCTGGTCTTTGATGAATGGCGTCATTGGTTAGAAGGTTCTTTGCTTCCGATCACGGTCTACACCGATCACAAAAACATTGAGTATATTAGTTCAGCTAAGAGACTGAACTCTCGTCAGGCTCGTTGGGCATTATTTTTTTCGCGCTTTAATTTTATTATTACATTTAAGCCAGGAGTTAAAAATTCTAAAGCGGATGCTCTGTCCCGCATGTTTGGTGATTGCAAGGATCGGAGTGAGGTGAACCTATTTTACCTTTGGGTTGTGTGATTGGGGCTTTGCTTCCTGACCTCGCTAATGCCTTGGCGCCATTTCAAAATGAATCCCCTGTAGATATACCTTTAGGGTGTCAGTTTGTACCGCCGCATCTGCGTCCTGATGTAATCCATGAGTTTCATGATGCCAAAACTGCTGGTCATCTGGGAAATCGTAAGACTTTCATTTTAGCCCGACGCCACGTATGGTGGCCTACTATGCGACGTGATATTACTTCCTTTATCGACGCATGTTCTGTTTGTGCGCGAAGTAAAGGGGTACACAAGGCCTCTAGTGGGTGTTTGATCCCACTTGAGATTCCTAAAGAACCATGGACTCATATCTCTATGGATTTTATTGTAGATTTGCCTCCCGCACATGCCAACACTGTGATTTGGGTGGTCGTCGACCGTTTCAGTAAGATGGCACATTTTATTCTTTTATCTAAACTACCCTCGGCTCCTGAGCTTTCGCGATTATTTATCTCGCATATTTTCCGTCTCCATGGCATTCCGTCTAATGTAGTTTCCGATCGGGGTGTGCAATTTACGTCACGCTTTTGGAAGAATTTCTGTTCACGTTTGGGGATTCAGATTTCTTTGTCTTCCGAATACCATCCCCAAACTAATGGGCAGACTGAAAGAACTAATCAAAGTTTAGAACAATACTTAAGATGTTACATTTATGATGCTCAAGAGCAATGGTCAGAATCTATTGATTTCGCTGAGTTCGCGTATAATAATGCGCCGAGTGAAAGTACGAAGATGTCTCCATTCTTTTGTAATTTTAGAAAAAACCCTAGAGCTTCTTCCCTCTCTGGGTCACCTTCCGATTTACCGGCATTGGAAGAGTGGCTTCAGGAATGGAAAGATATCTGGGCACGTGTCCAGGAGAATTTAGAGACTACACGTTTAAGGTATAAGAAATTCGCCGATCGTCACAGGTCTCAGGAACCTCTCCTTCAGATTGGGGACCTCGTTTGGGTTTCCACTAAGAACATTGCTCTCCGGCAGCCTTCTAGTAAATTGGGTCCTAAATTTATTGGTCCTTTCCCCATTATCAGGAAGCTCAATAATGTAACCTTCAAAGTCCAGCTCCCTCCGACTATGAAAATCCACAACTCTTTTCATGTGTTGCTGTTAAAACCAGCTAAGAGCTCTCCTTCTCTTGGTCCAGCTCCAATTTTAGTGGATAATCAGCAGGAATATGAAGTAAACAAGATCCTGGATTTGCGGAGAGTTCGCAATTCGCTACAGTATTTGATTGATTGGGTTGGCTACGGTCCTGAGGAGAGGTGCTGGGTTACTGCTAGAGATGTCCACGCCAGGGCTCTTGTAAAAAGGTTTCATTGGGACAATCCAGGGAAACCCGGTGAGGGTCCGGAGGCCCCTCATGAAGGAGGGGGTAGTGTCAGCAACCGCTTACCTGGGCCCCGTTCCAGCGCTGTCTCCGGGCGCCTGGCCGCTGTCGCAGCTCCCGCTCGGCGGCCGTGCGGCGGCGGCTAGTGCGTCCTCAGGCACGTCCGTCCTCCCTCCTCGCCCCGCTCTTCCTCCTCTTGTGCTCGCGCGCGTGCGCGAGCACGTTCCTCCTATGCCCTCCGGCGGCGCTGCTGTCCGCGCGTCCGCCGGAGGAATTTCACATAGAGCCTGCTGGCCCTCCCTCTCCTCTGTCATTGGGCCTTGCGCCCTGGGGATCACACTTTGGGCCTATGAGCCCAGATAGGGACAGCCTAGTTTAGCCCAGGTAGGGATAGGTGCACTCCCCTAAACTCCTCTGGCCAATCCTAACAGCTATCCCGTGTTGCACCAATCACGTTCTGGTCCCTCTTTCTCCAATCATGTCTGTCCCTATAAAAGGATAGTCCAGCATTCACTCAGGGCCTGTTATAGCGCCTAGTACCTAGTCTATCTAGCTTGTCTCTTGTGATTGATCTGAACTCCCGTTGCCGACCACCGCCTGTATTTGACCATCCTTGATCTGAACTCCAGTTGCCGACCACCGCCTGTATTTGACCATCCTTGATCTGAACTCCCGTTGCCAACCACCGCCTGTATTTGACCATCCTTGATCTGAACTCCCTTTGCCGACCACCGCCTGTATTTGACCATCCTTGATCTGAACTCCCGTTGCCGACCACCGCCTGTATTTGACCATCCTTGATCTGAACTTCTGCTGCCGACCTCAGCTCTGATCATCGACCACGATTTGTCTACTCCTATTGTACCGCTGCCATCTCAGAACTCCCGTTGCCGACCCTTAGGCTGTTTGGACTTCCGTTATACGCTCCAGCTATTGGGCTCTCTCAATACCGCTCCCAGCCACGGGTTCTCCAGACCTCCGAACAGTAAGCCTACATCCTTTGAGCCATTGAAGTCCTGGGGGCAACCGATCCCGGGCAGGCATATTCTGCGTCCCGGCAAGCGGGGGCTCCTACAGGTGAAGCTGGCTGCGGAGATTGGGGGTTGAGGGCTTACCTGGAGGGCTGGAGTTACCTGAGCGGATCATTGAAGTACCCAGAGCGTGACAAAGACTGTGCAAAATCCGCAAGAGGGATCCATCATGCCTGATGAAGTGGCATTAGGACGTTGCCATGCAACGCGTCGGTGGTGCTGGCCTGCGGAGCTCTAAAGTGGACCTAGACCCATCTATCCGGCAATGCTTATTGTGATAGCCTTATAGTGCGTATTATTATCTTGTCTACCATTGTTGCCATATATGCCTTGACCCCTTGCCATCTCTTCTTGTTTTCTTATAATCTTGCACAAATTGCACATAGCACCTTCACTTGTGCACTTATTCTCCTATAGGGCCATTTTGGTCCCCTTGTTGGATCCCTCTTGCTGATTTTGCACAGTCTTGCTCTTTTGCACAATTTGTCGCTTTTGTGAGGGAGTTTTCAAGGCATAGTTGGCATCCTCGGTATTAATTCTATGTATCATATTTTAAATTCGGTGTCCAGTAGTCTAATAGGTCCATCATCTCCGCATATATCTTTTTAAAGTGGACCAACACCCGATGCTAATAGGCCCGGAATCTATAAGATTCCCGGGCCAATCAGCATCGGGCCTGCGGGGCACCCCGATCGGGGGTGCCCCGCTGTGTGAAACCCCCCAGAAAGCCCCGAAATCCCTACCTGCTCCTCGATCTGCCGCCGCCCCTCGCGCATCCCTCTAGCAGCGCGCGCACCCGCGCTGGCCATTTGTAAGAGTGACCGGCGGCGGGCGCGCTTGCTTGTCCGTCGGCGGGGATTGGCTGCAGCGGTCTTGTGAGAGTGGGGACAGGTGAGTTTTTGGGGCTTTCTGGGTGGGTTCACACAGCCCCGATCGGGGTGCCCCACCGAAGTGGACCAAAACCCAGGATAGTCAAAATCCTGGGTGTTGGTCCACTTTAAATGTTTTTAAGATGTATGTCCTTTGTCTTTGCTTTCTGTACAATCAAATATAATAAAATAATTTATCTTTAATATATTTACTGTAGTGCGGCTGACTCCTATAGGGGTGAGCTATTGTGACCTGTGCTGGCAGTCCATTTCTTTTCGTAGTATGGTAGAGTGACACTGAGCGAAAGGTAATACCTGGCGCTCTGGAAGCTATAGCACCGGCGCTATACACTGAGCCGCCTGTAATAATACACCGGATGCTACATGGCGCCTGTTAGAGTCGATCACCAGATTGGTTTCCTAAATGTGGTTTTGCGTACAGTGCCCAGCATTCACCAGATGCTGCCTGCCGCTACGAGGCACTACCTGGCACTATCCCTTCTAAAATAATCCCCATAATCTTTCATGAGTAAAACCCATCTGGCAGGTCAGAAAATGCAGGGATGTGAATCTGGCCCATTTCTGTAGAGTGATTTTTCTCTAGTCTTAGGGAGTCATGCTAATTTGATGAGGTTAATTTCTGGCTGCACAGTTAGATGTGAATTCTGTGAGCGTTTTAACTGTTAACACAAAAAAAGTTTGCTTTTATTTTTCCCCACAAATCACCTGTATGCCTGTGCTGTGGAAAGAAAGAACATGAGATATAACTGAGCCACCCAGGGTGTGTACGCTCATAGAAAAAAGGGTTGTCAGAAGTAGGGACAACGGGGAGGCCGATTCATTAATAGTGCCAGGTAGCGACAGATGAGCGACTGTAGCGTGATTTTCACAGCGCCAGCTAGTATTCACTGTGCTTGGCTGTAGTTCGCTTGTTGACAGCGGCTCCCACCATATTCATTATCAAATCACGCTCAAAAAATTCTCGCGCTGTGAAATGCTTGTTTAAACCCCAGAGCGCTGGCGGCGATGGCTTAAAAGTAGTTTTTAACCCCCAAACAACCATATTTTTTGATGTAAAATTTACACAAGTTTTTAGAAACATTTGGTAATATGAATACATTAATATCAGACCTGTAATATCAATTCTGCACAAATTATTATTATTTTTTTTTTTTTAACCTTTAAAAAAATATATAACATTGCCGAAGTATTCACAAAATTTTTGCCATTTAAAAAAAAAAAAAAAAAACCTTCAAATCAATTAATTCTGAATATTTAAAGATTGCTCCATTGAAATGCATTGGAGAGCGCCAGGGAGCGACAGGTCATACCTGGCGCTGTGATGGGATTAGTAGCGGCGCTGTTCGTTGCAGTCGGCTACATGATGAATCCCGCGCTAGCTGACGCTCTCGCCGGCGCTAGCCTCATTTAGCGTGATAAATGCGTGATTGTGTCCGCCGCCTGGCGTTCTGGAGTCAGTAGCCGCCGATAGCTGGTGCTACCTGGCGCTAGTCAGACACTACCTGGCGCTAGCCCTTGATAAATAAGGCCCTAAGTGACAGGGCTTTCATGGAATCTCCCACCATGTCACAAATTATGTCACAGAAGAGGAGGGGCATGAAAGTGGTCTCCTCCATACCTCTCCCTTCTTGTGATGTAATTAGTGATGTGGGGGAGATTCTTTGGAGTTCATGCCTCTTAGTATGCCTCTCAGTCCCCTGGCCCTGAGATCAGTCCCTTGCAGGGTAGCAACAATGGCTAAAGGGGGGGCCTATGTTTCCTCCGATCTAGGTGGAGGCGCCGGGCATTAGAAGAAAGAAGATGGGACTGGTAAGTAGTTAAATTGAGAACATTAATTGTTATTTGTTTGGTGATTTTTTATTCTACACTAGGGGTAAAAAGGTAAAGGGTCTAGGGGACCCCTATACCAGTTCAGGTTAGGAGCTGGCATGGCACCTGCTGGCATCAACTGGTGACATGCTGGTAACCTGCCATATTACCTGCACCCTCATTTGGGGCATCGGGGGTGTGGAAGAGCCTGGACCTATACCAAAGGACATAAGGACTTGTAACCTGAAGGACTGGGGTCCGCCCAGTGTGGCTTCTGTGCCCTGGGTTACAAGCTATTATGCCTGGTGCCCGGGCTGCATTTTGGGGGGAGACCCCACACAAATCTTTATAAAAGATGTAACTAAAATAATTTTAATAAACAAGCACCATTTTCAGGCATTCAGGCATTTTTTTGTAAGAAAAAAAATGAACCTAATGAAAAATACCAAAATTATTAATGCCGGATGTCATTTTAATTGTTAAAACATTATGCCATCTTGAGTGGCATGATTTTTATCAATTTTGCCCCAGCGAAGCCGGCTGATGCAGTCAGCTTTTTCTGACATGGGCTACAGGCTAGAAAAAAATGTTCTGGCCTAGAAATGAGCGGATGATGAGTGGAGCTGACCCGCAAAGTTTGGATCTGTTCGGATCTGGATGCGCCTGAAGCCGAACACAGATTTCAGTGATAGATCTGTGCACATGTTCGTCCATGTCATGCCACACAACAGTGCTGTGTGCTCTGAAGAAGATAGAGGCAGGTTGCTGGCTGCTGCTGAGGGGCAGATAGGCCTATTTTGTTTTAAAAAACTGCCCTTTTCAGGGCAATATTTAGTCGGGATAGTGGCTGGAATGAAGGCTAGAGAAGGATTGGACTCGCTGCTTCTGCACTAATGCCACTGGCTTGCCACTACTGGGGTCTGGATGTCCCCTTATACCACAACTTCCTGTAAAAACTGGGGTGAGTGTGTCCCCTTATACCACAACTTGCTGTAAAGACTGGGGTGAGAGTGTCCACTTATACTACAACTTGCTCTAAGCACTGGGGTGAGTGTGTCCCCTTATACCACAACTTGCTGTACAGATTGGGTGAGATTGCCCCCTTATACCACAACTAGCCATACAGACTGCTGTAAGAGTGCCATCTTATACAACAACCTTAATGTAAAGACTGGGGTGAGAGTGTCCTCTTATACCAAAACTAGCTGTAACAAATAGGTGTAACGAAAGGGTACCCCCTAATACCACAACTAGCTGTAAAGACTGGGGTGAGTGTGCCCCTTTATCTCACAACAAGCCTTAAGGAATAGGTGAGTGTGCCTCTTTATACAACAACTTGCTGTAAAGACTGGCATGAGTGTTTCCTCTTATACCACCACTTGCTGTAAAGACTGGGGTGAGTGTGCCCCCATATACCACAACTAGCTGTAATGACTGGGATGAGAGTGTCCCCTTTTAACACAGCCACCTGTAAAGACTGGGTGAGAGTGTCCCCTTATACCACAAATTGCTTTAAAGACTGGGGTAAGAGTGTCCTCTTACAACACAATTGCTGTCAAGACTGGTGTGAGTGTGCCCCATTATAACACAACTAGCTGTCAAGACTGGGGTGAGAGTGTCTCCCTATACCACAGCTATCTGTAACAACTGGGGTGAGTGTTCCCAATTATACCACAACTAGCTGTAATGCTTGCGGTGACTCTTTTACCACCACTTACTGTAAAGACTGGGGTGACTTGCCACATTATCCCACAAACAACTGCGATGAGAGTGCCCCCTTTTAACACAACCAGCTGTAAAGACTGGGGTGAGAGTGTCCCTTTATACCACAACTTGCTGTAAAGACTGGGGTGAGTGTGCCCCCTTATACCACAATTTGCTCTATGCACTGGGGTGTGGGTCAGTCCTCCACTTTAATTCTACTTGCTAAATGGAAAACACTTTTTTGTCAGGTTTTTGTTGTTGTTCTGCCTTATTGTTTTCCACTTCTGGAATGTAAAATAAACATTAGAGTTAGGATTGTGCCACCAGACCTGTGATTTACTTATAAGAATACGGTTTCCAAGTTTCCTATATTCCTTTGTGTCTGTGATGCTAAGATAGGAGATAGATAGGATTGCTAAGCTAAACACATTGTTGCTAGGGTAAATTGTTTTCTTTTATAACACAGATTTGCAAACAAATAGAAAGATTGAAGATTTTGGCACACAATAATGGAAATTTTAAAGAATGCCATCGAAAGTGGAATAACCCTTTAAAGCACATTGGGTTTAACTCCACCTTAATACTAGTTGTTCAAAGCACTGGGGTTTAACGTGTATGTCACTGCTGCTAACAAATAGTAACTGAGTGTCCAATGAGTGTCCCTGAGGGGAGTGCTGTCCACATCTTGGAGGAGTGATAGGAGGTTACACACCGCTGCGGACAACTTCTTGCTTGTTGTTGGCACTTTGAAGTATTTGTGAGTATTCATTTTATGCTATTAAATAAACAGCCTTTTAGACTGTACTCCTCTATTGTAAGTCTTTTCCCTGTTTTATGGAGGCATTATTGGCGGGACGTTCTCAAGCTATTTGTGTGATGAGCATAATCAGATTAGTGTGCGGAATTAGAGGATTTATTGAAGATTGTTTTTGTCAGGCTTTGTTAGATAAAAATTGTATCTAACTAAAAATGCTAAAAAAATTACCAAAAAGATATAAAAAAAAATAAACCACATGCTGTTTCAATATTAAAATGAATGCCTTTTTTTAAAGCTTCAAACTGAAAAAATATAATTAAAAAATAGAAAGTCAAGCTAGTCGTCATTAGATAAAAATTGTATCTAATAACAAATTCCAAAGAATTGCCAAAAAATATAAAAGTCACCCATCAACCAGATTTTCTGGGCCCCGGCACAGACTTCTGGCTGTAGTCCGTGTTTGGGGACCGGAACTCACAAAATTCGTTATGAAGCCGAACTTGCCCATCACTAAACATGTTTACCCAGTTTTTGGTAGTGCCAATATTTACTGTTACAAGGCTACATGTTTACTTTGCTCTATATACTAAATAAAGACTAATAAAGACTAAAGTCTCTGTTGTCCTAAAGAAGGCTCAACAGAGATTTTATTTCCTAAGACAACTTGCAAAATACGGAATGTCTAAAAGGATCCTGAAGACCTTCTACATCGGTGCAGTAGGCTCACTCCTGACCTCCTCCTTCACTGCCTGGTATTGTGGGATCACTGCCAAGGACAAGATCAGGCTGAAGAGGATCACCAGGACTGCTGAGCGGATCATAGGATGTCCCCTACCTGACCAAGATGAACAATTCAAGGAAAGGATCCGCTCAAGGGCAAAAAGAATAGTTGGAGACCCCACACACCCAGGTCACCCCTTCTTCGATCTCCTACCCTCTGGACGGAGGTACCGGGCTATCTCGTCCAGGACCTCTCGGTACAAAAACAGTTTCTACCCACTAGCTGTTAAAGCACTAAATAACCAACTCTAAGAATCCTGCAAGAACTTTCGGTCCCCAGCGCATCACCAGTTAGCTAACAGAGTGTCGTATGTAACTAAAGCCCCTTGTATAATATGTATATCTAGCAAATGTTTAAACCCCATTGATGTATATAATATGTGTTTCTAGCAATTGTTCAAGCTTTATGGAGAACCCCCCTTCCAAAAAGTATTCCTTGTATGTATTCTGTACCTACTTGGCGACCAATAAAGTATTCGTATATTTAATCATGAGACAAAAGCAATGACACAATTGCAAATTAAAATCTATAAAAAGAAAATGACCCTACTCAAATTATTAAAGTTGTTTCTGTTGCCTTTGAAAATGTCCAATTTTAAACAGGGCCTTCAGCACGATTTAATAAAAAGCCCAAACCTTTAAAAAACTATTCCTCAGCACCTAAAATTAATATATTTTAAGTTTCTAGTCACTTATTATTCTTTCCCCCACTGGGCTGCAACTCTGTTCAGGACTCGGGTGCCGCTATCTTGACTCAGAAGCATCACACATACTGAGTAGAGGAGAGCGGGATAAAGAGCAGGGGGCAGGGTTATAGCTGTGCTTTGCTCAGACAGAGCAGAGCTGGGGTCAGGAAAAGGACCGCAATCCCAGAATGCAGAGAGGCACAGTCAGAAGACACTTCCTGTTTGAAGGCTGCCTGATGCTCCATGAGCCACCTTCTTAGATGTTTAAAGGCTCATAACATGCAATAGATGCAGATAGGATGATTTTTAATGTGGGCAATCTGTATGTACAGGTTGTGGGAAACATATAAGATATGCTCTTATTGAGGGTGACGGTCCGCTTTAAGGGTCCATTACTCATAAAATATGCTCCCTTACGTAATAACGCATGTTATGCTAAGACGAACTTTGACCTTGTGTGCAAATAATAATAGGTTCCCGGCTGCTTGATACTACATAAAGAATAGAGTACATTTTTGGGGTCATAATCATTTGGGTCCTATGCATATGCACTTAATAGGCTTTCATCTTATTTTAGCAGTATCGTGAGTAGAAATGTCCTCAATGTTTACCTTAAAGGGATACAGAAGGCAAAAGTAATTGTTAGACCACTGTGGCGGGCTATGTTTGACACTGCCCAAATCTTCTTCAGTTTTTAAGTTGAAAAAGAAATGGTTGAGATATCGAGGTTTACAGTTTTACCTTCTGAATTATTTTTTGAAATATTTGGGAGTGGGCCTTGGCTTTGTGATATCGCATAACAATCAGCATTATAGGCGGGGTCTGTACTATAGGCATTCTCCCCAACCTGGCTGTTCTCTCTCTCCCAATGTCAACAGTCTGAAGATTTGGAGCATTAGACCACCAGTTTACCCCCATTATTGGTGGTCTATGGCAAAGGAATTCAGGGTGTGTGCCACTACTCTGCCTTATTTCTCCTTTTCAAGAGCAGCTGTGTGCTAACAGGAAGGGCTGAATGACAGTTTATGCACTTTGCCTACATAGTACCTTTAATTGTTTGAAAAATGTAAAAAAGCAACTAAGACTGAGAGGAATTAAAGTGAACCAAAACCTGGGATTTTGACTATCCCAGGTTTTGGTCCTTGGCATGCTGAGTTGCCCAGTAAAATCACCTTTCCCCGGCCCTACAGCACATGTGCAGTCTATTGTCCAATCAGCACGCTTGGCAGTGCTTGGCAAAATTGGCTAAGACCTGGCTAAGGGCTTAGTCTAGCCGAGAAGACCCAAGTGGAGCCAAGCTTTCCGGCTGCCGCATCCCAGCTACCCTCTAACAGGGTGTGTACCTGCGCCACCTATTCACAAATGCCTGGTGCAGGCACATACCCTGCTAAAGGTATAGCACATAGCGGGTGTGGCTCGCGCATGAACTGTTGGATCGGGGAAAAGCTGAGTTTTACAGGGGACTTCGGGGGTTTCATACAGCAGGGCATCCCTAATCTCCCCCGGGAGGAGGGAATCAGGTGTCCCTGGAATCGTATAGACGTTAGTTAACTTTAAAGGCTAGACATTTTTAAGACACAAATATGCAGGGCTTATTACAGTGCAACCGTTCAAAAAGCTCCCTGGTCCACTAAACCATGCAGCTTGGGTGCATCCAGATTAAGGTTGCCACGCCGCACACCCTCTCTTTGTAAGCCCAAGCAAACATCCCACTAGCCACCAAAAGCAGACCCCACCTTATTTTTTGGTGAAAAAATGCATAACCTGTACAGCACAAGAGGAGACTTGTTATTTTATTTCAGGGATGGTCACCTGCAGAGGCTTTGTATAAGCCTAATCAAGTTAAACTATGAAGGAACTTCAACATTTCTTGCACCCACTGGAAGAGGTCATTTTCTTCTGGTCCAAGGAAACTCTGGGTCTGTATCATTCGACTGGTGTTGACAATGGAACAGTGATACTGCAAACAGTTACCGGCTGCAAAAAGTTCAGATTTGTGCAGGACAAACTGTATTGCCCCTTTCTTGTGAAAATAACAGTTTACAAGGTGCACAAGTTTATACACAACAGAAAAGTCTACATACTAGTTTAGAGGTTAGAGTTTATATTGGATGTTATCATAATAGTTTGGTATTTTGCTAATGGATCTTCTATTTTTTGCTTGATTTCGGCATTTGATTTTGTAGTGAACATTGTAGTGGGCATTCAAAGAAAATTGGATTAGCGTTGCTTTTCTGATTTGGGTTAATGTTGAATTCAACCCAAGTTTTTTTAAACTCTAATCAGTTTGAAAGGAACAGAATATGTTAAACCTTCAACTGAATTGCACTGGAACAGAACAGAGACATATTCACGCAACCCTATTCATCATCAAGCTGGAAGACAGCAGACTTTGGATTCATTATTTACTACTTGATACTGGTGATCAAGGAGGTTTGTGTTTATTCTTTTTAAACTTCTTGAACTGGGAAGTGGTACGAGGGACCCCTATGCCAGTTTGGAGGGCAGGGTGTAGCAAACTACATGCAGATATCTGTATGCAGATGTCTGTATTTGCTCATTGAGAATAATGGGCAGCATTCTGTCTGCATTGTGACTGGGCAGCACCATAGTGCAGCACATCCCTGCAGCATTGCAGACAAAATGGCTAGGTGTAAATATATGCAGTTCCATCAAGCCTTGCATTAGCTTATACTTATAGGGGAGGCCTGGAGGGAGGGGGCTCTTGAAACCAAAGATTCTTATAGGAAACATAGCAACTTTAAAGAAATGTACTGTTAATGTTAATGGTGCCACAAATGTTTGCCCTTGGATTGCGGTAAATGCTCTATTCATGTACCAATAATTAGAAATTTGTTGTTTTAAAAGGACAGTGCAACTAACTAATAGTAATAATTGTGGGCGTGGCCAAGATGGCGACCTGAGGAGACGTGCCTGATCGGGGCTCCCTGTGACCATCCTGCTCCATCCTGGCTTACCTTTATCCTAGCCGGTGACTAGGCGGCCAGAATCCTTGCTGAGGCTCTCCCTGACCCAGGGATTGAGCCCAGGTTCAGTGCAGCGGCGGGGGAAGCGGCCATCCGAGGCGGCGGCGGAGACTCTCACACGAGGTGCGGAGGAGGGGCGGCAGCTCGGAGACGCGTGGAGGAGAGAGAGGCTGCCACTCCAGATCTGGCGGCAGCGGCGGCGGCAGCTTGGTGCGGCTCGGGCCACGGCGGTGGTGAGGGGACAGGCGCTCTGTGCAGGAGAGGCGCCTCCCCGCAGCAGGGAGATCGCTCCCGTACAAGGGGTGGAGGTAACGACGGCGGACCCCGGGTGCACGTGCGCAGGGAGAGACGGCGGCGGAAGTCCTCGGCGGAGGAGGTAACTGGATCTGCCCCGGGCGGGGAGGGTATTGAAGAGTGTGGGGGCACCCTCCTAAGAAAGTGGAGTTCTAGAGGAGAGGACGCAGAAACAGTATAAGCCAGTCGCCATCTTGAAGGGGGAGAGGAGGGGGACTGTTCCGGCGCCCCTGGTGTTGGCCTCAGCTTGGGCAGAAGTTGGGGGAAGAGAGAGGTGCCCTGAGGCTGAAACATCCTCCCCTGCTCAGCTGCTCCCTGTGTCCCCCACTGACAAGACCTCCTCCCCTGTCTGTGAAGCTGGTCTGGGGTGGCCTGGACGCTCTGCTGATCCCCATATCCCTGCACAGGGGAAGCCTGAATGATCAGAGTGGGTTGTGGGCCCCTGTAACAGCACCTGCCCCACGACTGTGTGGGATGCCCCAGTGTTCCCTATCCATCCCCGTACGCTAAGACCCCTGGCTGCAGTGACTGACCATACTACGGGAGTGCAGATCAGCCCTCTGAACCCTACTGAGCTGTTCCTGCCGGGGGGCCCCGTACATATGAGAGGCAACAAGAAGCGTAAAACAGCCGTGGTCACCTGTAGCACGCAAACAATGGAGACCCCGCACGTGGCTGGGCAAGGGCCCTCCAACCCTGATATTGCAGTTATAATGGCTGCCATTGCCTCATGTCAGAGTGCCCTCACAGCTAAATTTGACACCCTTCAGGAGCAATTTAATTACTTCCGCCATGATCTGGATAAAATCCGAGACCGCGCCGGTGAGGCGGAGAGGAGGATCGGAGAAGCGGAGGATCAGCTTTCCACCCATACAGGGGAAATTGCCACCCTGAGGAGGCAGGTGTCCACTCTCATGGGGAAGGCCGAGGACACTGAAAATAGAAATCGGAGGAACAACGTCCGGATCCTGGGTCTACCCGAAAAAACAGAGGGGGCCTCTCCAGAGAGGTTTGTGGAAAATCTCATAACAGAGACTTTGGCGCCGGTGAACTTAATCAGATTCTTCACTGTGGAGAGGGCACACAGGATCCCCACGAGACCCCTCCCGCCGGGGGCCCCACCGAGGCCCTTTATATTCAAAGTCCTCCATTACAGGGAAAGAGATGCTATCCTGGCTGCCGCTAGATTCTTCCCGGATTTTACCTCAGAGGTCCAAAAGCTGAGGCGCTCCTTCAATGGCGTGAGAGAGAGGCTTAGAAGGAAAAAACTTAAATATGCCATGATGTTTCCGGCGCGCTTATGTGTGCAAGATGGAGAGACGACCAGATTTTTTACTTCGGATGAAGACGCTAACACATGGCTGGACTCTCTGCCGGGGGCATGACGAACTGAGCCCGGGCGGGGGAGGGCCGCTCTCTGAATCTACTAATATTTTGTGATGATGACTGTGTCCCGTGACGGGGGGCTCCTCCCTCCGCTGCGGCCCGGCTGGCGCTGAGGTTGGGGACCACTCTGTTTCACTCGTTGCTGGCTGTTGAAACTGTTGAAATTTGTTCTAGCTGCTCTAGTCACAATATATCCTGATCTGATCGTTACAGGAGAGCTGCAGCTCTGGATTCCCATGGTGTGATGGCCCCCTTCCACGCCTGAACCTCCCTCCACTATCCTACTGCTTTTGTTAACCTCCCTTGCCTGGCTGTCCCCTCTCTCCCCCCCCCCTACCTTCATTCCCTCCCCCCCCAGTCATTCCTTCCTGTCGCTCCTGACTACCACTGTCAGGAATCGCTTACCTGGGCCCCGTTCCAGCGCTGTCCTCGGGCGGCCGGCCGCAGCAGCAGTTCCCGCTCGGCGGCCGGCGCGTCCACGAGCACGGCCGTCCTCCCTCCTTGTCCCAGCCTCTCTCTGCCTCGTGCTCGCACGCGCGCGCGAGCACGTTCTTCATATGCCCTCCGGCGGCAGCTGTGTTAGAGCCTGCGGGCTCAGTTAGGGGAGGAATTCCTCCCTCTCCCTTCTGAATGGGCCAATGAGCCCTAGTGTTGTTCTTTGGGCCAATGAGCCCAGGTAGGGTTAAGTTACACTCCCCTATTTGTTACTGGCCAATCCTGGCTGGTATTCTACGTTGCACCAATCACATCCCTGTCCCTCTTCCCTCAGTCATGTCTGTCCCTATAAAACTGTAGTCCAGCATTCACTCAGTGCCTGTGATAGCGCCTTGTACCTAGTTTTTGACCTCTGTGTATCCGTTATTGATCCTGTTGCCGACCACCGCCTGAACCGACCATTCTCGATCTTAACCCCTGTTGCCGACCACAGCCTGAACCGACCATTCTCGATCTGAACCCCTGTTGCCGACCACCGCCTGAACCAACCATTCTTATCTGAACCCCAGTTGCCGACCTCCGCTTTGAACCTCGACCTCGAGTTGCCTAATCCTTTGTACCGCCACGTTCTCTGTCTTCCCACTGTCGACCTCTGGCCTGTCTCTGGACTTCCGCTACTAACGCTCTAGTCATTAGGTTCTCCAGACCTCCTACCAATAAGCTCTCATCCTTTGAGCCATTGAAGTCCTGGGGGCAACCGATCCCGGGCAGGCGTATTCTGCGTCCCGGCAAGCGGGGGCTCCTACAGGTGAAGCTGGCTGTGGAGATTGGGGGTTGAGGGCTTATCTGGAGGGCTGGAGTTACCCCGAGCGTGACAACCCCTAATCGCCCCTGGGAACCCTTGGTGGCTATGCCGCCAACCTGTATGTAGTTATGGTAATTTTATGTTATGGGCCCATAGGCAATGGGTCTCTGCACCCCGGGTGCAACTAGTTTCACCGTTGTTGCATTGTATTGTTGGGGGGATATGAAGCTCGCCAAAGTTGGGGGGTGGTGGAGCGGGGTGGGGGTGGTTGGGAAGGGTAATTATATGTTCAATGTAGAGTTTAACAGTGTACATATTGTATGTTGTTATGTGGGTATGGATGGGATGAATGGAAAACGGACCCTAAAAGCTGGGCGGTCACGGGTGGAGGGGCAGGCCTATCAGTGCAGATTGATATTTGACCACGGGGATGGTATTCTGATCTATGAGAATGGGTGATTGTAAGATTCTCTCCTGGAATGTCAGGGGGCTAAACGATAAAATCAAACGGTCTACAGTCCTCCAGTTTGTTAAGAGATATAGACCCAATGTGGTGATCCTCCAGGAGACTCACCTGGTGGGGTGGAGAGGACTCGCTCTGAGGAGACCCTGGATCCAGGACTCATTTCATGCTCTCTTCTAGGCCTACTCTAGGGGGGTCTCCGTGCTGATCTCCAAGGGAACCCCATTCGTGTTGTACTCTGTGCAGATGGACTGGGAGGGTTGCTATGTAATCCCCCACGCCAAGCTTATGGATACAGATGTAATTATTGTAGGCACTTATGTCCCCCCGCCTTTCAAGATACAGGTGTTGCACCGGATCATGGAGAAAGTAGTTAACTACCCCCCGGCCCCAATACTGCTGATGGGAGACTTTAACATGGTGCTGGACTCAGCGTTGGATAGACTGGACGGGAGGCCGGGCCCTAGGACGCAACTGGCGACCTGGGCAGAGGCGATGGGCCTACAGGAGCTATGGAGGTGGAAGCACCCAAGGCATACTCCTGTCATTCGGTCACGCATAGGTCCCTGTCCATACACGGAAGAGGAATTTATCGCCTCGGCTGACGATAGGGCCCATTCGAAGCTGATGTCTCTTACGCGGGAATATAATCTGTTACTATCCGACTCGACTAGGAAACTATTGTTATAAAAGCAGGCGACGATTTTTGACAAGGGGGACAAAAATGGTAAGACTCTGGCTTATCTAGCAAGGGCTGAAAACAAGTCCAATAGTATTCCCGGGATAGCGGTGGCGGGGGAAAAAGTAACAGAGGGAGATAAAATTGCACAACAGTTCCTCAGGTACTACTCGGCCTTGTACTCCTCCAGGATCAATTACGGGATGGAAGATCTAGAGAACTATCTGGATCAGATTAAGTTCCCTGAATTGACTCTGGCTGATCGGGAGACTCTTGACTCCCCCATTACTATTGAGGAAGTTATGACTGCGATAAGAGCACTTCCCGGTAGGAAGGCACCAGGGCCTGATGGATTGCCGGCCGAGTGGTACAAGCAGGAGATGGAACAGATCGCCCCTAGACTCTGGGAGGTTCTGAAGCAGGCGCTGGATAATGAGAGTCTCCCAGCCTCCTTCCATGAAGCACACGTGGTTCTTATTCACAAAGAAGGGAAGCCCTCTGATGTCTGTGCATCCTATTGGCCCATTTCCTTATTAAATCAAGATGCCAAAATATTGGCTAAAATCCTAGCCATCAGGCTGAATAGGGTCATATTACAATTGATTGGGCCTGACCAATCAGGCTTTATGCCGGGACGCACAACGGGGATAAATCTGCGCAGACTGATGTCAAACCTGCAGATAGTGCATGACAACTATGGTAGTCGGGCGATTGCTTCACTGGACAATGAGAAGGCCTTCGATTCGATCGAGTGGACCTATCTTTGGGCGGTGCTGGCCAGATTTGGGCTCCCTGCGGGTTTCATATCATATATCAGGCTGTTATACGGCCGTCTGACGGCCAGAGTACGGGTCAACGGATGCTACTCTGACCCTTTTGTACTAAGTAGAGGGACCAGGCAGGGTTGCCCACTCTCGCCATTACTCTTCGCACTGGCCATTGAACCGTTGGCGATTATTGTCAGGAACTCTCCAGCCATCGCTGGATGGAGACTGAGGGGGATAGAGGAGAAAATCTCACTTTACGCTGACGACACCCTATTATACCTAACGGACAGTTGTGAGTCCTTGGAGGCTGCTTTGGATACCATTGGGATGTTTGGGAGATTTTCCGGCCTGAAGGTTAACTGGGATAAATCCAGCCTGATGCAAGTGGATGCGACCGACCCTCGGGATGTTCCCAAGGTCCCGGCTGAAGATTTGAACAATTTAAGTATTTGGAGATTATGATCAGTAAGCAGACTAATGAGTTTATCCCTCTTAATATTTCCCCGGTAGTGACAAAACTGAAGCAAAGAGTCACCCAGTGGGCGAGCCTCCCGTTGTCGGTCATGGGCAGGGTCAATATATTCAAAATGATCTTTCTTCCAAAACTCCTATACATATACCAGGCCTCCCCAGTACTGCTTCCTATCTCCCACTTTAAAGCACTGGAGTCAATCATCTTTAGCTTTATATAGGGACAATCTCCCCCAAGGCTAAACCGACAAATAATGAAGGAGCAAATAGATACCGGGGGACTAGCCGTACCACATATGCAAATATACTTTTATGCAACGCAGATTTTGTTTGTGCATTGGTGGCTCTGCCAGCCGAGGGACAATCCAGTGGTGTGTTTAGAGGTGGCATTACTGGGCTCCCCCGAAAGGTTGGCCTCCCTGGCATATAGGGGTACGAGAGGGGTCCGTGAGGCGACCACGTGTATGAGGGCGGCTAGCAACATCTGGGAGAGGGCAGCTAAGCTAGGGGTGAGGTTCCGGGGGGATCCCGGCCTGGTCCCCTTATACCCTCTTGTGGGACAACCCTAGGTTGCCAGAACTGGGTGCGATGCAGGACCCGCAGTTCTGGACAAGAAAAGGCATTCATTGGATTGGGCAATTATATAGGGGAGGGGTGCTGGTGTCCTTTGATTAGATTAAAGAGGAGTTTAATATATCCCATTGGGACTTTTTCCGATACCTGCAACTCAGACATGCACTGCACGCCCAGTTCCATAGGGAGGGCCCGAGGATCACAGGGTCTAAAGCGGAGAACGCAATCAGAGATAGGAGCCTTAAAAAGCCTGTCTCCACGCTGTATAAGTGCTTGATGGGAGAGCTGGAGTCCCCTAGAAGCAAGATTGAGACTAAATGGCAGGCCTTAGACCCAAACCTGGACCAAGATGACTGGGAGGAGATAATGGACAACTTACATGCATCTGTAGTGGAAGCCAGAGATAGATTCATCCAAACTAAGTGGATTCATCAGGCTTACATCACCCCGGTTTGTCTGCACAGAATGGGCTTAACTGATCCTGATATATGTCCTAGATGTGGGAAAAATAGTGGCACATGGGTACACATGATCTGGTCATGTGAAGTCCTGATGGTCTTTTGGGAGGGTGTGATGGGTCTGATCAGTAGAGTGGTGGGTTTTCGGATACAGGGATCTGTTTCACTGTGTCTTCTGGGGGTAGTTGAGCCGCTGTCGGAACTGAGAGCTCTGAGGGCCTTGA
This sequence comes from Gastrophryne carolinensis, assembly GCA_027917425.1. Lineage (NCBI taxonomy): Eukaryota > Metazoa > Chordata > Amphibia > Anura > Microhylidae > Gastrophryne > Gastrophryne carolinensis. The sequence goes on from CM051242.1 coordinate 129,439,079, forward strand.
TGCGTTTGCTGCTCTTCTACGCCAGGAAGTGCATCCTGATGAATTGGAGACACCCCGCTAAGCCCTCAGTGCAAACCTAGAAAAGATTAGTTAACCAGAAACTCACTATGTATAAACTGACATACGCCACAAGGGGGGTGCCGGAAAAGTTCGAAAAGGTCTGGGACCCATGGCTGCAGAGCCAAGAGTCAGCGTCTCTGAGTGAGCCTGGGAGTCGGCCTGGCGGGGAGTTTCCTGGGTCAAGTCCGATATCTATACTATATTTAGGGGACTCGGGCAGGGTGCTGGAACCTGGCCAATGAAAAGTGGGAGGAAATTTAGAACATGTACGCCCGTCTAATAACTGGTATGCATTAGCCTCCCTGTCCTTTACCTGAACCGTGTTGGTAGCAAGAATCCCCTGGAGTCCGGTATGAAAGTTGTGTGAATGGTTATCAGTGTTGTTAGTCTATATGCCAGTTATGAAGTTGGGTGCCTGTGGCACCTTAATTGCTTTACAAGATGACTTGTATGGTTTTGTCTGTCTGTTTATTGGAAAATAAAAACTTAAAAAAAAAACCAAAATAATAAGTAATAATTAGGTATCAAGAAGCTCACCTAAAGCCTGACCAATGTGCATCTCCTCCATTTCTTACAGTGAGCTGTAGAAGCTGTAATAAGTTCCCAAAGTTTGCCTTCCCTTCCATTTTTCCACTGGCACATATGTGACTGCTTGGCCGCCTCTACCTCTAGTGCTCCTGTGAGCAAAGCCAGCAAATGTGACCTCTGTGGCTTGCCAGGCTCATTCATGCCGGGGGTGCTGAGGGACGGAGGTGGCTTTGTGATCACATTTGGAGTTTAGTCATGGAAAAATGGAACTGGAGGGGCAACATTAGGAGACAGCTGGAAATAGACAAGAGGAATATGGCTCAAGCTTTAGCTCCTTCTTGTCTTACTAATGTCAATGCATGAACTACCCCTTTAGTGTAACTTTGCTTTACAGCCCATTTCCTTTACTTTTGTGCCTGAGCACACCCAAATGTACAGCAGCATCATTTTCTAACCCTTTTTTATTTGGCTTTGTAAAATTTGTAAAATTTGTTTATAATATATATATTCTTTTTTGATCATTGGTATTACTGCACACCAGCATACATAGCTTCCTGCTCCTTTTCACGTTTGTCCTTTGTCATTTTATTGTGCAGCCTTTTGTGTCCTTGTGGGGGACACGTTCTACTTGTATATTTGTTTTTGTTTTGGTTGACGCAACTTATTATCTATTGGTGTTTGGTTTGCGCAGCTCTGTACTACTGCTGTATGATTGGATCAGTCAAATAGCAGAAGTAGAACAGTCTAAACACTAGAAGTTGTGCTCTGTGAATACTGGATTTACCAGCAAAGAGAGAAGCTCTCTTGGTCATGTTGATTAGGCTTGTGAGAAGTTCTGTTAGCTTATTATAGAACACGCCTTCTTATTTTATAAGTAAAAAATGCAATAGAAAGTTAATATAGAGTAACAGAGAATAGGCAAGTAGAGGTGTGAGTTTTGCAACTTCTCAGACAACTGTGCCTTCTGTAAAGGCTCTTAGATTGTGGCCAGAAATGTACCATTCTCCCATGAAGAGAGATCTTACTTGCCTTAGCTCTATAGCTTTACATTTACAATGCTGTGCCTAAACCAAATTGGATATGGCACAGTTTACAAATTGTATTGGGAAATTGATTAAACTCCCTCCTTAGTAAATTAGGGCAAGTTGAATTATTAAGTTCCTTACACCTTCTAAGATTATGAACCCCTCATACTTTAATATTTGCTGAAAGAGAACTTAGCCAAGCGCTAAGCCATTTTTTAAAATAACACCTCTTATCTGATTATCACAATTTAGGAATGAGTAAAAGAAATGGCACAGCTTGCAACTTGATGATTTCTTTACAAGGGCTCCAACGAAAGGCCCAGAGGGTCGCATTACGACTGGACTGTTTACCAAACCCAGCTACAGGAGGGTAGAGGGCAACCCCGTCACACTTGTACAGAATAAAGTGAAAGAATACATCCAACTGGGCATAGCAAACAGATGAATCACACAAGACACAGCAGACTTCCTTTTCATGGGATTCCCAATAACACCTGTCATTTATGGTTTACCCAAAGTCCATAAGGGACTAGATCCACTTAAGTATCGTCCAATTGTAGCAGGGACTGATTCTGCGACCCAACTCTTGGCTCAATGGATTGATTTCCACCTACAGCCTTATGTGACAACATTACCCTCGTACTTGAGGGATACAGGAGATTTCCTGCAGAAACTTAACAGCATTTCCAGCAGCGGCACTCAGCGTTCGATTTAAGAAATCCAAAAATGGCAGTGCTGATGCAGTCGCCAGCTAGCGTCTTATTTAACTATAGTGCAAAAAGGTTGCAGCATCGGGCACTCTGGTTGAAGCAGTGTCAGTTGTAATCTGGCACTGTGGGTCAAGATTCCATAGAGCCGAATAGGCAGAACTGGCTTGAAGAGTTTAATGCTTTTAATTATTATTACACACATTTATTTGTACAGAACTTGGATTGTGACTTGTCAGTAATGATAACACAGGACCTAGATGAAACCAAATGTTTTTTGGGGGGTAATTAAAATTAAAATTTTGGTGTCTAAATTTTCGAATGAGTTTGTGTGTTTTTTTTTTCCTATGTTAGCAAATGTGTTCTTTGCTGAAGCAGTTTTCACTACCTTCAGTTGGTTGCTATTGGCAATGTACACCAAGTTTGTGCACCAAGAAGAGACAAATGAGTCCTGTATACACAGAGCACTGCTGCAATGCCACTGCTGAGTTGAGGGGGCTCCCTTAACCAGCTGCCCAGCTGAAGGGTTCTGTGCAACTATCTGCAATCTGAAGCTATTAGCAGCATACACCAAGTCTGCAATTGGCTCAGCACCTTTAAGGCATAATTTTGCCACACAAAAATATATACCTTCAAAAATCCAAACAAAAGTGGACTTACACTTTAAGTATCGTTAACCCTAGGGGCATCCCAGATTGCGGAGACTGTTTAAAGAAAAGTCATTCCTGACTGTAGGTTCACATTGTTTGTCTTGGGTCATATGTGAGGGTTAAACTTACTGGCAATATCAAGGATAAGGTTTGGCTTGTATATTTACCTACATGCAGCATATGAATTTTTACTTTATGAAGCCCCATCCAGTTAAGGCTTACGGGCTGCAATCTACCTTACCACACTTAAACCAGGCTTATCAAACAAGTTGCCCAAAGCAGAGTGTAGTGTTTTTATCCCTTAGGTTAGACAGAATACTTAGAATAAAAGAGCGCAGCAAATGACCATTCTTTGGAGCCCTTGTAAAGAAATCATCAAGTTGCAAGCTGTGCCATTTCTTTTATTCATTCCTAAATTGTTAATTGCCTGTCTTATCCCTTTCATTTTCTATGACAAAAGTAGCAAATAGCAATAAGAAGGTGGTGGTGCAGCCTGAAAAGGGCCCAACTCTCATCAATAGGAAGTAAATGGGGGTAAGCAGTGGTATTTGTTGTCTGTCCGTCCCTTGTTAACTTAAATCATAAGCCAGTTAAGGAAGGAGACCTAAAAAAGGAATAAAAAGACTAAAAACCTCTTAATAAAAGTACAAAGACTTTTTCTTTTAAAAATACTTGAATTTTTCTTCAGTTGTATTTTTTTAAGTCTACACCTTTGAATAATAGGTCAGCAGTTCATCAGTTTTGGTAATTATTTGTTCTAATAATTGCTATTTCTAATAATTTAGGAACACATTTAATATTAGGATTAATTCATATATATATAATAAAAATGTTCCACTAAAATGACTATAAATACTTAATGAAATAAAACACATTTGCTGCTGCAAAAAAAAAAACCTATAAGAAATTACACAGAGTCAATAAAAAAATAAAGTGACAGATGCCACATGACAACCGAAAGAGAAATAATAGTACTCATGCAACAACAGTTTGATCCTCCGACAAAACAAACTAAAACATCCAATCTGGCTTAAACAGCTTTTCTACTTGTATGACTTGGTAATATGAGAAGCAATGCAGCAATGTTGTAGAATTTTACATCATGGCTGTGAAAATATACAAGTCATTAGGGATAAAGAACACATCATAAATAATGATTGAATGATTAAATTATTGTCAAATAATGGCCGTGTTATACCATTAGCAGCATGCACTGGGGTCATAATGATATGTTCAGATATGTAAAAACATCCTTATGAAATGGACCCTGATGATTTTTTTCTTTGGCTGTGGCAATACAGCTTTATGGTCCTATGCAGTCCTAGATGGAAGGTATTAAAGCAATTCAATAATGGGTGCCCTTGTCCTAATCATCATATTGCAGAGTTTTCAAGTCACCCTTCACACATTGAAGTCTTTGCTGCTAACCTGCGTAATCCTCTGCAGTAAAATCTACCTGCATAACACATCTAACTTTCATACCTTTCAGGCCAAAAGCCTTGCTGTATCCAAGCAGGAATTCCTGATGCAGTCGCCTACTCCTCTGATATTTGCATTGACCCTAACCCATGCAGGATAACATTAAAAAAGGTATATTTTTTAGCATCCCTAGTCCTGTAGTGAACCTCTTTACAGTGGTTAAGAAAAGGAAGGTGGTTGTACTCTATCACACTCTACTCTGTTTCAACACCCTCCACCTTCTCCCTTTAACTAATAAAAAAATAATTATGTGTCATTCTACATCACAACTAGTTCCCACACTTTTTTATCCGTGCTCCTCCCCTATCGAAAAATAAATCATTGGCAAGGCTTAGACGCATATGCCACCCCCCCACTACGACTGCCACTATAATTTACACTCAAATCTACAATGAATCACGGGGTTACAAATGTACACTAGCATTTTATGTGCTCCAGGTGTACTAATAAGTGTTACTATTACACCTGCCCAGAACAACATGCATCAGCAAACCTAGCATCCTGTGACAGTGCAGCATCCCCACAGATGTGCATTATGACAAATTCATTTCTACGGTAATACACACATGGTGTACACAACTTGGACGAACTGTTTCCTTCTAGAGTGACATATGCCGCATAATGTGTGTACAAATTCTTCACTGCACGCTATCTGATGAATTCCCCATGAATGTCAATGAATAATGCATGGGGAGACCTTAGAGATTACAGTTCATCAATCTTGCTTATTTGTACTGCGGATACAAATTGTGTCACCTATGTCGGCCTATGCTTATTTATATAGCTCTGGTACTATGCCAACATTGACATGCCAGTTACAGGATATACTTGCTTGGTTTGAAGGAAGCCATCCTACTATAATTGTTTGTAGTAGAAAATAAAACGCGTTCATACACTGCACATTGCTTTGTGCCAACTACTACAAACATCACATTGCCATCTAGACATCCCCAATGTCCTAGTGTGGAAAACCCCCTGTTATGCAGGCGCCTAGCAGCATGCAGTATTCTGTCAGGTCTATACGCAATGATATAGAATAAAATACATAGCAAGCAATTCACAGGTGATGGGCAACCTCTTTTCACACAGACCATAGCTGCTGCTGCTGCTGCTAAGCTGAAATAGCTAAATTCAGAAGAAAATACAAACAGTACAATGTAGGACATAACATGATCATTTTGCTTACCTTGTATACACAAGATTTAGGAGCTGCGGTAGTCTTCTCCTGGTCCCTGCATAATTACAGCTTCAAGAACATGGCAAATCTTGAAATATCATTCCATTTAAGTTTTTAGCACCCCCATGTGCATATTTCTTCAACTCTTCTGGGCAGTATTCTATATATTCTATCTTTCTTTGCTGCTAGGTAGTGGTTTTATGTTACCTAAATCTGAGTCATGCTTTTTTTCTGAAGATGCAGGGAGAAGCCAGCTACAAGCATCTATTGGTGTAGGTATGGATCTGTGTGTCGGATAGGGGGATGGGAATTGGATATTGCAGCGTGCTAAAGTCTAGGTACTGTAAAGACATTTGTGCCAGAATTCTGAAAAGGATTTCCCCGTTTGGAGCAAAAGAAAGGAGCTTCTTATTTTCTTTTTTATGCAATCAGGATATAAGAATGTAGGTTACAAAAATACAGCTTCAATCCCAGAGTCATCGTCATCTTGTAGATAATTAAGAGGGCAGATAGGGTCTTCCGTGATGAGCAGTGTGGGATGGGGAAAACTGCAGCAGTGTGGGGAGCATCTACAGCTTTGAAAAGATCAGTTAGAAGCATTGGTCTACCCTGTGATCCCCATTGTCTTCCCTATGCATAGCTTTTCAGGAGCACTCTCGCTTTCCTCTGAGTGGCCAAGAATTCACAATCCCCCTCTCTCCCTCCCTTCTCTTCAGTGTGATGTCAGAGGGATCTCTCTTAAAGAAACAGCTGAAGCTGCTTCCTTTTTGTATATGCCTCTATATGCCTCTGCATTGAGCTCGACTGTTCACACCTGCCACCCATGAGGGCTGCTGCAGAAAGCTGCACTGACTAGGGAATCCTGATTTACTAGCGTGCATTTTGCTTAACGCTGTAGCAGGAATTCCTGCATTCTGTATGCTCCTGTTAGGTAAACCGGGATATTGGATATTAAAATGGAAATACTGGTGCCACAGGAGCTGTCCTCTATCACTAAGCAACAGTGAATTATACCCTGGAGTAAAAACAAATGATGCCACCTCTCAAAATACATAATATTTACTACACCAAGTCAGATTTAAAAAAAAATGTTGTTATTCAAACAAATGTATCTATTGTTATTGATCAAAGATTTTAATATTTTTACCAGGGCAATTATACTGTTTTTTAATCCTTGCTGGTGGGTCCTTTTAATTTTTAGCCTATGTAGAACACAGTCATATTACCAAATGACTACAGCAAAAAATGTAAATCCTGCATTACAGGGAAAAACACCGACCGTAACTATCCCACCCCTCCACACTCCACCACACTGATTTTGGTGTGTAAAACATTACCTCCAAGCCATGTCATATGCTTCCTTCATTACCAAAAAATTATCCCAAAAATGACTGTGAAAATGATCCTGATGCAATGCTAGATGTAAGTAATCCTGTGAATGGGGGCTATTGCCAAAACCTACTTTGCACTTAGGAATCAAATACAATAACTGGAAAGAAGGGGGTGTAAGAAGGTGGACTTCCTCCCTTCCACAGTTAATGAAAGGGAAGCTTTTTAAACTCTTTATCTAGCCATAGAGTATCATAAAGGCATCATACTATCAAGAGATGTTCCTGAAATTATTTCATTATGCTTATATCTCACCTCATACACCTTTTCTGATGTCAGCAGCCCCAAATGATAATTGCTCATTGTCATCGTCACGCACCCCTGCGCCACCAAGCCCCAGCGCTGACACACCCCGAAGTGTGCTTGCGTCCATACGCCCATGTAGCCTATATGTTGAAGGTTGAAGGCCTGTGCTGCCCTGTTAAATAAATAAAATTGATATCCAATTAATCACCCACTTATGTATAAAAGAACACAGCTGACCCTAAGACTTGTGCTTCAGTGCTTACTTCGGAGCTCAAGATGCCCAAACATATGCGTCACTGCCCCCAGAACCCCCAAAGACAGGCATGGCTGAGGGAACCGGCCAAGGTACAGCAACCCTAGCCACAGGACTCGCCATTCCCCCCACAGGCACTCCCCTGCTGACACCCACGCTACCTACTCTGAGCGAGTCACCCACAGTAATGTGGGGCATCAGCAGTGGGAGAACTATAACCAGGGCTCCTGGGGCTTCCACCACAGCCCACCCTGTTACACCCACTGATCAGGACACTGGAGCCCTGTGCAGACACCAGTACAGGCTCCAGTGTCGGCTCATTCCCCCAGCCAGTAGCCTGCAATCCAGCCCTTTCTGGCCTGGGAGTGGGCACAGTGGCTCCCCCTCCACCAAACACATCACCCAGCAGACCCCAGCATCGGCCACCCAGATTGGGCGCAAACTTACCAGGGAAACCTGAGTGGCCGATTTAATGACGCCCAGCTGGTACTGATGGATGGAATTATGGAAAATTATGACCGGCTGGCTGGCTCCTAGTCCCGCTGTGCCCCCAAAATGTTGTCGGAAGAAATACTGGAGCAGAGGATGGGGCGCAGACCAAAAAAAAATGGGACGACCTTAAAGTGGTCTCCAGACGGGCTGAGGGGTAAGTGGTGATGAATCTGAGTGATGTTTGTGCCTCACACTTTGGGCCACTCTCAAACTCAATCTTTTTCAATTTATGCTTTGGTTGCTAACTGGTGGTGGACTACAAAAACGCTTCAGTTCACACATGCCAAGGACAAGATGGCAGGGATGCTGCACCTAAACACATATCAGGGTGTGTCGGGGACATCGACTCCAATTGGCAGCATGTTCCCACCAGTGGTAAGATTTGGGTGCTAAGTTTAGCTTTGCACAGGGGTTAGGAGGGCAAACAACCCCAAAGCGCACAAACATGAATGCCCACATGCCCCACCAACTGGGGGGGGGGGGGGGCTTGTCTGGGACACACATGTTGGCTAAAATAACACACAGATATTATTTTCCACACAATTTATAGTATTTGGGTCCATATGTAGATGGGACCCTTGAATAAGGTTCAGCAGGGAAGTGTTTTTAAGAAGAAACTTAATGATACCACAAGGGGGCACAACCTAAAGCTAGTCGGAGGGAAGATCAGGAACAATGTTAGAAAATATTATTTTACAGAAAGACTATTAGATGCTTGGAACAAACTTCCAGCACAGGTAGTTGAAAAATCACCGAATTTAAACATGCCTGGGATAAGCACATATATATCCTAAGATAAAGAGTACATACAGTATACACATAAGGGGAAACTAGATGAACCTTCTGCAGTCAACCTTCTATGTTTCTATGTTGAGCATTAGTCCTATGTTACAGGTACATCTGGCCCTGGTGGGGGCCTTTTTTTTCCATGCTTCCCCTTTCCCCTCCCTTTTTTGGTCTTCCCCCTCTCTGGGGTCCCCCGTCGGGCTGGGCTGCCTCTATTTTTCACAATTGTAACATATTATGCCCTTAATAAATTCCAAATATGATTTCTTACCCACCTCCTTATAATACTGAAGGAACATTCCAAGGGAATTTTAATCCTGGCTGGTGATTCAAATCTAACCATTAATCCAAAGCTTGATAGATCCAAACCAGCCGCGGTGGGCTTTTAAGGTTTTGCTGGACTATGTGACACCTGGAGGGAAGTCCACCCAAACACATTGGACTATACATTATATTCCAATCCCCATAAACCTTTTACCAGAATTATTATTATCAAATTTTTGGCACAAATCCTGGCTACCTGCCTGAACTCCTGCCTTGGCTCCATAATACATAGAGATCAGAAAGGATTTGTACCTTCCAGACAGACGAGCAATAGCATAAAATAGATAGCTCACTTACTACACTGCGTGCAAACCAGAAATATCACGGCCTTCTTACTGTCACTAGATATTTACAAGGCATTTAACACCTTAACCTGGGAAAATATGTATAAAACCTTGGGCAAATGGGGGTTTGGGGGTCCTCCCCATCTGCCAGGGTCAAATACTTTGGCTTCAGTTCAGACATGCTCAGTATTCATGAAGGTACCTAACAGGGTGACCTTTATCGCCAATCTTATTTATCATAGCTGTGGAAAATTAGGGCCAATATAAACTTTAAGGGGGTAAAGATAGCAGGCATACACCACAAGGTGTCTCTATTTGGGGACGATGCTTGGACATAGAAAACATTTGTTGGAATATCGGGTATGCCAGTATATAGGGCTGAATCGGTAGCTGTGAAATCAGTGGGGCTTCCATAACTGGGGTGGAACTATCGTCCATATATGGGGGGGCTTTATACCACCAGTTATCCACTCTTGCTGCGACAGGTGGGGGCCTTACTAGATACTTGGTCAAGCCTCTCTATTTCATGGATAGGCCACATTAACATCATAAAAAATGACCATGATCCCCAAAAGTATTGTCTGTAAAAGTCGCAGCCCACATGCTACACACATTGCAAAGATGCTTACATCGTTTCATATGGTGCTCAACAAGTCCCACCCCAATAGATGGCCTAAACACAGGACTAAATCCCTGAGCCCCCTTCTGAAACACTCCCTTAGTCCAATTGGCAGCATGTTCCCACCAGTGGTAAGACTTGGGTGCTAAGTTTAGCTTTGCACAGGGGTTAGGAGGGCAAACAACCCCAAAGCGCACAAACATGAATGCCCACATGCCCCACCAACTGGGGGGGGGGGGGGGGGGGCTTGTCTGGGACACACATGTTGGCTAAAATAACACACAGATATTATTTTCCACACAATTTATAGTATTTGGGTCCATATGTAGATGGGACCCTTGAATAAGGTTCAGCAGGGAAGTGTTTTTAAGAAGAAACTTAATGATACCACAAGGGGGCACAACCTAAAGCTAGTCAGAGGGAAGATCAGGAACAATGTTAGAAAATATTATTTTACAGAAAGACTATTAGATGCTTGGAACAAACTTCCAGCACAGGTAGTTGAAAAATCACCGAATTTAAACATGCCTGGGATAAGCACATATATATCCTAAGATAAAGAGTACATACAGTATACACATAAGGGGAAACTAGATGAACCTTCTGCAGTCAACCTTCTATGTTTCTATGTTGAGCATTAGTCCTATGTTACAGGTACATCTGGCCCTGGTGGGGGCCTTTTTTTTCCATGCTTCCCCTTTCCACTCCCTTTTTTGGTCTTCCCCCTCTCTGGGGTCCCCCGTCGGGCTGGGCTGCCTCTATTTTTCCCAATTGTAACATATTATGCCCTTAATAAATTCCAAATATGATTTCTTACCCACCTCCTTATAATACTGAAGGAACATTCCAAGGGAATTTTAATCCTGGCTGGTGATTCAAATCTAACCATTAATCCAAAGCTTGATAGATCCAAACCAGCCGCGGTGGGCTTTTAAGGTTTTGCTGGACTATGTGACACCTGGAGGGAAGTCCACCCAAACACATTGGACTATACATTATATTCCAATCCCCATAAACCCTTTACCAGAATTATTATTATCAAATTTTTGGCACAAATCCTGGCTACCTGCCTGAACTCCTGCCTTGGCTCCATAATACATAGAGATCAGACAGGATTTGTACCTTCCAGACAGACGAGCAATAGCATACAATAGATAGCTCACTTACTACACTGCGTGCAAACCAGAAATATCACGGCCTTCTTACTGTCACTAGATATTTACAAGGCATTTAACACCTTAACCTGGGAAAATATGTATAAAACCTTGGGCAAATGGGGGTTTGGGGGTCCTCCCCATCTGCCAGGGTCAAATACTTTGGCTTCAGTTCAGACATGCTCAGTATTCATGAAGGTACCTAACAGGGTGACCTTTATCGCCCATCTTATTTATCATAGCTGTGGAAAATTAGGGCCAATATAAACTTTAAGGGGGTAAAGATAGCAGGCATACACCACAAGGTGTCTCTATTTGGGGACGATGCTTGGACATAGAAAACATTTGTTGGAATATCGGGTATGCCAGTATATAGGGCTGAATCGGTATCTGTGAAATCAGTGGGGCTTCCATAACTGGGGTGGAACTATCGTCCATATATGGGGGGGCTTTATACCACCAGTTATCCACTCTTGCTGCGAGAGGTGGGGGCCTTACTAGATACTTGGTCAAGCCTCTCTATTTCATGGATAGGCCACATTAACATCATAAAAAATGACCATGATCCCCAAAAGTATTGTCTGTAAAAGTCGCAGCCCACATGCTACACACATTGCAAAGATGCTTACATCGTTTCATATGGTGCTCAACAAGTCCCACCCCAATAGATGGCCTAAACACAGGACTAAATCCCTGAGCCCCCTTCTGAAACACTCCCTTAGTGTATGGGATTCCATAAAATATTCCGATGATGCCTCATTACCCACTGCTAAAAAATTTTAACATTGGTAAAAGTTTTGAATTTTTTTTTAATAAAACTTATTTGTAAATAGTTTATAAATTTGAAAATAGTATTTTAAACTTTGTACATTGTTGGGGTGAGTTTTTAAAATAAGGTGGCAGCAGGCTCCCACTGCCTTAAGGTGGGTGGTTTCCCATGGCTGTGGCCACCTCATCAATCTCCCCCACCAGCCTATGCAAAGCAGCTGAGAGCTCCTGCAGGCACTGCTGTGCATCTTCTCTGTTGACTGTTAAAGACAAAAATCTAACAATTTGTTTGTAGCCTCTGCTTCCTGCAAACCAGTTGAAGAAGGCATGTTAGTAAAGAGTCACTTACTAGGCTGAGGCAGCCACCCTCTTGGTCCGAGTCTGTAGAAGAAATCAAAAACAATTTTTAGTGAATGTGAATGTGTAGTGAATTGTTAGTGAGGTGTGAATTGGCTTGTGTTGTGTGTGGGACATCATATATCTTCCTGGCACATCCCAAAATCTGCCTCAGCTCACTGTTCACCCATGTGGCCCTCTTGATGATCTAGAATAAAATCTCCAAAGACAACATTATAACACATATGTGTGACTGTTTAGTCTGTGCCTTCCTGTGTGTGTTTGTGTGGGATGCTCATACCTGACTCATCATGGCCACTATCTTGGGACTCCCTGCCCAACATCTGGGCCCCCTCCTCTGCAGGTTGGTCCGGGCCAGCTTGGGGCTTCCCAGCATTGGCCGGCCTTGTTGCCTCCAGGTGGGCTGCACTCTTTGGTGGAACTCTGACACTAGAAGAGAATAGCAATGTTTTAACCACAGGCTTGGCTAATGTGATTGTAGTAGTGAATGTTTAGGCAAGAATTGTCACTTACTTGGGAAGAGCTTTCTAAAAAACTTCCTAACCGGGGGTATCTTCCTTCTTTTCAGTCCAATCAATGCTGGATGATCGGCGTGAAAGTGTAGGTGGTGTTGGCCTCCTCCTCCAGTGTTGCTACAATATCAAGTGCCAACGTCCTCTTGGCATAAATGCCGGGCACCACTCCCCTCCAGAACTTTAGGTTTGCATTAATGTATTTTGGCATCCCTGCATGGTGCCCATGTGCGCAATAGATTTTGCCTGTGCTATTCTGCAAATGGCAGCATTCTTTCCACCTTGCCTTCTTCCTAGACACTTGTGCCCCTGGATTGCTATCCCTGATCGGACTGACAGCCTATACACTTGCGACCCTTATTAACTAAACCTATGCCTAATCGTGTGCAAATGCAGGCATTTGATGTACTTGAGCGCATGATCATCTCCTGCTGGCCCGGGTGAACAGCAAGGGTGCAATTTTTGTTGATGCGCCCCAGCAGATCCCGGAAGCTGGCATACATTGGAACTTTGGTGCGTAGGCATAACCAATTACGTATTATGGAAGTATAAATTGTTAAAGACACACACTTACATGAAGGCAACTCTCCACTACTGCAGTTTTGATTGTGAGATAGGCCAGAATGGCAGGAAAAATAGACACACAAAAGCTGGCAGCTGAACCAAGCCATGCCATGCTGCATGACCGCCAAGGACCATGGTGCCACAGCCCTCCTTCAAGCGCACACCAGCACACAGTCAGGCAAAGCAAGCACCACCTCAGGAAAAGTCAGAGCAGAGGCAGGCAAAGTATGAGACCAAGCTACAGCAGTCCCACCCATAGTGCTAGGGCAAGCAAGAGCACTTCTAGCAAAAGTGTTAGCCAAAGCTCCCAATGGAGCTTGCACTCCTACTTCTTACCGCGTCAGACACAGCAGAAGTCTAGGGCAGCAGCAGGACAGCTCCAATCTGAACACCCCCCTCTCCCCATCAGCATCCACTCCAGCCTCATTATTGACCCAGCCCCCCAGCCAGATCTGTCCAGTCACTAGCCAGTGACCAATTTACCCCCTCAGGATCCTCCTCAACACCCATAGCTTAAATGTCCCCTATTCCACCTGTGATGGGGAACCCTGAGTGGCAGGTTTAATGATGCCCAATGTATGGCTTAAGCAACTGGTGTGTCTGACCATTTTGATAAGCTGTATGGGCGCAGTTCGAGAGCTACGCCAAAATCTGTCAAGATCCACCTGTCATAGGTAATAACAAGGCAGGTTAATAGTGCCAGACCAGAATGAAAGGATGTAGCTCAAGTGCAAAGGAAGTTGCTGACATGTTTCTGAAATATGCTGTAAGGCAAAAAAGTATGAAGCGAAAACAGAAGGGTAACAATGCTTTTTGCTGTTGTTGATGTTGGGCGTGACTTTTGCATGACAACATCCTTGGTGTATTTGTTTATGGTTGCAAACCAGAGGTGAAATACCACACAAACTGCAATTCAATGCAGCAGATAAAATGATGTATGACCTGTTGAAGCCAGCTACAGGGTTTGCTGGGGTCCATCGACTATTTGGGTTTTTTTAATTTCAAAAGATATATGACTTATTTCAGTTGCCTAGTCCATGATGCCATTAGGGCCTAAGTGTTGTTACTGGACCATGAAAGGCCAAGATATGAAAAATGACACATGCCTCCTCACAGCTAATTAATGATCTTTTTATGCATGTGTCTATGCCACAACTTCATGGCTTGTAAAACATGGAAGCAGATGGGTTAGCCATTGCTTAGGCTCACAAGGAATGTGGCTTGAATAACCGTAAGCCCTATTCACATTGCAGGAACTAAAAAGCAAATACATATGCTCAGCATACCAACAAACAAGTACTGGTGCATCTTCATCAAGGACTGCGTATTCAAGGACTGCAAAAAATGAAGAATCTGGTAAGTGTAATGTGGCTTAAGTGGTGACCCCATCCAGCTCTATTTTTGTTTTACTGTGTGTATTTCTAACAACAAACAATCTAAATGATTTGTCTGGCCCTACAGACACCCCCACTACTGGCTGCCATACAGGATCTGGAGGTGCACGAGCCACTGCATCAGCCTCTACCACAACAACATCAATAGCATCTGCTGCACCAGTTGCCTCCCCAGCACCCTCAGACACAACATCCGCCTCAACAGCTGCTACTGCACCAGTAGTAGCTGCCTCAACAGCTGCCACGGCATTAGTAGCAGCTGCCTAAACAGCTGCCACTGCACCAGCAGCCTCCTCCACTCCCACTGCCCCAGCAGCAGCGGCCTCCCCTACTCACTCTGCACCAGCAGCAGCAGCCTACATCACTCACTCTTCACTAGCAGCAGCAGCCTCCCTCACTCCCTCTGTTGCCACAGCAGGATCCACAGCTCCAGCATGACCAGCAGATGGAGCATGAGGAGCAGCTGCATCCATCACCTCCATGGGCCAGTTCTGCTGCAGAGGATTTTCCATCACCCACATCAAGCACAAAAAATGTGGAAAGGCTCCAGCTGCAAGTGTCCCTACCCAGGGAAGTGGACGACGGGTTTAGGAACGTCGCCATCTTTCCCTGGTGAGGCGGGGGCAGTTGATGGAGGAAGATTGGTGAGCAGATAGCCAAGCCTTCAGGCACAACAGTGCCTGGGTTCACCAAACCAGGCAGTAGGAAATACCTATCGCAAAACAAAAAGGCTATGACTTCAGATCTGGCAGGTGGACTTGATGATGAATTGTCACTACCTACCACTGTCACTTTTTAATTGTCACTAAAATTCTAGATATGAATACATTTTTATGAACATTAACGGTAAAAACATTTTTCTAAGGAAGGGGGAGATGACATGCACTCTTCATTAGAAGAGGCTGGATTACAATCCCTGAGGGTACCAGGATATGGTAGATCGGGTACATCTCTTTAATCAGCAATTAGGAATGAGGACAAAGGTGGGTGTATTGTTGTCCTGGTCAAATGTATGAACAGAATGCATTGAGCCAGTTGATGGACCAGATGACTTACACCCAGATAAGGGGAGATCCTACTAAGGAGTGCAAAACTGAACTTATACGCTTGATTGAGGAGGGTATTATATTAGGAGCAATTACCCGAAGCATGGTTGAGTACCTGGTGGTCCCTCACTCCACTTCCCCACCATCCTTCATCATCTCCCCAAGGTCCATAAGGACCAATGGTCACTTTTGGGGCATCCAATTGTGGTCTGCATTGGGAGGATGAATGAAAGGCTGGGCCAGTGGCTGGATTACCATCTTCAGCCACTGGTGAGGAGACTACCATGTCCCCTCCAGAACTCCGAGTTGACTTGGAAGGAGGATTACCTGTGGATCTCTTGCTATGTCACAGCCTTGAACTTGATAATACCTCATGATCTTGCACTACGTGCATTGTATTATCTTCTAATTCGATGTACACAGAGGATTTCACCACCTTCAGGATTTGGGCAACAGAGCCTTTATTGGGTCATATTTTTTACTGTTTTACTGTTTTGGTGGGGACTTCTACCTCTAGAGGTGTGAAGCCTCCATGGGAGCTTCCCTCGCCAAACTTAACATGGGTTAGTGGGAGGAGGTCCGACTCTTCGGGGGGGGGTCCTCATTTAGAACATTTAAAAGCTGTAGCGGCGTCGACGCGTTTCGGGCTTAGCGCCCTTATTCATGACTGACGATCATGAATAAGGGCGCTAAGCCCGAAACGCGTCGACGCCGCTACAGCTTTTAAATTGCCTGTCTTGCATTGCTGTTTTCACAAGGAGCATTTTAACAACTTTCATTAAACTGGACGTTTTATTGAAATACGGAGGCTGGCCGGTTCATTGTTCACAGCAAAGATACATGTGGAGGTGAGCTCTCTCTACCGTGCTGCCTAGCCATTGTTTCTGGGGGAAACCGCATCCGGAGCTGGCACACACCTTTACAATATGTCAGGAACCGCTTACCTGATCCCCGTTCCAGCGACGTCTCCAGGCGGCCAGCTGCAGCTGTCACTGTGCGGCGGCCGCACCGGGCGTCGTCGGCTCGAGCAGCGTCGGCTCGAGCGGCGCCCAGCTCAGCCACGCCCCCCGCTTCCTCCTCCAGTGGACGTGCTCGCCTGCGGCCGCGAGCACGTGTCTGTTATGCCCAATTAAAGGGTTAATGAGTCCTAGGGGATTGAGGGCTTGCCCTCTTCTGCTCTGCAGGCCAATCAGCCCCATTGATATCTTGGCCTTACCTCCTCCCTTGTTGCCAGCCAATTACCCTTGGAATCCTATGTGCTCCAATCAGTACACTGCTTCCCTCAGACCTGTCCCTATAAAGGCAATTCCCTCTCAGTGGTGAATTGCCTGTGATAGCGCTCAGAACCCTGTGTACTCTATTGCCGACTTGATTGTACTGACCATTCTCGATCCTGAATCCTTGTTGCCGACCTCTGCCTGTATTGACGCCTCTTGATCCTGAACCCTTGTTGCCGACCTCAGCCTGTACCCCGACTACGTCTTGCCTGATCCTTGGTGCCGCTACGATCTCTGCCTTCCTGTTATCGACCTATTGCCTGTCTCTGGACTTCCGTCACTCACGCTCCAGTTATTGGTTCTCCAGATCTCTCCATATAAGCTAGCATCCTTTGAGCCAATAAGTCCTGGGGGCAACCGATCCCGGGTAGGCGTACTTGCGCCCCGGCAAGCGGGGGCTCCTATAGGTGAAGCTGGCTGCGGAGATTAGGGGTTGCAAGCTCATTAAGAGGTCTGGAGTTACCCCCTAGCGTGACAACATATAACTAATGAATTAATTGATACAACCATGCAATAGTATTATATCTACCCTTGTGGTAATTATCAAGTGATTTTTTAATATATCTTAATATATGATCATTAGTAGTGATGAGCGGACCCGTTGCAGTCCGTGTTTGCCAAGTTCAGCCGAAGTTGCCACCAACGTTCGGGTTTGGATTCCTGAACTCGAACCCCTTTGAAGTCAACGGGGACCCAAAAATGACTATAAAATGGATATAAAATGGGATAGCAAGAATTAGGGGACACCAGGACGATTGCCCTGCACCAAATGGACAAGTACTCAAAACAATAACAGAAAACTACAAAGAAATACACAAATCAAGAAAATAAAATGTACATGTTTTTTAGGAGTGTCGTAAGACGAATTGGGGGGGTAACACCTGGGCGATTGCCCTATACATAATGGGCTAGGGAAAGTACTCAAAACAATAACAGAAAACAAAATAAATTAAAAAAATACATACATAAATAAAAACAACAAGAATTTTTTTTAAAGGGTTTGGGGGCACCTGGGTGATTGCCCTGTACAAAATGGGCTAGGAAAAGTACTCAAAATAATAACAGAAAACTAAAATATTAAAGACGTACATACATAAAAAACTAAATATTCCTTTTTTCAACGGTGTTGGGGGCCAATTGGGGGTGGGGAGCACCTGGGCGATTTACCTGCACAAAATGGGCTAGGGAAGGTACTCAAAATAATAACAGAAAACCAAAAAAGAAACACATAAATAAATAAAAAAAATAAAATCAGGGGGTAACACCAGGCCCTGCACAAAATGGGCAAGTGAAGGCACTCTGAATAATCAGAGAAAGCAAGAAAATGAATTATATACATTAATAAATAAATATGTTTTTTCCATGTTTAATTTGTTCCCGCTGAAGGTAACTTCCTGTAGGTTTATTTTTTATATGTTGTGGTATTTTTATCTGCATTTTCGGTTAGATCCAATTTTTATGTAAGGAAGGATAGGCCAACTTTTTTTTTTAATTGTTTTTTTTCGGGGGCTAACTATTTTACTAAATGCTGCTTTTAAATGTATCCCATTTAACATGAAAACTGCATGTGGATTTGTTTTGTTATGTTTTAGTAATTTTATTGGCATTTTTGGTTAGACCAAATTTTTATCTAATGAAGAATAGCCTGACTTTTTGTTTTAAATTGTATTTTCTTTTCTGTTTTAATTGTTTTACTAAATGGGGCTTTTCAAATGTACCATTTGTCATTTGTTATTAGTCAATTTTTTGTCAATTTCCCTTGTTTTATTGAATGCACTTAACAGGCATTAATTAAGGCTGAGAAAGTGACATTGGAGAATCTTATTTTTTATTTTAGTTAATGTTTCTTACATTTAAAAAAAATGTGGAGTCTCCCCCCAAAGACTACCAGCCCAGGCACCAAGCATAAGGCCTTCTAACCCAGGGCTCAGAGGCTGTCCCTGCAAGTTACAAGCCATTATGCCCTTTGATACAATGGTTCAATGGGCACCAGACACCTCCACACCCCTTATGGCCCAAATGGGGGTGCCCCATTTGTTATTTTACAGTCATGGCATCAATTGACCCCAGCAGGTGCCATGCTGGCTCCTGAATATAGTGAACTGGTATAGGGGTCCCCTGGAATCCTTACCAGTTCACCCCAATTGAAAAAGAAATAAGACACCACACAATAAAATATTTTTATTCTTAATGTACACTCACCCATTCCCATCTTTCATCTTCTGTCCCCCGCCGGGCCCCATCTTCCTCAGGTCTGGTGGGTCTTCTTTGTCACGTCACATCCTTGTTGCCCAGAGAGGGATTGAAGTGAGGGCCTGGAAGCCTGCTTTTACACTTGGAGGCGTGGCCATGGAATATCCCTGATGTCATTGCTGACATCACAGAGGGGGAGGGCCTAGAGTGGCTTTTCCTGTGTCACCCACTCCAGGCTTATCCCGTTTTTTGACGTCATAAGTAGTGGTGAGCGGGTCCTTTGAAATTCTGGTTCGCCGGGTTTGCCAAACATGCTGCCAGAGTTCGGGTTCGGATACCAGAACCCCATTAAAGTCAATGGGGACCTGAATTCGGGGCCAAAAGATGTCTGTGAAATAGGGGTAGCAAGGGCTAAAGGGCTGCAAATTGAGGGTGATTTTGGTGATTGCCAAAATATATACAGATATACATCAATAAAAACATTTATACCTAAATCTATACATTTAAACATCAATAAATAAATATATACACAAATAAATACATCTATACATATACACATCAATAAATAAAAGTTTACATCAATAAATAAATCTATACATTAATCTATACATATATACATCAATAAATACATCTATACACACGTTGGCCACACGTTGTGGCCAAGCTCAGTCTCTCCTGTGAGGTGCTGTTGTAGCCCCTGCTGCATTGGTGACTTGCACCTCCTCATGCCACCACTGAGTCCTCAAAGTCAGCCAGTAGTGCATTCACCAGCGTGTGTACTCATTTTTTATCCCGCTCCAGTGCTGGAATCAAGGAGAGATGTTCTTATAACAGGATGGCCATGCAGTAATCAGCACTGGTGACTATATGTGCAACTCTGCGGTCGTTCCACAGGCACTGGAGTATGTAGTGGCTCATGTGAGTCAGGCTGTCCTTAGTCAAGGAGAAGCTGTCCTCGGTGTCAGGTGTCTCCGACTCCTCCCTCCAGCCACGCTCTCCAGTGATACCTGTGACCTGTGCTGGGTGCCACCCTGCTGTGAAAGAAAGTAGTTCTCCTCTTCCCCCTCCACTTCTGATTCCTCCAAAACTGTCCTTTGACTGGGCTTTGGCATACCTGGCTGGTGTAGGCCCAGCAGCCCACCCTGCAATCCACATGTGCACTGCCCTGACAGCTGGGAAAATGGGCCTTCCTCCTCCTTCTCTGATTCCTCTTTCTCAGTCATAGCCTGAGGCATTTTTTCCAGCAGGCAGAGGATGTGGATGGTAATACAGATGATGGCATACTGGTAGGCATGGTGCAGATGTCCCTCCTGGAGACCCACTCACTGGTGGTCAAGTGCTGTTGGTCTGCACCCAGGATTTTTGGACCTGGAACTCCACTTTCTCCTGCTGCTGCTCATAAATCCTTTCCAGCATTTAGAATTGGGAATTCCACCTGGTAGGCATATGAGGCGGTGGTAGGGAAGGCTGAAATTCCTCTGCAATGCAGACAGGCAAGCGGCAGCAGATTGGGAACGGAAGGTTCCGAAGGTGCGAGCACACGCTACGCACGTTATATAGCAGCTCCGACATTTCTGGATAAGGGGCCAGGAAGCTCTGCATCACCAAGTTGAGCACATGCATCAGGCAAAGGATGTGAGTCAGCCCACCTTGGCCCAAGGCTGCTACAAGGTTTGGCCCATTGCTGCACACAACCTTACCAGGCTTCAGGTGCAACGGCAGCAGCCACTCATCTGTCTGTTCCTGGATGCTGGTCTACAGCTCCTGGGCGGTGTGGGGTCTTTTGTCCGGACAGATGAGTTTTAGCACCGCATGGCGCTACTGTTTCCCCATGGCAGTGCTCAGATTGGTGGTGCAGGGGTTGCTCTAACTGCCTGACGAGGAAGCAGAGTAGGACGAGGCTAGAGAAGGCACCAACTGATGTTCCGCAATCCTGGGTGGCCGAAGAATTTGTGCCACAGTGCTTCCCTCCTCAGTCCCAGCCGCCACTATGTTGACCCAGTGGTCAGTTAGAGAGATGAAATATACCTTTCCGTGCTTACTGTGGTGAAGTGGACACTGGAACTAATGTCTTTGCGCAGTGCACATTTTATTTTATTTACAACCTGCTGGCGCAGGGCAGGGATGGCCTGGTGAGAAAAGTAGTGGCAGTTGGAAATGGCATATTGTGGAACAGCCACCATCATCAGCTCTTTAAAACTGTGTCTCCACCAAGTGACATGGGAGCATTGGCCAGCAATTTTAAAATGCTCGCATTCAGGGCCAAGGTTTGCTGGATGAAAAGCTAAACACTTCCCTGGTATGATATGGCCTGGCTTGGTAGTGGTGGTGGTGCTGCTGCTAGTGCTGGAGATGGTGGGGAGACAGGTGGCCCTGTTGTTAGGGAGGTCTAGCTGGAGGCTGAGACAGAGGGAGACTCAGGTGTTTGTAGGTTTTTCTGGTAGTTCTGCCACTGCAGCTCATGTTTTGCTTGCAGATGCCTGGTCACGCACAAGGTGCAGAGATGATTAGCAGTTCTCCCTTGCTTCAGCACACTTTACAAGTGACCGTTGTCTTGTCCATTGTGGACTGATAATATGAAAAAAAACCATGCTGGTGAGATCCTGTGAGCCTGCCTTGGCCGGCTGAATCCATTGGTGTAGTGGGCAGTGGCAACAACAGGGTGACTGCTGAGGCTTTGCAACCCTCTCCTTCTGCTGGCTGCCTGGCTATGTGACCACCTTCCTCTGAACTATGATAGCCTTCAGTCCACCTTGGGTCTGGAGAATTAGAAGGTGGGAGGACTGCTAGGATGGATAAGGAGATCCATGTGTGGCAAACCAGCAGTGAAAAATTAGGCGGATGCATTACTGCAGAAGCTAATACTAAGCTCAATGTGTCAAACTAGGACTTTAAAGTGTATGTTCACAAATGCCAGTCTGGCAAGTAAAGTGGGGGAGCTTGAGACTCTGGTACTGGAAGAAAATATTGATGTTATTGGTGTGGCTGAGACATGACTGGAGTGCCAATCTTCAAGGTTTTGCTCTTTTTCAGAAAGACAGAGCAAAAAGTAAAGGGGCGGAATGTGTCTCTATGTAAAGCAAGAATTCAAAGCATATATTAAAGAGGGGATACTAGCAAAAGATTGTGAGAATATAGAATCATTGTGGGTAGAAGTGTGGGACAATGTAAACAATGTTAAAATACAAATTGGTGGGGGCGTGGCCTATGCATGGCAGCATGAAGGAGTGAGGTGCTGAGGCTTTGGCTGACCCTGCAGCGTTCTAGCAGAAGATGGCTGCGATATACACCCGAC
This sequence comes from Gastrophryne carolinensis, assembly GCA_027917425.1. Lineage (NCBI taxonomy): Eukaryota > Metazoa > Chordata > Amphibia > Anura > Microhylidae > Gastrophryne > Gastrophryne carolinensis. The sequence goes on from CM051242.1 coordinate 129,461,658, forward strand.
ATGGGGGGAAATAAAAAGAAAAAGGTGTCAGGAGGTCGAGGAAACAATCCAGCAGGGAGGATCGACTCCTACCTCGTGCCTGGAGCTGTGTCACAGTCGGCAGTGGAGACAGGCAGAATGGCGCAGGGGGGGAAGGAGGGTCTGGCTTCCCGCAGCAAGAGCCGGAAGACAAGCAGCAGGCTGCAACAGCCGGAAGAGGACCGTGTCAGGACGATCTCGTGGCGGGAGCGCAGGTGACACAGCACGCAGACCAGAGTCACCAAACACTAGCTGCCACAGAGCCGAGGGATGAAGGTGAGCCCCTAACAGAGCGGCTGTCCCGCTTGCTGCCTCCACGTGAGCGGCGGGGAGCGCCATCTTGCCCAGGAGGGGGAGAGCCTCAGACGGCAGGGGTGAGAACATCAAACAAAGTACACAGACCAACATGGGCCTTGAACCCACGACCTTGAGATTAAGAGCATCAAGCAATACCCACTGTGCTAGCGGAGCTCCGGATGAAAGGGGTGGATTGGGCACCCCCCTCCCCGCCACCAAGCTATCGGCAGGGGGACAACCCCAGGTCTCCAGTAGCAGCTGGGATGCAATACTCGCAATGGAGCCCGATGTTCCAGGTCCAGCTTGGGATGCCCCTGCAGAGAACGGAGGCCAGGAATGGACTCCTCCGCATGGCCCTGTCATGTCACCAATTCCATCCCCAATATATCCACAAGGGGACTGGTCCTCCAGTTCTGACAAGGACTCAGGTGGGATATGGGGGCAGCAAGAACGCCGCACTGGAGGGGGTGGCCAAGTGGATGGAGGAGAGGGGCCCTCGGATGCCACCTGGGCCCTTCCGGATGAGGACCATGAGTCGAAACGGGCATTCCCCGATACCAACCCAGAGCTATATCCCAGCCTTAAAATTCTGCTACAGTTTCTCCCCACGGATCTTAAAGATGACCTGGAGGCAGTTGTGCTGAGAATCGAACAGGCTGTGAGGAAAGAGATCGAGGACCTCCAGCAGCAAACATCAGCTCTTGATACCAGAGTCTCCACACTGGAGTTGGAGCGGGCACTTCATACCCAGCAACAGCTACTCACTAATGTCTTCTTACAGTTGGATGATCTCGAAAGTCGGAACAGATGTAACAATTTGAGGCTGAGGGGCATCCCCGAGTCGGTCCCCTCGAATTGGCTGCATTCCACCACTTTGGCTATTTTCAACTCCCTGTTAGGGAGGCCCAGGGACTCAGAGATTATTATTGATTGTATCCACAGGGTGGCAGGTTGCCCTGCAGCGGAGGCCGAGATACCGCGGGATGTCCTTTGCTGTATTTATTTTTCTCAGTAAAAGAGGACATTTTACGCCAGGCCTGAGAGAGAAACGCCAGCTGTTAGAATCAAATTTCCCATTTAAGTGGTAGAGGGAATCTATTAAATATTTGGGGGGTTTACCTTCCATCTGACTTAGGTCCCCTTTACAGACTGAATTATGCCCTGCTTCTCTCCAAGACCCTAGAGAGCCTTGGAAAATACAATAAGGCCCAATACTCATTGTGGGGATGTATAAACATGTATACCCCACTTTCTCTATATTTTCCAGAATATCCCTATTGTACCAGATAAAAGATTTGTTAAAGCACTAAAAACGGCCCTGATAAAATTTGTCTGGAGTAGTGGGAGGCCGAGTATCAGCTACACAGTCCTAACAAGGGCCAAGGAGAGGGGGGGCCTGAGTCTCCCAGACTTTAAGATAGACTCTGGGTGACCATCGAAGAGGGCTTGTCGCAGTTGAGCTTCACGGCACTCCCATGGATAGACATTGGGCTGAGGCCCGGAATGCACACCATGTCGGTCTTGACGCGCTCACTGCTATCCGTCTAGGATTCAGAACTCAAGGGAAGCCTATCGTCAAGGTCGGGTCCGCCCACGCCCCTTTTTGACAACCCTACTTTCTTCCCTGGTGTGGGGGGCCGATAAGTTTTTGATTTGGGATAGCTTGCGGGGGAGCCGACTTCGGGACAGGCTGCAAGGCGATTGGCCCCCAGGCCTGCAGGAACTTCAGGCTGGAGGCCAAGGGGAGAAGCTGTCATGGCTGCTCCACCGACAACTGGTGGCTTTCCTCAGGTCCCAGTACCCCACATCATCTCTTTCCTGACCCCTGACCCCTTATGAGAGTTTGCTGAGGGTGGATTCTATGCCCACCCACACTCTTTCGCTTACGTACCAGATCCTGCAGTCTGAAAGGGAAACTTCTGGGCGACCTGAGTTTGTTAGGAAGTGGGAATCTCAGCTGGGCTGCGAGGTTGACGATGAAGATTGGTTAAAGTCCTTCATGTTAACCCACAAACTCTCCGTGGCCTGACAAGATATTGGCCCGATGGTATAGGTGTCCGGCTGATCTGATTAAGTTCGGGGGGCGGAATCAGGCGCATGTTGGCGGTGTGAGAGTGCCGTGGAAGCGATGTTTGTGAGCTTGAGCAGTCAAGTATTCAGGATGACCAGGGTAGGACCCTCGAAGCGGAGCCTAAAGGCAGTCTGGACCCTCCAGGCAGTTGGTAAAAGCTCGTGACACGCAGGGGTGCCGGCAGGGGTAGTGGAGAAGGAAGGAGGAATTGACTAAGGAGCTCAAAAAACAACTTTAGGATAAGTGCCATGGGTGGCCCCCTCTCTCTGCCTCTCCGTCTCCTGGGAGGGAGGGTCCAGGGGAGGGGTACTAAAGGCGTTAGTATCCATTATATTAGGGAGTATACTTGCGGATGGCTCTGTCTGTTGTAAAGAAGCACTCCTATGTAACACATGTTTCTTTATTCTTCCAATAAAAATATATTGAACAAAAAAATAAAAATTGGTGTAATCTATAGACCCCCAAACATAACTGAGGAAATAGAGGGTCAGCCGCATAAACAGATAGAGTGGGCATCACAGGCTGGTACAGTGGTGGTGACAGGGGACTTCAAATATCCAGGATTCGACTGGAGACACGGTTCTGCTTCTACTACAAGGGGGAGAACATTCCCCAGCTTGCTACAAGATAACTATATGAATCAATTCATGGAGGCACCTACTATGATGCGCTTTTAGATCTGGTCATTTAAAATAATGATGGCCTGATAGGGACGGTAACAGTACATGAAAATTTTGGTAACAGTGACCACAATATAAGTGTATTTAACATGGTCAGGACCGCAGTATTGACTCGAGCTCCTCACAGACAGGCTTGGAAGCAGGGTCACAGAGAGGTTCAGGATTAAGCTCACAGTCAGATTCACTAACAGGTTGGGCCACTAGGGTTACAGGGTCACCGGCATGGACTAATGACATACAGGGGACTGGAGCACCCCAGTGGACTGGACAGAGGACAGAACAACAATTGGATGGTGGTCATTCTCTGAATCAGATATATTCATCCAGGCATCTGACCCACCATCATCCACATACTCTACATCAGACACAGAGGTAATAGGCACAGCTGAAGTTCCTTATTTCTGGGCTGAAAACTGTAGTCAGATTTAGGTCACCTTCAAGAATACATAAATAGGATGTAGCTATAAATTTAAAGAATTCAACAAAATTCACTGAGGTGTTTGCTGTTATTCAGTCATGCTTCAGCTCAGAAAAACAGATCATCATCAAAAAGAAAGTAAGCCACCTGATGACTTCAGGTTGTCATGAGAGCCTTACGGATGTAAGGCTCCTGCACTAACTTCAAGGCAGCCTGAAGGAACTGGGGGTATTTTGCCAGGGTGAGCTCCTTATAGCAAGGAGGGGGAACAAAAATGTACCTGTCTGTGGGAGGTGTGCAACAGTCTCAGTCTGTAGCTACAGATACCCTTGTGGACATCTTGGGGCTTAGACCAGACTTGCGTACACCAGGAATCCCAGTATGGGTGGGTTGGATCATTCTGTCAGGCCCAGGCAAATAGTATCATTGGGTATTCAAGGTGTGTTGGGAATTTCCTGGTTTAGGAATCGGAACCTGGGACAGGGAGGCAGCACTCAGCCAGGCAGTTAATTCCTCCCTGGAGGCCATAATCAGGGGTCACTCTCTGGGGATGAGGAAGCTAAGAAGCTGACTGGGAACTGAAGGACATAGGACAGACAACCCGTCTGCCCCACCAAAGAGGCAAGCTGATGACCACCCGGGGCATGGGTGGTCCAGTACTCTGAGAGTGCGTAATCCACCCAGTTCTTCAGCAGGCCCTCTAAAGGTGAGGATGCGCAGCCCCGGGGTAGTTCCTAGGTAGTCGCAGACTTGGGAAAAGGGGAAACACAGGGCAGATGTACACAAAACACGAACAAAAGGATCTAGGCCGCAGTGCAAGCTGTGACGGGCTGGGCCCCAGAGCAGGCTATGGCGGAGCTGGGCCCCATTGCAGGCTAGGAACCTACAACAATGGGGCAGTTGGCCCAAGACACACACGGCTAGGCTCTGAAAGGGCCGCAGGCCCCAATACAGACAATGACAAAACTGTGGTTAACCACAAGACCGAGTACAGACAGCAAAGACAAAGACACAAACTATGAAGGACAGTAAGCCCGAAGGCCCACAAGGACATGGAGGTATGCAGGGAGGTTGTAGAGCACAGCTAGGCTATGAAGAGACAATGCAATGATTCAACAACAGGGGCGGGGCAAAGCACATACATTTACAGGAACCTCAAAGCATGATTAACGCCAGGTGAGGTCAAACAATGCGACTCTAGGACCCAGGGAACCACAGAAGACCGCACAATGTCTAGAGCAGCAGACTTGGAGCGATGAAGGCTGGCAGATCGCCGGTTCAAGATACTGTCTATGCCAGTCCTAACAGTGGGATTATCTGTCTTTTGTATCGGAAACATGGAGTATAGGCGATTCCCAATCACTAGGGGTTGCGAGACAGGGTTACCCCCGTCCCTGTTCTTGTTTGTCCTAATCATCGAGTCTCTCTCGAGATATTACTGCATGACAGTAATATCTCAGGTCTCGTTGTTTCTGGTTATGAGAATGCAATTTCGCTTTTTGCAGGTGATATCCTGATGCTGATCTCTAACCCGACAATTTCCCTGCCAAAACTATTCCGCATACTAGCCTACTATAAATGTTTTTGGAAAACCGGGTCGACATGTTAACTCTGCAAAGTCCTATGCACTCAACATTACTTTGCCAGAGAGCCTGGTTCAGCCTTTTGAACAGAATTATGATTTTCAGTGGAGGTCTTGCTCTATAACTTATCTTCAGGGGTTCAGATCACTAATGATTATCACTCTCTATTTAAAGCTAATTACCCCCACTTATCAGTCAGTTGCAATCGCTATCAGGTAGATGGTCCAAACTTAATATTTCCTGGCTGGGTCGCATTGCAGCTGTCAAAATGTCATGATTACCAAAATTGATGCATCTCTTTCGTGTGTTGCCCATCGGAATTCCCAATGCTGTCATGAAATCGCTACAGTCAAAGGTGTGTCATTTTATTTGGGGTGCTAAATGCCTGAGGATTGCTAGGTCAACCCTTGTTAGACACATGTCCAAGGGGGGCCTTAGTGTACTTAATATCATACTTTATTATCAAGCAAGTCAAATAGTCCAGTTGGTCGCCATGCAAGCAGATCTGTCCACTATGGGTGGACATGGCTCACCCCTAAAAAACGGCGCCCAATTGCCAACCCTGTTCTGAGTCATGCTCTAAGAATTCGAGATCTATTTAAGAATAGTGCAAATTGCAAACCCTGATTTTCCTGCGGGGATGCTAACACGCAATTCTGTCTTATAAGACATATTACATCGGCAGCTAAATTAATAATCGCCAGAGCCTGGAAGAAGCCTTCCATCTTCCATCCAGAAAGCTTATCACCCAGATCAATGACGTGATGTTCTTTGAAAAACTTCACACGTCACAGGTCTCTGAAATTTCAAAATGTTTGGGATCAATGGGTCATTGCCTTCTTCCCAACTAATTATGACAATAGCATGTTAACCATTTAATGCTTTTGCCCCTGGTGACCCTTCTATCTTTGCTTTTAGACTTTTCTTTCTTAGCTCCGTTGCTTTCCATTTCCTTTTTCAACTTCTTTCCAAGTCTTGTTTCTACACTTCCACACTTTTTTTATGAGTTCTATTTCAATTAGCTCTTTTAAGCTTCAAGTGGCATTATGCTTAAGATGTTATTGTGCATGCGTGGTTTACTAGAGCCATCCTTTATAGGCAATCTCTCGGTTGCTGGATTTGAGTGTATTTAATTTCTTCTGCATGTTCTCCAATCTTTTTCTGTTTGTATTTTGAGCATGCACTACACATTTTGTGAACTCTATGATTTTTCTCCACTAATCCCATGCAATGTTATCCTGTTGAGAATTTCAGTTAAAAAATATTGAAAGTGAAAGAAAACATGGTTAATGCAGAGTGCAGAAGGTAAAATCTGGGGTGGGGGAAGGTGGCGGCAACCATTAGGTAAGAACCAGGAAGAAGGTGAGTGACACTGGGAAAACACACTAAATGGGAACCAGGAAGAAGAAGGGGAGTGACACTGGGGGCACACACTACATGGGATGCCCAAAAAGGAACCAATGAGAAACCGGAAGAAGGTGAGACACACTGCATAGATGCACACTACTTAGGATGCCCCAAAAAGAACCAGGAGGGAGAAGGTGCGTCACAGTGCAGGGATGCACACAAACATGGGATGCTCCAAACATGGGTTCAGCGAGGGAAAAAAAACAAGAACCAAGAACTCTGCGGCAACATATGGCTGGAAACATGTAACTTGGCTTAAGAGGCTGGTTCATGTAATGCGTAATTGCTCAGCAAAAATGAAAGCTTACACAAAACACGCATGTCTAAATGAGAAAATCTCAGACGTGGTATAATACGTGGGCCCACAAGAACCTGGTTTGCGAGTTTGCGAGCTTGCTTTCTCTCAAAACCAAGCAATCATGGAGAGGCTTAGAATCAGGCATATTATTTGCTTAAGTAAGTCTATTCAGCTCTAAGCTGTGTGAGGTGAATTTTTTCACAGGGAGGCTGATAGGTCCTGTACATCTTGTCTGTTGGCAAGAAAGGGGTTTCTGCTAAAGAAAACTGTGTTAGTCCTAAATACATAAGTTCAAGTACCGCTATCACCAAACCTGACCCTTGCTGACAAAACAGTAAGTATATAAACTTCTTAATACATGAGTTATAGTTTTGCTTTTTATTTTAAAGCCCCCAGACACCCCCCCCCCCCCACACACACACACACCTGAAATATCACTGACTTTTGCCCTGTTTTTTCTGGAAACAGATTTCAATAGGGCTGGCTGTTGCTGTATGCACCAAAGCCTCCAACTGTCATATATAGGGATTCAAGAATGCTGAACATTTGTCAGAAGCAGCAGAAATGACCAGGAACTGGAGTGACAGACTGGGAGCAGGTAGGCAGAGTAACAAACTGGAAGCAGTTAGGCAGAGTCGCAGATTGGGAGCAGGAAGGCACAGACATAGCATGCAGACAGAATAGTGGCAGCATCTGACTTTGGATCCTAGTGATTCCATTGCGAAGCATGGTTGTGGAAAATTAATCAATTAATCCTCACTACAAGATGCTAGCTGGCAGGAAGTTGTAGTAAAGGAGCTGATTTACTCTTTTTAGATTAATTCTACTAAGGGTTTAAATTGCTTCATTGTATGGCAAGCCGACAATTGTTTTGTCCATAGTCTGTTCATTCAGTGTGGTGCTAAAAATAAAAGAGAAAGGGCACAGGAAATGAACTCAACATTGCCTCACATAAGCAACTCCCAAAGCTCTGGAAGCAACTTAAAACATACCTACTTGTGTTAGTTGACTGTACACTTTGTTAGTTACACTCTAATATATATATATATATATATATATATATATATATATATATATATATATATATATTGTGGGATATTGGGGGGCGAACGGTAGTGACACAGACAACAGTTCTCTCTCGGCAAAGCAGGTTTATTTCAAAAAAATGAAAGCATTCAAATGAAATAATACTTCTCCATTCATAGTTTGCAGCGTCAATGCAGAAAATCAAAACAAATGGTTACATCACCAAATGAAGGTAAATCCAGGGCTGGAGATTCCAGCAAGCTGTGGGTCAAAGGAAAGTCCAATCCAGATTGCAGGGCAAAGCAGCCCACCGCTTCTCACCCCCAATGGTCCAAGAGTGGGGCGCAGAAGCCAAGTCCTCCGGCTTAATAGTCCAGTATTGTTATTCATACAACATGCAGTTCAGCCTGCGCTCCCTCCATCAGGCTGGTCAAAGACCACTGACTGGCTCAGTGGGAGCCTTTTATTCAGGCTCCTTCCTGAAATCAATCTGACCAGGTTTGCAAGGCCTGGGATCAGAAGAAACCTAGGAGTGGGGAATGTGACCAGGGTTCTGAAATCCTGGCATGGATTGTGCTCTATACAGCACTGTAGGGGAAAAATATACTCCATCCAGGACTTCTCCACACACTTTACCACATATCCCCCCCCCCCTCTTCTTCAGACCCGAGGTCTGACAACCCTTACTGGTCATACAATAGACTCGGGACAAAGCATCCGCATTCCCCTTTAACTTCCCCGGTCTATGTTCTACTTTAAATTTAAAGTTTTGTAAGGAGAGAAACCATCTGGTGACCCTTGCATTTCTCTCCTTATTTTCATCCAGGTCAGCGGTGCATGATCTGTCATTAGGACAAATTCTCGACCCAATAAATAATATTTTAGGGCCTCTAACGCCCACTTAACAGCGAGACACTCTCTTTCCACTATCACGTAGTTTTTCTCTGCCGGAGTCAGCTTCCGGCTCAGGTACAATACTGGGTGCTCTTCCCCATTCACCTTCTGTGACAGAACTGCACCCAAACCTGAATCAGACGCATCCGTCTGTACCAAAAATTGTTTGCTGAAATCTGGGGACACCAGAACAGGCTATTTACACAGGGCAGATTTTAGGCTTTGAAAATCCTTTTCTGCCTCTGGGGTCCATTCCCCCATTACTGACTTACCCCCTTTTGTTAAGTCAGTTAACGGGGTAGCCATTGACGCAAAATTGGGCACAAAGCGAAGGTAGTAGCCGGTTATGCCTAGGAAGGCTCTCACTTGTTTTTTTTAAGGGGTCTGGACCAGTTTTGTATTGCCTCCACCTTATTAATCTGGGGCTTAACCAACCCTCTACCAATGACATAGCCCAGGTATTTTGCCTTCTCCAGACCCACTGCACACTTCTCAGGGTTTATGGTTAAGCCAGCATTACTGATAGAGTCTAGGACGGCCTGTACCTTGCAGAGGTGACTCTTCCAATCAGACGGAAAGATGACCACATCGTCCAGGTAAGCAGCGGCATTATTCCGATGTGGCCTCAAGATCACGTCCATCAGCCTCTGAAAGGTAGCAGGGGCCCCATGTAACCCAAACGGCATAACCAGATAGTGAAACAGCCCTTCTGGGGTGGCAATCGCAGTCTTTTCTTTAGCGTCCTCAGCCAAAGGTATCTGCCAGTACCCTTTTGTGAGATCCAGGGTTGTAATGTATCTTGCCCTCCCAAGCTTTTCAATCAACTCATCTACCCGGGGCATGGGATACGCATCAAACTTTGAGACCTCATTGAGTTTTCTGAAGTCATTACAGAATCTCCAGGTCCCATTAGGCTTTGGTATTAAGACAATGGGACTGGACAAGGCACTAGCAGACTCCTCAATGATGCCCAACTCTAACATGCGTTTTATTTCAGAGGAGATCGCCTCTCTCCGTGCTTCAGGAATCCTGTACGGTTTTAGGTTTACCTTAGTGTAGGGTTCAGTTTTAATCTGATGCTTTATTAAATGCGTTCGGCCCGGCAGGTCAGAAAACTTGTCTCTATTTCCTTGCAGAAATTCCCTAACCTCCTGCGTTTGATGACCTGACAAAGACTCACCTATCTTGACTGGGGGAATGGTCTGCACCGCCTCTTTAACTCTAGCCGGGGCAACTTCCAAAGCTTCACGACCTTTCCACGGCTTAATCAGGTTCACATGGTAAATCTGGTAGGGCTTCCTTCTACCTTCTCTACAACCTCATAGGGACCTGCCACTTTACCAGAAATTTACTTTCAACTGTGGGCACTAATACCAGGACCGGGTCCCCAGGATTAAAGGCCCTCACCTTGGCCGAACTATTATATATTCTGCTCTGGGTCGCCTGAGCCCTTTGCATATGCTCCTTTATTATCAGCATTACATTTTCTATACGGTCCTGCATCTGGGCTACATGCTCCATTATACTCTTGTATGGGGTGGCCTCAGTCTCCCAGGTTTCCTTGGCGATATCTAGCAAACCCCGGGGATGCCTACCATACACCAGTTCAAACGGTGAAAGCCCTGTAGACACCTGAGGGACCTCCAGTATGGAAAACATGAGATACGGCGACAAACAGTCCCAATCACGGCCATCCCGTTCTACAACTTTCTTTAGCATGTGCTTAAGGGTTTTATTAAATCTCTCTACCAAGCCGTCTGTTTGAGGATGGTACACTGAGGTGCGGAGATGGGTAATCTTAAACAGCTTGCACAGTTCCTTCATGACCTTTGACATGAAGGGCGTGCCCTGATCGGTTAGAATTTCCTTCGGTATTCCTACACGAGAGAACATAAGAAACAGCTCCTTAGCAATATTTTTGGACGCCATATTTCTTAACGGTACTGCTTCCGGGTAGCGGGTAGCATAATCTAGTACCACTAATATATATTGGTGTCCTCGGGCTGACTTCACAATAGGCCCCACCAAATCCATGGCAATTCTTTCAAAGGGCACCTCGATAATGGGAAGTGGTACCAAGGGGCTCCGGAAATGTGATGTTGGGGCACTTAACTGGCACGTAGGGCTGGACTCGCAGTATCTTTTTATTTGCTCGTACACCCCAGGCCAGTAAAACCTCTGGAGAACTCTTTCCTGGGCCTTATTAATCCCCAAATGCCCTCCAAGCACATGACTATGGGCGATCTCTAGCACCATGCGACGATATGGCTTAGGTACCAGAAGCTGTTCCACAACTTCATTGTTATAACAGATCCCCACTCATGGCGAAGTGTGGAAATTTCTGGTCAGCTTCTGGTTCCTGAGGCACTCTGTTCAACACTGTGACATTACCTCTTGCAGTCTCCAGAGTGGGGTCCCTTAATTGCTCAGACCCAAAATTACCCTGAGCCACCTCTAGGTCTAAGACCTGCTGATCAGGCAGGGAAGCCTCATCATCCTCACCTGCTAACACCTGTAGGGGAAACCGGTCATTACTGCATAATTCAGATATTCCCATTTCACTTCACTAGGTACTCATGGGGCCTATTGTCTCTACCCGATAGTTCAGCCGGCTCAACAGGGAGGGTCACCGGTTGTGCCGGAGATACTTCGCTACCGGAAGAAACGTTTCCCCTTTCCCACAACTCCCAGAACAAGGGAAAATCCCGGCCAACAATCACTTGATACATAAGGCGTTCTACTACGCCTGCTTCATATTTTAGTGTTCCAGCGGGGGTCTCAAACTTACCCACGGCTACAGGGTAAGCCACGATATCCCCGTAGATGCAAAGCACGCTCAAATTTTTATGTGGTATATAACCTCCACCCACAAGGTTGGCCCGGACCAAGGTTACCAGGCTACCTGAGTCCAAGAGCGCCTTCACTGAGCACCCATTCACCCTCATCAACACAATATGGGGCTCGGTCTCTAACCGCGAAATCGCGGTACATGCTGGTTCCGCAAACAGGGATCTTCTGCGGCCAGCGCCACATTCCACAGGCTCAGGGCCAAGGGGGCAATCCACGGCTATGTGCCCCCACTTGCGGCACCTCCAACACTGGGGACCCTGAAGCCTCCGTGCCCGGGTGTCCTCCCTAGAATTGGGGGGCCTCTGGGGGTCAGGGTCAGTCCTGGGCCCTTTTTCACCCTTCCATACACCTCCAAGGGGAACCTGCTTACCCGTCGTTGTCACAGGTTTGTGGGTCTTGGAGGATGCTGGTGTAGTAGGGGCATCTCGTAGGTAGTCCTCCGTCGCAATAAAACGTTCAACCAAGCTGACCAGCTGCTCCGCACTCTGCGGGTCGCCTTGTCTCACCCACCGTTGAAGCTTTGGCGGCAGGGACTGAAAGAAGCGGTCCACCACGATTTTCTTGATAATCTGCGCAGGGGTGGAATGCTCTGGCTCCAGCCACTTTTGGACGAGATGTATTAGGTCATACAACTGTGACCGGTCAGGCTTATCAACGGCAAAAGTCAAGTTATGTATTCGCCTTGCCCGAACCGCTGGCGTGACTCCCAGGCAAGCAAGGATCTCCTGTTTAAGCTTAGCATAGCCCCGTACATCCTGCTCCCTGAGGTCAAAGTATGCCTTTTGCGGCTCACCCGTTAAGAACGGCGCAATTACATCGGCCCATTCCGTGACTGGCAGCTGTTCTCTCTCGGCCACGCACTGAAACACTGTGAGGTAGGCTTCGACATCGTCGTCCGGGGTCATCTTTTGTAAAACCTGCTGAATGGTTCTCCTCACCCCCTCCGTCTCAACCGGGCTTCTCTCCTGCGGTGAAACTTTAGCACCACCAGTCTCTCTAACCGCAGCTATCTGTTCCATCAACAGGCGATTTGTCTCCTGCTGGAACTGTTGTGCCAGGGCCTGTTGCTGGGCTTGCTGCTGTTGTGCGAGGGCCTGCTGCTGTTGGGCCAGAGCTTGCTCAGGCTGGAGGTCATCTTGTATCAGGTGTTTTATCACCTCCTCCATGTGAGACATCTTGGCGACGGCTTTCACTCAGGACACCAACTGTTAAATGCAGCGTGCTGTCACTCCGTTGCCCCTAGCAACAGTCACCATGCCCGCATTCTCCACCAACTGTGGGATATTGGGGGGCGAACGGTAGTGACACAGACAACAGTTCTCTCTCGGCAAAGCAGGTTTATTTCAGAAAAATGAAAGTATTCAAATGAAATAATACTTCTCCATTCATAGTTTGCAGCGTCAATGCAGAAAATAAAAACAAATGGTTACATCACCAAATGAAGGTAAATCCAGGGCTGGAGATTCCAGCAAGCTGTGGGTCAAAGGAAAGTCCAATCCAGATTGCAGGGCAAAGCAGCCCGCCGCTTCTCACCCCCAACGGTCCAAGTGTGGGGCGCAGAAGCCAAGTCCTCCGGCTTAATAGTCCAGTATTGTTATTCATACAACATGCAGTTCAGCCTGAGCTCCCTCCATCAGGCTGGTCAAAAACCACTGACTGGCTCAGTGGAAGCCTTTCAGGCTCCTTCCTGAAATCAATCTGACCAGGTGTGCAAGGCCTGGGATCAGAAGAAACCTAGGAGTGGGGAATGTGACCAGGGTTCTGAAATCCTGGCATGGATCGTGCTCTATACAGCACTGTAGGGGAAAAATATACTCCATCCAGGACTTCTCCACACACTTTACCACTATATATATATATATATATATATATATATATATATATATATATATGTTTTTTGGTTTCACACACTACTATATTTTGAACACTGTGGCCCAATACTCTTGGGCTACTGAGATTTCAAAACAAAAACACAACAAAAAACATACAAAATGTAGGTTTCATTATTGGTAGGGTGGGTGGGCTGCAACATCTGGCGGTTCTCTGGCTTCTCGGAGTGCAACCAGGCATGCCAGGTTGTCATTTAGCAGCAGCAATGGTGCTATCAGTGTCTCAATGTGCCGGTTGTTCTGTTGCTCCCCCACCATTGCTTGGAGGTCATGGTGGAGCAGAATTATGAGTCTCCCCCCCATTGTTTGGCGGAACCGGGCACTGTTTGCCTGAAGGCTTTGCTATCTGCCTCCATCAACTGCACCTACCTCACCAGGGAAATATGGCAATGTCACCCACATTAGAGCTGGCCCATAGAGGTGATGGCTGCAGCTGCTTATCACACTCCAGTAGTGGCTATGGCGTAGGACACCAGCAATTAATGGGAGGTAAGTATGGGGGGTGATCAAATACCAGCTATGGGGGCTGGTAGACCAGGGTGCAGAGGTCGAGTGTCCCCTGGCCCTGAAGGCTACCACCCCACAAGCCCAAATGTGCTCTTCTGCACTTCTGCACCCTGCTGGATTTTGTAGATGCAGGCAGATGTGACTTGTCAACCCCTTCTGCCCTGTGAACTGGTATAGGGGTTTCAAAGCACAATGTTAAAACTCTTGCCATCCTCATCTGTCTGTCATGGGACAGCTAATTTCACATTTTTCTAATTTTAAAAATCTTGCCACCCGAGCTGTCTGCTGTAGGTCCTGTGAAGTAATTTCAACCACTGCAACATCCTCTTCCCTCTCCTATTAAGGAGTGATTCTAATAAGTTACACTTGTTTACACCCAGTGTAAGTTTAAACCCAGCAATTATATACAGTATATCTATATGGTGTCTGCTTTTAATTCTATGTTGTAAGGTTTGGTATGAGAGCTGATGATAGTCCCCGTAAAGTGCTTCAAATAATCAATTTTAGAAACTCACCTTCAGTATACATTGTTACATAATTAGCATGGCTGAAAAAAAGACATGCCCGATTTCAACCAAGGAATAGGAAAAAAAATGAGTATATACCAGTTAACAATATTATCTCCTAAAAAACCTTTTTGGAAACTCATATGGACTCTTAACTTTTTGAACTGTAATCCCTCATTCATACCTGTCATGCACTAAATGCATTTATGCATTTTCGGTAGACGATGCAGTAATGCAAAAGTCAACAATGGCTCCTCTATTCATGCCTCTCTGGTGCAGCAGGGAGGAAGATAGATGAAGAGTGTAATGCACAAGTAGTAATTCACTGTTTTACACTGTCATATAAAAAGTTATTACTAAAAGGGGCCTAGTTTGAAGATGCTGATATACATATTAACTCTACCTTCATTCAGCAGAGAGATGATATAGCTTAAGGCAGGGGAAGCCAGACATTTGGCCAGAAAAATACTGGGAATTTTTCAAGATAGATGCAATAAAGTCCTGCAGGGAGAAAGATTGGATTTTACATTTTGAATTGTCACAATATTACTAGCAAGATTTTTGGTTACTAAGAAGGTAGGGGGTGGCCCTAGGGAATCATCCCAAAGGACATCTCCCTAGATACAGGGTTGTCCAGTGTGATGTGTCCCTACTCCTGGAACTGTAATATGTTAGGGGGGAGAGGGTCTGCTCTTAGTTTGACGGGACCCTCAGGTTGGAGTATTTGTGGGACAGTGTGATAGTAATATTCTCTAAACTTGTTGTTAGGTTAAAAATAATATTTATTTTTTACATTGTACGTGATTTCAAAAACACTTGTTCAAATTTTTTTCACATAGGTACACATTCTCATATAGAATTTTTGTTTACAATACATTCACCAAGAGTTGTACAGATAATAATTTCTTATCTGGTCTCTTCAAATGTAGAGAAATCTGTTTCTACTGTTTGTAGCAAGGTTCTGTCACACAGTATTGCAGCAAGCATGTTACGCTCAGGTGTAGTAAGTAAAAACTGTCAAAAAACTGTAAAAAAGTCAAAAATGAGCTTGAAAGGAGCGCTTGCTTTTCTACTAGCTTAGATGTGATGCATTTATCTGTGGTGAACGGTAAAGTTGGTAATGAGATATAGTATAGTCTGCTATTTGCCCTCTTAGTTCAGAAAGCAGTGTTGTTTTACCTTGTTTTTGGTATTGTTCACCAGTGGTGGCGCTATGTTCTCTGGAAAGTATGGGATCCAGGCTGAGGTAGAGAAAGGGTTTATATAAGTGTAATAAAGAGTCTTGTTTTATAAATGAAAAGATTCATAGGCCTGTGCCTGCTTACCTTTTGGGTCGTCAATGTCCGTTTCGTGTTGCTGGAACGGGTGGTGCCGAGCGTACGCCCCCGTGTGTGCTGCCGGCTGGACAGCGCGCCGCTAGATGTTTTAATTGCGACGAACCTTTTTATAGTCCTGCTGCCGAGTGGGGGGGTTACAACTTTGGCTCCCTGGGGCCACCCTATCACGTCTCGTGCGGTCGTGTGATCGGCCTGGACGTGTGTACCGTTGCCTAGCAACGGCCCCGGGAGTGACGCGGAGCGATGTGTCATTTCCGGGCTGGGCGGCCCCTATTGACGCAATATACCAGGAGGCTATTTGTGGCGCCATTTTCTTGTGGACTAGGTACTGCTAAAGTTCGTGTCCTCCATTTTGTTGGAGACATACTGCTTGTAATTAGGTACATATTATAAGAAAAAGAGGCGCTCCTTTTTCACTATTAAAAACATTTATCGAGCAAAGGTACAGAGGTAACGTTTATAACTCATAAGTCACGTTTATTAATGGTTTGCTTCTATAATGATGTACATATATTACATGCTTTCATAAATAAGATACTTGTACAAAAACGGTCTATTCTTATATGTCATGTGTGAGATCATCTGATGTGCCTGATCATTGTTGGTACTCTTTTGGCCAGGGATGTTTGGTGTATTTCATTGCTAGGATATATTTTGATATCTATGGGGGGGGGTAATTGGAGAGAAGAAAATTTGAATTCTTGCAGTATGGTCTTGTGTTACTCAAGGGCTGAATTCCTGCCGGATTATTTTAAAAAGGGGACATAGCTGCAGGTGTCATTGAGGCCTGGAGGGTGCAGGCTTTCAGTTTGGAAATCCATTTGGTTTCTTGTTGTAAGGTCTTTCTTTGGATATCCCCTCCCCTAGGGTGTCTGTGTATCCTATCTAATACTTGGAAGTATATGCCTGTTACGGACCCTTGATGGTGGATGATCCAGTGTCTCCCTACAGGGGTCAGTAAATTCTTGTTTTTAATGTCCCTAGTATGCTTGTGTATTCGAGTTCTCAATTTTCTGTTAGTTTTCCCAACGTAAAAAATTTAGACAACTGCAGGTAAGTATGTATACTACGTCAGTAGTATTTCAATTGGTGTAATGTCTTTGTTTGATGACTTCTCCCGTGGGGAGTTCAATGTCTGTTCCAGTTTTTATATATTGACAGGTGGAACATCCCTCACACCTGTATGTCCCCTGCACTTTGCAGCATCTCTGTTTGCCCTCCCTTGTGAAATGGCTTTTCACCAATTGGTCCCTGATCGATCTGTCTTTTCTAAAGGTGAGTTTTGTGACCTCTGTGATGAATGAGCCTATCTCTGGGTATCTTTTGAGAATGTACCATCTTGTAGGATCTTCCTGATCTCCTGGTGTTGTGCATTATACGTGAGTATGAACGGAATGTATTTCAGTTGTTTCTTGGTGTCTTTTGTTTCAGGGTTGAGTAAAGATGTCCGATTCAGTACCCCATTCCCTCAGTGTCTGTCTAATGCCATCCGCAGCTGTTTTGTAGTCTTCCAATGTGGTGCAATTTCGCTTCGCCCTCAGATATTCCCCATAGGGGTTGCTGTTCTTTAGGGGAGTGGGGTGTGCACTAGTGGCCCTTAGTATATTATTGTCTGCGGTGGGTTTCCTGTAGAAACTTGTGGAGATTATACCAATGGGGTACAGTCTGATTTTGAGGTCTAGGTAGCTTATTTCTTGATGGTCGTGTTCTAGTGTAAATTTAAGGTTAAAGGTGTTATTATTAAGTGTTTCCACAAATTCCTCTAATAGGGGGGTAGGGCCCTCCAAGACTATGAGGATGTCATCAATGTAGCGGAGCCATATTGCTATGTGATCCATGTATTTTTTAGTAGATTCCTCCTCCCATATCCTCCTCTCCCACCAACCAAGATAGAGATTTGCGAAGGACGGAGCACAGATCGTGCCCATGGAGGTGCCTTGCAGTTGGTGGTACAGTTGGTTTCCAAAGAGGAAGATGTTATGTGTCAGAATGAATCTAAGTAGTTCAAGTAAAAATTGGTTGTGGTCATGTTCGTTCATGTCTAGTTGGTCTAGGTAATGTTTAGTGGCCTGCAAACCCAAATTGTGCGGGATTTTGGAGTATAGTGCCTCCACATCAAGCGTGACCAATCTGGAATTTGGGGGAACGGACATATCCTGTAAGATTTTCAATAGGTGTGGGGTATCTTTGACATAGGAGGAAAGTGATTCTACGAATGGTCTAAGAAAGGTATCAACATATTTGCTGGCCCGGCTGGTGAGTGATCCTATCCCCGCTACTATGGGGTGGCCTGGTGGGTTACTTTTGGATTTGTGTATAATGGGGAGGGCATAGAATGTCTGTGTTACTGGGTCTGTGACTGATGGAAATTCCCAGGTGGATTTGTTTATGACTTTGTGTGAGTAGGCCATGGTGATGATGGTTTTGTATTCGTCCTGATCTTTTTGCAATTTGTGTATGGAAGTTTTTTGATACCATTCTTTGTTTTCAAGAATTCTATGACCCATTCTCTCGTACTGTTCCTTTGTCATAATGACAGTATTGCCCTCTTTGTCCGCGGGTTTTATTTCTATTCCCGCGTTTTCATCAAGTTCCTTGAGGGCTTGTTTTTGTGCCAGGGTAAAGTTTTTAGGTCTGATGCCTCTAGTATTCAATTTTTCTATTTCTTCGGTAACAATATTCACAAACGTTTTAACACTCAAATTCATTGTTAGTGGGGGGAAATATGTTGATGGTTTTCTAAAGGTCTTCTTGAGTATGCAGTCGCCCCCACTTGTGTCCTCTGAGCTCTCCTGGTTATCCTCTAGTGTTTCTAAGATTCTCAGACTTGTCATATCCCCCTGTGTTAGTGTTATTGAGTTCTGTGATTGTGTATTGTTTGCGTATTGTTGTTGTAGTAGGATCTAGCGTAGAGGTGTAGATCCTTCATTATTTCAAACTTGTTATGTTATATTCTGGGCAAAAATTTAGTCCTAGTTGTAACACTTCTGTTTGGGCTCTTGATAAGGGGAGGTTTGCTAGATTAATAATATTATTATTGGTTTTGGTTGGTGTGTCGTGGTTAGTTGGTCCTTGGTCTTCTGGTAGGAGGGTTATACGTCTGGTTGTGTTAGTGTTCCTTTCTTTGTCTGTTGTGTTAAGTGTTGTCGGTCTCCTATCCCTGCTGCTCCTAAAAAAAGGAGCTCCCAGTTGGTTTTGTTGTTGATCTCCTATAAAGTCTGGGGAGAGCAAATTCTTAAGTTTGTCCCCTCTTGTTACCAGTTTTGTGGTTGTGTCTGCTCTAGTTTGTTGTAAATTTTGTTGTCCCGCCCTGTGGTGTATACATCTTTTCATTTATAAAACAAGACTCTTTATTACACTTATATAAACCCTTTCTCTACCTCAGCCTGGACCCCATACTTTCCAGAGAACATAGGGCTACCACTGGTGAACAATATCAAAAACAAGGTAAAACAAAACTGCTTTCTGAACTAAAGGCTCGATTCAGAGGCAGATTTGTCTTGACTTCTGTAGCTGTCTGTGAAAGTTTTTGTGGGTGTTTGTCATTTTCTTGTTTTTTTTCATTCATTTTTCATTCGTGAGAACGTTCGGGCAAATGCATATATGCGCTTTCGATGAACGAATGCAAATCGGGTAATTTTCCCAACCAAATCTGATATTTTTCGTTCGTTCAGATAACTTACGTTATTGCTATGGGCTTGCGTCTCATTCAGAGAGCTGATTGCCGACAGACCACCACCCTATAAATCCGTTTCCTTTGCGATCCCCTGACGGGACCATTTTCACCTCGAGACTAGCAGATATGGACAACTCTAGTGCATTTGAGGAGCATGAGGATCTGCAGCTCATGGGCATTGAAATTGTCCGGAGGGCTGAGACCAGATTGCACTGTCGACGCCTGCACATCGATGGCATGCATGACGTTGAGCTGTTCGAGCTCACCAGACTTAATTGCACTTCCCTCCATAAATTGTATAGTGAGCTGCGGCCATGGTTAGCCCGCACCACAAGGAAGGGGCAAGCAATTTCAGGTATGACCAAGATGCTTGGCTGCCTGCAATTTTTGGTGAAAGGCTCGTTCCAGAGGCTGGGTGCCCTCTCCGTGGGGATCTCCCAGCCTACGCTGAGCCGTGCGCTATCCAAGTTTTTGGAAGGCATGGCTACCATTACTTGGAAGTATATTTGTTTTCCTGAAGACATGGTAGCCAGAAACGCGATTAAGCTGGCATTTTATAACATCGCCGACATGCCCAACGTCATGGGTGCCATTGACTGCATCCACGTTGCCCTGGTGCCTCCGGCAGCCGACGAGTATATCTACAGGCAAGTACAATCTGTCATATTTTTTTTTAATGTTTTTTTGTTTTTGTTTTTTTTTAATGAAATAAAAATTCAAAAAAGTCCCTCCGTGTTAAATGTTCCTCCTTCTAATTATTCCCTCCGTGTAAGTTATCCATCCTTTTAAATAATCCCTCCTTTTATTTATTCCCTCCTTTTAATTATTCCCTCCTTGTAAAGCGTCCCTGTGGAACCATGGACCGTATTTAGTTGCATATAAATTTCACATGTGTTCACCAAGGAACATTTTAATGTGTACCTGAAATAGACACTTGAAAGTTAATCTTTCCTTTTTCAAACATACATATTCTTTTTTGTCTAAACAAAATACTTATGTACTTGTTTATTGCTATTTGCTATTTGGGCCCCAGGTTTTGCTTAGGGTGTGATTAGTTAGTGTTTCCCTAGTTTTCCTTGCCTTGCTAATGTTTTTTGTTTGTTTTTTTTTCACAGGAACCGCAAAATGGCCTACTCAATGAATGTCCAAGTAGTGGTGGCCCTGGACATGCGGTTCCTTAGCCTGCTTGCCAGGTTCCCAGGCTCATCCCATGATGCCTACATTCTTCGAAGATCTGGATTGTACGGCCGGTTTGAGTCTGGGGAATTTTCCGGTGGATGGCTCCTTGGTAAGTTGACGCCAATAATGTCCTTTTTTGGCTATGAATTTAGTTTGTGTCCCATGTATGAAACTATCCCTATTTGAACACCTTGTTTACATGTGAAACACGACTTTAACCATTAGATTTTTCAAACAACAAAGCCTTGCCAAATGTTAGTCCTGCATTAGCAAAATGTTAAAATTTAATTTAGAGTAAAGTAAGAATTATTCTGCTTAAATTATGTCCTTTATTTTATAATAGGGTCTGCGCCATCTTTGATTAGATGCATTACAGAGGAGAGCGGGATAAAGTGCAGGGGGCGGGTTAGATCTGTTTTTGGACTCATACAAAGCAGATACAGGGTCCTGAAAAGTTAAGACATCCAAGAATGCTGAGCAGCACAGTCCGAAACCAATGACTGCTAACAGGTATCGGTTTCGGACTGTGCTGCTCAGCATTCTTGGATGTCTTAACTTTTCAGGACCTCATGGCCCTCATCCGCCATCTTGGATGTTTAATTTGTTCCCACATCTATTTGATGTTTTTTGGCTTTTTTTTGGCCTGTGCACTATGTATGCTCATGCTGTGTAGCAAATGTGACCTAGCCTCTTAGTCATGTTGATGGCCCATTTTGAGGATTCCATTTATTGAGTAATGTGCAATTTATGTTTTTTATAATACATTTTGGCAGGTGATTCCGGCTATCCACTCCTTCCGTGGCTGTTGACGCCCGTCCTCCGGCCCCAGAATGCAGCCGAGGAGGCATATAATAGGGCACCAGGAAGACCAGGGCTGTGGTGGAGAGGGCGTTTGGCCTATTGAAGACCCGCTTCCGATGCTTGGACCATACCGGGGGAGCACTTCAGTATGACCCCAAAAAGATCATAGATATTATAATGGCCTGTGCAGTGTTGCATAATTTTGCTATATTTCAGCGTGTCCCCCGGTATGTGGATTTGCCCCACTCTCCACCCACCGATGACCCAGACGAGGACTATCGTGGCCCACCGAGTGCGTCTGCCCAAGCCGTGCGGTCTAATTTAATAGAGACACAACCACAGGAGCCAGAACCAATGTAATTCGCCACAAGCATGCAGCGCAACAGCTTGAGTGGCAGGTTCATTGAGGCTTGACCTCTGGCATTGGCTAGTGGGCTACCTCAGCACTCTAATGAGCTATATGGACGCAAATCCAAAGCAAAACCAGCAAAGCCACACCAAAAGGGTATATTGGTAGGGCTCACCAGACAGGTCAATACAGCGGGGATGTAGAGCAAAGATGTGGAGCAGATACAGGCCAAATAGGCCTTAAAATGGGGGATGCCCATAAATCCCAGGTTGGGGCCCTTAGAGGTGGGCCCTCACCTGGGCCTGTGTGGCATTCAGAATCTGCAGCTGTTCCAACATGTTTCTATTTGAAGTTCATGGCACTGAGCATGGAGTTTAAGGTGTTGTTGCCATACTGACTCCATCATCGGCGCACCCCTCCCCTGGGAAACTAGGCGACGTAGTCGACTTCGACTCACAAATCCCCGGGTTGGTGGGCGTGCAGATGATGTGCCTCTAGGTCCACCAACAGCCACAGGTCTGCTTGGCAAATCCTCAGCAGCAGAGCTAACACTGGGGACAGTCTCTGCATGCTGCCCACGAGGGGCTGGCAGCATGCAGCCAGCTTCACTCTGCTGCTGAGGATTTGGTGTAGAAACATGTTGGGACAGTTGCAGATTCTGTCCCAGGGGGAGCTGTTCAGAAGGTCCAATGAAGGGTCCATCCTCCTCCAGCTCCTGGATTTCCTCCATCAGTGTGTGGGTCTGTTGGGACATGTAAATAAAAGTTTGTGGAATACATATGTAATTCAGCACAAAGAAAAATGGCAAGGCACATGCATAAGCAACATCATAAAAAGACACTTACCGCATATATCGGATCCTGGGTCCGAGGCAGCACGGAAGTAGACGGCAGGTTAAAACTGGCTGCGGATTCCCCACTAGTTGAGGGATGATGCTGGGCTGCATTGTGGAAAAGAAGGCATGTTAACACACAACTTGGCATTGGTGATGTGTAATAACACATATGGTTCACTCAAACACGGGCCCCTGCATGAATGGCAACTCCCCCAACGGACCAAGTTTAACTTGACTATGAATGCCATTATGTGTTAGATGTATTAGTCAACAAGTACATACACATTGGTCTCCTTAACCAAAATAAACATGCATGTACTGGCTGTTCTGAGGCTTCACACATCCCTAAAAGCCCATTATGGGACCACACTCAGCTTGCAAATATCATTTGCCATTAGATTCGGCTGGTTGCCATTCTTTCTAGGTCAAACTTTCAAGCACCCCAGATCAAGTATTTCTGAGCAAAGCGCAGCTCAAACCCAAATTGGCTACAGATAAAGATGGAAGTGTTGTATGTAATTGACCCTAAATACATAACAGGCAGTCCTTTGCTAATCTCAATAGTGTTCCTCCAGACTCTCAAAACTCATGTATGGCCAAGGAAAAAAGCAAATGATGAGTCACCACACATAACACACCCTGTTTAAATTGTTACCTCCACTACAAGGCACACCCTAGGGGCATGTGTTAATCTATGGCTTTGTGCCTCATTTTACACGTAGATCACATTTCACATACACACTAACATTACTAACCAGCAGGAATAGTTGAAATGTCTGTGTCCTGTCGTGCCGAGTGTCCCTCTAAGGCCACAGGATGTAGCAGGCCCAGCACCATCTCCTCAGCTCGGGTAAATTGCAGTTTGGTGGGGAATCCGCCGCCAGTTTGTAAGCTGAAAAAGAAAGTGGGACACATTTAGATAAATGTTGCCAATACAAAACGAAGACAAATCCACAAAGTATATATGTACCTGTAATGACGCAGTTTATTTTCTTTCTTCCGTGCTGCATACTTTAGGTGTGATATTTTCCCCCGCTGCATTGACCTGTCTGGTGAGCTCCTCCAAAATCTCGGCTTTGCGCTGCTTGCTTGTAGCTTTGGATCTGCGCCCATATAGATCATCATAATACAAGGTGAGGCCACTAGCCAACGCCTGAGTTTGTGCCTCACCAAACCTGCCACTCAACTGGCCTCTGCGCAATGTGCGCCCTGTTGGTTGTGGTTCTGGCTCCTCAGTGTTTGGCGCAAATTCAGGGGACATTCTGGCCTGGCTTTGTGGGTGTGAAATTACTGACTGCTGGCTGGCTGCAGATTGAACCGGACTTGGAAAGGGACTGGGTGAGCGTGGATGGGTGGCCACTGAAGTCGCAGGTGTGTAGAATGTGGCCGAGGAGTAGAGGGTGTTGTGGAGGAAGTCGTGCTTGGGGCCCTGTGCCTCTGTGTGCCCTTAGAATACCCATGCCCCTTGGAGGTAGACGGCCAGTCCAGGGGTGACCCAGAGCTTGGGCTTCGGGGCCTGTGCCTTGCCCTCTTGTCCGCTGATTTTGACACCCGTGCGGGTGGGGAGGGCGAATTCGGACTTCTGGCCCTGTGCCTTGGCCTCTTGGCTGCTGATTTTGACAGCCATGCGGGTGGGGAGGGCGAACTCGGACTTCTGGGGCTGTACCTTGCCCTCTTGGCATGAGCCTTGTGGCCCCGTGCGGGTATTGTTGATGGGGAGGTTGAGCTGCTGGGGCTTCTTACCCGGTGTATCCGCACACACATATACATGCTATTTCCACCCAAGCTGATTCCCTTAATCTGTTTTTGTAGATGCTTCTGGAGCGGGTGAAGATGCGGAGGCTACAGCAGATCTTGACCAGGAGGCACAGGGAGAAGGTGAGTGATGTGACAATGGCAATAGCAGACTGACCTGTGCCCACTTGGTTAGAGTAATTACTTAGCAGACTGACCTGTGCCCACTTGCTTAGATTAATTACTTAGCAGACTGACCTGTGCCCACTTGCTTAGATTAATTACTTAGCAGAATGACCTGTGCCCACTTGCTTAGATTAATTGCTTAGCAGAATGACCTGTGCCCACTTGCTTAGAGTAATTACATAGCAGACTGACCTGTGCCCACTTGCTTATATTAATTACTTAGCAGACTGACATATGTCATCCTGATTTATGTTGCCAACTAAAAACATTCCATCCACAGGTGAGAAACAGTAATTTTTTCACAAAAATTTGATACAGGGACCACACGGGCAAGAGTGAAAGAAATGAATCGAAGGGTCCTTGAGTTGGTGGCCGATATGCAGCAGCTGGTTGACTCGTTGGGGACAACAGAAGAAGAATAGTGTTCTGGGTCCTGTCACTGTTTTTTTTCTGTAAATAGTTTATAATATTTAAAATTTTTACACATTTTAAAGTTTATTCCCTTTTAACAAATGTTACATTTTGTAAAAAAACAAAATTTTAAAATGGCCCAAAAAAAAGGTTTTCTACTAAAAAAAAACTAAACAAAAATCAAAGTTTCAGTATCATTTTTTAACACAAGTACATTAACACCAA
Organism: Gastrophryne carolinensis; assembly: GCA_027917425.1. Taxonomy (NCBI): domain Eukaryota; kingdom Metazoa; phylum Chordata; class Amphibia; order Anura; family Microhylidae; genus Gastrophryne; species Gastrophryne carolinensis. The sequence continues at coordinate 129,486,835 of CM051242.1, forward strand.
ACGAAGGGTGAAATAATTATTTAGAGATGAAGATTCAGATGACCAGGAAGTGTTTTGGATACGTTTTAGGGGCCTAAAATGGAAGAAGAACCTAACCGGGAAGAGGTTTGGGTAAGTTTTAGGGGCCTAAAATGGAAGAAGAACCTAACTGGGAAGTGTTTAGGCTAAGTTTTAGGGGCCTAAAATGGAAGAAGAACCTAACCGGGAAGTGGTTTGGGTAAGTTTTAAGGGTCCAAAAGAGAAGATGGAGAAAGTGCTAAGTGGTTGGGGTGAGCTTTAAACTTTTGAAAAATTGGATTCGGATGATTCGCCGAATTTTCCGACAAAATTTGTTTCGGTCTGAATTTATTCTCGACGAATCGCTAATAAAAACGGCTATATCTGAGCTTCAATAGGGTTGTAAACCATTCTGCCTTGCTGTAACACGCATAGGATGCGTGCTGGGTTAGTGAAATAATATTGCAAATAATTATGACATGCAGATCAGATTCATCGCTATTAGAATCGCAGAGCGGCACAATTGCAGAGAGTTGAGGTGGCATCACTATGAGGGGCCCCTATATTGTCTGAAAAACACACTCTGGAGCTGGCAGCAGCAGGAGCCCAAATATTGGCTGAAAGACATCCTGGAGTTGGCAGCAGGAGCAGCAGGAGCCCAAAAATTAGCTGAATGACACCCTGGAGTTGCAAGCAGCAGCAGCAGGAGCCCCAACATAGCTTGAAAGAGACACTGGAGTTGGCAGCAGGAGCCCAAAAATTGGCTGAACGACACCCTGGAGTTGGAAGCAGCAGCAGCAGGAGTCCAAACATAGCTTGAAAGAGACACTGGAGTTGGCAGCAGGAACCCAAAAATTGGCCTAAAGACACACTGCAGTTGGCAGCAGCAGCAGGAGGCCAAACATAGCTTGAAAGAGACACTGGAGTTGGCAGCAGGAGCCCAAAAATTGGCTGAATGACACCCTGGAGTTGCAAGCAGCAGCAGCAGGAGCCCAAACATTGGCTGAAAGAGACACTGGAGTTGGCAGCAGGAGCCCAAAAATTGGCTGAATGACACCCTGGAGTTGCAAGCAGCAGCAGCAGGAGCCCAAACATAGCTTGAAAGAGACACTGGATTTGGCAGCAGGAGCCCAAAAATTGTCTGAATGACACCCTGGAGTTGCAAGCAGCAGCAGCAGCAGCCCAAACATAGCTTGAAAGACACACTGGAGTTGGCAGCAGGAGCACAAAAATAGGCTGAATGACACCCTGGAGTTGCAAGCAGCAGCAGCAGGAGGCCAAACATAGCTTGAAAGAGACACTGGAGTTGGCAGCAGGAACCCAAAAATTGGCTGAATGACACACTGGAGTTGCAAGCAGCAGCAGCAGCCCAAACATAGCTTGAAAGAGACACTGGAGTTGGCAGCAGGAGCCCAAAAATTGGCTGAATGACACCCTGGAGTTGCAAGCAGCAGCAGCCCAAACATAGCTTGAAAGAGACACTGGAGTTGGCAGTAGGAGCCCAAAAATTGGCCTAAAGACCCACTGGAGTTGGCAGCAGCAGCAACAGGAGCCCAAACATAGCTTGAAAGACACACTGGAGTTGGCAGCAGGAGCCCAAAAATTGGCTGAATGACACCCTGGAGTTGCAAGCAGCAGCAGCAGCAGGAGCCCAAACATAGCTTGAAAGAGACACTGGAGTGGGCAGAAGGAGCCCAAAAATTGTCTGAATGACACCCTGGAGTTCCAAGCAGCAGCAGCAGACCAAACCTAGCTTGAAAAACACATTGGAGTTGGCAGCAGGAGCCCAAAAATTGGCTGAATGACACCCTGGAGTTGCAAGCAGCAGCCCAAACCTAGCTTGAAAGACACACTGGAGTTGGCAGCAGGAGCCCAACAATTGGCTGAATGACACCCTGGAGTTGCAAGCAGCAGCAGCAGCAGCAGCAGGAGCCCGAACATAGCTTGAAAGAGACACTGGAGTTGGCAGCAGGAGCCCAAAATATGGCTGAATGACACACTGGAGTTTCAAGCAGCAGCAGCAGACAGAACATAGCTTGAAAGAGACACTGGAGTTGGCAGCAGAAGCCCAAAAATTAGCCTAAAGACACACTGGAGTTTGCAGCAGCAGCAGGAGCCCAAACATAGCTTGAAAGAGACACTGGAGTTGGCAGATGGAGCTCAAACATTGGCTGAATGACATCCTGAAGTTCCAATCAGCAGCAGCAGGAGCCCAAACATAGCTTGAAAGAGACACTAGAGTTGGCAGAGGGAGCTCAAAAATTGTCTGAATGACACCCTGGAGTTGCAAGCAGCAGCAGCAGCCAAAACATAGCTTGAAAGACACATGGGAGTTGGCAGCAGGAGCCCAAAAATTGGCTGAATGACACCCTGGAGTTGGAAGCAGCAGCAGCAGGAGCCCAAACATAGCTTGAAAGAGACACTGGAGTTGGCAACAGGAACCCAAAAATTGGCCAAAAGACACACTGCAGTTGGCAGCAGCAGCAGGAGGCCAAACATAGCTTGAAAAAGACACTGGAGTTGGCAGCAGGAGCCCAAAAATTGGCTGAATGACACCCTGGAGTTGCAAGCAGCAGCCACAGGAGCCCAAACATTGGCTGAAAGAGACACTGGAGTTGGCAGTAGGAGCCCAGAAATTGGCTGAATGACACCCTGGAGTTGCAAACAGCAGCAGCAGGAGCCCAAACATAGCTTGAAAGAGACACTGGAGTTGGCAGCAGGAGCCCAAAAATTGGCTGAATGACACCCTGGAGTTGCAAGCAGCAGCAGCAGCAGCCCAAACATAGCTTGAAAGAGACACTGGAGTTGGCAGTAGGAGCCCAAAAATTGGCCTAAAGACCCACTGGAGTTGGCAGCAGCAGCAGCAGGAGCCCAAACATAGCTTGAAAGACACACTGGAGTTGGCAGCAGGAGCCCAAAAATTGGCTGAATGACACCCTGGAGTTGCAAGCAGCAGCAGCAGGAGCCCAAACATAGCTTGAAAGAGACACTGGAGTGGGCAGCAGGAGCCCAAAATATGGCTGAATGACACACTGGAGTTGCAAGCAGCAGCAGCAGACAGAACATAGCTTGAAAGAGACACTGGAGTTGGCAGCAGGAGCCCAAAAATTAGCCTAAAGACACACTGGGGTTTGCAGCAGCAGCAGGAGCCCAAACATAGCTTGAAAGAGACACTGGAGTTGGCAGCAGGAGCCCAAACATTGGCTGAATGACATCCTGAAGTTCCAATCAGCAGCAGCAGGAGCCCAAACATAGCTTGAAAGAGACACTAGAGTTGGCAGCAGGAGCTCAAAAATTGTCTGAATGATACCCTGGAGTTGCAAGCAGCAGCAGCAGCAGCAGCCAAAACATAGCTTGAAAGACACACTGGAGTTGGCAGCAGGAGCCCAAAAATTGGCTGAATGACACCCTGGAGTTGCAAGCAGCAGCAGCCCAAACATAGCTTGAAAGACACATGGGAGTTGGCAGCAGGAGCCCAAAAATTGGCTGAATGACACCCTGGAGTTGGAAGCAGCAGCAGCAGGAGCCCAAACATAGCTTGAAAGAGACACTGGAGTTGGCAACAGGAACCCAAAAATTGGCCTAAAGACACACTGCAGTTGGCAGCAGCAGCAGGAGGACAAACATAGCTTGAAAGAGACACTGGAGTTGGCAGCAGGAGCCCAAAATATGGCTGAATGACACACTGGAGTTGCAAGCAGCAGCAGCAGACAGAACATAGCTTGAAAGAGACACTGGAGTTGGCAGCAGGAGCCCAAAAATTAGCCTAAAGACACACTGGAGTTTGCAGCAGCAGCAGCAGCCCAAACATAGCTTGGAAGAGACACTGGAGTTGGCAGCAGGAGCCCAAACATTGGCTGAATGACATCCTGAAGTTCCAATCAGCAGCAGCAGGAGCCCAAACATAGCTTGAAAGAGACACTAGAGTTGGCAGCAGGAGCTCAAAAATTGTCTGAATGACACCCTGGAGTTGCAAGCAGCAGCAGCAGCAGCCAAAACATAGCTTGAAAGACACACTGGAGTTGGCAGCAGGAGCCCAAAAATTGGCTGAATGACACCCTGGAGTTGCAAGCAGCAGCAGCCCAAACATAGCTTGAAAGACACATGGGAGTTGGCAGCAGGAGCTCAAGAATTGGCTGAATGACACCCTGGAGTTGGAAGCAGCAGCAGCAGGAGCCCAAACATAGCTTGAAATAGACACTGGAGTTGGCAACAGGAACCCAAAAATTGGCCTAAAGACACACTGCAGTTGGCAGCAGCAGCAGGAGGACAAACATAGCTTGAAAGAGACACTGGAGTTGGCAGCAGGAGCCCAAAAATTGGCTGAATGACACCCTGGAGTTGCAAGCAGAAGCCACAGGAGCCCAAACATTGGCTGAAAGAGACACTGGAGTTGGCAGTAGGAGCCCAAAAATTGGCTGAATGACACCCTGGAGTTGCAAACAGCAGCAGCAGGAGCCCAAACATAGCTTGAAAGAGACACTGGAGTTGGCAGCAGGAGCCCAAAAATTGTCTGAATCACACCCTGGAGTTGCAAGCAGCAGCAGCAGCCCAAACATAGCTTGAAAGAGACACTGGAGTTGGCAGCAGGAGCCCAAAAATTGGCCTAAAGACACACTTGAGTTGGCAGCAGCAGCAGCAGGAACCCAAACATAGCTTGAAAGAGACACTGGAGTTGCAAGCAGCAGGAGCCCAAAAATTGTCTCAATGACACCCTGGAATTGCAAGCAGCAGCAGGAGCCCAAACATAGCTTGAAAGAGACACTGGAGTTGGCAGCAGGAGCCCAAAAATTGGCTGAATGACACCTTGGAGTTGCAAGCAGCAGCAGCATCAGCAACAGCTGCCCGAACCTAGCTTGAAAGACACACCGGAGTTGGCAGCAGGAGCCCAAAAATTGGCTGAATGACACCCTGGAGTTGCAAGAAGCAGCAGCAGCCAAAACATAGCTTGAAAGACAAACTGGAGTTGGCAGCAGGAGGCCAAAAATTGGCTGAATGACACCCTGGAGTTGTAAGCAGCAGGAGCCCAAACATAGCTTGAAAGAGACGCTGGAGTTGACAGCAGGAGCCCAAAAATTGGCTGAATGACACCCTGGAGTTGCAAGCAGCAGGCCAAACATAGCTTGAAAGAGACACTGGAGTTGGCAGCAGGAGCCCAAAAGTTGGCTGAATGACACCCTGGAGTTGCAAGCAGCAGGAGCCCAAACATAGCTTGAAAGAGATACTGGAGTTGGCAGCAATAACCCAAAAACTGGCCTAAAGACACACTGGAGTTGGCAGCAGCAGCAGCAGGAACCCAAACATAGCATGAAAGAGACACTAGAGTTGGCAGCAGGAGCCAAAAAATTGGCTGAATGACACCCTGGAATTGCAAGCAGCAGCAGCAGGAGCCCAAACATAGCTTGAAAGAGAAACTGGAGTTGGCAACAGGAGCCCAAAAATTGTCTGAATGACACCCTGGAGTTGTAAGCAGCAGTAGCAGCAGCAACAGCTGCCCGAACCTAGCTTGAAGGACACACTGGATTTGGCAGCAGGAACCCAAAAATTGGCTGCATGACACCCTGGAGTTGCAAGAAGCAGCAGCAGCCCAAACATAGCTTGAAAGACAAACTGGAGTTGGCAGCAGGAGCCCAAAAATTGGCTGAATGACACCCTGGAGTTGCAAGCAGCAGCAGCAGGAGCCGAAACATAGCTTGAAAGAGACACTGGAGTTGGCAGCAGGAGCCTCAAAAATTGGCCTAAAGACACACTGGAGTTGGCAGCAGCAGCAGGAGCCGAAACATAGCTTGAAAGAGACACTGGAGTTGGCAGCAGGAGCCCCAAAATTGGCTGAATGACACCCTGAAGTGGCAAGCAGCAGGAGCCCAAACATAGCTTGAAAGAGACACTAGAGTTGGCAGCAGGAGCCCAAAAATTGTGTGAATGACACCCTGGAGCTGCAAGCAGCAGCAGCCCAAACATAGCTTGAAAGACACACTGGAGTTGGCAGCAGGAGCCCAAAAATTGGCTGAATGACACCCTGGAGTTGTAAGCAGCAGCAGGAGCCCAAACATAGCTTGAAAGAGACACTGGAGTTGGCAGCAGAACCCCAAAAATTGGCTGAATGACACCCTGGAGTTGCAAGCAGCAGCAGCAGCAGCCGAAACATAGCTTGAAAGACACATTGGAGTTGGCAGCAGGAGCCCAAAAATTGGCTGAATGACACCCTGGAGTTGCAAGCAGCAGCAGGAGCAGCAGCAGCCCAAACCTAGCTTGAAAGACACACTGGAGTTGGCAGCAGGAGCCCAAAAATTGGCTGAATGACACCCTGGAGTTGCAAGCAGCAGGAGCCCAAACATAGCTTGTGTGGTAAGGTGCAAGGGGCCGTTATTGACGGCAGGTATGTAGCACCAATGTACCTGGCATTGGTGCAATAAAGCCGTATAGCTTGTTTTCCAGCATCAGCTGCTGGTGGCAGTTTGCTGCTGATGATTTAGAATAGCCGAAAGGCTAACCTGGGACGGCTTTACTGGGATGGAGTAGAGCAGGGTGGGACTCCATCCCACTACCCAGGTCCGGGTTTTGCGGGCTGTTTAAATAGCCTGGGGAATCAGCTGTGCCCTGGCCTTTGTCTAGAGCTCACATGGGAGTGAGACTCTGTGAGCCTGGCTGAAATCTCCTGTGGAGGCTGTTCATGCGGACCTGAGGCCTATTTGACTGTAAACAGGACCTTTGCTCAAGGACTAAAAGCTGTTTGCCTGACTGTATCATTTATGCTGCGGTTTCCTGAAAAGGTGATGTAACCTGTATGGACATATGCTTTTGTGGATTTTTGTGTGAAATAAACACAGACTTTACTTTGAACTGTTTGCCTCCGCCTCTATACTGCTGACACCCGGTCGCCTACCAGAGCTAATCTCCACATTTGGTGGAGGATGCGGGCACCTCAGTGAGGCCGTTGCTAGGAGCAACCGACGAAAAAGTTTTTGTTTTGTGCATGTCCTATATTAAACCTGCCAGGCTGCTACCTGGGACTGCAGACAAAATGGAGGCGGTCGTGAAAGTGCTCTTGGAGGCGAATCTGCAGCAGCAGGAGGCCAACAGGCAGCAGCATGAGGCCAACAGACAGCAGCATGAGGCCAACAGACAGCAGCGCGAGGACTACAAGCAGCAGCAGGAGACCAACCAGCTGCTTTTGCAACATATGATGGCGCTGCTAGCTGCAGGTGCGCCTAAAAGTATTCCTGATGCCCGGAAAGCTGTCCGCTCGGCGCTCACAAAAATGACCCCTTCAGATGACGTTGAGACTTACCTGGCGGTGTTTGAAAAGGTGGCTGCAAGGGAGAAGTTGCCGCATGACCAGTGGGCTGATATCATCGCTCCATTTCTGGCGTCTGGACCCCAGCAGGTGTTGTTTGATCTCCCAGAGGACCAAGGCGCTGACTACCCGACTTTGAAGGGTGAGATACTGGCCAGACTGGGGGTGAATGTGTGGGTTCGGGTTCAGCGGGTGCATCAGTGGAGCTACCAGTCGGCAGAGCCCGCCCGACCCCAGTATTATAAACTGCTGCACCTGCTGCAAAAATGGCTGCAGCCGGAGTTGTTAAGCCCCACTGCCATGTTGGACCGCTTGCTGGCGGACATTTTCTGGAGGGCTTTACCGCACCCTCTTCAGCACTGGGTTGGCCAGGTATCCCCTGACAACGCACTAGGGATGGTGGACCTAGTGGAACGATATGAGGCCACCAGGAACGTGCAAGGCGGCTCCATAAGGAGGGATTCGGGGAAACCCCGGAGGTCCCCGCCCCAGCTCAGGCGAGTGGCGTCCCCTAAACCCCCTCAGGACCTATCCCCCAAAGTCCCTGCCCAAGTGTTGTGTTGGGGATGTAAGGAGCCGGGACATATCAGAGCCAATTGTCCCCACCAGGGGGAACCCATGGACGTGAACTTTGGTTACTGCCCTTCCATGTATGCCAGGAGGCTGTGTGCTGCCGGTGTCCCTGAGCTTGTGGGGCAAAGTCACCTCTGTCAGGTGAAAGTGGGAGACACCCTGGCTGTGGCCCTTTTGGACTCGGGGTATGGTTACCCTGGCAAGACCCGCCTTAGTACTGCCCGATGAGTACACTGGGCGGAAAACCGGGGTTTTGTGCATTCATGGGGACTTGAGAGACTATGCCACAGCACAAGTGTCTCTCACCACCGTCTCCGGCAGCTGGAAACATGAAGTCGCTGTCGCCGCTAAACTCCCGTATGAACTGATTATTGGGAGAGATTTTCCAGGGTTCAGGTCCCTGTGGGCCAAGTTGGCAGTTCCGGAAACCCGCGAGGTGGGTGTGTCCCCTATAGACTGGCCCTACTCAGGGGAGACCCCGGTGCCCTGGGAACCGGAATCAGGAGGCACCGTGGAAGAGGTGCCCGCCCCTAAAATGGAAGAGGGGGAGTCAACCCCACTAAATGTTATGGTTGGAGATGTGGAAGAGTTGGCAACAGGTCCAGAGTTGGCAGATCTCCATGTCTCCACAATTAACTTTGGTACCGCTCAACACCAGGACCCGACACTGTCTCGGGCCTGGGAGAATGTTCTTGAGGTGGAAGGTGAACCACAACAGCCAGGGGCGGAGTTACAGTTTCCTCGCTTTGTGGTTCACCAGGAAATGTTGTACCGAGTAAACAAGGTACGTGAAGAGGTGGTGGAACAATTGGTGGTACCCAATCCATATCGCAAGTTGGTGTTGGATTTGGCCCACCAACATGTTCTGGGTGGACACCTAGGCCAGCAGAAAACACTGGACTGCGTTTTACAACGATTCTACTGGCCCAGTGTGTACAAGGAGGTGGAGAGATATTGTGAGTCCTGCCCAACATGTCAGATGACCAGCCCTCAGCCTCATTACCGTGGTCCCTTAGTTCCTCTCCCAGTTATTGAGGTACCCTTTGAGCGGATTGCCATGGATCTAGTGGGTCCAGTGCCAAAATCCGCTAGAGGGCACCAACATATTCTGGTGATCTTGGACTATGCCACGCGGTACCCTGAGGCAGTGCCCCTGCGTCACACCTCTGCCAAGCTCATTGCTAAGGAGCTTATGGAAATGTTTTCCAGAGTAGGTCTGCCTAAAGAGGTCCTGACCGATCAAGGTACCCCGTTTATGTCGAAAGTAATGAAAGAGCTCTGTAAACTGCTGCAGGTGAAACAGTTGCGGACATCCGTTTACCACCCGCAAACAGACGGCCTAGTAGAACGGTTTAATCAAACTTTAAAGACCATGTTAAAAAGGGTGGTCGCCAAGCATGGGAAGAATTGGGACTTGCTGCTGCCCTATCTGATGTTCGCAGTGCGAGAGGTGCCCCAGGCCTCTACGGGGTTCTCGCCCTTTGAACTCTTATACGGTCGACATCCACGGGGCCTGTTGGATATAGCCAAGGAGGCCTGGGAACAGCAACCCACACCCCACAAAAGTGTGGTAGAGTACGTTACTCACCTACAGGAACGGATAGAGACCGTCTTGCCGCTTGTCAGAGAACACATGGAGGCAGCGCAGCGGGCCCAAAGCAGGATTTATAATCGGCAAGCCAGGGTACGGAACTTTTACCCAGGTGACAGAGTTGTGGTTCTGGTACCCACGGTGGACAGTAAATTTCTAGCTAGGTGGCAGGGTCCCTATGAGGTCATTGAAAAAGTTGGGGAAGTGACTTACAAGGTACATCAGCCTGGGCGGAGGAAGCCAGAGCAGGTGTACCATGTAAACCTGTTGAAACTGTGGAAAGACAGGGAGACCCCTGGGGGTGACAGTCCCCGACCAGGTATGGTGGGGGTGGAGCTTCCCATTCCTCGGTCTGTTATTAGAGAAGCAGTAGTCGAGGTGAAAACTGGCGACAACCTCTCCTCTAAACAGACTCAGGAAGCCAGGGAGTTTATTAGCAGAAACACGGACGTGTTTTCAGAACTCCCTGGGCGCAACATGATGTTGTCACGGAACCTCAGGTCAAGGTCCGGTGGAGGCCTTACCGGGTACCTGAGTCCCGGGGACAAGCTATCGCAGAGGAAGTGCAGCAAATGCTCCGGTTAGACGTGATTGAAGAATCAAAGAGTGAGTGGGCCAGCCCCATAGTCTTGATTCCCAAGCCCGATGGTACGTTGCGGTTCTGTAACGATTTCCGCAAACTTAATGAAGTTTCCAAGTTTGATGCCTACCCTATGCCCCGGGTAGATGAACTCATTGAGAAGCTAGGCCAAGCCAGGTACTTTTCGGTTTTGGACCTCACAAAAGGGTACTGGCAGGTGCCCTTGACTGAGGCTGCCAAGGAGAAAACAGCCTTTATTACACCAGAGGGACTGTTCCAATACAAGGTATTACCCTTTGGGTTACACGGCGCTCCCGCTACGTTCCAAAGGTTAATGGATATTGTCCTCAGGCCACATCGTCGGTATGCTTCGGCATATCTGGACGATATAATTATCCATAGCACGGATTGGGAAAGTCACCTACCCAAAGTCCAGGCCGTAGTGGATTCCCTCAGGAAGGCTGGGTTGACGGCAAACCCGAAAAAATGTGCTTTAGGCCTAGAAGAAACAAAATACCTGGGCTATGTGGTTGGACGAGGAGTGGTCAAGCCCCAGGTGAACAAACTAGAAGCCATCCGTAACTGGCCCCGGCCTAACACCACCCGCCAGGTAAAGTCATTTCTGGGGTTGGTGGGATATTATATGCGGTTCATTCCCAATTTTGCCACCCTAGCGGCACCATTGACAGACCTGTTAAAGGGACGCAAGTCTGTCATGGTGAAGTGGAATGAACAGGCCGAAAAAGCGTTCTCCGCTTTGAAGTCTGCCCTGTGTGGGTCTCCGGTGTTGGTGACACCCGACTTTAAGAGGGAGTTCATAGTGCAGACCGATGCCTCCGAGGTAGGTCTCGGTGCTGTACTGTCTCAGGAAGTCAACGGGGAGGAGCACCCCGTTGTCTACATGAGTCGCAAATTAACACCCGCGGAGACCCGGTATAGTATAGTGGAGAGGGAGTGTTTGGCCATTAAATGGGCCCTGGAGTCTCTTCGCTACTACTTGCTGGGGAGAAGGTTCCGGCTGATTACGGACCACTCTCCCCTCAAGTGGATGTGTCAGGCTAAGGACAGAAATGCCAGGGTCACCCGATGGTTCTTGTCATTACAAAACTTCAAGTTTACAGTAGAGCACAGAGCGGGACGATTATTGGGTAATGCGGATGCCCTGTCCCGAGCACATTGTTTGGCATGTGTCCACCCCCTCAGGGTTGAACAAAGGGGGGGGGGGGTATGTGGTAAGGTGCAAGGGGCCGTTATTGACGGCAGGTATGTAGCACCAATGTACCCGGCATTGGTGCAGTAAAGCCGTATAGCTTGTTTTCCAGCATCAGCTGCTGGTGGCAGTTTGCTGCTGATGATTTAGAATAGCCGAAAGGCTAACCTGGGACGGCTTTACTGGGATAGAGTAGAGCAGGGTGGGACTCCATCCCACTACCCAGGTCCGGGTTTTGCGGGCTGTTTAAATAGCCTGGGGAATCAGCTGTGCCCTGGCCTTTGTCTAGAGCTCACATGGGAGTGAGACTCTGTGAGCCTGGCTGAAATCTCCTGTGGAGGCTGTTCATGTGGACCTGAGGCCTATTTGACTGTAAACAGGACCTTTGCTCAAGGACTAAAAGCTGTTTGCCTGACTGTATCATTTATGCTGCGGTTTCCTGAAAAGGTGATGTAACCTGTATGGACATATGCTTTTGTGGATTTTTGTGTGAAATAAACACAGACTTTACTTTGAACTGTTTGCCTCCGCCTCTATACTGCTGACACTCGGTCGCCTACCAGAGCTAATCTCCACACTTGAAAGAGACACTGGAGTTGGCAGCAGGAGCCCAAAAATTGGCTGAATGACACCCTGGAGTAGCAAGCAGCAGCAGCAGCAGCAGCAGACCAACCATAGCTTGAAGGAGACACTGGAGTTGGCAGCAGGAGCCCAAAAATTGTCTGAATGACACCCTGGAGATGCAAGCAGCAGCAGCAGCCCGAACCTAGCTTGAAAGACACATTGGAGTTGGCAGCAGGAGCCCAAAAATTGGCTGAATGACACCCTGGAGTTGCAAGCAGCAGCAGGAGCAGCAGCAGCCCAAACTTAGCTTGAAAGACACACTGGAGTTGGCAGCAGGAGCCCAAAATTTGGCTGAATGACACCCTGGAGTTATAAGCAGCAGCAGCAGCAGCAGACCAAATATAGCTTGAAAGAGACACTGGAGTTGGCAGCAGGAGCCCAAAAATTGGCTGAATGACACCCTGGAAGTGCAAGCAGCAGGAGCCCAAACATAGCTTGAAAGAGACACTAGAGTTGGCAGCAGGAGCTCAAAAATTGTCTGAATGACACCCTGGAGTTGCAAGCAGCAGCAACAGCAACCCAAACATAGCTTGAAAGAGACACACTGGAGTTGGCAGCAGGAGCCCAAAAATTGGCTTAATGACACCCTGGAGTTGCAAGCAGCAGCAGCAGCAGGAGGCCAAACATAGCTTGAAAGAGACACTGGAGTTGACAGCAGGAACCCATAAATTGGCAGAATGACACACTGGAGTTGCAAGCAGCAGCAGCAGGAGCCCAAACATTGGCTGAAAGAGACACCGGAGTTTGCAGCAGGAGCCCAAAAATTGGCTGAATGACACCCTGGAGTTGCAAACGGCAGCAGCAGGAGCCCAAACATAGCTTGAAAGAGACACTGGAGTTGGCAGCAGGAGCCCAAAAATTGGCTAAATGACACCCTGGAGTTGCAAGCAGCAGCAGCAGGAGCTCAAACATAGCTTGAAAGAGACACTAGAGTTGGCAGCAGGAGCTCAAAAATTGTCTGAATGACACCCTGGAGTTGCAAGCAGCAGCAAAAGCAACCCAAACATAGCTTGAAAGAGACACACTGGAGTTGGCAGCAGGAGCCCAAAAATTGGCTTAATGACACCCTGGAGTTGCAAGCAGCAGGAGGCCAAACATAGCTTGAAAGAGACACTGGAGTTGGCAGCAGGAACCCATAAATTGGCTGAATGACACACTGGAGTTGCAAGCAGCAGCAGCAGGAGCCCAAACATTGGCTGAAAGAGACACCGGAGTTTGCAGCAGGAGCCCAAAAATTGGCTGAATGACACCCTGGAGTTGCAAGCAGCAGCAGTAGCCCAAACATAGCTTGAAAGACACACTGGAGTTGGCAGCAGGAGCCCAAAAATTGGCTAAATGACACCCTGGAGTTGCAAGCAGCAGCAGCAGGAGCCCAAACATAGCTTGAAAGAGACACTAGAGTTGGCAGCAGGAGCCCAAAAATTGTCTGAATCACACCCTGGAGTTGCAAGCAGCAGCAGCAGCCCAAACATAGCTTGAAAGACACACTGGAGTTGGCAGCAGGAGCCTAAAAATTGGCTGAATGACACACTGGAGTTGCAAGCAGCAGCAGCAGCAGGAGCCCAAACATAGCTTGAAAGAGACACTAGAGTTGGCAGCAGGAGCTCAAAAATTTTCTGAATGACACCCTGGAGTTGCAAGCAGCAGCAACAGCAACCCAAACATAGCTTGAAAGAGACACACTGGAGTTGGCAGCAGGAGCCCAAAAATTGGCTTAATGACACCCTGGAGTTGCAAGCAGCAGCAGCAGCAGGAGGCCAAACATAGCTTGAAAGAGACACTGGAGTTGGCAGCAGGAACCCATAAATTGGCTGAATGACACACTGGAGTTGCAAGCAGCAGCAGCAGGAGCCCAAACATTGGCTGAAAGAGACACCGGAGTTTGCAGCAGGAGCCCAAAAATTGGCTGAATGACACCCTGGAGTTGCAAACAGCAGCAGCAGGAGCCCAAACATAGCTTGAAAGAGACACTGGAGTTGGCAGCAGGAGCCCAAAAATTGGCTAAATGACACCCTGGGGTTGCAAGCAGCAGCAGCAGGAGCCCAAACATAGCTTGAAAGAGACACTAGAGTTGGCAGCAGGAGCTCAAATATTGTCTGAATGACACCCTGGAGTTGCAAGCAGCAGCAACAGCAACCCAAACATAGCTTGAAAGAGACACACTGGAGTTGGCAGCAGGAGCCCAAAAATTGGCTTAATGACACCCTGGAGTTGCAAGCAGCAGGAGGCCAAACATAGCTTGAAAGAGACACTGGAGTTGGCAGCAGGAACCCATAAATTGGCTGAATGACACACTGGAGTTGCAAGCAGCAGCAGCAGGAGCCCAAACATTGGCTGAAAGAGACACCGGAGTTGGCAGCAGGAGCCCAAAAATTGTCTGAATCACACCCTGGAGTTGCAAGCAGCAGCAGCAGCCCAAACATAGCTTGAAAGACACACTGGAGTTGGCAGCAGGAGCCTAAAAATTGGCTGAATGACACACTGGAGTTGCAAGCAGCAGCAGCAGCAGGATCCCAAACATAGCTTGAAAGAGACACTAGAGTTGGCAGCAGGAGCTCAAAAATTGTCTGAATGACACCCTGGAGTTGCAAGCAGCAGCAACAGCAACCCAAACATAGCTTGAAAGAGACACACTGGAGTTGGCAGCAGGAGCCCAAAAATTGGCTTAATGACACCCTGGAGTTGCAAGCAGCAGCAGCAGCAGGAGGCCAAACATAGCTTGAAAGAGACACTGGAGTTGACAGCAGGAGTTGGTAGCAGGAACCCATAAATTGGCTGAATGACACACTGGAGTTGCAAGCAGCAGCAGCAGGAGCCCAAACATTGGCTGAAAGAGACACCGGAGTTTGCAGCAGGAGCCCAAAAATTGGCTGAATGACACCCTGGAGTTGCAAACAGCAGCAGCAGAAGCCCAAACATAGCTTGAAAGAGACACTGGAGTTGGCAGCAGGAGCCCAAAAATTGGCTAAATGACACCCTGGGGTTGCAAGCAGCAGCAGCAGGAGCCCAAACATAGCTTGAAAGAGACACTAGAGTTGGCAGCAGGAGCTCAAATATTGTCTGAATGACACCCTGGAGTTGCAAGCAGCAGCAACAGCAACCCAAACATAGCTTGAAAGAGACACACTGGAGTTGGCAGCAGGAGCCCAAAAATTGGCTTAATGGCACCCTGGAGTTGCAAGCAGCAGGAGGCCAAACATAGCTTGAAAGAGACACTGGAGTTGGCAGCAGGAACCCATAAATTGGCTGAATGACACACTGGAGTTGCAAGCAGCAGCAGCAGGAGCCCAAACATTGGCTGAAAGAGACACCGGAGTTTGCAGCAGGAGCCCAAAAATTGGCTGAATGACACCCTGGAGTTGCAAGCAGCAGCAGTAGCCCAAACATAGCTTGAAAGAGACACTGGAGTTGGCAGCAGGAGCCCAAAAATTGGCTAAATGACACCCTGGAGTTGCAAGCAGCAGCAGCAGGAGCCCAGACATAGCTTGAAAGAGACACTGGAGTTGGCAGCAGGAGCCCAAAAATTGTCTGAATCACACCCTGGAGTTGCAAGCAGCAGCAGCAGGAGCCCAAACGTAGCTTGAAAGAGACACTGGAGTTAGCAGCAGGAGCCCAAAAACTGGCCTAAAGACACACTGGAGTTGGCAGCAGCAGCAGCACGAACCCAAACATAACTTGAAAGGGACACTGGAGTTGGCAGCAGGAACCCAAAAATTGGCCTAAAGACACACTGCAATTGGCAGCAGCAGCAGCAGGAGCCCAAACATAGCTTGAAAGAGACACTGTAGTTGGCAGCAGGAACCCAAAAATTGGCCTAAAGACACACTGCAGTTGGCAGCAGCAGGAGGCCAAAATTTGGCTGAAAAACACATTGAAGTTGGCATCAGCAGAAGCCCAAAAATTGGCCTAAAACATAAATATGTTTTGCACCATTTGAAAAGTGTAAAACGTGGCACCATGCTGAATTTAGTTGCATGCATAAGCCATTGGTGGGTTGAAATCCTGGCTGATCCATCCCTGATTCATTTTCACAAAGGTGAGTCTCTCCACATTTTTAGTTGACAGACGAGTTCTTCTCGACGTAACTATGGCCCCTGCCCACTCAGATGGCACGCTATTTGCCGGGCAGGACAGCCTTTCCAGGGCAAACTCAGCTAGCTGCGCCCACAAGTCAAGTTTGGCTGCCCAGAAGTCCAGCGGATCCTCAAGGTGTGTTGGCATGGTCATGTCAAGGTATGACATGACCTGCTGGTTCAGGTCCTGCTCCAGGTCTTCCTACTGCTCATGAGTAGACTCACTATGCGGGTGTAAAAAACTACTCATTAGCGACTGAAGACTGAGGCTGCTGCTGATGGAGCTGCTGCTGATGCTCCTGCCAACCCTCCCAGCAGCCATGGCAGAGGAAGGTGAGCGCAGAGGTCCCCCCGAGTCAGACCTGCGAGAGTATGGACCATGGCGCAGATAGGCATCGGGCAAATGACTAAGTAGAATGTCTTTGTAGTAGGTCAGTTTGTCCTCCCTCTTGGCGGGTTTAAAAAGTGCCGGAAGCGAGGGTCCAATATGGTGGAGAGCCAGAAGTCATCCCGCTGACAAATGGAAACATTTCTGGGGTCACTACGTAAGCACGTGAGCATGCTTCCTGCCATTTTCGCAAGTGACTCGGAGGGACTACCTGTCTCCATCTCCACTGCATACTGCCACGGTGTGTCTGGGTTCTCTGTCTCGCCTTCCTCACAACCCTCTAGCTCCACTGGCTGCTCCTGCTCCTCCTCTCCTGTCCGCTGACTAGATAAACCAGCCATTTCACCATGCCTAAACTGTGCACTGTGCCACTCCTCCTCTTCCTCCTCCAGTTCAGCTCCAATGGGGTTCATGTGGCCATAAGATGTAGGCTCCATGTCTCCAGTTCCCTGACCAGCCATGGTTTCCAACATGTGCTGTAGTACATGAAGCAGTGGAATCACGTCGTTCATCCCGTAATCCTGGCGACTCACAAATAAAGTGGCTTCCTCAAAGGGCCTGAGAAAACGGCAGGTGTCACGTATGAGCTGCCACTGGTTGACATTTAAGTTACACAGGGGAGTCCCCCTATCTGCTTGGATCATCAAGAAATCCGTGATGGCTTTTCTCTGTTCGTATAGTCTGTCCAACA
Source organism: Gastrophryne carolinensis (assembly GCA_027917425.1). Lineage (NCBI taxonomy): Eukaryota > Metazoa > Chordata > Amphibia > Anura > Microhylidae > Gastrophryne > Gastrophryne carolinensis. The sequence continues at coordinate 129,503,859 of CM051242.1, forward strand.
TATGCAGTGTGGAATTCCAACGGGTGGAAACATCGCAAATCAGACTATGTTGGGGGCTACCGTTCTCACGCTGTGGCTCAAGAAGGGTGTGCTTGGCAGTGTATGAGTGGATGAAGTGCATGCAGAGTTTCATTGAAGTTGTTAGGATGGCTTGCAGATGGGGGGAAGACTTCAGAAACCGCTTCACAACCAGAAGAAGACGTGAGCCATGCAGGGCGCATGGGTCAGCCTTCCTTGTCGCAGTGCAGAAAAAATGTTCTTCCCATTGTCGGTAACCATGGTTCCCATTTTCAGTTTTCTTGGAGTAAGCCATGTTTGGATTTCTTGATGAATAAATTTAAGCAGTTCCTCCCCTGTGTGACTTTGTTTGGAGGGCTGGAGGCTGGAGGGGCACTGAGACTTGAGCCTACAGTGGAGGGTGAGGAGATGGCGGAGGATGAGGAGGCCGAGTCGCACAGTGTCACAGGCCCAACGGGCAGGGAGCGCGGAGGCTGAAGCGGCGTGACCTGTCCAAGTTGCTGCTGCTGCAAAGGGACCACATTCACCCACTGGGCCGTAAACGACATGTACTGTCCCTGACCGTAGTTACAGCTCCAGACGTTGGCGCTTCCATGCACTTTGCTACACACCGACAGGCTCAAGGACTGGCCCACCTTCTGTTCAACAAAAGTGTGCAGCGCTGGTACTGCCTTCTTGGCAAAGAAATGACGGCTTGGGACTCTCCACCTCGGCTCGGCACAAGCCAACAGTTCTCTGAAAGGTGCAGAGTTCACCACCTGAAAAGGGAGCGACTGCAGCACCAGCAACTTGGACAGGAGCACATTCAAACTTCTGCGCCGTAGGATGAGTGGCTTCGCTGATGGATTGCTGGCAGGATGCATGACTTGGAGGAGGAGGAGGATGGGTATGACGTACAGCTGCCTTCGGCTAAAGTGCTGGAGCCTTGGCTGGCCAAAATTGGGAGTGGCATGCCACTTGGTGAGGAAGCAGCCTCACCAAGTGGGATACCATGCAGCCTGGTGTTTTTACAGGACGCAAAAAAACATTCAAAATGCAATATATTAATAAAACAGAGCCTGTAGAAGCTGTTTTAGTATAACAGATAGGGTGAAATGTGCCGGTTTGGGATATCTTGCGGCCTGGTGTTTTTAAAGGACGCAAAAAACTATTCAAAATGCAATATATTAATAAAACAGAGCCTTTAGAAGCTGATTTAGTATAACAGATAGAGTGAAATGTGCCGGTTTGGGATGCCCATGTGGCCTGGTGTTTTTACAGGATGCACAAAACCAATTCAAAATGCAATATATTAATAAAATAGAGCTTTTAAAAGCTGATTTAGTATAACAGATAGGGTGAAATGTGCTGGTTTGGGATGCCCATGTGGCCTGGCGTTTTTACACGACGCACAAAACCAGTTCAAAATGCAATATATTAATAAAACAGTGCCTTTAGAAGCTGATTTAGTATAACAGATAGGGTGAAATGTGCTGGTTTGGGATACCCTGCGGCCTGGTGTTATTAAAGGACGCACAAAACCAATTCAAAATGCAATATATTAATAAAACAGAGCCTTTAGAAGCTGATTTAGTATAACAGATAGGGTGAAATGTGCTGGTTTGAGATGCCCATGTGGCCTGGTGTTTTTACAGGACGCACAAAACCAATTCAAAATGCAATATATTAATAAAACAGAGCCTTTAGAACTGATTGAGTATAACAGATAGGGTCAAATGTGCTGAAATAGTATGCCCATGTGGGCTAGGGTTTTTACAGCATACAAAAAAAAGTAAAACTAATCGAGTTATAAGAAATGCTTGTTTGTAACAGATAGGGTTAAATATGCCACTGCCAAGATGGGATGCACAGTGGCCAGGAATATTTACAGCACAAAAAAAGCAATTTAAAACTGATCTGGCAAATAAAGTGAAGTGAAAATAAAAAAAAAGTTTCCCTATCACTTTCTCTGCTGTCCCTGCCTGGATCGTTCCCGATTTTTCCCTATCTTTCCCTGCCTTTCCCTGGCTCTCCCTGGCACTGTGTGGGTCTCTGTGGGTCTCCCTGACTCTCCCTGCCTGTCTGTCAGTCTCTCCCTGTCTGCAGCAACCTCCTTCTGTCTGCAATGCAAGGCTGAAATGCGCACAAGCAAGATGGCCGCCTTTTATATAGCACTGTGACGTCACCGGGCTTCCTGGCTGCTGATAGGCTGCATGTGACCTTCCCATGATAACTTGACCCAGGGGACATGTCCAGACATGTCCATCCACCATTTTACAATGGCTGTAATTGAAATAAATGGAGTTTAAAGGAAAACTTCAATCAATCGAATCGCGGGGAAATTCGGATTCGTTCAGAATCAAATTTTTCCTGAAATTCGGAACAAATTCGGGTTCGTCCGGATCGATTCGCTCATCCCTAATTGCAATGCATGCATAGAATCGCTCGCTCATACGAGAGCGGCAAAATTAAAAAAGATAAACAGATCGGCACTAAAACGAAAGTCTTTTTTTGTCTCTCTGAATCGAGCCTTAAGATAAATGCATCACACCTAAACTACTCGAAAAGCAAGCGCTCCTTTCAAGCTCATTTTTGAGGTACTTATTTTTTCATATGTTTATGCACACCATAATGAGCAAACTTGATAGCTACTGCACACAACCATTTATATTGTTTAGCATTATATATTTGCTAGAAAGTGCACTGAGGAAGCTTTTTTGCGAAACGTCTGCACGTTCTACTTACTACACCTGAGGGTAACATGCTTGCTGCAATACTGTGTGACAGAACCTTGCTACAAACAGTAGAAACAGATTTCTCTATATTTGAAGAGACCAGATAAGAAATTATTATCTGTACAACTCTTGGTGAATGTATTGTAAAAAATATGTGAAAAAAATTCTATATGAGAATGTGTACCTATGTGAAAAAAATTTGAACAAGTGTTTTTGAAATCACGTACAATGTAAAAAATAAATATTATTTTTAACCTAACAACAAGTTTAGAGAATATTACTATCACACTGCCCCACAAATACTCCAACCTGAGGGTCCCGTCAAACTAAGAACAGACCCTCTCCCCCCTAACAAGATTTTTGGTTAACAAACAACTGCAGTGCAATTTAGGGAAATGTCCACTATTTAATCACATTTGCCTGTATTATATATTAATGTTCATGTAACGACCTTTATGACATTTTATGTTGGTTGTTTACTAAAAAAACATTTTTAGGTTTAAAAAGAAGTACCATATTTTTCGCCCTATAATACTTTTTTCCCCAAATGTGTCTTCTCAGACGCATGTAAGAAAAAAAATCTTACATCATGACACTCCAATGCCGCTTGCCTGCAGATCCTGTCATGACACATGTGTTCCCGCCGCCTCTGCCGCCAAATTCACCGAGCTAGCGCTGGTTCAGAAAACAATAGAAGCTGACCTGTGTCACAGGCCACACCCACCCGCGACCCTGAACCAGCGCTAGCTCGGAAGTCTGTGTGGAGGCGAAGGCAGGAGGTGGCAGTGGCAGGTACACTTTTGCGGCAGTGGAGGCGGGTGGTGGCGGCAGATGGTTGTATGAATGTTTATGTCTGTCTGTCTGTGGGGGCGGCGGCGGTGGCGATGAACAGGAGGCCAGATACTGGTAAGTTTAAGGGGGGATTGGGGGGAGATGTCGCGCACTGACTGTAATGAAGCATGCTGCCCCTGACTTTAATGGGGCAAGCTGCCCATGGCTTTAATGGGGCAAGCTGCCCATGGCTTTAATGGGACATGCTGCCCATGGCTGTAATGGGGCATGCTACCCACTGGCTGTAATGGGGCATGCTACCCACTGGCTGCAATGGGGGATGCCGCACACTGCCTTTATCCTGGGTTGACACTCACTATCTGTAATGGGGGGATTGGAATTGAAATTATAGCATACCATTTGGTTTAAAATATTTTTTTTTCTTATTTTCTTCTGGTGCGTCTTGTGGGGTGAAAAATAGGGTACTTACAATAAAACACTTACTGTGTTCTTTAGTGAAGGCTATGGTTGTTCTGCCCTTCCTCCTAGTGTCCACTAGGTGGCATTGTCTCAATAGTTGTAATATCTTTCACATATTGTAGGGCTTAGGAGTTATTGATTGCAGTTAAAAATCTCTAATCACTCTTATTTCTATAGAGCTTTACCCAGGGCCAGATTATAGGCAGGGCACAAGGGGCAGGAGCCCATGGGCCTCCACCAATTACCCTGCAAGGTACCTGGCTTTGTGGTGCCGCTACTTGATCCACTCACCCCTAATCCACATGCCCACTCGCCTCCCTATCCTGGAGCGGCAATTGGCAGTCCTGATGAAAAGGCAGAATTGTCAGACCCTGTAGACCCAGTTGCCCACCCACCTACCTTTCCACTTGCCCACCTCCCTACCTCCCCTCCCACCAACTCTCTACCTGCCCTCCCACCTACACACTCACCTATCTGTCTAACCACCCACCCTCCTACCTAAACACCCAACTGTCTACCCACCCAAATGTCTACCTATCTTAAATTCCTATCTTATAGGAATTCCTACCTATTCCTATCCTAAGTACCCACTTACCTACCTACTCACCTAAATGCCTGCCTGCTCACCCACCTACCTTCCTAACATAATCTACCTATCTAGGAGATACAGGGAGTTTGTCTTTATTTGGTGGGTGGGGTCTACACACACAACACACAGAGCACAGCTTATCCACTCATGGTAGAAATTGGCGCATGTTTTGTTTCTTAGTGGCATTGGTTACTGACATGTGTATGCATTTGTCTAATAGCTCACATTGCTGTGATCATTATTAGTGATTGGAGCAATAATTGGTTTTACAGTTTTAGCCAGCATGGTTTATCCATGAAGTGAGGGGGTGTGTAACCTGTTTCTACGTACATGCAAGCCCTGGCATGCCCCCTATATCGCGTGGGTGTAACAGCATCACTGTGACAGATGACAGGGAGGTGGCCTGTTTATCACAGAGGCTGCCTGGAGATGGTACGGCCAGGATGGCACAGGGGTCTGGATCTGACATTCTGTTTAGTGTGTAAGCAAGGGCAAGCTTTTATTTGCTATGTTGCTTGCCTGAACGATTACTTTAAATAGGATGTCTAGTGTCTTTATAAGCCCCCAGGTGCTAAGATGGGGGGCTTAGAAAAAAGCCTTGTCGTGTCCGTAATTCAATACTGACGCCCGAGCATGGGCAGCGGCCACACTGTCCACGCACCTGCCCACCTATGATGGGGTTATGAAGACACTGTAATTTAATGGAAAAAAAAATACTGCAATCTACCTTCGAGCAAGGCTCAGGTCCCGGGGCAGAGACTTTAGAGGTGGAAGTCAAGTCTCTATTTAGGGCCCATAAAATTTTTATAGTGAAAAAGCTAAAAAGGCATTGGGATGTGCGGTCATTATATTATTTTTAACATTATCCCCAAGGGCCAAATGGAAAGAATTTTCCCAGCTGATCATTTGAGAACAGACCGTTTTTTGCAAAAGTGAAAGGATGAGTTTCTAACCTCATGCCTCATGGTCCTGGCCCTTATAGTAGAGGAGAATAACTTACATTTATAGGAAATTGAAGCTCAAATTAATGAAAGCATGACAAAGCTCAACTTATATAAGGATCATACTGAATTTGAGATCGGTTAAACAATCAAATAAAATGAGAGGTTGAAAAAGTGCAAAAACGTATTAACGAGACAAAAGGGAAAACATTTAAGAAAGATTTAGAACAATTTTCTAATGGGGATGTCTTTTTAGAGACATCTATAGACAGGCTGGTAGACCTACCCCCAAGGAGGAGATATTTTCAATAAATAGATAGTGATTTATCTGGGTGGGAGACTAAGGTATAAGAAGAGGGTTCCCCGTCGCCAAGCCAGAAAAGAAATACGGTTACTTTTTAGATCAGCAAACCGCTCGGAATACAGGTACAGAAGGGACTATAGCAAGTCGCACCAAGGACAGGAGGGATATCAGGAAGGGTGTAGGAATATATTTAGGCAAAGCATCAAAAAGCTAATTGAACATACAACTATAAAATTAAACCCTTTCATTTCCCTTACTTACGGTATCCTCTATCCCGTCCTCTCATCTCCCCCCCCAGTACCCAAAATATATCCACTAAAGCAAGTGATATAAGTCCACCTACGATGGGCTCTGGTTTGGGTCCGCCAATTCCCGACACTATCATTAATTATCAGAGCTTGAGTTAACTAAGGAACATGAGTCTTTTCTTATAAAAGGATTATCCTTTTCACCTGTACAAGGAGGGGACATTTTTGAGCTATTTAAAGATAAGGCACTATTCTTGAGAGAGGTACTATTTAAAGCAGACCAAAACCCACTGAACTTGTGAAATACATTTGGCCAAGGCCCCTGTCAATACTCTCTTCCTAGGGTGTACAGCTAGAAATAGATATTTCTGCTTTTTTGAATCCTCCTGGGACACTAATTTTTTTTTGTCTGTCCCTCTTTGAAAGATTGCAGGCGATCAGTTATTGCATAGGTGTGGTAATGGCAACAGTGGCAATGAATGGAGGAGGTGGAGCTGTGAAAATTAGCAATAGGTGCTCTTCACGGGAGGTGCAATTCAGGGGATGAAAGTTAAAAATTAGGATTTTGGGCCACTTTAAGGTATTATGTGAGAGAGGGATTAAACCAGTAGGTAACGAATGAGAGGGAAATATTAGACTATCTGGATTAACTAAGAGAAATCCCAGTGGGGGAGATAGAAGACTGTGATGTAATGACTAACCCCCAGTTGCCCGATCTGAAGAGGTTCAAATGTCCACAAGATTCTCATCACTTGATATTAATAAGTCATTGGACTTGTTTCTTTAATTAGCACAGCGGGATCTGAGAGAGTGGAGAAAAAAAAACATGGACATAATGATAACCTAAACCCAGGGGAACATATGGCTTTACAAGACCTTCGATCACAAAAGTGGGCATTAGGCCTAGTGACAAAGTGGAGAGTGTGGTCATTATAACATCTCAGAGATTGAGAGAAAACTTTGGTCCTTATTTAACAAGGGATAGCGCCTGGTAGCGAATGGTGAGCGAACAGTAATGACGTTCACCACCACGAGAACGCCGGCTCCCCTCCGCAATCACACATTTATCAAGCCGATCCTGCTTAGCGACTGACAGAGCGCCAGATAGCGAATCATTCATCATTATTATTCCAGCCTCACCCCACAGCGCCAGCGAGAGACCTTGAACAGCGACAGGTATGACCTCTCGCTACCTGGCGCTCTCCAATGCATTTCAATGGAGCAATTTTTAAATATTCATAATTAATTGCTATTTTTTTTTTTTTTTTTTTAATGTCAAAAATTCTGTGACCACTTCTGCAATGTTAGATATTTTTTTTAAGCTAAAAAAAAAAAAAAAAAAAATTGTGCAGAATTGATATTACAGGTCTGATATTAATTTTTTTAACAATATTTTGAAAAACATGTTTTTTTTTTTTTCTACAAATATGGTTGTTTGGGGGTTAAAAAACTACTTTTAACCCATCGCCGCCAGCGCTCTGGGGTTTAAACAAGCATTTCACAGTGCGAGAATTTTTTGAGCGTGATTTGTTAATGAATATGCTGGGAGCCGTTCGCTATGGCCGTTCGCTGTCATGCGCTCCCATACAGCGTGGAACCTGTGAAACAGCGACTCATAACCCCGTATTCAACATTACCGCACACCGACTGAGTCGCTGTCAACAGCCGAACAACGGCCAAGCACAGCGAATACTAGCGGGCGCTGTGAAAATAACGCTACTGTCGCTCATCTGTCGCTACCTGGCGCTATTAATGAATCAGCCTGCCCGTAATAGGAATGCGTACCAACTCCTAAAGAGAAACCCTTTTCCATCAATTGTTCAGGCCCTCAATGATAAGATTGATTGGGTAAAGGCGGAGGGCCTCATTACTAAACAGATTTGTGACTATCTATGGGTGAAGAAGTACAATGTACCTACTTTCTATATTACCCTTAAAGTCCATAAAAGCAAAGAACAGCCACCAGGTCACCCAATAATCTCGGGAGTCAGTGGACCACCACTGAACCCATTGCCAGATTTGTGGCACTTTAATACCGCTTATGAAGACCCTTCCATCTTTTGTCTTGGATCCTAGAGACACGTTGAATAAACTTAAAAATATTCAGATTGACCCAAATTAGTTTCTTGTCGGTATTGATGTCAAGAGCCTATTCACTTCAATTCCCCATCAGGTTGGATTAGAGGCAGTAACTTATTTCCTTCAGGAATCCAATTTTGAAGATGCAACTTCTAATGAATTAATAATCAGCCTTTTGGATTTAATTCTCAGGTGTAATTGTTTTGTGTTCAATAATATGTATTATCATTAGACACATGGCACAACCATGGGTCCGGCATGTGAACCCCCCCACGCTTATATAAAAAAAGGGAGATGGTTTGCGGTAGCACTGAGACCAATTATGGATGCTGCAACTTGTGTGGGGGGCTAGCTCAAAATTTTGGGGATGTGAAAAAAGGGTAAATTAAAATAGCTATTTGGAACATTTATCTGTTTCTATCCTCAAATTGTGCTCTCCTTTAATTTGTATTAGAGTACTTACACAACAGGCAGAAACACTGCTCTGAGGTATTTATTCTGTGTCTTCTAGATATTATAGTATAAGCTGTCAAAGGGCAATATTATTCTAAGCCAAAATACGCCTGAAGCTATTACACATTCATGAATCAAGGTAAAAAGGGAATGCCCAATTATTTAAGCATTAAAAGACACTTACCACCGTAGCACAAGGGTTTTAATTCAACCTACCCTGGGCCTCTGAGGGTTAAATGCTTCCATAGCTTAAAGACAGGTCCAATTGTAGGTTTAATTTGTTTAATAAGTAAGGTTAAAATTAATGCTGAAAAATAAACATAAAATAAAATGAAGCTATAGCTGTAGATTAGGTCCGAGAGTTTCCTTCACTTTCCCAGTCGGGGGTGCCTTTGCACTCAAGCACTGTATAATTTGTTTGTAATTATCTTTTATGTGATTGGTATTCATTTAGACAATAGTAACACTTTCTATTTCATATAAAACTCAAGGATGGTATGTATAGGCTGTCAATCTCCTAAAATACGCAAAACAACAATATCATGCAAAATGGAAAAAAGCAAACAAATGCACAAAAATGTTCTTCATCACCCTTTGGAGCAGTTTTGTACTTATGGAGAAAATTAGGATTAGGTAAAGTATAGATGGCAGAAGGTCAGGTTGGGGTACAGATCAATATGCAACCACCCTAAAGGACCTCACATACTAATGGGGGTACTGGTACATTTGGTTAGGAACTCCTGATCTAAAATACCTTATTTGTTGTGTTGTTTGAGGTTTTTTTTCTTAGGTTGCCTACATAACAGGCATATTACTGCTCATATATCAAATGTGGTCTCCTCCTGAATATTTGTGCCAATGTTTGAACCATTGTCCTGTTTTTATTTTAGGTTTTAGTACATGTGCAATAATAAAGATTTATAATTTACTTATTATTATGTCATATACTAGCAGTTATGACATTGTTGGTTGCTTAGCTTGATCTCCAATTTTGATGATTAAGTGACTAGCTTTCTGGGCCTGTCTGAGTGTTAAAAATAAACAACATAAATTGATTTCTGCTTTGCTCCGAATATATATGCGTCCTTTGCATGTTTTATCAATGGATATACTAAGAATTTTCCAGGCTGTAACTTAAGTAAATGAAAGGAGGAGGTGATTAGATGAGGATGAGGTAGACAAGGTTACTGTAGCAGCCTCTTAGAGTTTCTGTTAACGCAGATGATCAATAAGTGATTCTATTTTGGAGTAAAAAAAATACTGTATGTAGTGAAATAGGATAGGTGTGTATGGAAGGACTGAGACATCCTGCAAGTCAGTATTACAGAAGTCTGACAATGAAAGCAGTTGAAGGTGACTGAATGTTCAGAGAAGAAAATAGGACAGAGAATAAATTTAGAGGAGAGACAAAAGCATAGATAAAAAATATATAATTTTATAACATGGAACTTAAAACATAGCTTAAACATTTTCACTTAGCAGCTGGTATAATCTTTCATACTTGCACAGATACACGTGAAGCATGGTGCCCAAAGTTTTGCTTTGGCCCGTTTTCCTTTTCTTAATTTTTCTTTTTGTTTGTTTGAAATACAAAAGGAAATGTGTCATATTTATGCCTTTTAGGGATTATCATTGTATACATGGGCAAGGGGGGGTGGAAGAGCTGGTGCCCTTGGGCACCAGCATGTGTCCAGTGCTCACCACTAGAACTGTGTCGTAGGGTATAAGGGTGGGACTAGGAACAGGAGTGGCTGCTATAAGGGTTCCCCACCAGCAGAAGGAATGAGTCCCTGACCCAACAAACCTGCAAGGTGGAAGATGCAACAACAGTGAGTTTTTTTATTTTATTTAAAAAATTAATTATTTTTTCTTTTTTACCCGTCAGTGAACTGGTAAGGGGTCCCCTTTGAATTGGTATAGGGGTCCATTGGAACCCTTACTAGTTCACAAGGAGCAATGTTGAAAAAAACACAACACACATGTTTTTAAAACAGGAGCCTTATTAATGAGGTGCACCATTAAACATAATTTTGCTAGCATAGTGCTAGTTTTTGGGTGCCGGCATCTCTTTCTTTTTAGTGTTGCTTTGCTGGACCTGAATGCACCTGCTGGAACTGAATTACGATTATAACAGTGCCAGTGAGCAAAGGAGACAAACGTAACAGTGCATTTAGAGTGCACAGTGCACTTACAAAAATAAGACAGGGAAAACGTTGTGAGACTGTTGAGAGATTGCATCAGAAAACCTCACCTTTCTGAGACTTCCACACTAAATTTGCAGGCCACGCCTGTATCCCTAGTCTCCCTGAAGCTGAGGCCTGCTCCCGCCCCTATTCATTTAGATAGGCTGGGGGTGGGAGCGCAATCGCACATACCCAGAGAAACCGGGGCTGTGGCTGTTCCTGCTCCCTCATGCAGTTTTTAAACAGCCCCATATGCGAGAATCATTGCATGTGCCGTGGGACCAGGTAATGGTGAGTTGTTGCGTTCACTTGGAACAGGGAGCGCACATAGCCCAAATCGGGGCTATACTCACCGACAGGGCCACCACTAGGAGTTCTGGGACCCCATACAGCCACAATGTCTCCCCCCCCCCCATTTATCCTACACAAATGTATAAATGCATTTTTCACTATATCCAGTCCAGGTCGTCCCAAAAGTAATGACAGTTGGGTAATCCACCGCCAGGTGGCGCCTGACTGCAGGGTCAAAGACTGTCGCTCCTCCCGGCCTCCTATGTCTCTCTATGATTCCCCAGTTTTCTCCCTGCAGTCTGCTGCATAGGGTTCGTTGGATACTCTCTCCTGGATACTGCAGCTGAGCGGGGCCTCCTAGCCCATCGGCTGCTGCATCTTTATTGCCACCGTTCCCGTTGGACCCACTACTGCCTCCCAGCTTTGGCTGACCGGGATGGTGAAGGTTGGGTGAACGCCGGGGTCAGGCGTTGGCAGAGCTAGGCTCTGGGCCGCAGACCCTGCCCAAAGGGTAGCCGGCCATAGGCTGATGGTGAGCCTATTTAAGGGGGGGGGACCACTATATGCCCACGGGGCTTATGCCCTCCCTGCCCCACAAGCTTTATTGTTGTATTGTACTGGTGTTTACTTGACTGGACTGCCGTCCCTTGCGTGCTGGTGTGTTTTTACTGACTTTTTACCTCACATATTTACCCTCCTGTGTTTTTACTGACTTTTTACCTCACATATTTACCCTCCTTTGTTTTTTTACTGACTTTTTACCTCACATATTTACCCTCCTGTGTTTTTTGCTGATTTTTACCTCACATATTTACCCTCCTGTGTTTTTTAAAGATTTTTTACCTCACATGCTCACCCTCCTCGCGCCGCTCTCATGCTGCCGCACTGTGGGGGGGAGGACGTCGGCGCTGCACGGGCAGAGTATGTCTGGGGCTGTGGGCCCCGCCACCGGGTGCACGCACGCTGCTGGCCGGCCCGGGCTGCGCGAGGCCCCGGGCTGGCGAATCTGCTGGGCTCCGTGGGCCACCTGATGTTGCGGGGCCCTCCGCTATCTTGGGGGCGGGCGCGATTCTCGCGCCATCGTGGGGAACGAGGAACATGTACTGCTGGCTGATCCATGCCATCTTCTCCTGCACACTGCTGTCATCTCTATCGGCCCTTTGAGCAGTGTTATGAGTCCCTCTTGACATATTGTCTTTTATGCGCTGTGGGATGCTTATATGTTGTTCACTTTGTGTCTTCCAGGTGGGCCCCTTGATATTAAGGGTTGTGGTTCCTCTCGGCCTCCGGCCACCCCCCCTGCTCCCGCCCCCCTCTCTCTCTCCAAGCCCTCTCCCTGTATAGAGGGATCACTTAAGAGGGATCATTTCTTGCGGGCTGGCCAGGTTGGGTCGTTAGTGCCTTGTACCTGTTAACATAACTCAAATCACCATAATGGAGGCTTCTGGGGATAGTGAGCTTGGGACCCCATCTGGGCAGGTGAAGCTCTGCCCCGTGTGTGGTGCTAGCCCTCTGGGCGGACTCAGCACGGTTTGTGTCACTTGTGCCATTGTTATCTCGGAGCATGATCGGGCGAACGTATCTGCCTCTAGCCTGTTATTGCCTGCGGCCTCTCCAGAACCCACGCACTTGCTCTCGGCCCCCAGCGAGGGGGAAGCCAGTAGGGGGTCCCAATCTGATTGGCTTATTGGTTTGCCAGCTTTGAGAGGCAGATCTCTCGCTCTGCTCCTAAGAAGGCCACAAGTAAGAGGCGGCATATTGAGCCGGTCTATTCTGATAATGATAGAGATGATGATCTCTTTGGAGGTGTTGGCCTTGATAGTGGACCCGGTTCTTCCTCGGATGAGGATACATGGCTACCTGATGATACAGAGCGGTTGCTGACTGCGATCTTTGAGACGCTGCACATTGTCCCTCCTAGAGTGGTTAAGAGGAAGCAAAGTGGATTGTTTTGGTCTGAGAGACAGAGACGAGTCTTTCCTGAGCAGGCCCTTTTTTTCTAACATGATTTTCAAGGAATGGGAAAGGCCTAACAAGTTACCGTCGGTGCCTAAGGGCCTGGACAGGCGGTATTCCTTTCCCGAGGAGCTGGTCCGGCTATGATCCCATCCTCCCGAGGTGGATGTCCCTGTGTCGGGTCTGTCCAACACTATGGTCATGCCTTCACCCGAAACTGCTTCCATACGTGATCCAGCTGACAAGTGCATGGATCAGTTGGTCTGTCATGCCTTCACCTTGCCGGCCAAGAAGGCACCAGGAGCGTCTGGACCTCCTGGTCAAGAACGGAAGACTCCCTCAGCGACGAAAGTCTGCGCGGCCCTTTTAGGGTTCATCTGCCTATCGCTCCTTTAAGCGGCCGACCCAATCCCTCCTGGGGATCCAGGCCCAGGCCCCCTACCAAGGCCCTCTGGCATGAGTGGGTGCCCTCACCCATCCGGATAGGGGGACGGCTTCTGCTATTTGATCACGTCTGGAGACAGCACGTCTCGGTGGATTCAGGAGGTGGTTTCCTCCGGTTACAAAATAGATCTGGCAGTCTAGCCGCCCTCAAGATTTCTTCAGTCACGGATTTCCCAGAACCCATTGATGGCACAAGGCCTGCGGTTGGCCGTCCAACACCTTCTGCTGTCAGGTGTGATTTGTCCCGTGCCTCGGCAGGAACGGGGTCAGGGCTTTTTACTCCAATCTGTTCATGGTGCCCAGGAAGGACGGAACGCTGAGACCCATCCTGGACCTGAAGGGTCTCAACAGGTTTGTTAGAGTCAGACCTTAGGGTCCGCAGTGAGCTCGCTTTAACCTGGCGACTTCTTGGCCACGGTGGACTTCAAGGATGCTTATCTGCACATCCCTATATTCCAGGGACATCAGAAGTTCCTGAGGTTTGTGCTGGGGGATCAGCACTACCAGTTTGTGGCATTGCCATTCGGGATATCCTCAACCCCCCGTGTGTTCACCAAGGTGCTGGCGGGCGTCAGGCTATCCTGAGTATCCAGGGCATTCGCGTGCTGCCTTATCTGGACGATTTACTGATTGCGGCTATCTTCAGGCCGAGTGCGACACCCGGACCGTGTTGTCCACTCTCGAGGATTTCTGTTGGGTAGTTAATTATCTTCAATCACTCTCTCGATGGTGGGGTTTTTTCTGGGCATGATGTGGGACACCTCTCTGGCCAGGATATTCCTGCCACAGCAGAAGGTGGTGGGTCTTCAGATGCAGGTGCAGGCCTTGCTGTCTTGTCAGCAACCATCTGTCCGTCTGGGGATGAAACTGTGGGCCTGATGGTGTTATGCTTCGAGGCAGTGCCCTTTGCTCAGTTCCACTTGAGACCTCTTCAGTTGAATCTGTTGATCCCGGTTGGGATCGGATGCAGGAGTCACTGTAACGGGAGTTTTCACTGTCTCCCCCTGCCAGGCAGTCCCTTTTGTGGTGGCTGGACTCCAGAAATCTGCTGGTAGGCAAGTCATTTCTGCCTCCACGGTGGAAGATTGTCACCACGGATGCCAGCCTGACCGGCTGGGGAGGCTTTTGGCTGACTCAGAAGATCCAGGGTCAGTGGGGGCCACAGGAGGCCCACTTATCTATAAATATCTTGGAGTTGTGCGATTCAGGTTCAGGTTGGTACAAGCTCCCGAGATTCGTCTCCCTGTTGAGAAATCCTCTGGCCTTTGCCACAGATGCTCTGGCAATTCCTTGGACGGAGTTCAGGCTCCTTTATGCGCTCCCTCCGTTTCCACTCCTGTGCCGAGTGCTGCGCAAGTTAGCCCAGAAGGGGGTACCAACCATCCTGGTGGCTTCTCGCTGGCAGAGGCAGAGTTGGTTCGCGGACATAATTCAGATGTCAGTCGTTCGCTACGTCTTGCCCTACGATTCAGGGCTTCTCATGCAGGGGGCGCTGTGGCATCCCAATTCACAGACACTGGCTTGATGGCCTGGCTATTGAAACCTCAATCCTGGCAGACAATGGGCTGTCAGCCACAGTTGTTCAGACCATGATTCAGACGCGGAAGAAGTTTTCTTCCATGATATATTACCGAGTTTGGCATGCCTACATTGCTTGGTGTGAATCCAAAAGCCTTCCTTGTCGCACTTTCCCTGTCTCTAGGATTTTGGAGTTTTTTACAACACGGCTTAGACTTGGGTCTCCAGCTGAGCACCCTCAAGGGCCAGGTCTCGGCCTAAGATATATTCTTCCAGAGATCCATTGCCAATCATAGACTGATCAAGACCTTCTTCCAAGGGGTTACCCATGTACGCCCACCGCGTAAGCCTGTATTACCAATGTGAGACTTGAATCTGGTGCTTTCTGCTCTCCAGGGTCCCCCCTTTGAGCCCTTGTGCGATGCTGTATTGTCTATTTTGCCCTAAAGGTGGTATTTTTGGTACCTCTCACCTCGGTGCATCGCGTGTCAGAGCTGGCCGTGATTGGTGTGAAGCCTCCTTACTTTGGACGGCATAGGGATAAGGTGATGTTTCGCTTAAACCTGATTTTTTGCTTAAGGTCGTGTCTCCTTGTCACCTTAATGAGGAAATTGTCTTGCTTTCCTTGTGTCCAGCTCCGACTAACTCTAAGGAAAGGACCCTCCATTCCCTGGATGTGGTCAGAGCCATTAAGTACTTCTGGTTGCGACTGAGTCCTTCAGGAAGTCGAATTGTCTTTTTGTTTTCTCCGAGGGGTATAGGAAGGGCTTGCCTCCGGCCAAGTCCACTCTCAGTAAGTGGATCAGACAGGCGGTGGTGCCAGCATATTCTGCCAAGGGGAAGGAACCCCCTTTTTCGTGTTACAGCTCATTCTACTAAAGCTATTGGTGCTTCCTGGGCTTTTCAGCACCAGGTCTCTGTTGAACAAGTTTGCAAGGCCACCACTTGGTCTTCAGTCTTTTACAAGGATGATGTTAGGGCCTCAGCTGATGCTGTCTTTGGCCGAAAAGTGCTTCAGGCGGTAGTGAAATGAACTACATGCTGTTTCGCACTGGGGATCCCGCCCTAATGGACACTGCTTTTGGATGTCCCAACTGTCATTACTTCTGGGACGACCTGGACTGGATATAGTGAAAAATACAATTCTGTGAAACTCACCTGTAGAATTGTTTTTGAATATATCCAGTCCAGGTCGTCCCACCCTGCCCTTATTCATTATATCTGGATTGCCTGTTATGGTGATTGCCATTTTTATATTGGACCATTGTCCTTTGTTTGATGGAGAGAGTACATGCTGAAGCTATGTGAAGTAACATGGTTTCTTGGCCTCCCGGCCTGTCTCTTTTCTTACTGCTGTTTAACCACTGGGGAATCATAGAGAGACACCTATTTTATAGGAGGCCGGGAGGAGCGGCAGTTTTTGATCCTGCAGTCAGGCGCCACCTAGCGGTGGATTACCCGACTGTCATTACTTCTGGGATGACCTGGACTGGATATATTCAAAAACAATTCTACAGGTGAGTTTCACAGAATTGTATTTTTTTTTTGGTCTTTTTAAAGAAAAATAAATTGCTCGAAGGATTTTAAAGCAGAAAAAAACACCAGCAGCCGACCAGGAATATAAAAGATTTCAGGGCCGGCTGCTGACTTTAACCTGTGGCATCTTCTTACCATGCTTATTCGCGGGCACTCGTCCAATGAGAGCCACCTGCTGTGACCACATCATTCGGAAGGCAGCTTTCACAGTCTTGTATCGGGAGGGCTGGGGTGGGAGTGTACACAAGTCAGCTATGAGTAGTCATTCAGTTACAGTGGGCACATCCGGAAAAGGATGCACCAATGGGCTCATCGGTGAGGTAGGCATTCCGAGCAACTGGAAGATTTCACACAGTGGGGAATCCTAAATCAGGATGCCCCAGGGAGAGGTAATAAGGCGCCTTCTGGTCCACGTTAAGACTGGAATGGGTGGATGATTTTTATGTCATTCCCGCCCACCATTGACACTCTTTGGCGAGAACCTGGGGGTGTGAAAGGACAGACCATCATTATACCCTGAGGCAGTTACCATCAGGTAACAGAATGTGTGGGTCATACATTCACAGGCACCTATTGTCCGTCGCTGCAACACTGGCACTTCCCTTTTGTATATGGTCTTCATATTGTTATCTTTGATGCATGGTATGCAGCACTTTCAATATTGATTTATTTTTTTCTTGTTTAGTATAATTACTTGCCACTATTGTATGCAACAGTTTGTAGCACTTGTCACTTTTGTTGATACAATGCTTGTTGATACTATGGTTGTTGATACTATTCTTAAGCAACACTCACCAGGAGATTCCCTGGTTCTGGCTTTCTTGAAGACTGAAACAGCAGAGATAAATGGTGCTTCCCTCTGTGGCACTTGGGGCCTGGGACACCTCCCCCCCCCCCCGTTGGCACCCCTGCTCACTGCACCAACTCCTAATTTCTAATGCCATCAATCTTGATGCTGGCAGAATCAGCTAATATTTCAGCCACGCTGCCCACTTCTGGTGTGAAGGAGACACAGATCCCCCTCTCTCTACCTTGGCGTCCAACTATAGGTAATTGCTAGCTGCCAGGGAGGGATGCTTCAATACCACAGATGCCCAGGTGATGCGGCCACCAATGTGCTCGGATCCACTCACGATAGATGAAGGCTTAGATGAGCTGATGTGAGCGGATTTGAATACAGTTTAAAAAAAAATAATGTTTCACCTGCCAAGGAATTCTTTTTTTTTTTTTTGGGGGGGGGGGGTAGCTCTGATTTAGCTCTGCAGGTCCTGTCTCTCACTAAGTTAGGGTCCAGAGTGCCTCTATGTTAAGTATGGTTTAAAAAAATAATCTTTTTCACATGCCAACGATTTTTTTTGGGGGGGCAGCTCTGTTTTAGCTCTCTCTCTCTCTAAGTTGGTGGTCCATGGTGCCTCTTTGTTAAATACAGTTTAAAAAAGCAGTCTTTTTCACCTGCAAAGGAATATTTTAGTTAACATCCATCTGTTTTAGAAAATACTAAGTAAAATGTCTGGGAAAGGATGGGGTAGAGGAAAAGACATCCCTGCAATTCCTTCTGCCACTAAGGATAAGGATGTTGATGCCAGTACCAACACTGTGGTCAGCAGCCATATGCCCAGGCCCAGTAAAAGTAGCACCAGCCATTTGCCCAGGCACGGCCATAGTAGTGGCAACATCTACTTGCCCTGGCCCGCCACTGCTAGTGGTAGCAGCAGCAATGTACACAGTAGTAGTAGCAGTAGCAGTAATGTATGTGGGAGCAGTAGCAGCATCAGCAAGCCAGAGTTGTCCATTTCATCCAGTGGGTGTGTTATTTCAGACAATGTATTTATTGTGGACTGGTTGACTCGCTCATCTCAGGAGGAGGAATACTCTGGTGCAATGACTTTGAGCCAGGTTTCAGTGGATTCTTCCTCCACTACAGCTACATGTTACAGTAAAAGAAGCCTTTCTCTGCCATTATCTGTATCTTTACTGCGCCATCCTAGTGGGGTGCCAGCTTTTCTCAGCAGCCCGGTTGCTATGGATAGCAAGTGTGTTGCGGAGGTGGAAGCAGTGCCGAGAAGCATAGCTGTGGCAGTGGAGATAGTGGTAGACATGGACATATTGACAGTTATGAAGGTGGTTGGGTGTGGGGAGGCAAGTAAACAATGTGGAAACATTAAAACAGGGAAGTGGCCGGGATCAGGAGGAGGTGAATGATTATGTAGTTTTGGACAGGACTGGCAGAGAGCCGAGCCAAGGTAGGGCCAGACCTTCTACAAAACAGTGCAGAGCTGCTGGTATGAGCCACTCAGGAGCAATTGATGGTGACAATGATGCTGCTTTTGCAGACTCTGGTGGTGGTGTTGGAAAGGCTAGCTCTGTACGGTACTCTGCCATGTGGCAATTCTTTTGTACCTTTACAGAGGAACAAAACCTGGCACAGTGCTTGATCTGCAAGCAGAAAGTTAGCCATGGCCAGGGCACAAATCTAGGAACTATGGCTCTACGTACGCACTTGGAGCGGCATCACAAGGCTGCCTGGGACAATCAAAATGTCTTACAAATGCCCCATCAAAACCTTATTGCTCTTGATGACGATGCTGCTGCTGATGGTGCAGCTCCTATAACCTGTCATCTGTCTAGTAGCCAGGCCTTATCCACAGGCAGTACAGTCTCAGCCTTGTCATTGTCATCTAGTGCGCCATCTCATCAGTTATTCATAATAGAATCTATATCCACCAGACAACAATATGCGCCCAGTCATCCAGTTGTCATGCAGCTGAACTCACACCTGGCCAAGCTGTTGGTGGTGCAGTTGCTGCCATACCACTTGGTTGAGACCACCTCCTTTAGGCAACTAATGGGGTGTGTCCAGCCCAGGTGGCATGTCCCCAGTTGCCATTTCTTCTCCAACAAGGCCTTTCCTGCCTTGCACAGTTACGTGAAATGCATATTGGGCTGTCTATGCAACTGTCAGTGTGCAGCACAGTGCATGCAACAGTAGATACTTGGAGCAGTAGCTACGGCCAAGGACAATACATGTGTGTCATGGCCCACTGGGTCATCCTTGTGCAGAATGATGCTCTGACACAACAAGGTCAGGCATTAGTAACACCTGTGCGTTTGTGCTGATCCGCTTCCGCTTTGGACACCAGACACCTATTCTCCTCCTCCATCTCCTCAACAGATGGGAGACATCAGGGCATAGTTTACCCCGCTCCGCCTCCATCCTTTTATCACTGCAAGGCCCAGCCCTGCCACACCATATTACACATGCTGAGCCTGGGAAAGAAAAGCCACACTGCTGAGGAGTTGCTGCCATGTATAAGTCAGTCCTACATATGCTGGACTGCCTCTACCACCAGCACAAAGCCATGAATAAATTCTTCATGCAGCAAATGGCCAGCTTTTCCAGCCAGTGTGATTTTCAGCTCCGGCATTGGTAGATGATCAGAGACACATGTCGCATGCTAAGGCCTTTTTAAGAGGCAACAATATCTGTCAGCAGGGACAACAGCGGAATCAACGTTGTTATGTTGCTGATATTCATTTTGGAGCAAACTCTCATGGCCATGATCCAGCAAGGGACAGAGGAAGGATCCTGTCTGTTTCCTGGCTCTCTGGATCTACAAGATAAGGTGGATGAGGGTGAGGAGGAGAAAATCAGACCCAGGAGGTGGATTTGGAGGTGGAAATAACCAACTTATCACAGGAAGGGATAGGGGAGGAGGCACACGATGATGACAACGGCCATCATGATGAGCAAACATGGCAATATGGAGTGGAGGTGGAACCAACCGGGCCCTCGGAATGCTGGCAAGGATGGTGAGATGTATGTTTAGGTGCTTGCGCGCTGATAGCCCCATTGTAAGCTTGATGCAAAAGAGACCATCAGTATAAAGCTAAAATGGAGGAATTTTTACACCCTCCGAGAGGAAGGCAAAAATGACTTATTAACGAGAGAAGACATGCAGCCAGTTAGCCATGATGACTTTCAAATGGCAGACAACTGCTGAAAGCCAGGCCTACACAATCACCACTGGTTTCCTGTGTCACAGCCTAGTATTTCTTCAACATGTCCAGCATTGTTTTCCATGCTGTGCTGGTAAGTGGATACTAGAAAAGGTGGAGGGTCAAATAAACTAGAGATGAGGGGGAGGGCAATAGAGAAAACAAAAGAGGACGGCAGGTTACTTAGGGTACAGCATATAATGGAGAATTAGGCAAGAGGACTGCTATGATGAATAAGGAGATCTCTTTGTTACAAACCAGCAGTGAAAAATTAGGCAGTTGCATTACTGCAGAAGCTAATACTAAAGCTTTGTCAAACTAGATAGGAACTTAAAGTGTTCACAAATGCCAGAAGTCTGGCAAGTAAAGTGGGGGAGCTTGAGGCTCTGGTACTGATAGAAAATATTGATGTTATTGGTGTGGCTGGACTGTCAATCTTCAAGGTTTTGCTCTCTTTTGAAAAGACAGAGCAAAAATTAAAAGGGGTGAAGTCTGTCTATATGTAAAGCAAGAATTCAAAGCATATACTAATGAGGGGATACTAGCAGAAGATTGTGTGAATATAGAATCCTTGTGTGTAAACAATGTTAAAATACAAGTTGGATTAATCTATAGATCCCCAAACACAAACTGAGGAAATAGAGGGTCAGCTGCATAAACAGATAGAGCGGGCGTCACAGGTTGGTACAGTGTTGGTGATAGGGGATTTCAGCTACCCAGGTATCGACTGGAGACATGGTTCTGCTGCTTCTACTACAAGGGGGAGAGCATTCCTCAGCTTGCTACAAGATAACTATATGAATCAGTTCATAAAGGCACCTACTAGATGCTCTTTTGGATCTGGTAATATCAAATGATGATGACCTTATAGGGAGGATAACAGTCCGTGAACATCTTGGTAACAGTGACCAAAACATAAATTGTAAGAAAGATTTTCTGTCTGGGAGGGAAAAAACACTGAATTTTAGGAAGGCCAAGTTCCCCAGGCTCAGAGCTGAACTCCAGGACATATAACGGGAGTATTTGTTTAGATCAGACCTGTGCATTGTAAAGCCCCAGGGCCACATACAGCCCTTTTGATTGGCTCTGACCGGCCTGCGGCCAGCATTCCCTGTAAGGCGCGTGGCCGCATGCTGCTGACACCTCCGCCGCTCAGTCTCGCCCACTGTCCACCAGACAATATAGTGCCGGGTTTGAACAGCACTTTTGTCCCTCTGTAGTGAGTCTAATGTAGCGGAGGTGTGTGTGGATTAGAGCCTGCTGTCCTATTGGACTGCTCCCTCCTGCAGGTTTGGCTGTGGGCAGAGTTTCTCTTCCCATCCTTGGCCTGTACTGTGTGGCATGTGTCAGTCGCTGCAGAGCTGACGCCAGAGATGGAGGTACTCCAGCCACTTGTCTGTGCCTCATGTCACAGGCTGCTGGCACTTGTAGTCCACACCAAATGTGTTACATGCCGTACGTAGCGCCTGATGGTGCACTGGCTCTCGTAGTCCATTTCTGGCCAGACCAATGCCTTTAGGAGGGCGAGGGGACCATGCTGCAAGGTGGGAAGGGTTTCACACAGCCTTTGATCCAAGGCCCCCCCGGGCATCCCAAATCGGGATGCTCCACTTTTTGAAACCCTTTTTACTCAGTAGCAAGGTGAAAAAAGGCAGACTCCTTCTCTGAAAGCAGAACAAAACCCAAAGCGGCCACTGGTCTTCCGCCTGGGTAGCCCAGATCAGGATGCCCCACTGTGTGAAACCCTTGTTACTTAGTAGCAACTTGACAAATGGTGGACTCCCCCTTAAAGCGGAAATGAACTCAGAGCGGCCACTGGTCTTCCACCTGGGCATCTCAGATCGGGGCTATGTTCCGCTTTAAGGGAGGGAGTCTGCCATTTTTCACATTGCTACTGAGTAAAAAGTGTGAGCAGCGCTGTGTTACTTTAATAACAATGTAAGGGAGGGGGGTTATTCCATTCTAACCTGATTTGGTCATGATGTTGTAAGCAGACCAAAACCCAGCCCTTTGAAGTATGAAGGAATCCGGGGCTGGGTTACAGGCATCATGCCTCTGGGGCATCCCTCACTGGACACACAAAATGTGTTTTTTTTATAAATTTCATTTTTTGTAAGGCAACCTCACTTTTTCATTATTTAACTATAACATATACTCGTACCAGCTTGTCAAAAGAATGCTATTTACTGCTTTTTATAAAGAAATACAATTAATATTATGCAGAATTGAGTTCAGCCTTTTGGCCCGGCCCTCCACAATATTTTTAGACTTCACCCAAGCGTTCTTAAACACTAAGCTCAGTTAACTCATCAACCCTGTTCTTAATATTTAAAGACTCACTGGTCTAGTGCCAAAAGATTGGTGCAAGACAAATGTGGTGCCAATTTAAAAAGGGCTCTAGCTCTTCTCCAAGAAATTACAGACCTGTATGTTTAACATCTATTGTGTGAAAATTGCTTGAATATTAAAAATATTGCTTAAATATGTAACTATGCATAATATTATACGTGACAACCAGCATGGTTTTACAAGGGACAGAAGCTGCTAAACTAACCTGACTGGTTTCTATGAAGAGGTGAGCAGAAGCCTGGACAGAGGGGTGGCTGTAGATATAGTTTTTTGGATTTTGCGAAAACACTGTCCCCCATAGATGCTTATTGGGGAAATTAAGGTTCTCAGGTTTAGAAAATACAGAATGTTGCGGTTAAGGATACCTACTTTGAATGTTTACCAGTTGTAAGCAGTGTACCCCAGGCTTCAGTGATGGGCCCACTATAATTCAACTTGTTTGTAAATGATATCGAAGATGGAATTAAATGTGCTGTCTCTGTTTTTGCAGATGACAAAAAGCTATGTAGCACTGCGGGGACGGCAACAAAGCTATCGGCGGCAGTTGGGGCGCACCTGGGCAAACCTTTTTTTGTTTTTGAAAACCTGCAGCCAAAGCCACCACAGTGCAGGACGGAGAGTCTAGAGCAGCAAAGCCGCCGCCAGCAGTGCTACAGTGATGGGTGCAGAGCTGTCACTGCACATAAGCCACCAAGCACAGCCGCTGGCAGCTCAATGCAGGGAACTGTTTTCTGCTGGACCAGCCGGGCGACTACACTACCCCCCACCCAGAATAGCAAAGCAGGAGTTCCCAAGCAGCATGCACCCGCACAAGGGGGACACAAAGGACTCGATCTAACGTTCCAGTAAGTAGGTGGGTGCCAGACAACCACCAATCTGTTACTTGGCTGGACTATTACTATACTATATACTGTATCTGGGGCCTCCACCAGATTTTGTGCCCAGGGCCTCCACCTCACTTAATCCGGCACTGATTGAAGATGTTCACAAGCTTCTTGGACACTTTGAGTGTCTGGGCATCCACTTGGGAAATTAAGTTCAATGTGGAAAAATGTAAGTCATGCACTTGGGGTCTAATAACCTGAAGGTCACATATGTCCTCGGGGGAGTAAAATTGGAAGAAACACTTGTTGAAAAGGATTTGGGGGTACTGGTAAACCACAGGCTAAATAACAGCATGCAATGTCAAGCAGCTGCTTCCAAGGCCACCAAGATTTTATAATGCATCAAGGGAGGCATGGTATCATGGGGTAGGGATTTTTTTTGACTCTTTACAAGGCAGTGGTACGTTCTTACCTGGAATATGCCATCCAGTTCTAGGCACCCGTTCATGGAAAGGACACTCTGACTATGGAAAGGTTGCCGAGGGGAGCCAACAAACTAATACAATGAATGAAGGAACTTATTTATGAGGAAAGATTATGGGAATTAAATCTGTAGTCTTGAGAGGCGATTACTGAGGGGGGAGATTAAAAAAAAAAATGAAATTAAAAATATATAAATGGGCAATACAAAAAATATGGGAAAATACTATTTCAGGTAAAACCCTCTCTAAAGACAATGGAGCACTCCCTTTGACTGGATAAAAAAATTCAGTCTCTGGTGGCAACAATCACCAAACCAAAGGAACTATAAACCTGTGGAATAGCCTCCCACAGAAGCTTGGTACAGCATCAACCGCTGAAAGCTTCAAAAAAGGATTAGATGCTTATTTAGAAGAAAATAACAGTAACAGTTAATATTAGCTGTTATCAGCAAAACAAATAAAACTTGAATTAAGCAAAAAAATAAAATTAAAAATAACTTCCCCAACTCCAACACCATTGATTGAACTTGATGGACATATGTCTTTTTTCAAGCATATTAACCATTAACTATTTATGTAAAGTGGGGCATGGCCTGTTAATGGCCGGTGTCCATCCATATGCATCTTTTATTTCTAAGGTGCATATAGGTATGCTAAAGTGAACTACAATCGGCTCTGGTATGTGAGCTGGGTAGGTTGCTCTGGACCACAATCTGCATCATGTGCATCTTTTAGGTTTAGGGTGTAAGGCTGTAAGGGAGGCTATTCCACGGGTTTATAGTTCCTTTGGTTTGGTGATTGTTCACTTATTATTCCTGTCCCAAAATTGTCATCCGCTTCAGTCCTGAATGACTTCAGACCCCTTGCTCTGACCCCAGTGGTCATGAAGATATTCGAACGATTGGTCATGTCATTCCTCAAGGAGGTTACAGGTTCTCTTTGGGATCCATTACAGTTTGCATACAAAGCAAACAGATCTGCAGAGGATGCGGTCAATCTGGCGATCAAGTTCACATTAGATCGCGTTGATCGACCCAAGTCATATGCCAGAATGCTTTTTGTGGACTTCTCATCAGCATTTAACACCATTGACCCCCAAATACTCCATGGGAAGTTGCTCTCTTTGGGCATCCCACCAAACTTATCGGATTGTATTTTTAGCTTTCTGACTGGTAGGTCCCAGAGAGTCAAACTGGGTCCCTTTGTTTCCACGTCCAGGATCACAAACATGGGTGCACCACAGGGATGTGTTCTGTCTCCTGTTCTCTTCTCACTTTACACCAATGACTTCATCTCCTCAGATCCATCGGTCAAGATCATTAAATACGCTGATGATACCACCTTAGTAGGCCTCATCAGTGACAACGATGAGTCTAACTATAGGGCTCAAGTAGAAACCCTTGAATCATGGAGCAAAGCAAACAACCTGATCCTGAATACCCAGAAAACAGTGGAACTTATATTTGACTTTAGGCGATCCTACCAATCACACCATCCCATTTTGATCGGTGAGGAGGCTGTCAAAATTGTAGCCAGTGCAAAATTTCTTGGCACTCAGATCACGCAGGACTTGAAGTGGGGCAAGCAAGCTACCGTCATCTTAAAGAAGGCCCAACAGAGGCTATACTTCCTAAGACAGCTGACAAGATACGGTATGTCTAAGAAAAATCTTAAAAACCTTCTACAACGCTGCCATAGGATCAATCCTGACCACTTCATTTACAGTCTGGTACGGCGGGGGCCACAGCCAAAGACAAGCATAGGCTGAGAAGTAGGGATGAGCGAATCGATCTGGACGAACCCGGATTCGATCCGAATTTCATGAAAAATTTGATTCGGATCGAATCCGAATTTCCCCGTGCTTCGATCGCTCGAAGTTTTCCTTTAACATCCATTCATTTACATTACAGGCATTCTAAGATGGCGGACGGGACATATCCAGACATCTACCCCGCTCCAGTGCATGCTGGGGCAGTCACATGCAGCCTATCAGCAGCCAGCAAGCCCGGTGACGTCACAGCGCTATTTAAGGCGGCGGCCATCTTGCTTTTCCTCATTTCTCTATTGCATTCGTGAGAGACAGGACGCTGCTGTAGTCAGGGAGAGACAGTTAGAGAGCCAGGGACAGACAGGGACAGGCAGGAGACAGGCAGGAAGTCAGCGAGAAGCAGGGAAAGTTAGGAAAAATCGGAGGCAGTCACAGGGAGATTTTTTTTTTTTTTCATCCAGCCTGAGTGTTACTGGCTGGCTGACTGGCTTTTTTAGCGGTTTCAGGCTGCTTATACACTTTTGATGTTGTGCATATATACTGAACTGATCTCAAGTCTGCTGTGGGAACATTACCATTTTGTAAAATCTCATTAGCCTCTGTATTTACTCTAAGCTGCACAGTTATTTAAAGTAATTTGGCCTGTTTGAGCATGCTTAGACACAGTTGCTGTGCATATATACTGATCTCAAGTCTGCTGTGGGGCATCCCATTCTGTAACATCCCATTAGCCTCTGTATTTACTCTAAGCTGCACACTTGTTTAAAGTAATTTGGCCTGTTTGAGCCTGCTTAGACACTGTTGCTGTGCATATATACTGATCTCAAGTCTGCTGTGGGGCATCCCATTCTGTAACATCCCATTAGCCTCTGTATTTACTCTAAGCAGCAAACTTATTTAAAGTAATTTGGCCTGTTTGAGCCTGCTTAGACACTGTTGCTGTGCATATATACTGATCTCAAGTCTGCTGTGGGGCATCCCATTCTGTAACATCCCATTAGCCTCTGTATTTACTCTAAGCAGCAAACTTATTTAAAGTAATTTGGCCTGTTTGAGCCTGCTTAGACACTGTTGCTGTGCATATATACTGATCTCAAGTCTGCTGTGGGGCATCCCATTCTGTAACATCCCATTAGCCTCTGTATTTACTGTAAGCTGCACAGTTATTTAAAGTAATTTGGCCTGTTTGAGCCTGCTTAGACACTGTTGCTGTGCATATATACTGATCTCAAGTCTGCTGTGGGGCATCCCATTCTGTAACATCCCATTAGCCTCTGTATTTACTCTAAGCAGCAAACTTATTTAAAGTAATTTGGCCTGTTTGAGCCTGCTTAGACACTGTTGCTGTGCATATATACTGATCTCAAGTCTGCTGTGGGGCATCCCATTCTGTAACATTCCATTAGCCTCTGTATTTACTCTAAGCAGCAAACTTATTTAAAGTAATTTGGCCTGTTTGAGCCTGCTTAGACACTGTTGCTGTGCATATATACTGATCTCAAGTCTGCTGTGGGGCATCCCATTCTGTAACATCCCATTAGCCTCTGTATTTACTCTAAACTGCACACTTATTTAAAGTAAATTGGCCTGTTTGAGCCTGCTTAGACACTGTTGCTGTGCATATATACTGATCTTAAGTCTGCTGTGGGGCATTCCCATTCTGTAACATCCCATTAGCCTCTGTATTTACTGTAAGCTGCACACTTATTTAAAGTAATTTGGCCTGTTTGAGCCTGCTTAGACACTGTTGCTGTGCATATATACTGATCTCAAGTCTGCTGTGGGGCATCCCATTCTTTAACATCCCATTAGCCTCTGTATTTACTGTAAGCTGCACACTTATTTAAAGTAATTTGGCCTGTTTGAGCCTGCTTAGACACTGTTGCTGTGCATATATACTGAACTGATCTCAAGTCTGCTGTGGGAACATTACCATTTTGTAAAATCTCATTAGCCTCTGTATTTACTCTAAGCTGCACAGTTATTTAAAGTAATTTGGCCTGTTTGAGCATGCTTAGACACAGTTGCTGTGCATATATACTGATCTCAAGTCTGCTGTGGGGCATCCCATTCTGTAACATCCCATTAGCCTCTGTATTTACTCTAAGCTGCACACTTGTTTAAAGTAATTTGGCCTGTTTGAGCCTGCTTAGACACTGTTGCTGTGCATATATACTGATCTCAAGTCTGCTGTGGGGCATCCCATTCTGTAACATCCCATTAGCCTCTGTATTTACTCTAAGCAGCAAACTTATTTAAAGTAATTTGGCCTGTTTGAGCCTGCTTAGACACTGTTGCTGTGCATATATACTGATCTCAAGTCTGCTGTGGGGCATCCCATTCTGTAACATCCCATTAGCCTCTGTATTTACTGTAAGCTGCACAGTTATTTAAAGTAATTTGGCCTGTTTGAGCCTGCTTAGACACTGTTGCTGTGCATATATACTGATCTCAAGTCTGCTGTGGGGCATCCCATTCTGTAACATCCCATTAGCCTCTGTATTTACTGTAAGCTGCACAGTTATTTAAAGTAATTTGGCCTGTTTGAGCCTGCTTAGACACTGTTGCTGTGCATATATACTGATCTCAAGTCTGCTGTGGGGCATCCCATTCTGTAACATCCCATTAGCCTCTGTATTTACTCTAAGCAGCAAACTTATTTAAAGTAATTTGGCCTGTTTGAGCCTGCTTAGACACTGTTGCTGTGCATATATACTGATCTCAAGTCTGCTGTGGGGCATCCCATTCTGTAACATTCCATTAGCCTCTGTATTTACTCTAAGCAGCAAACTTATTTAAAGTAATTTGGCCTGTTTGAGCCTGCTTAGACACTGTTGCTGTGCATATATACTGATCTCAAGTCTGCTGTGGGGCATCCCATTCTGTAACATCCCATTAGCCTCTGTATTTACTCTAAACTGCACACTTATTTAAAGTAAATTGGCCTGTTTGAGCCTGCTTAGACACTGTTGCTGTGCATATATACTGATCTTAAGTCTGCTGTGGGGCATTCCCATTCTGTAACATCCCATTAGCCTCTGTATTTACTGTAAGCTGCACACTTATTTAAAGTAATTTGGCCTGTTTGAGCCTGCTTAGACACTGTTGCTGTGCATATATACTGATCTCAAGTCTGCTGTGGGGCATCCCATTCTTTAACATCCCATTAGCCTCTGTATTTACTGTAAGCTGCACACTTATTTAAAGTAATTTGGCCTGTTTGAGCCTGCTTAGACACTGTTGCTGTGCATATTTACTGATCTCAAGTCTGCTGTGGGGCATCCCATTCTGTAACATCCCATTAGCCTCTGTATTTACTCTAAGCTGCACACTTATTTAAAGTAATTTGGCCTGTTTGAGCCTGCTTAGACACTGTTGCTGTGCATATATACTGATCTCAAGTCTGCTGTGGGGCATCCCATTCTGTAACATCCCATTAGCCTCTGTATTTACTGTAAGCTGCACAGTTATTTAAAGTAATTTGGCCTGTTTGAGCCTGCTTAGACACTGTTGCTGTGCATATATACTGATCTCAAGTCTGCTGTGGGGCATCCCATTCTGTAACATCCCATTAGCCTCTGTATTTACTCTAAGCTGCACACTTATTTAAAGTAATTTGGCCTGTTTGAGCCTGCTTAGACACTGTTGCTGTGCATATATACTGATCTCAAGTCTGCTGTGGGGCATCCCATTCTGTAACATCCCATTAGCCTCTGTATTTACTCTAAGCAGCAAACTTATTTAAAGTAATTTGGCCTGTTTGAGCCTACTTAGACACTGTTGCTGTGCATATATACTGATCGCAAGTCTGCTGTGGGGCATCCCATTCTGTAACATCCCATTAGCCTCTGTATTTACTGTAAGCTGCACAGTTATTTAAAGTAATTTGGCCTGTTTGAGCCTGCTTAGACACTGTTGCTGTGCATATATACTGATCTCAAGTCTGCTGTGGGGCATCCCATTCTGTAACATCCCATTAGCCTCTGTATTTACTCTAAGCTGCACACTTATTTAAAGTAATTTGGCCTGTTTGAGCCTGCTTAGACACTGTTGCTGTGCATATATACTGATCTCAAGTCTGCTGTGGGGCATCCCATTCTGTAACATCCCATTAGCCTCTGTATTTACTCTAAGCTGCACACTTATTTAAAGTAATTTGGCCTGTTTGAGCCTGCTTTGACACTGTTGCTGTGCATATATACTGATCTCAAGTCTGCTGTGGGGCATCCCATTCTGTAACATCCCATTAGCCTCTGTATTTACTCTAAGCTGCACACTTATTTAAAGTAATTTGGCCTGTTTGAGCCTGCTTTGACACTGTTGCTTTACATATATACTGATCTCAAGTCTGCTGTGGGAACATTACCATTTTGTAAAATCTCTTTAGCCTCTGTATTTACTCTAAGCTGCACACTTGTTTAAAGTAATTTGGCCTGTTTGAGCCTGCTTAGACACTGTTGCTGTGCATATATACTGTTCTCAAGTCTGCCGTGGGGCATCCCATTCTGTAACATCACATTAGCCTCTGTATTTACTGTAAGCTGCACAGTTATTTAAAGTAATTTGGCCTCTTTGAGCCTGCTTACACACTGTTGCTGTGCATATATAGTGATCTCAAGTCTGCTGTGGGGCATCCCATTCTGTAACATCCCATTAGCCTCTGTATTTACTGTAAGCTGCACAGTTATTTAAAGTAATTTGGCCTGTTTGAGCCTGCTTAGACACTGTTGCTGTGCATATATACTGATCTCAAGTCTGCTGTGGGGCATCCCATTCTGTAACATCCCATTAGCCTCTGTATTTACTCTAAGCTGCACACTTATTTAAAGTAATTTGGCCTGTTTGAGCCTGCTTAGACACTGTTGCTGTGCATATATACTGATCTCAAGTCTGCTGTGGGGCATCCCATTCTGTAACATCCCATTAGCCTCTGTATTTACTCTAAGCAGCAAACTTATTTAAAGTAATTTGGCCTGTTTGAACCTACTTAGACACTGTTGCTGTGCATATATACTGATTGCAAGTCTGCTGTGGGGCATCCCATTCTGTAACATCACATTAGCCTCTGTATTTACTGTAAGCTGCACAGTTATTTAAAGTAATTTGGCCTGTTTGAGCCTGCTTAGACACTGTTGCTGTGCATATATACTGTTATAAAGCCTGCTTGGGGGCATCCCATTCTGTAACATCACATTAGCCTCTGTATTTACTCTACCCCAATCATGTAAACTAAAGAGGCCTGTTGCAGCCTGAGTTTCTCTGCTTGCGTATGGCCTGCATTACAATCTGTCTCTTTCAATGACACTGCTGCCTGGGGTATCCCAATTTGTAAGATAACCAACCCCAACCATGTAAACTAAAGGTTACGTCCTTCCAGAAGGAAAACTTATGCCGAACACTATTTTTGTTAGGGGCATTGACCTATGGATTGATCGGCATGAAATTAAGGATTTTTTTTCAAAGTATGATGCTGTAAAGAAGGTCAAAATTATTTCTCATACTTGGATTATTGTTACTTTTTGTTCAGCTTGAAATATACCAGGCCACACGGGCATCCCAAGGCACATGCTATTTTAACCCTATCTGTTATACAACATAAGCGTTGATTAGCATCAGCTGCTTTATTAAGCTACTTCAGTTTGCACTTGTTTTTGACTGATTTTAATAAACCAGGCCGCAGGGCACCCCAAAGCTGCACCTTGCACCCTATCTTGTATACAACATAAGCGTTGATCAGCATCAGCTTCATTAAGCTACTTCAGTTTGCACTTCCTTTTTGACTGCTTTCATTTAACCAGGCCAGAGGGCACCCCAAAGCTGCACGTTGCATCCTATCTGTTTATACTAAATAGGCATCTACAGCCTCAGCTTTATTAAGTTATTGCATTTTGAATTGGTTTTGGTCTGCTTTAAATACACCAGGCCGCAGGGTATCCCAAACCTGCATGTTGCACCTCATCTGTTATACTAAATAAGCGTTGGTCAGCATCAGCTTTATTAAGCTATTGCATTTTGCATTGGTTTTTGTCCTGCTGCCAAAACACTAGGCCCCAGGGTAGCCCAAACCTGCACTTAGCAGCCTATCTGTTATACTAAATACGCTTGTTGATCCTTCCTCAGCTTAATCAAAGTATTGCATTTTGAACTGGTTTTTGTCCTGCAGTCAAAACACTAGCCCATATGGGCATCCCAAACCAGCACATGTCACCCTATCTGTTATACTAAATAAGCTTCTACAGGCCCTTTTTTTTATTTATTTATTTTTATTTATATAGAGCTGTAATAGATTATATATAGGGATGAGCGAATCGATCCGGACGAACCGGGATTCGATCCGAATTTCATGACAAATTCGATTCGGATCGAATCCGAATTTCCCCGCGATTCGATCGAGCGAAGTTTTTTTCTAAAATCCATTCATTTCAATGACAGGCATTCTAGGATGGTCTATGAGACATGTCCAGACATGTAAGCTGGGGCAGTGTATGCTGGGACAGTCACATGCAGCCTATCAGCAGAAAGCAAGCCCGGTGATGTCACAGTGCTATATAAGGCGGCGGCCATCTTGCTTTTGCGCATTTGTCTATTGCATTCGTGAGAGCCAGGACTCAGGAGGACACTGCAGACTGTATTCAGGGAGAGATAGGTAGAGAGTGAGGGACAGCCAGTAGACAGCCAGTAGACAGGCGGGAGACAGGCAGGAAGTCAGGGAGAAGCAGGGAAAGGTAGGAAAAAAACGGATGCAGTGACAGGGATTTTTTTTTGTTTTCATGCAGCCTGAGTGTTACTGCCAGGGTCACTGGCTTTGTTAGCTGTTTCACCCTGGTTAACCACTGTTGCTTTGCATAGTACTACTGCTCCCAGGTGCACTGCTGTTGTGGCATCCCATTCTGTGACTACACCAGCCTCTATTTACTATAACCCTTTGCACTTATTCTAAAAGTAATTTGGACTGATAAAGACACTTTTGCTTTGCATAGTACTACTGCTCCCAGGTGCACTGCTGTTGTGGCATCCCATTCTGTGACTACACCAGCCTCTATTTACTATAACCCTTTGCACTTATTCTAAAAGTAATTTGGCCTGATAAAGACACTTTTGCTTTGCATAGTACTACTGCTCCCAGGTGCACTGCTGTTGTGGCATCCCATTCTGTGACTACACCAGCCTCTATTTACTATAACCATTTGCACTTATTCTAAAAGTAATTTGGCCTGATAAAGACACTTTTGCTTTGCATAGTACTACTGCACCCAGGTGCACTGCTGTTGTGGCATCCCATTCTGTGACTACACCAGCCTCTATTTACTATAACCCTTTGCACTTATTCTAAAAGTAATTTGGCCTGATAAAGACACTTTTGCTTTGCATAGTACTACTGCTCCCAGTTGCACTGCGGTTGGGGCATCCCATTCTGTGACTACACCAGCCTCTATTTACTATAACCCTTTGCACTTATTCTAAAAGTAATTTGGCCTGATAAAGACACTTTTGCTGTGCATAGTACTACTGCTCCCAGGTGCACTGCTGTTGTGGCATCCCATTCTGTGACTACACCAGCCTCTATTTACTATAACCCTTTGCACTTATTCTAAAAGTAATTTGGCCTGATAAAGACACTTTTGCTGTGCATACTACTGCTCCCAGGTGCTCTGCTGTTGGGGCACCCCATTCTGTGACTACACCAGCCTCTATTTACTATAACCCTTTGCACTTATTCTAAAAGTAATTTGGCCTGATAAAGACACTTTTGCTGTGCATAGTACTACTGCTTCCAGGTGCTCTGCTGTTGGGGCATCCCATTCTGTGACTACACCAGCCTCTATTTACTATAACCCTTTGCACTTATTCTAAAAGTCATTTGGCCTGATAAAGACAGTTTTGCTGTGCATAGTACTACTGCTCCCAGGTGCTCTGCTGTTGTGGCATCCCATTCTGTGACTACACCAGCCTCTATTTACTATAACCCTTTGCACTTATTCTAAAAGTAATTTGGCCTGATACAGACACTTTTGCTGTGCATAGTACTACTGCTCCCAGGTGCTCTGCTGTTGGGGCATCCCATTCTGTGACTACACCAGCCTCTATTTACTATAACCCTTTGCACTTATTCTAAAAGTCATTTGGCCTGATAAAGACACTTTTGCTTTGCATAGTACTACTGCTCCCAGGTGCACTGCTGTTGGGGCATCCCATTCTGTGACTACACCAGCCTCTATTTACTATAACCCTTTGCACTTATTCTAAAAGTAATTTGGCCTGATAAAGACACTTTTGCTGTGCATAGTACTACTGCTCTCAGGTGCTCTGCTGTTGGGGCATCCCATTCTGTGACTACACCAGCCTCTATTTACTATAACCCTTTGCACTTATTCTAAAAGTCATTTGGCCTGATAAAGACACTTTTGCTGTGCATAGTACTACTGCTCCCAGGTGCTCTGCTGTTGGGGCATCCCATTCTTTGACTACACCAGCCTCTATTTACTATAACCATTTGCACTTATTCTAAAAGTAATTTGGCCTGATAAAGACACTTTTGCTTTGCATAGTACTACTGCTCCCAGGTGCACTGCTGTTGGGGCATCCCATTCTGTAATATACCATACCCCTCTTTATTTACACTAAGTAGCTCTCTTATTCACACTAAGCAGGCCTGTTGGAGGCTGAGTGTTACTGCTCACTTTTGGTGTGCATTATATTCTGTTTCATATAGACCCACCGCTGCCTGGGGGTTCTTAAAATATCACCTACTACCACACCAGTTAGACTATGTCGGGCAGACAAGTGCCTGGAAGTGAAAAGAGGAGTGGCAGAGGCCAAGATTCCGCAGGCAGAGGTCGCAGCAGACTGGAGGCCAGTAGCAGCGAAGTCACGCTGAGAGACCTAATCTGCCAGTATCTGCTAGCGGTCGGGTCTCCACCAGTAACGCATCTGCCGTGGTAGATTGGTTGACGCGCTCATCAACAACCACATCATCTCGACTTACGTCTGAGAGCCCCAGTCTAGGGTCGGTCGGTTCCTCAGACACAACCCTGAGTTGGCATGCCCCGAGAGCAGTCCCTGTCCTCCCACTGACTCTGTCCTATGCCGTTCCCTCCCCCAGCAACGTATCCCATGCTTTGGGTTCAGCTCCACTTTTTAGTGAGGACGACGATCATCTGGAGGACAGCCAGCAGCTACTGGCCAGCCATGAAATGGAGGTGCCTTCTTTAGCTCCGCACAGAAATAGTGATGTGGAGAGTGATGTGGGTGTTGGGAGCTTTCCAGCTCCTGCGCCAGACACTGAAACCGATAAGATCAGAGCTACAGCCACAACTCGGTGATGATGATGATG
Organism: Gastrophryne carolinensis; assembly: GCA_027917425.1. Taxonomy (NCBI): domain Eukaryota; kingdom Metazoa; phylum Chordata; class Amphibia; order Anura; family Microhylidae; genus Gastrophryne; species Gastrophryne carolinensis. Next base: position 129,539,137 of record CM051242.1, read on the forward strand.
ATGATGATGATGATGATGATGATGATGAAGCCGATCGCACTTGGGAGCCGGGTGATGAAGGGGCTTCATCATCATCATCAGGAGAAGAGGGGCGCAGGTTGCCCCGGAGTCAGCAGCTGAGGCAGCAAGGTGGTAGCAGTCAGCATGGGGGCACAATTCCAAAGGCTGGAGCCGGCCGGGGCCGGGGTATAGCACCTGCTGTGCGGCAGTCTACCTTATCGGGAGGTAGTGGAGCAGGGGTTCCTGTAGTTGGCAACAGCAGCAGTGAATCAGTGAGGCCAGGGGGTGGGAAAAGTAGCTACTCGGCAGTGTGGCAGTTTTTCCTGAAGCATCAGCAGGAGGGTAACATGGCCACATGCAAGATATGTAGGCAGAAGGTGAAGCATGGCCAGGGTCCAAATGTTGGCACCACGGCCCTGCGTCAACATATGCAGCGTCACCATAAAGCGGCCTGGGAGAACCTAGGCTCTGGAGAGGTGGGCCAGACTGCTTCCTCACCGAGTGGCACGCCGCTCCCAATTTCTGCCAGCCAAGGCTCCAGCACCTCAGCCGAAGGCAGCTGTGCGTCATACCCATCCTCTATCACTCCTGCTCCTCCTCCTCCAAGTCATGCATGCTGCCAGCAATCCATCAGCAAAGCCATGTCCAAGAGACAGCAGTATGCGCCCACTCATCCTACGGCGCAGAAGCTGTATGTGCTCCTGTCCAAGTTGCTGGTGCTGCAGTCGCTCCCTTTTCAGGTGGTGGACTCTGCACCTTTCAGAGAACTGATGGCTTGTGCCGAGCTGAGGTGGAGAGTCCCAAGCCGTCATTTCTTTGCCAAGAAGGCAGTACCAGCGCTGCACACTTTTGTTGAACAGAAGGTGGCCCAGTCCTTGAGCCTGTCGGTGTGTAGCAAAGTGCATGGCAGCGCCGACATCTGGAGCTGTAACTACGGTCAGGGACAGTACATGTCGTTTACGGCCCACTGGGTGAATGTGGTCCCTTTGCTGCAGCAACTTGGACAGGTCACGCCGCTTCGGCCTCCGCGTTCTCTGCCCGTTGGGCCTGTGACACTGTGCGACTCGGCCTCCTCATCCTCCGCCATCTCCTCACCCTCCACTGTAGGCTCAAGTCTCAGTGCCCCTCCAGTCTACCATGTGTGCAGGGCACGGAGGTGTCACGCAGTGCTTCACATGGTTTGTCTTGGCGAACGGAGTCACACAGGGGAGGAACTGCTTAAATGTATTCATCAGGAAATCCAAACATGGCTTACTCCAAGAAAACTTAAAATGGGAATCATGGTTACCAACAATGGGAAGAACATTTTGTCTGCGCTGCGCCAAGGAAGCCTGACCCATGCCCCCTGCATGGCTCACGTCTTCAATCTGGTTGTCAAGCGTTTTCTGAAGTGTTCCCCCCATCTGCGAGACATCCTAACAACTTCAAGGAAACTTTGCATGCACTTCAGCCACTCATACACCGCCAAACACACCCTTCTTGAGCTACAGCGTCAGAACGGTATCCCCCAACATAGTCTGATTTGCGATGTTTCCACTGTCAACCAGTGGCAGCTCATACGTGACACCTGCCATTTGCTCAGGCCCTTTGAGGAAGCCACTTTATTTGTCAGTCGGCAGGATTACGGGATGAACGACGTGATTCCACTGCTTCATGTACTACAGCACATGTTGGAAACCATGGCTGGTCAGGGCACTGGAGACATGGCGTTTACATCTTACGGCCACATGAACCCCGTTGGAGCTGAACTGGAGGAGGAGGAGGAAGAGGAGGAGGAGTTTCCAGCGAAACACAGTTTAGGCTTGGCGAAATGGCTGGTTTATCTAGTCAGCGGACAGGAAAGGAGGAGCAGGAGCAGCCAGAGGAGCTAGAGGTTTTTGAGGAAGGCGAGACAGAGGACCCGGGCACACCGTGGCAGTATGCAGTGGAGATGGAGACAGGTAGTCCATCCGAGTCACTTGCGCAAATGGCAGGAAGCATGCTCATGTGCTTGCGTAGTGACCCCAGAATTGTTTCCATCTGCCGGCGGGATGACTTCTGGCTGTCCACCTTATTGGACCCTCGCTTCCGGCAAAAAATGGGGGCATTTTTTAAACCCACCGAGAGGGAGGACAAACTGAACTACTACAAAGACATTCTACGTAGGCAGTTGGCCGATGCCTATCTGCGCCATGGTCCATACTCTCGCAGGTCTGACTCGAGGGGACCTCTGCGCTCACATTCCACTGTCATGGCTGCTGGGGGGGTTGGCAGGAGCAGCAGCAGCTCCATCAGCAGCAGCCTCAGTCTTCAGTCGCTAATGAGTAGCTTTCTACACCCGCATAGTGAGGCTACTCATGAGCAGCAGGAAGACCTGGAGCAGGACCTGAAACAGCAGGTCATGTCATACTTTGACATGACCATGCCAACACACCTTGAGGATCCGCTGGACTTCTGGGCAGCCAAACTTGATTTGTGGCCGCAACTAGCAGAGTTTGCCCTGGAAAAGCTGTCCTGCCCGGCAAGTAGCGTGCAATCTGAGCGGGTGTTTAGTGCGGCGGGGGCCATAGTTACGGCGAGGAGAACTCGTCTGTCAACTAAAAATGTGGAGAGACTCACCTTTGTCAAAATGAATCAGGGATGGATCAGCCAGGATTTCCACCCACCAATGCCTGATGCATGCGACTAGATTCAGCATGGTGCCACGTTTTACACTTTCCAAATGGTGCAAAACATATTTATGTCTTTAGGCCAATTTTTGGGCTCCTGCTGAAGCCAACTCCAGGGTGTGATTCATCCAATTTTTGGGCTCCTGAAGCCAACCCCAGTGTCTCTTTAAAGTAATGTTTGGGCTCCTGCTGCTGCTGCTGCCAACTCCAGGGTGTGAATCATCCAATTTTTGGACTCCTGAAGCCAACCCCAGTGTCTCTTTAAAGTAATGTTTGGGCTCCTGCTGCTGCTGCCTACTCCAGGGTGGGATTCATCCAATTTTTGGGCTCCTGCTGCCAACCCCAGTGTCTCTTTAAAGTAATGTTTGGTCTCATGCTGCTGCTGCTGCTGCCAACTCCAGGGTGTGATTCATCCAATTTTTGGGCTCCTGAAGCCAACTCCAGTGTCTCTTTAAAGTAATGTTTTGGCTCCTGCTGCTGCTGCTGCCAACTCCAGGGTGTGATTCATCCAATTTTTGGGCTCCTGAAGCCAACCCCAGTGTCTCTTTAAAGAAATGTTTGAGCTCCTGCTGCTGCTGCTGCTGCCAACTCCAGGGTGTGATTCATCCAATTTTTGGGCTCCTGAAGCCAACCCCAGTGTCTCTTTAAAGTAATGTTTGGGCTCCTGCTGCTGCTGCCAACTCCAGGGTGTGATTCATCCAGTTTTTGGGCTCCTGCTGCCAACCCCAGTGTCTCTTTAAAGTAATGTTTGGGCTCCTGCTGCTGCTGCTGCCAACTCCAGGGTGTGATTCATCCCATCTTTGGGCTCCTGCTGCCAACCCCAGTGTCTCTTTAAAGTAATGTTTGGGCTCCTGCTGCTGCTGCTGCTGCCAGCTCCAGGGTGTGATTCATCCAATTTTTGGGCTCCTGAATCCAACCCCAGTGTCTCTTTAAAGTAATGTTTGGGCTCCTGCTGCTGCTGCCAACTCCAGGGTGTGATTCATCCAATCTTTGGGCTCCTGCTGCCAACCCCAGTGTCTCTTTAAAGTAATGTTTGGGCTCCTGCTGCTGCTGCCAACTCCAGTGTGTGATTCATCCAATTTTTGGGCTCCTGAAGCCAACTCCAGTTTCTCTTTAAAGTAATGTTTGGGCTCCTGCTGCTGCTTCTGCTGCCAACTCCAGGGTGTGAATTATCCGATTTTTGGGCTCCTGCTGCCAACCCCAGTGTCTCTTTAAAGTACTGTTTGGGCTCCTGCTGCTGCTGCTGCCAACTCCAGGGTGTGAATCATCCAATTTTTGGGCTCCTGAAGCCAACTCCAGTGTCTCTTTAAAGTAATGTTTGGGCTCCTCCTGCTGCTGCTGCCAACTCCAGGGTGTGATTCATACAATTTTTGGGCTCCTGAAGCCAACTCCAGTGTCTCTTTAAAGTAATGTTTGGGCTCATGCTGCTGCTGCTGCCAACTCCAGGGTGTGATTCATCCAATTTTTGGGCTCCTGAAGCCAACCCCAGTGTCTCTTTAAAGTAATGTTTGGGCTCATGCTGCTGCTGCTGCCAACTCCAGGGTGTGATTCATCCAATTTTTGGGCTCCTGAAGCCAACTCCAGTGTCTCTTTAAAGTAATATTTGGGCTCCTGCTGCTGCTGCTGCCGAATCCAGGGTGTGATTCATCCAATTTTTGGGCTCCTGAAGCCAACTCCAGTGTCTCTTTAAAGCAATGTTTTGGCTCCTGCTGCTGCTGCTGCTGCCAACTCCAGGGTGTGATTCATCCAATTTTTGGGCTCCTGAAGCCAACCCCAGTGTCTCTTTAAAGAAATGTTTGGGCTCCTGCTGCTGCTGCCAACTCCAGGGTGTGATTCATCCAATTTTTGGGCTCCTGAAGCCAACCCCAGTGTCTCTTTAAAGTAATGTTTGGGCTCCTGCTGCTGCTGCCAACTCCAGGGTGTGATTCATCCAATTTTTTGGCTCCTGCTGCCAACCCCAGTGTCTCTTTAAAGTAATGTTTAGGCTCCTGCTGCTGCTGCTGCTGCCAACTCCAGGGTGTGATTCATCCTATCTTTGGGCTCCTGCTGCCAACCCCAGTGTCTCTTTAAAGTAATGTTTGGGCTCCTGCTGCTGCTGCCAACTCCAGGGTGTGATTCATCCAATTTTTGGGCTCCCGAAGCCAACCCCAGTGTCTCTTTAAAGTAATGTTTGGGCTCCTGCTGCTGCTGCTGCCAACTCCAGGGTGTGATTCATCCAATCTTTGGGCTCCTGCTGCCAACCCCAGTGTCTCTTTAAAGTAATGTTTGGGCTCCTGCTGCTGCTGCTGCTGCCAACTCCTGGGTGTGATTCATCCAATTTTTGGGCTCCTGAAGCCAACTCCAGTTTCTCTTTAAAGTAATGTTTGGGCTCCTGCTGCTGCTTCTGCTTCCAACTCCAGGGTGTGATTCATCCGATTTTTGGGCTCCTGCTGCCAACCCCAGTGTCTCTTTAAAGTAATGTTTGGGCTCCTGCTGCTGCTGCCAACTCCATTGTGTGAATCATCCAATTTTTGTGCTCCTGAAGCCAACTCTAGTTTCTCTTTAAAGTAATGTCTGGGCTCCTGCTGCTGCCAAATCCAGGGTGTGATTCATCCAATCTTTGGGCTCCTGCTGCCAACTCCAGTGTCTCTTTAAAGTTATGTTTGGGCTCCTGCTGCTGCTGCTGCCAACTCCAGGGTGTGATTCATCCAATGTTTGGGCTCCTGAAGCCAACTCCAGTGTCTCTTTAAAGTAATGTTTGGGCTCCTGCTGCTGCTGCTGCTGCCAACTCCAGGGTGTGATTCATCCAATTTTTGGGCTCCTGAAGTCAACCCCAGTGTCTCTTTAAAGTAATGTTTGGGCTCCTGCTGCTGCTGCTGCTGCTGCTGCCAACTCCAGGGTGTGATTCATCCAATTTTGGGCTCCTGCTGCCAAATCCAGTGTCTCTTTAAAGTAATATTTGGGCTCCTGCTGCTGCTGCTTGCAACTGCAGGGTGTGATTCATCCAATCTTTGGGCTCCTGCAGCCAACTCCAGTGTCTCTTTCAAGCTATGTTTGGGCTCCTGCTGCTGCTGCTGCTTGAAACTCAAGGGTGTGTCAGTCAATTTTTGGGCTCCTGCTGCTGCCAACTCCAGTGTCTCTTTCAGCCAATGTTTGGGCTCCTGCTGCTGCTTGCAACTCCAGGGTGTGATTCATCCAATTTTTGGGCTCCTGCTGCTGCCAACTCCAGTGTCTCTTTAAAGCAATGTTTGGGCTCCTGCCCCTCATAGTGATGCCACTCTGCAATTGTGCCGCTCTGCGATTCTATTAGCGATGCCTCTGATCTGCATGTGATATTTATTTACAGTATTATTTAACTAACCCAGCACGCATCCTATGCGTGTTACAGCAAGGCAAAATGGTTTACAACCCTATTGAGGCTCTAGGAGGCTCAGAAATAGCTGTTTTTAATAGCGATTCGTCGCGAATAAATTCGGGTCGAAACTATTTTTGTCGGAAAATTCGGCGAATCAGTCGAATCGAATTTTTCAAAAGTTCGCTCATCTCTACTTATATAGTGAGGTAAATTTGCCATTTTGCTTCATTATATAGAGCAGCCCCTGTGTAAATCTGAGGGGCAATAGTTTATATTATGAGGTAAATTCATGGTTTTGCACCATTATATGGAGCAGCCCCTGTGTAAATCTGAGGGGCAATAGCTTATGTAGTGAGGTAAATTTGCCATTTTGCTTCATTATATAGAGCAGCCCAGTTGCCATCTAAATCAACTACTGTCCGGCCAGTACAGCTTTTCCAGGGCAAACTCTGCTAGTTGCGGACACAAATCAAGTTTGGCTTCCCAGCAAATCCAGTGGATCCTGAAGGTGTGTTGGCATGGTCATGTCAAGGTATGACATGACCTGCTGTTTGAGGTCCAGCTCCAGGTCTTCCTGCTGCTCATGAGTAGACTCACTATGCGGGTGTAGAAAGCTACTCACTAGCGACTGAAGACTGAGGCTGCTGCTGATGGAGCTGCTGCTGCTGCTGCTCCTTCCACCCCCCCAGCAGCCATGGCAGTGGAAGGTGATCGCAGAGGTCCCCCCGAGTCAGACCTGCGGGAGTATGGGCCACGGCGCAGATAGGCATCGCCCAACTGACTACGTGGGATGTCTCTGTAGTAGGTCAGTTTGTCCTCCCTCTCAGTGGGCGTAAAAAATGCCCCCATTTTGTGCCGGAAGCGAGGGTCCAATAAGTTGGAGAGCCAGAAATCTTCCCGCTGACAAATGGAGACAATTCTGCGCTCACTAGTACGCAAGCATGTGAGCATGCATCGTGCCATTTGTGCAAGTGACTCGGAGGGACTACCTGTCTCCATCTCCACTGTAAACTGCCACGGTGTGTCTGGGTCCTCTGTCTCACCTTCCTCCCAACCCTCTAGCTCCTGTGGCTGCTCCTGCTCCTCCTCTCCTGTCAGATGACTAGATAAAATGGTCATTTTGTGAAACCTAAACTGTGGTTTGCTGTGCCCCACCCCCTCCTCCTCCTCCACTTCAGCCCCCACAGGCTTCATGTGGCTGTGAAATGTATGTGCCATGTCTCCAGTGCCCTGACCAGCCATGGTTTCCAACATGTGTTGTAGTACATGAAGCAGTGGAATCTCATCGTTCATCTCATAGTCCTGGCAACTGACTAATAAAGTAGCTTCCTCAAAGGGCCTGAGCAAACGGCCGGTGTCACGTATGAGCTGCCAATGGTTTACATTGAATTTACACAGGGGTGTCCCCCTATCCGTTTGGATCATCCAGAAATCCGTGATGGCTTTTCTCTGTTCCTATAGTGGATCCTGCATATGGAGGGTGGAATTCCAACGGGTAGACACATTGCAAATCAGGCTATGTTGGGGTACACCGTTCTGACGCTGAGGCTCAATAAGGTTGTGCTTGGTGGTGTAGGAGTGCCAGAAGTGCAAGCTAACTTTCTTTCCTGTTGTTCGGGTGTCTTTCAGATGGGGGGAAGACTTCAGAAAACGCTTGACAACTAGACTGAACACGTGTGCCATGTCAGGACGCATGACTCTGGCTTCCTTTTCGCAGCGCAAACAAGATGTTCTTCCAAGTATCAGTCACCATGGGTCCAAATTTGATGTTTTCGTGGATTAAGCAATGATTTCATGGATTGAGTTCTCATTTTTAGTAGTTCCTCCCATGTGTGACTCAAGGAAAACCATGTGAAGAACAGCGTGAAACCACAATCACCAAGGGGGCCTAAAAGGATATATATTGTCCACCATAGGTCCATAGTTACAGCTCCAGACGTAGACAACACTGTGCACTTTGGTACACACTGACAGGCTAAAGGACTGGCCCACCTTCTGTTCAACAACATTTTACAGGGCAGGTACTGCCATCTTCGCAAAGCAATGATACCATGGGACTCTCCACCTCGGCTCGGCACAAGCCATCAGTTCTCTGAAAGGTCCACCACTGGGTAATGCAGCAGGCTGGACTTATGGTGACGCTGTCTGAGAGGAGAAATCCCTCAGACATCAAGATTAAAAATTCCAAGAATTTTTGAGGGCTAATTATTCAGAGGCAATGATACCTAGTTGTTTCTGATTTAATTACAAGGTGGAAACACACCTTCAAACAAAACTTCACTTTGGCAATACTATTGCATTTGTTTATTCATAATTTTATGTATATATACTAACTAACCTACTTTTTCTCCACAGGATTGTGGATGCTACATGAAAAACTGCCACATCGCTGAGTAGCTGATTTTTCCTACCAACAGTCCCCAATAATTCACTGCTGCTGCTGCTGCCGCCGCCACCGCCGCAGACTCCAGGGACCCTCTTCCACTACCTCCGCTTGCAACACCTCCTCCCACGACACTCTCCTCATCACTAATTGCCCGGCTAGTGGAAGAAGAGGCGAGTGTCTCCTCCACTTTTTGGCTGGGCAGTAGCTGCTGAATTTTATGATTATCAGATCTTCATCAATGGATAGTGGAGCTGAACCCAAAGCATAACAACAGACAGTTGACTGGGGGTGTCAGATGCCACTTGTGATGCAGTGGACTGCTTTTGCAGCACTTCGAGACAAAGTTGCTTCATTGGCTGACACAATGACTGATAAAGCTGTGGAACATATGGTTGAAAAGCAAGAATAACCATTTGTTTTTATATGAAAAAGACCCTGGTTTATACATACTTTTTTTTCCAGAGACTGCCCTGCGTGGAAATGAATGGCGCATGGATCAGCCAAGCTTTCCTCCCAACAATGCCTGATGTATTCCAGTAGATTGATGACGGGGCCAGACCAACACTAAAGAAAGATGGATCGTGCAAAACAGATTTAAGGCGCTGCTCTCCATTTACAGACATTCCTCCGCATCGGACCACAAGTAATTGATAAAAAATCCTTTACGTTACTCTGACTTTTTATTAATATTCTTCGGATAAGACGGATCAGACATCCAGATTAAAAATTCCAAGAATTTTTGAGGGCTAATTAGTCAGAGGCAATGATACCTTGTTGTTTCTGATTTAATTAAAAGGTGGAAACACACCCTCAAACAAAACTTCACTTTGGCAATACTTTTGCATTTGTTTATTCATAATTTTATGTAGATATTACTAACTAAGCTACTTTTTCTCCACATGACTCTCCACAGGGTGTGATTCATCCAATCTGCGGGCTCCAGCAGCCAACTGCAGTGTCTCTTTCAAGCTATGTTTGGGCTCCTGCAGCTGCTGCTGCTACTGCTTGCAACTCCAGGGTGTGATTCATCCAATTTTTGGGCTCCTGAAGCCAACCCCAGTGTCTCTTTAAAGTAATGTTTGGGCTCTTGCTGCTGCTGCTGCTGCCAACTCCAGGGTGTGATTCATCCAATTTTTGGGCTCCTGAAGCCAACCCCAGTATCTCTTTAAAGTAATGTTTGGGCTCCTGCTGCTGCTGCTGCCAACTCCAGGGTGTGATTCATCCAATTTTTGGGCTCCTGAAGCCAACCCCAGTGTCTCTTTAAAGAAATGTTTGGGCTCCTGCTGCTGCTGCTTGCAACTCCAGGGTGTGATTCATCCAAGTTTTGGGCTCCTGAAGCCAACTCCAGTGTCTCTTTAAAGTAATGTATGGGCTCCTGCTGCTGCTGCCAACTCCAGGGTGTGATTCATCCAAATTTTGGGCTCCTGAAGCCAACCCCAGTGTCTCTTTAAAGTAATGTTTGGGCTCCTGCTGCTGCTGCTGCCAACTCCAGGGTGTGATTCATCCAATTTTTGGGCTCCTGAAGCCAACCCCAGTGCCTCTTTAAAGTAATGTTTGGGCTCCTGCTGCTGCTTGCAACTCCAGGGTGTGATTCATCCAATTTTTGGGCTCCTGAAGCCAACCCCAGTGTCTCTTTAAAGTAATGTTTGGGCTCCTGCTGCTGCTGCTGCTGCCAACTCCAGGGTGTGATTCATCCAATTTTTGGGCTCCTGCTGCCAACCCCAGTGTCTCTTTAAAGTTATGTTTGGGCTCCTGCTGCTGCTGCTGCTGCCAACTCCAGGGTGTGATTCATCCAATTTTTGGGCTCCTGGAGCCAACCCCAGTGTCTCTTTCAAGCTATGTTTGGGCTCCTGCTGCTGCTGCTTGCAACTTCAGGGTGTGATTCATCCAATCTTTGGGCTCCTGCAGCCAACTCCAGTGTCTCTTTCAAGCTATGTTTGGGCTCCTGCTGCTGCTGCTGCTGCTGCTTGAAACTCCAGGGTGTGTCAGTCAATTTTTGGGCTCCTGCTGCTGCCAACTCCAGTGTCTCTTTCAGCCAATGTTTGGGCTCCTGCTGCTGCTTGCAACTCCAGGGTGTGATTCATCCAATTTTTGGGCTCCTGCTGCTGCCAACTCCAGTGTCTCTTTAAAGCAATGTTTGGGCTCCTGCCCCTCATAGTTATGCCACTTCAACTCTCTGCAATTGTGCCGCTCTGCGATTCTATTAGCGATGCCTCTGATCTGCATGTGATATTTATTTAAAGTATTATTTAACTAACCCAGCACGTATCCTATGCGTGTTACAGCAAGGCAGAATGGTTTACAACCCTATTGAGGCTCTAGGAGGCTCAGAAATAGCCGTTTTTAATAGCGATTCGTTGCGAATAAATTCGGGTCGAAACTATTTTTGTCAGAAAATTCGGCGAATCAGTCGAATCGAATTTTTCAAAAGTTCGCTCATCTCTACTGAGAAGGATAACCAGGACTGCAGAGAAGATAATTGGATCTCCCTTACCTTCTCTAGAGGAGCAATTCATGAGCAGAATCTCCTCTAGGGCTAAGAAAATATCTGGAGACTCGACGCAACCAGGACATTCCTTCTTCAAGCTCCTACCCTGGCCGCAGATTCATGGCTCATTCAACCAAAACCTCCAGACACAAAACAGTTTTTTTTCCTCTGGTCGTTATGGCTCTTAATAAATCCAGTGTGAGAGGCACTTAACTCTATCCTGCTCAGCATTGTGGTTAATTCTGTTAGTCTTTAGGAATTAAACCTGTACTGTACCGTAATCCTCTGTTACTTCTATGGCGTATGTAATTGTTTATAGCTCTCATGGTGTATCTCCTTGCCAAAAGCATTCCTTGTGTGTACCCTGTACTTACTTGGCGGTCAATAAAGTATTGTATTGTAGTATTGTAGTATTGTAAGTAAGTCTTCTATACTGAACCACAATCTGCATTGGAATGTGACAAGTGAACAGCAATTTGCACCTGTCACCCTAAGTGCACCAGAAACTGAATATGCAGACACTCTTGAGGGGAAATGGTCTAGGTTGAATGTGTATGTGCACCTTCTGGTGCAATTTATTTAGCATGACCCTTCCTGTATCACATTTGATGCTCAGTTTGATGCTAAATCAGCATGTCAGTTGTATCAAACCAATCTGCCTTTATAAGATACTATACTCTGCACTGTAACTGTTTGTATCCTGTACTTAGTAATTGTCTGTATCCTGTACTTACTTGGCAGAATAAATAACATATCTAAGTATCTACAGTATCTAAAAATGAAAGCATTTCAATTACTTTATTAAATTACACTATTCTTTGGCAATAAACACGACTTTTGAGGAGTAATGATTCCTTGCTTTTATTTTAATATATTTACACCCACATTTCCAATGTGAAAGGTAACGTCACATTTTCTTGTGAGCGTGATGTGGTTGAAGAGGAGCTGTAACTCACACTTGCAGCTGATATGCAAAGTTGTTACAACACTGACTCAAGCAACACAGAGAGCTGGTGCGTGTGCTTGGGCATAAAGGAATGAAAATAGCTTTTTGTCTGCTTTGTTAGCATATTTCATTGCCATGATATCTTTAGCATTTTACAAATATTTGAAAGACACACCCTGGAGTTGGCAGCAGCATAAGGAGCCCATATATTGCCTGAAAGAAACACTAGAGTTAGCGGCAGCATAAGGGCCCCATATATTGCCTGAAAGACACACCCCGGATTTGGCAGCAGCATGAGGAGCCCATATATTGCCTGAAAAACACATCGGAGTTGACAGCAGCATAAGCAGCCCATATATTGCCTGAAAGACACACCCTGGAGTTGGCAGCAGCAGCAGCATAAGCAGCCCATATATTGCCTAAAAAACACATTGGAGTTGGCAGCAGCATAAGCAGCCCATATATTCCCTGAAAGACACACCCTGGAGTTGGCAGCAGCATGAGCGGACCATATATTGCCTGAAAAACACATTGGAGTTGAGTTGGTAGCAGCATTAGGAGCCCATATATGGCCTGAAAGACACACTGGAGTTGCCAGCAACATGAAGAGAACATATACAGATTTTGGGCACATATATCTTATCTTAAGAATATTAATAAAAATTAAGATTAACGTAAAGCATTTCCTCAATAATTACTTGTGGTCTGATGCAGAAGAATCTCTGTAACTGGAGAGCAGCGCCTTAAATCTGTTTTGCACTATCCATATTTCTGAAGTGTTGGTCTCGCACCATGATTAGAGATGAGCAAACTTTAAAAAAAATTCGATTCGGCTAATTCGCCGAATTTTCCGACAAAATTTGTTTCGGTCCGAATTTATTCGCGACAAATCGCTATTAAAAATGGCTATTTCTGAGCTTCCTAGAGCCTTAATAGGGTTGTAAACCATTCTGCCTTGCTGTAACACGCATAGGATGCATGCTGGGTTAGTGAAATAATACTGTAAATAATTAGGATATGCAGATCAGAGGCATCACTAATAGAATCACAGAGCGGCACAATTGCAGAGAGTTGAAGTGCCATCACTATGAAGGGCCCCTATAGTGCCTGAAAAACACACCCTTGAGCTGGCAGCAGCAGGAGCCCAAAAATTAGCTGAATCACACCCTGGAGTTGCAAGCAGCAGCAGCAGCAGCAGGAGCAGGAGCCCAAACATTACTTTAAAGAGACACTGGAGTTGGCTGCAGGAGCCCAAAACTTGGATGAATCACACCCTGGAGTTGCAAGCAGCAGCAGCAGCCCAAACATAGCTTGAAAGAGACACTGGAGTTGGCAGCAGGAGCCCAAAAATTGGATGAATCACACCCTGGAGTTGCAAGCAGCAGCAGGAGCCCAAACATTGCTTTAAAGAGACACTGGAGTTGGCAGCAGGAGCCCAAAAATTGGATGAATCACACCCTGGAGTTGCAAGCAGCAGCAGGAGCCCAAACATAGCTTGAAAGAGACACTGGAGTTGGCTGCAGGAGCCCAAAATTTGGATGAATCGCACCCTGGCGTTGCAAGCAGCAGCAGCAGGCCAAGCATTGCTTCAAAGAGCTACTGGAGCTGGCTGCAGGAGCCCAAAAATTGGATGAATCACAGCCTGGAGTTGCAAGCAGCAGCAGGAGCCCAAACATTGCTTTAAAGAGACGCTGGATTTGGCTTCAGGAGCCCAAAAATTGGATGAATCACACCCTGGAGATGCAAGCAGCAGCCCAAGCATTGTTTGAAAGCGACACTGAAGTTGGCTGCAGGAGCCCAAAAATTGGATGAATCACACCCTGGAGTTGCAAGCAGCAGCAGCCCAATCATAGCTTGAAAGAGACACTGGAGTTGGCAGCAGGAGCCCAAAAATTGGATGAATCAAGCAGCAGCAGCAGCAGCCCAAACATTGGTTGAAAGAGACACTGGAGTTGGCAGCAGGAGCCCAAAAATTGGATGAATCACACCCTGGAGTCGCAAGCAGCAGCAGCAGCAGCAGCCCAAACATAGCTTGAAAGAGACACTGGAGTTGGCTGCAGGAGCCCAAAAATTGGATGAATCACACCCTGGGTTGCAAGCAGAAGCAGGCCAAACATTTCTTGAAAGAGACACTGGAGTTGGCAGCAGGAGCCCAAAAATTGGATGAATCACAGCCTGGAGTTGCAAACAGCAGCAGGAGCCCAAACATTGCTTTAAAGAGACGCTGGATTTGGCTTCAGGAGCCCAAAAATTGGATGAATCACACCCTGGAGATGCAAGCAGCAGCAGCAGGAGCCCAAGCATAGCTTGAAAGAGACACTGGAGTTGGCAGCAGGAGCCCAAAAATTGGATGAATCACACCCTGGAGTTGCAAGCAGCAGCAGCAGGAGCCCAAACATAGCTTGAAAGAGACACTGGAGTTGGCTACAGGAGCCCAAAAATTGGATGAATCACACCTTGGCGTTGCAAGCAGCAGCAGCAGCAGCAGGCCAAACATTGCTTCAAAGAGACACTGGAGTTGGCGGCAGGAGCCCAAACATTGGATGAATCAAGCAGCAGCAGCCCAAACATTGGTTGAAAGAGACACTGGAGTTGGCAGCAGGAGCCCAAAATTGGATGAATCACACCCTGGAGTAGCAAGCAGCAGCAGCAGGAGCCCAAACATAGCTTGAAAGAGACACTGGAGTTGGCAGCAGGAGCCCAAAAATTGGATCAATCACACCCTGGAGTTGCAAGCAGCAGCAGGAGCCCAAACATAGCTTGAAAGAGACACTGGAGTTGGCTGCAGGAGCCCAAAAATTGGATGAATCACACCCTGGAGTTGCAAGCAGCAGGAGCACAAACATTGACTGTAAGGCACACCCTGAAGTTGGCATCAGCAGGAGCCCAAAAATTGGCTGGAAGGCACACCTTGAAGTTGGAATCAGCAGTAGGCCAAAAATTGGCTGGAAGGCACACCCTGGAGTTGGCAGCAGCAGCAGGAGGAACCCAGAAATTGGCTGGAAGGCACACCCTGAAGTTGGCATCAACAGGAGCCCAAAAGTTGACTAGAAGGCACACCCTGGAGTTGGCAGCAGCAGCAGGAGGAACCCAGAAATTGGCTGGAATGCACAGCCCTGAAGTTAGCAGCAGCAGGAACCCAGAAATTGGTCTAAAGACATAAATATGTTTTGCACCATTTAGAAAGTGTAAAACGTGGCACCATGCTGAATCTAGTCGCATGCATCAGCCATTGGTGGGTGGAAACCCTGGCTGATCCATCCCTGATTCATTTTGACAAAGGTGAGTCTCTCCACATTTTTAGTTGACAGACGAGTTCTCCTCGCCGTAACTATGGCCCCCGCCGCACTAAACACCCGCTCAGATGGCACGCTACTTGCCGGGCAGAACAGCTTTTCCAGGGCAAACTCTGCTAGTTGCGGCCACAAGCCAAATTTGGCTGCCCAGTAGTCCAGCGGATCCTCAAGGTGTGTTGGCATGGTCATGTCAAGGTATGACATGACCTGCTGGTTCAGGTCCTGCTCCAGGTCTTTCTGCTGCTCATGAGTAGCCTCACTATGCGGGTGTAGAAAGCTACTCATTAGCGACTGAAGACTGAGGCTGCTGCTGATGGAGCTGCTGCTGCTGCTCCTGCCAACCCCCCCCAGCAGGCATGGCAGTGGAAGGTGAGCGCAGAGGTCCCCCCGAGTCAGACCTGCGAGAGTATGGACCATGGCTCAGATAGGCATCGGCCAACTGACTACGCAGAAGTAGTTCAGTTTGTCCTCCCTCTCGGTGGGTTTAAAAAATGCCCCCATTTTGTGCTGGAAGCGAGGGTCCAATAAGGTGGACAGCCAGAAGTCATCCCGCCGACAACTGGAAAAAATTCTGGGGTCACTACGCAAGCACGTGAGCATGCTTCCTGCCATTTGCGCAAGTGACTCGGAGGGACTACCTGTCTCCATCTCCACTGCATACTGCCACGGTGTGTCCGGGTCCTCTGTCTTGCCTTCCTCAAAACCCTCTAGCTCCTCTGGCTGCTCCTGCTCCTCCTCTCCTGTCCGCTGACTAGATAAACCAGCCATTTCACCAAGCCTAAACTGTGCTTCACTGGGCCCCTCCTCCTCCTCCTCCTCTAGTTCAGCTCCAACGGGGTTCATGTGGCCGTAAGATGTGGACGCCATGTCTCCAGTGCCCTGACCAGCCATGGTTTCCAACATGTGCTGTAGTACATGAAGCAGTGGAATCACGTTGTTCATCCCGTAATCCTGCCGACTGACAAATAAAGTGGCTTCCTCAAAGGGCCTGAGCAAACGGCAGGTGTCACGTATGAGCTGCCACTGGTTGACATTGAAGTTACACAGGGGAGTCCCCCTATCCGCTTGGATCATCAGGAAATCCGTGATGACTTTTCTCAGTTCATATTATCGGTCCAACATGTGAAGGGTGGAATTCCAATGGGTGGAAACTTTGCAAATCAGACTATGTTGGAGGATACCGTTCTGACGCTGTAGCTCAAGAAGGGTGTGTTTGGCGGTGTATGAGTGGCTGAAGTGCATGCAAAGTTTCCTTGAAGTTGTTAGGATGTCTTGCAGATGGGGGGAACACTTCAGAAACCGCTTGACAACCAGATTGAAGACGTGAGCCATGCAGGGGGCATGGGTCAGCCTTCCTTGGCGCAGCGCAGACAAAATGTTCTTCCCATTGTCGGTAACCATGATTCCCATTTTAAGTTTTCTTGGAGTAAGCCATGTTTGGATTTCCTGATGAATAAACTTAAGCAGTTCCTCCCCTGTGTGACTCCGTTCGCCAAGACAAACCATGTGAAGCACTGCCTGACACCTCCGTGCCCTGCACACATGGTAGACTGGAGGGGCACCAAGACTAGAGCCTACAGTGGAGGGTGAGGAGATGGCGGAGGATGAGGAGGTCGAGTCGCATGTTGTCACAGGCCCAATGGGCAGGGAGCGCGGAGGCTGAGGCGGTGTGACCTGTCCAAGTTGCTGCTGCTGCTGCAAAGGGACCACATTCACCCAGTGGGCCGTAAATGACATGTACTGTCCCTGACCGTAGTTACAGCTCCAGACGTCGGCGCTGCCATGCACTTTGCTACACACCGCCAGGCTCAAGGACTGGCCCACCTTCTGTTCAACAAAAGTGTGCAGCGCTGGTACTGCTTTCTTGGCAAAGAAATGAGGCTTGGGACTCTTCACCTCGGCTCGGCATAAGCCATCAGTTCTTTGAAAGGTGCAGAGTCCACCACCTGAAAAGGGAGCGACTGCAGCACCAGCAACTTGGACAGGAGCACATTCAGCTTCTGCGCCGTAGGATGAGTGGGCGCATACTGCTGTCTCTTTGACATGGCTTCGCTGATGGATTGCTGGCGGAATGCATGACTTGGAGGAGGAGCAGGAGCGACAGAGGATGGGTATGACGCACAGCTGCCTTCGGCTGAGGTGCTGGAGCCTTGGCTGGCAGAAATTGGGACCGGCATGCCACTTGGTGAGGAAGCAGGCTGGACCACCTCTTCGGAGCCTCGGTTCTCCCAGGCCGCTTTATGGTGACGCACCATATGTTGACGCAGGGCCGTGGTGCAAACATTTGGACCCTGGCCACGCTTCACCTTCTGCCTACATATCTTGCATGTGGCCATGTTACCCTCCTGCGGATGCTTCAGGAAAAACTGCCACACTGCCGAGTAGCTACTTTTCCAACCAACAGGCCTCACTGATTCACTGCTGCTGTCGCCAACTCCAGCAACCCCCTGCTCCACTACCTCCCGATAAGGTAGCCTGCCGCACAGCAGGTGCTCTACCCCGGCCCGGCCCCGTTTGGCTCCAGGTTTTACAATTGTGCCCCCATGCTGACTGCCAACCATGCTGCTAACACCTTGCTGCCTGAGCTCCTGATTCCGGGGCAACCTGCGCCCCTCTTCTCCTGATGATGACGATGAAGCCCCTTCATCACCCGGCTCCCAAGTGCGATCGGCTTCATCATCATCATCATCATCACCGAGTTGTGGCTGTACGTCACTGATGTTCTCGGTTTCCTCAGTGTCTGGCGCAGGAGCTGGAAAGCTCGCAACACCCACAACACTGTCCACATCACTATTTGTCTGCCGAGCTAAAGAAACCACCTCCATTTCATGGCTGGGCAGTAGCTGTTGACTGTCCTCTGATCGTCCTCCTCACTATAGAGTGGAGCTGAACCCAAAGCATAGGATACGTCGCAGGGGGAGGGAACGGCGTAGGACAGAGGCAATGGAAGGACAGGGACTGCTCTCGGGGCATGCCAACTCAGGGTTGTGTCAGAGGAACCTACCGACCATAGACTGGGGGTCACAGATGTAACTTGTGATGATGTTGATGAGTGCGTCAACCAATCTACCACGGCAGATGCGTTACTGGTGGAGACACGACCGCTAGCAGATACTGGCAGATCAGGTCTCTCACCGTGACTCCTGCTGCCACTCGCCCCTAGTCTGCTGCGACCTCTGCCTGCAGAATCTTGGCCTCTGCCACTCCTCTTTGAACTTCCTGGCACTTGTCTGCCTGAAATTTTTATGTATTTGCTTATTTTGTATAACAGATGGGGTGATAGGTGCAAGTTTGGGATACCCCAGGCACAGGTTTAATGTCAGCAGACAGAAAGCAATGCAAAATTAAAGAACTTAGTACAGCTCAGGCTGAAACACGCTTATTTAGTATAACAGACGGGGTGCTCGGTGCAATTTTGGGATACCCAAGACACAGGTTTAATGTCAGCAGACAGAAAGCAATGCAAAATTAAAGAACTTAGTACAGCTCAGGCTGAAACACGCTTATTTAGTATAACAGACGGGATGCTTGGTGCAATTTTGGGATACCCCAGGCACAGGTTTAATGTCAGCAGACAGAAAGCAATGCAAAATTAAAGAACTTAGTACAGCTCAGGCTGAAACACGCTTATTTAGTATAACAGATGGGGTGATTTTTGCACTTTAGGGATACCCCAGGCACAGGTTTAATGTCAGCAGACAGAAAGCAATGCAAAATTAAAGAACTTAGTACAGCTCAGGCTGAAACACGCTTATTTAATATAATAGATGGGGTGCTCGGTGCAATTTTGGGATACCCAAGGCACAGGTTTAATGTCAGCAGACAGAAAGCAATGCAAAATTAAAGAACTTAGTACAGCTCAGGCTGAAGCACGTTTATTTAGTATAACAGATGGGGTGCTCGGCGCAAATTTGGGATACCCCAGGCACAGGTTTAATGTCAGCAGACAGAAAGCAATGCAAAATTAAATAACTTAGTACAGCTCAGGCTGAAGCATGCTTATTTAGTATAACAGACGGGGTGCTCGGTGCAATTTTGGGATACCCCAGGCAAAGGTTTAATGTCAGCAGACAGAAAGCAATGCAAAATTAAAGAACTTAGTACAGCTCAGGCTGAAGCACGCTTATTTAGTATAACAGACGGGGTGGTAGGTGCAATTTTGGGATACCCCAGGCACAGGTTTAATGTCAGCAGACAGAAAGCAATGCAAAATTAAAGAACTTAGTACAGCTCAGGCTGAAGCACGCTTATTTAGTATAACAGACGGGGTGGTAGGTGCAATTTTGGGATACCCCAGGCACAGGTTTAATGTCAGCGACAAGAAAGCAATGCAAAATTAAAGAACTTAGTACAACTCAGGCTGAAGCACGCTTATTTAGTATAACAGACGGGGTGCTCGGTGCAATTTTGGGATATCCCAAGGCACAGGTTTAATGTCAGCAGACAGAAAGCAATGCAAAATTAAAGAACTTAGTACAGCTCAGGCTGAAGCACGCTTATTTAGTATAACAGATGGGGTGCTCGGTGCAATTTTGGGATACCCCAGGCACAGGTTTAATATCAGCAGACAGAAAGCAATGGAAAATTAAATAACTTAGTACAGCTCAGGCTGAAGCACGCTTATTTAGTATAACAGATGGGGTGCTCGGTGCAATTTTGGGATACCCCAGGCACAGGTTTAATGTCAGCAGACAGAAAGCAATGCAAAATTAAATAACTTAGTACAGCTCAGGCTGAAATACGCCTATTTTGTATAACAGACGGGGTGCTCGGTGCAGGTGTGGGATTTGGTTTAAAAGATAGGGTCACCTGCTGAAATGGAATGCCCATGTGGGCTGGGGTTTGTACAGCAGACAAAAAAAATTAAACTAATCGAGATATAATAAATGTTAAATGTGCCACTGCCAACACGGTATGCACAGTGGCCAGGAATTTAAAGCTGATCTGGCAAATGAATTGAAATGAAAATAAAAAAAGCTTTCTTTCCCTGTCACTTGCTCTGCTGTCCCTGCCTCCGATTTTTAACTATCTTTCCCTATCTTTCCCTGGCTCTCCCTGGCTCTCCCTGGAACTCTGTGGGTCCCTGTGTGTCTTCTCTCCCTACCTATCTCTAACTCTGTCCCTGTCTGTAAGAAGCTATGCTCTGGCCGCAATAGAACGCTGAAATGCGCACAAGCAAGATGGCCGCCGCTTTATATAGTGCTTTGATGTCACCGGGCTTCCTGGCTGCTGATAGGCTGCATGTGAGTGTCCCATCATACCTTGCCCCAGGGTACATGTCTGGACATGTGCCATCCACCATCTTAGAATGCCTGTCATTGAAATGAACGGAGTTTAAAGGAAAACTTTGATCGATCGAATATCGGGGAAATTCGGATTCGTTCAGACTCGAATTTTTCATGAAATTCGGAACGAATCCGGGTTCGTCCGGATCGATTGGCTCATCTATAACCATGATCAATGTACTCTGATGCATCAGGCATTGGTGGGTGGAAATCTTGGCTGATCCATGCCCTATTCATTTTCACGCAGGCCAGCCTCTCAAAAAAACATTTTTCAAGCATACTGGAGCACATTGAATTGCCCTCATCAGAGCATCACATACGCACATCTAAGAGTTTCATCACTTTGTTCCTGTTAAAGTCTTCAGGGCCTAGTTACTACTTAGTGAAAGGCCATATATAGTTACACACCTGCTGCTGTTATCGACAAATCCTGTTTTAAGCGTAGTGTAGAGTTTTGTCCTCCTCTCATATACGCACTAAGTATGTCAGGCAGAAAAGTGGCACAGAGGAGTTGCAGAGGCCTAAATCCATCAAGCAGAGGTTGCAGCAGACTAGGGGTGAGTGGCAGCAGGAGTCTCAGTGAGAGGCCTGATCTCCCAGTATCAGCTAGCGGTCGTGTCTCAACCAGCAACCCATCTGCAGTAATCGATTGGTTAACACGATCATCCACTTCATCACAAATGACATCTGACACCCCCAGTCAAATGTCGGTTATATCTTATGCTTTGGGTTCAGCTCCACTATTCAGTGAGGACGATTTGATAGAGAAAATTCAGCAGCTACTGCCCAGCCAAGAAGTAGAGGAGACACTCGCCGCTTCTTCCACTAGGTGGGCAAGTAGTGATGAGGAGAGTGGCCTGGGAGGTGGTGTTGCAAGCCTTTTGACTTCTTAAGCAGACACTGTTGAGGAACCTGAGGAGGACATCAGTGAGTTTTGAGGGCACTTTTAAAGGCTTGGAGTGATGGAGAGTGACTGATTTAGCGGTCAGCATGCTGGTAGAAGGGGAAAGTCTGTGTAGGCAGAAGGTGAAGTGTAGCCAGGGTCCCAATGATGGCCCTACAGCCCTGCGTCAACATTTGCTGCGTCACCATAAAGCGGCCTGGGAGAGTTGGCTCCAAAGTGGTGGTCCAGCCTGCTGCATTACCCAGTGGCACGCCACTCCCTGTTCCTCTGTCGCTCCAGATGCTCCTCCTCCTCTTAATCTGAGTCAGTCATTCCGCCAGCAATCCATTGGCCAAGCCATGTCCAAGAGACAACAGTATGTGCCCACTCTTCCAACGCGCAGAAGCTAAATGTGCTCCTGTATAAGTTGCTGGTGCTGCAGTCCCTCCCTTTTCAGGTGGTGGACCTTTCAGAGAACTAATGGCTTGTGCCGAGCCGAGGTGGAGAGTCGGAAGCTTTCATTTCTTGGCGAAGAAGGCAGTATCAGCACTGTACAATTTTGTTGAACAAAAGGTGGGCCAGTCCTTGAGCCTGTCATTGTGTACCAAAGGGCACAGTAGCGCATACGTCTGGAGCTGTAACTACGGTCAGGGACAACACATATCCTTTAAGGCCCACTGGGTGATTGTGGTTCCTGCAGAACCACAACAGCAACTAGGACAGGTCCAGTCGCTGTGGCCTCCAAGCTCCTCGGCCATTGTGCCTGTGACAGTGCACTTGTCTATTTTGGTTCATGGATGTGCACATGTTTTTTGCACTTAGGCACTTTTTTCTCTGACACCATTGCTAATTGTCAATTACATATTAATTGTTAACATTTATCTTATTTGAACACATTTATAATAATAACATATAATAACATAAAACATAATAACATAAAAAATAAAACAATAACATAAAATTTATCAAATTTTTATTTTTTTTGGTTGATTTGTTTTTTTTTTTACCATTTTTTTATTTTTTTTTTATTTTTCTAATATTTTGTATTTTTTAAAAAGATATTTTTTTTAATTTCATTTTTTTGTACACATTTTTACAATTTTTCTTTGGCAGCTCATACGTGACACCTGCCGTTTGCTCAGGCCCTTTGAGGAAGCCACTTTATTAGTCAGTCGCCAGGACTACGGGATGAACATTTTGATTCCACTGCTTCATGTACTACAACGCACTACACTACTACAACATGTTGGAAACCATGGCTGGTCGGGGCACTGGAGACAAGATGCCTACATTTCACGGCCACATGAAGCCTGTGGGGGCTGAAGTGGAGGAGGAGGAGGTGGGGCACAGCGAAGTACAGTTTAGGTTTGACAAAATAGCCATTTTATCTAGTCATCTGACAGGGGAGGAGGTGCAGGACAGCCAGAGTAGCTAGAGGGTTGTGAGGAAGGTGAGGCAGAGGACCCAGACACACCGTGGCAGTATGCAGTGGAGATGGAGGCAGGTAGTCCCTCCGAGTCACTTGCACAAATGGCACGATGCATGCTCCCGTGCTTGAGTAGTGACCGCAGAATTGTCTCCATTTGTCAGCGGGATGACTTCTGGCTCTCCACCTTATTGAACCCTCACTACCGGCACAAAATGGGGGCATTTTTTAACATCCACTGAGAGGGAGGACAAACTGACTTACTACAAAGACATTCTACGTAGTCAGTTGGCCGATGCCTATCTGCGCCATGGTCCATACTCTCACAGGTCTGACTCGGGGGGACCTCTGTGCTCACCTTCCACTGCCATGGCTGTTGGGGGGTAGCAGGAGCAGCAGCAGCTCCATCAGCAGCAGCCTGAGTCTTCAGTCGCTAATGAGTAGCTTTCTTCACCCGCATAGTGAGGCTAATCATGAGCAGCAGGAAGACCTGGAGCAGGCCCTGAACCAGCAGGTCGTGTCATACCTTGACATGACCATGCCAACACGCCTTGAGGATCCGCTGGACTTCTGGGCAGCCAAACTTGACTTGTGGCCGCAACTGGCAGAGTTTACCCTGGGAAAGCTGTCCTGCCCAGCCAGTAGTGTGCCATCTGAGCGGGTGTTTAGTGCGTCGGGGGCCATAGTCATGCCCAGGAGAACTCGTCTGTCCATGAAAAATGTGGAGAGACTCACCTTTGTGAAGATGAATCAGACATGGATCAGCCAGGATTTCCACCCACCAATGGCTGATCCATGGTAGGAGCTGATGCATGGTAGATCCTTATGCTGCTACCAACTCCAGGGTGTGTCTTCCAGGCAATATATGGGCTCCTTATGCTGCTGCTGCCGTCTCCAGGGTGTGTCTTTCAGGCAATATATGGGCTCCTAATGCTGCTGCCAACTCCAGGGTGTGTCTTTCAGGCACTATATGGGCTCCTTATGCTGCTGCTGCCGACTCCAATGTGTGTACTCTTAAAAGACACATGCTAGCATTTAGGGTGCCCCCCGGTGAAAGGCAATGGCTGCTGGCAATCTGACAACGTGACTTTCTTTACAAAATGCAAAAGGTAAGTAGACAGTTACTCTTAAAAGACACATGCTAGCATATTTGGGATGCCCTCCCCCCCCCCCCCCCCGGTGAAAGGCAATTGCTGCTTTAAACGTGAAACCATGACTTCCTTTACAAAATGCAAAAAGTAAGTAGCCAGTTACTCTTAAAAGACAGATGCTAGCATATTTGGGATGCCTCCCCCGGTAAAAGGCAATGGCTGCTGGCAATTTGACAACGTGACTTTCTTTACAAAATGCAAAAGTTAAGTAGACGGTTACTCTTAATATATTTATGCTAGTATTCGGGATGCCCCCTGGTGAAAGGCAAAGGCTGCTTTAAACATGAAAAAGTGACTTTCTTTACAAAATGCAAAAAGGTAAGTAGACAGGTACTCTTAAAAAACACATGCTATCATATTTGAGATCCCCCCCCCCCCCCCCAGTGAAAGGCAATGGCTGCTGGCAATTTGACAAAGTGACTTTCTTTACAAAATGCAAAAGGTTAGTAGACAGGTACTCTTAAAATATTTATGCTAGTATTTGGGATGCCCCCTGGTGAAAGGCAAAGGCTGCTTTAACGTGAAAAAGTGACTTTTTTGAACAAAATGCAAAAGGTTAGTAGACAGGTACTCTTAAAATATTTATGCTAGTATTTGGGATGCCCCCCCCCCCCCCCCGGTGAAAGGCAATGGCTGCTGGCAATTTGACAATGTGACTTTCTTTGTAAAATGCAAAAAGGTAAGTAGACAGGTACTCTTAAAAAACACATGCTAGCATATTTGAGATCCCCCCCCCCCCTCGTGAAAGGCAAAGGCTGCTTTAAAAGTGAAAAAGTGCCTTTTTTAACAAAATGCAAAAGGTTAGTAGACAGGTACTCTTAAAATATTTATGCTAGTATTTGGGATGTCCCCTGTTGAAAGGCAAAGGCTGGCTGCTTTAACCCTTTAAGTGCCAAGCACGTAACACCTACGTGCTTGGCACTTAAGGCCCAGCCAAGCCAGCACGTAGGTGTTACGTGCTTGGCACTTAAAGGGTTAAAGCAGCCAGCCTTTGCCTTTGCCTTTGCCTTTGTTACGTGCTTGAATTTCCCCGCTGCTAGTTAAAAAAATAAAAATAAAAAATACTGATCTGACCCCTTGTTGGATCCGGCCGGGTCTCCTCTTTAATTTGGTGCCATCTGTTCCCCCGTGGAGGCTCGGATGGCTCCAGGAGAGCCCCCGGAATAGCCCCCCCCCCCCCCCGCTTCGGCAGCAGCTGCTAACTGTAAAAAAAAAAAATAAATAAAAATGGCATTCACTTATCTCCGTGTGCGCTGGCTCCTGCTGTCCCTCCTCTTCACCTGGGGGTGGGGGCGGGGCTAATGACATCATCCCGGCCCCGATCACTGGCTTCAACTCTCTCAGCTGTCAGATGTCGGTGATCAGTGCCCGGGGAAGGAGGTGGCAGGAGATCCTCTGATCTCCTGCCTCCCCCTTCTCTGGATGCCGATCACCGGCATCTGTCAGCACAGCGGCGAGGGACAAGAGCTTACAATCGGAGGTAAGTACAGTAATTTTTTTTTTTTGTTTTAATAAAATACTTTTGTGTGGTGTGTTTTTTTTACAGTTAACCCTTTGTGAACTGGTAAGGGGTCCATGAGACCCCTTATACCAGTTTACAAGGCTCTGGGTCTGGCAAGTCACCTGCGGCTAGTGGGTGACTTGCCATTAACCCCCAGCCCCCCCATTACCTGCCTTCCCAATGGCCAGTGGGAGGCAGAAGGGCCCGGGCCACTTAGTGGCTATGTGGGCTAGTAGCCTGCAGGGCCAGGGGCCACCAATGCTGGCCCCTGCGCCTTGTTCTACAAGCCCCTATAGCTGGCCCGGGTCGGTAATGCTGGGTAGGGGGGACCCTACGTCATTTTTTGGGGGGATTTTTAAGGGTTTTTAACCCTTAAAATTCCAAAAAAAATTAGGTCCCCCCCCGTCCTGTTACACAGCAGGTATAAAATGCTTCCAGCATTTTGTGGTGTGTTTTTTTTACATTTAAAGTAAGTTTTGACTATCCTGGGTACTGGTCCTTTCCCCTGGGGCATCCCGATCGGGGATGCCCCGCTCTGTGAACCCCCCCCATCGCCCACAATAACTCATCTCACCCCGATCCTATGGTGCATGCGCGGCCGCTCGTCCAATCAGCGCGCTCAGAGCGACTGAGTTATGGACGTCTAAGAGACGTCTATGCTCAGCCACTATGAGCGTGCTGGAGACCGCATCCCCCACTTCCCTCTAACAGGGAGCGTGCCCGCGCCGGCCATTCATAAATAGCCAGCACGGGCACGCGCCCTGCTAGAGGGATAGCGGGGATGCGGCCCGCGCATGCGCCGTAGGACCGGGTTTCAGGTAAGTGGTAGCGGGTGTTCCGGGGGGTTTCACACAGAGGGGCATCCCGATTTTGGAATAGAACGGTCTGGGAATCTTATAGATTCCCGGGCCGATCAGCCCTGGGTGTTGGTCCACTTTAACCCATTGTGAACTTGTAAGGAGTCCATGAAACCCCTATACCAGTTCACAAGGCTCGGGGGCTGTCAAGTCACCTGCGGCTAGCGGGTGTCTTGCCATTAACCCCGGCCCCCTATTACCTGCCTCCCCGAAGCCCAGGGGGGGCAGAAGGGCCCGGGCTGATTTAGGCGGTGCGGGCATGTACTTGGCAGGGCGGGGGGCCACCAAAGCTGGCCCCTGCGCCCTGTTCTACAAGCCCTGCATAGCTGATCCCCGGGCTGGTTATGCTGGGTAGGGGGGACCCCATGTCATTTTTATGGGAATTTTTAAGGGTTTTTAAAAAAAAAAATGGGTATTACCCGCCCTTGGAAGGGGAACCCCATGCCAATTTTTTTCTTGATTTAACCCTTTATAGTGTGGATTGTAGTTGTATTTTATTTTTACATGTTATAAAGTGTTTTTTCTGTTTGGGGGGTCTTCTGAACAGTAACGGGGGGCTACCGATACATATGTGGTACCGTTGTAATCTGGAGAAATGGGGCTTTTACATGCAATATGGTTTTCTTATGGTGAAATGTGCTGGTTTGGGATGCCATGTGGCCTGGTGTTTTTACAGGACGCACAAAACCAATTCAAACTGCAATGTATTAATAAAACAGAGCCTGTAGAGGCTGCTTTAGTGTAACAGATAGGGTGAAATGTGCCGGTTTGGGATACCCTGCGGCCTGGTGTTTTTACAGGATGCACAAAACCAATTCAAAATGCAATATATTAATAAAACAGAGCCTGTAGAAGCTGCTTTAGTATAACAAATAGGGTGAAATGTGCCGGTTTGGGATACCCTGCGGCCTGGTGTTTTTACAGTACGCACAAAACCAATTCAAAATGCAATATATTAATAAAACAGAGCCTTTAGAAGCTGATTTAGTATAACAGATAGGGTGAAATGTGCTGGTTTGGGATGCCCATGTGGTCTGTTGTTTTTGCAGGACGCACAAAACCAATTCAAAATGCAATATATTAATAAAACAGAGCCTTTAGAAGCTGATTTAGTATAACAGATAGGGTGAAATGTGGGCTGGGGTTTTTACAGCATACAAAAAAAAATAAATAAAACTAATCGAGCTATAAGAAATGCTTGTGTGTAACAGATAGGGTTAAATATGCCACTGACAAGATGGGATGCACAGTGGCCAGGAATATTTACAGCACAAAAAAAGCAATTTAAAACTGACTGGCAAATGAAGTGAAGTGAAAATAAAAAAAAAAGTTTCCCTGTCACTTTCTCTGCTGTCCCTGCCTGGATCATTTTCGATTTTTCCCTATCTTTCCCTGGCTCTCCCTGGCACTGTGTGGGTCTCCCTGACTCTCCCTGCCTGTCTGTAAGTCTCTCCCTGTCTGCAGCAACCTCCGTTCTGTCTGCAATGCAAGGCTGAAATGCGCACAAGCAAGATGGCCGCCGTTTATATAGCACTGTGACGTCACCGGGCTTCCTGGCTGCTGATAGGCTGCATGTGACCTTCCCATGATAACTTGCCCCAGGGGCCATGTCCGGGACTCAGACCACAACTAGCACGCAAACTCACAACAGCACCTCGCAATCCTACACTCAGTAATCAAAAATTCAGCAAATTGCAAAAAACAAGCAAACAAGTCTCAAAGATGTCTTTCGAGTGTTAAAACATGAAGGTGCATCGCCTCAAATAGGCGCGAATGCGAAACCCGTGAATGTGAGTACGGCCATACCTCCCAACTTTTCAAAGCTTTAAAGAGGGACATATTTAAGCCATGTCTGGCCACACCCTGACCACGCCCCCAGCCACACCCTTAAAGGGAAACAGCACCTAAGAATTAAATAAAAATAAATAATAAATAATAATAATACAGTGAGGGGCATCTCTCCCATGCAACCAGTGAGGGGCATCCCTCATTGCAGCCAGTTAGGGGCATCCCTTGGTACAGCCAGTTAGGGGCATCCCGTGTTACAGCCAGTTAGGGGCATCCCTCGTTACAGCCAGTTAGGTGTAACACAGCACACACATACATACACACACACAGACAGACACAAAAACACACACATAGACACACAGACAGACACAAACACACACACATAGACACACAGACACAAACACACAGACACACACATAGACACGCAGACAGACACAAACACACACATAGACCCATAGACACACATAGAAACACACACACACAGACACAAACACACACACATAGACACACAGACAGACACAAACACACACACACACACACACACACAGACACACACACACATAGACACACAAACACATACACATAGACGCACAGACAGACACAAACACACACACATAGACACACAGACACACATACACAGACAAACACACAGACACACACACATAGACACACAGACACAAACACACACTCACCAGTGCAACAATTTCCCCTCCTCTGCGATCTCCCCCGAGGCTCCTTCTTGTAGCTCCACCCACCTCCAGCTTAGCTGCAGCAATAGGCTCCTTCCTGGAGCCACGGCCCCACCCACTGAACCACCAATTAAATTAAAGAAGTGAAAAAAAAAACCTGCCTCTTAGACTCCCAGCCTCTCAGACGCCCGCTGCCGTCGGCTCAGAGTGTTCGGCTGAGCGCTTATACTCGGAGCCAGCGGCAACCCTCCGGGGGATGGCGTGGGACATGACGGAGCGGGACAACTGCATGCGCCATTGGACGAGGGACCACAGATAAGGAATCGGGGCAGTCCCAGGAAAATCGGGACAGTTGGGGGGTATGAGTACGGCATATAAGCATAAGTTGTGCGCGAGTCAAATGCATATTTTGACAGACATGCTATAACAGTCAGCATACAAAATCCCCGCAATCCCCTATAACAGACAGCATGCTGAATTTTTCACTCAATGGATCATTAAGAATACATTTAAGGAATGAGGCACCAAGTTAAAGAGAAGGACCTCCAAGTTTTTAGTCTCTGGAATAATGTTCGTGCTACACATGAACGACAGTGGGGCCCTAAAGAAGTTAAACACTCATGGCTCAAGTTCTGGTGCAAGGCAAAAGGATTTAGGTTCCTAGAGCACTGGGCTGACTTTCATTGGGGTACCAACCGTATTCTACAGATAATTTGCACCTGAATGAAAGGGGGGCTGCTGTGCTGGGTAAAAGGATACTAGAAGAGTTAGAGGGGTCATGAGAGAAAACAAAGTGGAAAACAAAGGGGAAGGCAGGTTACTTAGGGAACAGCATATGATGGTGGGTGGAGAATTAGAAGGGGAAGCATATATTAAGGAGGGGATACTAGAAGAAAATTGTGAGGATGTAGAATCCTTGTGAGTAGAAGTGCAGGGAGATGTAAACAATGTTAATATACAAACTGTATATATATAAATATATAAACCCCCATATATATATAAATATATAAACCCCCTGTATATATATAAATATATAAAAATATAGACCCCCAAACATAACTGAGGAAATAAAGGGTCAGCTGCATAAACAGATAGTGTGGGTGTCACAGGCTGGTACAGTGTTGGTGATGAGGAACTTCAACTTACCCAGGTATCGACTGGAGACACGGTTCTGCTTCTACTACAAGGGGGAGAGCGTTCCTCAGCTTGCTACAAGATAACTATATGAATTAGTTTGTGGAGGCACCTACTAGGGGTGATGCTCTTTTGGATATGGTAATTTCAAATAATGATGACCTGATAGGGAAGGTAACAGTCCGTAAAAATCTTGGTAACAGTTACCACAATATAGTAGTATTTACCATAAACAGTAAGAAAGATTTTATGTCTGGGAGGGCAAAAACACTGAATTTTAGAAAGGCCAACTTCCCCAGACTCAGAGCTGCACTCCAGGACATAGACTGGGAGTATTTGTTGAAGAATAAGGATACAGATGCCAAATGGGAGTGCTTTAAATCAGTTGTGAGTACCAACGTTCCTATGGGTAACAAATATAAGCAGCTAAAATGAAACCCCTCATGGCTGACACTTGCAGTTAAAAGGACGATAAAGAAAAAGAAAAGGGCATTTAAATATTACAAGCCTAAGCTCTCAGCTGTAACCATTGAAAAGTATAATTTAGTAAATTAAGCATGTAATATGGAAATAAGGTTGGCAAAAGCACTAAATGAAAGAGATGTGTCCAAAGAAAGCAAAATTATTTTACAATTATTTTAAATATATAAATTCAAAGAAAACTTGTAATGCCAAGCTGAGCATCAGCCTTTCTTCAGATGCCAACCCCTGATCTAACACCGCCGTCTTCACCTATAGTCAACCCCCTGTTTGCCGGGAGACATTACATGCCTGCCCAAACACGGTTGCCCCAGGACTTAAGGGTGCAACGGATGGCACCTGAGGCTGCAAAGTCCAATGTACAACAGAGAAAAACTGTAACAAATACACAGAGATAACTGGATCTGCAACAGATTATCAGTCCTACAAGTGTCTTGGCAGAAGGAGTAAACAAAGCTGAAGTCCAGGGAAAGCCAAAGGTTGAAGTCATAAATCAGGGAGTCGCAGTATCCAAAGGGTCAATTAATGATAATGGGGAAATATTCACTGGGGATGAAGAGAATACAAAGTTGTTAAATAGCTTCTCTAGCTCTGTGTACACAAGAGAGGAGCAAGAAGGCAACACAGGAAATGCCACTGATAGCAAAAGCTCAAGTATAATACTCAACAAGCTAAACATGGATATCATTAGAGATGAGAGAACTATTGAAAAATTCGATTCGGCTGAGTCGACGAATTTTCCGACAAAATTCGTTTCGGTCCGAATTTATTCGCGATGAATTGCTATTAAAAACGGCTATTTCTGAGCCTCCTAGAGCCTCAATAGGGTTGTAAACCATTCTGCCTTGCTGTAACACGCATAGGATGCGTGCTGGTTTAGTTAAATAATACTGTAAATAAATATCACATGCAGATCAGAGGCATCGCTAATAGAATCGCAGAGCGGCACAATTGCAGAGAGTTGAAGTGGCATCACTATGAGGGGCAGGAGCCCAAACATTGCTTTAAAGAGACACTGGAGTTGGCAGCAGGAGCCCAAAAATTGGATGAATCACACCCTGGAGTTGGCAGCAGCAGCAGCAGGACCCCAAACATTACTTTAAAGAGACACTGGAGTTGGCAGCAGGAGCCCAAAAATAGGATGAATCACACCCTGGAGTTGGCAGCAGCAGCAGCAGGAGCCCAAACATTACTTTAAAGAGACACTGGGGTTGGCTTCGGGAGCCCAAAAATTGGATGAATCACACCCTGAAGATGCAAGCAGCAGCAGCAGCAGCAGCAGGAGCCCAAACATTACTTTAAAGAGACAATGGAGTTGGCAGCAGGAGCCCAAAAATTGGATGAATCACACCCGGAGTTGGCAGCAGCAGCAGCAGGAGCCCAAACATTACTTTAAAGAGACACTGGAGTTGGCAGCAGGAGCCCAAAAATTGGATGAATCACACCCTGGAGTTGGCAGCAGCAGCAGGAGCCCAAACATTACTTTAAAGAGACAATGGAGTTGGCAGCAGGAGCCCAAAAATTGGATGAATCACACCCTGGAGTTGGCAGCAGCATCAGCAGGAGCCCGAACATTACTTTAAAGAGACACTGGAGTTGGCAGCAGGAGCCCAAAAATTGGATGAATCACACCCTGGAGTTGGCAGCAGCAGCAGCAGGAGCCCAAACATTGCTTTAAAGAGACACTGGAGTTGGCAGCAGGAGCCCAAAAATTGGATGAATCACACCCTGGAGTTGGCAGCAGCAGCAGCAGGAGCCCAAACATTACTTTAAAGAGACACTGGAGTTGGCAGCAGGAGCCCAAAAATTGGATGAATCACACCCTGGAGTTGCAAGCAGCAGCAGCAGGAGCCCAAACATTGCTTTAAAGAGACACTGGAGTTGGCAGCAGGAGCCCAAAAATTGGATGAATCACACCCTGGAGTTGCAAGCAGCAGCAGGAGCCCAAACATTGCTTTAAAGAGACACTGGGGTTGGCAGCAGGAGCCCAAAAATTGTATGAATCACACCCTGGAGTTGGCAGCAGCAGCAACAGGAGCCCAAACATTACTTTAAAGAGACACTGCAGTTGGCTTCAGGAGCCCAAAAATTGGATGAATCAAACCCTGGAGTTGCAAGCAGCAGCAGCAGCAGGAGTCCGAACATTACTTTAAAGAGACACTGGAGTTGGCTTCAGGAGCCCAAAAATTGGATGAATCACACCCTGGAGTTGCAAGCAGCAGCAGCAGGAGCCCAAACATTGCTTTAAAGAGACACTGGAGTTGGCAGCAGGAGCCCAAAAATTGGATGAATCACACCCTGGAGTTGGCAGCAGCAGCAGCAGGACCCCAAACATTACTTTAAAGAGACACTGGAGTTGGCAGCAGGAGCCCAAAAATAGGATGAATCACACCCTGGAGTTGCAAGCAGCAACAGCAGGAGGCCAAACATTGGCTGAAAGGCACACCCTGAAGTTGGCATCAGCAGGAGGCCAAAAATTGGTTGGAAGGCACACCCTGAAGTTGGCATCAACAGGAGCCCAAAAATTGGCCTAAAGACATAAACATGTTTTACACCATTTGGAAGGTGTAAAACGTGGCACCATGCTCAATCTAGTCGCATGCATCAGGCATTGGTGGGTGGAAATCCTGGCTGATCCATCCCTGATTCATTTTGACAAAGGTGAGTCTCTCCACATTTTTAGTTGACAGACGAGTTCTCCTCGCTGTAACTATGGCCCCCGCCGCACTAAACACCCGCTCAGATGGCACGCTACTTGCCGGGCAGGACAGCTTTTCCAGGGCAAACTCTGCTAGTTGCGGCCACAAATCAAGTTTGGCTGCCCAGAAGTCCAGCGGATCCTCAAGGTGTGTTGGCATGGTCATGTCAAAGTATGACATGACCTGCTGGTTCAGGTCCTGCTCCAGGTCTTCCTGCTGCTCATGAGTAGCCTCACTATGCGGGTGTAGAAAGCTACTCATTAGCGACTGAAGACTGAGGCTGCTGCTGATGGAGCTGCTGCTGCTGCTCCTGCCAAGCCCCCCAGCAGCCATGGCAGTGGAAGGTGAGCGCAGAGGTCCCCTCGAGTCAGACCTGCGAGAGTATGGACCATGATGCAGATAGGCATCGGCCAACTGCCTACGTAGAATGTCTTTGTGGTAGTTCAGTTTGTCCTCCCTCTTGGTGGATTTAAAAAATGCCCCCAATTTGTGCCGGAAGCGAGGGTCCAATAAGGTGGACAGCCAGAACTCATCCTGCCGACAGGTGGAAACAATTCTGGGGTCACTACGCAAGCACGTGAGCATGCTTCCTGCCATTTGCGCAAGTGACTCGGAGGGACTACCTGTCTCCATCTCCACTGCATACTGCCACGGTGTGTCCGGGTCCTCTGTCTCGCCTTCCTCAAAAACCTCTAGCTCCTCTGGCTGCTCCTGCTCCTCCTCTCCTGTCCGCTGACTAGATAAACCAGCCATTTCGCCAAGCCTAAACTGTGTTTCGCTGGGCAACTTCTCCTCCTCTTCCTACTCCTCCAGTTCAGCTCCAACGGGGTTCATGTGGCCGTAAGATGTAAACGCCATGTCTCCAGTGCCCTGACCAGCCATGGTTTCCAACATGTGCTGTAGTACATGAAGCAGTGGAATCACGTCGTTCATCCCGTAATCCTGCCGACTGACAAATAAAGTGGCTTCCTCAAAGGGCCTGAGCAAACGGCAGGTGTCACGTATGAGCTGCCACTGGTTGACATTGAAGTTACACAGGGGAGTCCCCCTATCTGCTTGGATCATCAGGAAATCCGTGATGGCTTTTCTCTGTTCATATAATCGGTCCAACATGTGAAGG
Organism: Gastrophryne carolinensis; assembly: GCA_027917425.1. Classification (NCBI taxonomy): domain Eukaryota; kingdom Metazoa; phylum Chordata; class Amphibia; order Anura; family Microhylidae; genus Gastrophryne; species Gastrophryne carolinensis. Next base: position 129,573,248 of record CM051242.1, read on the forward strand.
GTGGAATTCCAATGGGTGGAAACATCGCAAATCAGACTATGTTGGGGGATACCGTTCTGTAGCTCAAGAAGGGTGTGTTTGGCGGTGTATGAGTGGCTGAAGTGCATGCAAAGTTTCCTTGAAGTTGTTAGGATGTCTTGCAGATGGGGGGAACACTTCAGAAACCGCTTGACAACCAGATTGAAGACGTGAGCCATGCAGGGGGCATGGGTCAGGCTTCCTTGGCGCAGCGCAGACAAAATGTTCTTCCCATTGTCGGTAACCATGATTCCCATTTTAAGTTTTCTTGGAGAAAGCCATGTTTGGATTTCCTGATGAATACATTTAAGCAGTTCCTCCCCTGTGTGACTCTGTTCGCCAAGACAAACCATGTGAAGCACTGCGTGACACCTCCGTGCCCTGCACACATGGTAGACTGGAGGGGCACTGAGACTTGAGCCTACAGTGGAGGGTGAGGAGATGGCGGAGGATGAGGAGGCCGAATTGCACGGTGTCACAGGCCCAACGGGCAGGGAGCGCGGAGGCCGAAGCGGTGTGACCTGTCCAAGTTGCTGCTGCTGCTGCAAAGGGACCACATTCACCCAGTGGGCTGTAAACGACATGTACTGTCCCTGACCGTAGTTACAGCTCCAGATGTCGGCGCTGCCATGCACTTTGCTACACACCGCCCACCTTCTGTTCAACAAAAGTGTGCAGCGCTGGTACTGCCTTCTTGGCAAAGAAATGACAGCTTGGGACTCTCCACCTCGGCTCAGCACAAGCCATCAGTTCTCTGAAAGGTGCAGATTCCACCACCTGAAAAGGGAGCGATTGCAGCACCAGCAACTTGGACAGGAGCACATTCAGCTTCTGCGCCGTAGGATGAGTGGGCGCATACTGCTGTCTCTTGGACATGGCTTCGCTGATGGATTGCTGGCGGGATGCATGACTTGGAGGAGGAGGAGCAGGAGCGACAGAGGATGGGTATGACGCACAGCTGCCTTCGGCTGAGGTGCTGGAGCCTTGGCTGGCAGAAATTGGGAGCGGCGTGCCACTCGGTGAGGAAGCAGTCTGGCCCACCTCTCCGGAGCCTAGGTTCTCTCAGGTCGCTTTATGGTGACGCTGCATATGTTGACGCAGGGCCGTGGTGCCAACATTTGGACCCTGGCCACGCTTCACCTTCTGCCTACATATCTTGCATGTGGCCATATTACCCTCCTGCGGATGCTTCAGGAAAAACTGCCACACTGCCAAGTAGCTACTTTTCCCACCAACAGGCCTCACTGATTCGCTGCTGCTGTTGCCAACTCCAGGAACCCCTGCCCCACTACCTCCCGATAAGGTAGCCTGCCGCGCAGCAGGTGCTCTACCCCGGCCCCGGCCCCGTTTGGCTCCAGGCTTTACAATTGTGCCCCCATGCTGCCTGCCAACCATGCTGCTAACACCTTGCTGCCTGAGCTGCTGACTCCGGGGCAACCTGCGCCCCTCTTCTCCTGATGATGACGATGAAGCCCCTTCATCACCCGGCTCCCAAGTGCGATCGGCTTCATCGTCATCATCATTATCACCGAGTTGTGGCTGTACGTCACTGATGTTCGTGGATTCGTCAACAATGTCTGGCGCAGGAGCTGGAACGCTCGCAGCACCCACGACACTGTCCACATCACTATTTGTCTGCCTAGCTAAAGAAGCCACCTCCATTTCTTGGCTGGGCAGTAGCTGCTGACTGTCATCTATCTGATCGTCCTCCTCACTAAAGAGTGGAGCTGAACCCAAAGCATAGGATATGTCGCTGGGGGAGGGAACGGCGTAGGACAGAGGCAATGGGAGGACAGGGACTGCTCTCGGGGCATGCCAACTCAGGGTTGTGTCAGAGGAACCTACCGACCCTAGACTGGGGGTCTCAGACGTAAGTTGTGATGATGTTGTTGATGAGCGCGTCAACCAATCTACCACGGCAGATGCGTTACTGGTGGAGACCCGACCGCTAGCAGATACTGGCAGATTAGGTCTCTCAGCGTGACTCCTGCTGCTACTGGCCCCCAGTCTGCTGCGAGCTCTGCCTGCGGAATCTTGGCCTCTGCCACTCCTCTTTTCACTTCCAGGCACTTGTCTGCCTGACATAGTCTAACTGGCGTGGTAGTAGGTGATATTTTAAGAACCCCCAGGCAGCGGTGGGTCTATATGAAACAGAATATAATGCACACCAAAAGTGAGCAGTAACACTCAGCCTCCAACAGGCCTGCTTAGTGTAAATAAGAGAGCTGCTTAGTGTAAATAAAGAGGGGTATGCTATGTTACAGAATGGGATGCCCCAACAGCCAGCAGTGCACCTGGCAGCAGTACTACTATGCACAGCAAAAGTGTCTTTATCAGGCCAAATTTCTATTAGAATAAGTGCAAAGGGTTATAGTATTAAATAGAGGCTGGTGTCATCACAGAATGGGATGCCCCAAAAACCAGAGAGCACCTGGCAGCAGTACTACTATGCACAGCAAGTGTGTTTATCAGGCCAAATTTCTATTAGAATAAGTGCAAATGGTTATGGTATTAAATAGAGGCTGGTGTAGTCACAGAATGGGATGCCCCAAAAACCAGAGAGCACTTGGCAGCAGTACTACTATGCACAGCAAAAGTGTCTTTATCAGGCCAAATTTCTATTAGAATAAGTGCAAATGGTTATGGTATTAAATAGAGGCTGGTGTAGTCACAGAATGGGATGCCCCAAAAACCAGAGAGCACCTAGCAGCAGTACTACTATGCACAGCAAACGTGTCTTTATCAGGCCAAATTTCTATTAGAATAAGTGCAAATGGTTATGGTATTAAATAGAGGCTGGTGTAGTCACAGAATGGGATGCCCCAAAAACCAGAGAGCACCTGACAGCAGTACTACTATGCACAGCAAAAGTGTCTTCATCAGGCCTAATTTCTATTAGAATAAGTGCAAATGGTTATGGTATTAAATAGAGGCTGGTGTAGCCACAGAATGGGATGCCCCAAAAACCAGAGAGCACCTGGCAGCAGTACTACTATGCACAGCAAGTGTGTTTATCAGGCCAGATTTCTATTAGAATAAGTGCAAATGGTTATGGTATTAAATAGAGGCTGGTGTAGTCACAGAATGGGATGCCCCAAAAACCAGAGAGCACCTGGCAGCAGTACTACTATGCACAGCAAAAGTGTCTTTATCAGGCCAAATTTCTATTAGAATAAGTGCAAATGGTTATGGTATTAAATAGAGGCTGGTGTAGTCACAGAATGGGATGCCCCAAAAACCAGAGAGCACCTGGCAGCAGTACTACTATGCACAGCAAAAGTGTCTTTATCAGGCCAAATTTCTATTAGAATAAGTGCAAATGGTTATGGTATTAAATAGAGGCTGGTGTAGTCACAGAATGGGATGCCCCAAAAACCAGAGAGCACCTGGCAGCAGTACTACTATGCACAGCAAGTGTGTTTATCAGGCCAAATTTCTATTAGAATAAGTGCAAATGGTTATGGTATTAAATAGAGGCTGGTGTAGTCACAGAATGGGATGCCCCAAAAACCAGAGAGCACCTGGCAGCAGTACTACTATGCACAGCAAAAGTGTCTTTATCAGGCCAAATTTCTATTAGAATAAGTGCAAATGGTTATGGTATTAAATAGAGGCTGGTGTAGTCACAGAATGGGATGCCCCAAAAACCAGAGAGCACCTGGCAGCAGTACTACTATGCACAGCAAAAGTGTCTTTATCAGGCCTAATTTCTATTAGAATAAGTGCAAATGGTTATGGTATTAAATAGAGGCTGGTGTAGTCACAGAATGGGATGCCCCAAAAACCAGAGAGCAGCTGACAGCAGTACTACTATGCACAGCAAAAGTGTCTTTATCAGGCCTAATTTCTATTAGAATAAGTGCAAATGGTTATGGTATTAAATAGAGGCTGGTGTAGTCACAGAATGGGATGCCCCAAAAACCAGAGAGCACCTGGCAGCAGTATTACTATGCACAGCAAGTGTATTTATCAGGCCAAATTTCTTTTAGAATAAGTGCAAATGGTTATGGTATTAAATAGAGGCTGGTGTAGTCACAGAATGGGATGCCCCAAAAACCAGAGAGAGCACCTGGCAGCAGTACTACTATGCACAGCAAAAGTGTCTTTATCAGGCCAAATTTCTATTAGAATAAGTGCAAATGGTTATGGTATTAAATAGAGGCTGGTGTAGTCACAGAATGGGATGCCCCAAAAACCAGAGAGCACCTGGCAGCAGTACTACTATGCACAGCAAAAGTGTCTTTATCAGGCATAATTTCTATTAGAATAAGTGCAAATGGTTATGGTATTAAATAGAGGCTGGTGTAGTCACAGAATGGGATGCCCCAAAAACCAGAGAGCACCTGGCAGCAGTACTACTATGCACAGCAAGTGTGTTTATCAGGCCAAATTGCTATTAGAATAAGTGCAAATGGTTATGGTATTAAATAGAGGCTGGTGTAGTCACAGAATGGGATGCCTCACAGCAGACTTGAGATCAGTTCAGTATATATGCACAGTTAGTGTATAAGCAGCCTGAAAACGCTAACAAAGCCAGTCAGCCAGCCAGTAACACTCAGGCTGGATGAAAAAAAAAAAATCTCCCTGTGACTGCCTGTGCGATTTTTCCTAACTTTCCCTGCTTTTCGCTGACTTTCTGTCTGTCTCCTGCCTGTCTCCAGCCTGTCCCTGTCTTTCCCTGTCTGTCTAACTGTCTCTCCCTGCCTACAGCAGCGTCCTGTCTCTCACGAATGCAATAGAGAAATGAGGAAAAGCAAGATGTCCGCCGACTTAAATAGCGCTGTGACGTCACCGGGCTTGCTGGCTGTGATAGGCTGCATGTGACTGTCCCAGCTTGCACTGGCGCGGGGTTGATGTCTGGACATGTCCCGTCCGCCACCTTAGAATGCCTGTAATGTAAATGAATGGATGTTAAAGGAAAACTTTGAGCGATCGAATCGCGGGGAAATTCAGATTCGATCCGAATCGAATTTTTCATGAAATTCGGATCGAATCCGGGTTCGTCCGGATCGATTCGCTCATTCCTACCTGTCACCCTAAGTGCACCAGAAACTAAACTTGTAGACACTCTTGGAGGGAAACGGTCTAGGTTGAAAGTGCATGTGCACTTTCTAGTGCAATTTATTTAGCATGACCCTCACTGTATAAAATGTTGATGTTCATACTTTATCAGCATGTCAATTGTACCAAACCAATCTGCCTTTATAAGATACTATACTCTGTAAGTAACTGTACAGTATCTCAAATAAAACTGAAAGCATTTCAATTACTTTATTAAATCACACTATTTGTTGGCCATAAACACAACTTTTGAGGAGTAATCATTCCTCTCTTTTATTTTAAAATATTTCCACCCACGTTTCCAATGTGAAAGGTAACGTTACATTTTCCTGTGAGCGTGATGTGGTTGAAGAGGAGCTGTAACTCACACTTGCAGCTGATTGCAAAGTTGTTACAACACTAAATCAAGCAACACAGAGAGCTGGTGCGTGCTCTTGGGCATCATAGAATGAAAATAGCTTTTGTCTTCTTTGTTAGCATATTTCATTGCCATGATATCTTTAGCATTTTACAAATATTTCCAGATGTGTTCAGCATTACTGTATTGTAGATTTGCACATCTATGTCGTTTTTAGGGAAAAATATCAGTAGGTGGATTGCAAAATGCATAGCAACAGGATTAGCTTTGGAGACAAATGCAAAATTCTACATATGGGGTGTAATTTAGTAAGTTCTTTCGTGTTCACTAGCTAACGTCCACATAATTCACGGAAACAGCTGTGAATTACAGTTTCCACCCTCTAGCAGCGTACTGTGCCCAGCGAAACTTCTAAATTTGACGAAAGACCAGTCCCCATGAATGAATGGTGACTGCAGGGTGCAAGCCACATAGCTTTGTGAATCTGCCAAATCACAAAAGTTGAGTCATCCTCTCCATATACTTCTTCTGTTTCGCTAAAGTGCCAGTTAAAGGGATGAAATTAAGAAGGTATGAAAGGAGGAAGGGACTGCTGCAAATGGAACTAGTAACTCAGACCACAACTAACAGGCAAACTCACAACAGCACCTCACAATCCTACACTCAGTAATCAAAAATACAACAGGTCAAGCTCAGAGGCATGTGGCAAGTGTGGCTCCAGGTGGTGAAACTGACATGGATCCTTCACCACCCCCCAAACTTGAAGGACCAGAATAGGTGTACAGACCAGATCAACCGCCAAGTGTGGTCCAATTTTAATCATTGTGAAGAACATATGGTCCTGTGTGAACGGGAAACCATTGAGAATTGGCGCAGCCTATATTGTGATTGTGCACGTGCCTTAGGCAATAATGGTAAAAATGCGATTTGGGCCCAAAATGGCGGAACAAATAAATAGCTTCTCACCTCACAGACGTTTTGGGGCATACACAGTGGGGGTTTCTGCGAAGTAACCAAAGAAATCGATATAGATCGAGGAGTCATTTCTGAGCCCAAGCCTAAGTTTAGTCAGTTTGAATTGTTTATTCAACCATCCATGGCATCTGTGAAATGCAACCATCTATGGCATCTGTCACACAGATCTTGGCACCTGGTAAGATTTGGCACAATATTGTATCTTTATCCATAGCATGCTTTCTTAGAATGATAGTGTGAGGAATAGGGCAAATATTATATTTCATTTTATTGCTGATGCCCAGCTTCCCTCTTTAATATTCTCTGTTCCTTACAAGGCTAGCAGGAAAAGGAAGTCCATATATGGGCATGAGGTTCTGACACACAGAAAAGGCTGTTTGAGCATGAAAGCCCCCCTGCGGCTCTCCTAACACCTTGGTCAGGCAGCCAGGGGCCAGCATCCTTCTTCATTGGGGAGGTGTGATAGCATATATGGCTTCAAAAGAATGGCCCAAGGCAGCCAGGGGCCAGCATCCTTCTTCACTGGGGAGGTGTGATAGCATATATGGCTTCAAAAGAATGGCCCAAGACCTGTGTCTGGGAGGAAGGAGGGTGGAGGGGCAGAAATCAAGGCATAAAGGGGGATGGGCCAGCGGTGGTCACTTCTTGGGAGGTCACTGCAACGTGCGGGAGGTGCCCGAACCATCTATCAGCTCTCTACTCACCTCCATCATCACTACTCTACATCTGCATTTTAAGGTAACTCTGACTGTTGTCTTTCTGTGTGTAACTCAATGTAACCTTTAACCCAATTCTCAGAACAGCATTTGTATTCATTCATATTCCATCATGGCCAAATGTTTGTTATCACTGCCTAGTGTACGTATTGCATTAAAATCTATATTAAACTTGAGCGATCTTTATGCCTTAGCCAAGAATCTGTGTGTCCGTAAGCTTTGGGCCTGGTAGTCCCATTAGGGGGGGGCGACGGACAGGGTTTTGGGAAAGCGGGCTGTGTGTTCGGAGGTCCCTGATTGTTAGTTGGATCACGTGACCCAAGGTTCTCTGACAGATAGTTTTACTTTTGGCTGCTTATACAGATCAAGTTTAACACAGATAAATGTAAGGTTATGCACATGGGGAGGAGAAATCTGTGTCATGATTACACACTAAATAAAGAAACACTTGGTAAAACAACAATGGAAAAGGACCTATGGGTTTTAGCTAACAATAAGCTTAACTGTAGTAATCAATGCCAGGCAGCAGATGCCAAAGCAAACAGGATCATGTGGTGCATCAAGAGAGGCATAGGTGCTCATGACCAGACAATCATTTTACCCCTGTACAAGTCACTGGTCAGACCCCATATGGAGTACTGTGTACAGTTCTGGGCACCTGTGTTTAAGAAGGACATATCAGAACTGGAGCATGTTCAAAGGAGGGCAACTAAGTTGATAAAAGGAGTGCGAGGACTAGAGTACCCTGAAAGATTGTCAAAGTTAGGTTTATTTCGTTTAGAAAAAAGACGCCCGAGGGGTGATCTAATAACTATGTATAAATATGTTTGAGGTCAATACAAAGATCTGTCCCACAATCAATTTATAGCCGGAGTGTAACCATAACCTGAGGGCATCCACTAAGGTTAGAGGAAAGGTGCTTAGGAGGGGATTCTTCTCTGTAAGAGCAGTGAGACTATGGAACTCGCTGCCAGATGAGGTAGTAATGAAGGATACAGTAAAAACTTTCAAAAGTTGCCAGGATGCCTTCCTGGCATGTAATACCATTTCCAGCTATGGCTACTAGACCACTGGAAGGAGACAGGCCGAACTGGATGGACTAAAGTCTTTATTCAGCCTTACACACTATGTTACTATGCAACAGGAGGTGAATGAGTCACAAGAGCAAATCAGTCCACCATCAGTGGAATCTTCCAACATGAATGTCCCCATACACAGGACTGAGTCCTACTCCCCATCCTTTTTAAATCTTTATGTTTAGCCGTGCATATAACGCAACTCTGCTGGAACCTTGTGGGTATGTAAGTTTAAACTCTGCATAATGTCCTAGGCCACAAACATGTGACATTGTTGCTAGATAAAACTGTTTTCTTTAATAACACCGAGTTGAAAACACAGAAAAAAGAAAATAAATCACTGATAAGTCCAGCACCTTGAGAGCAGTGTTGTGGCACCCAGTAATGGAAACTTTTAAAAATACCATTGAAAGTGGAATAACCCTTTAGCATCCTAAACCTCTTTTGCTTTCTCTCTTAGGGTCACTCCTGCGATTTGCACATTGTCGGGTTCATCCAGTGGAACTTGGTTTATCCCAGACACAATGGCACTGGTGGAAACATTTTAAAGCGTTTCCAACAATTGCAAAAGCAAGGGGAGGTCACATCCCATAATCACATTATGCATTAAAGTCTTTAAAACTCTGACCATAGGGGTCACTTTTTCCCAGGGAGGATTGTTCTCTAGACTGTGTGAGTTTAGACAACCCTCCACATAATGTCCTTCAAACATTAGCTGGAATTGAGCCATTATGCATGTGTGTAACACCACCTGTTTTTTACAGAGTAGGGATGCACTAGTCAGGGGGGTGGGGTCTTGAGAGAGACAGATTGGGGGGACAGTGTGAATTCATGTGAGACTGTGTTCCATCTGCAAAAGAGACTGACCTTGCTGTTCTCTCCATGTTGAGCTAAAGTTTGCATCCTGTATTCATATGTGTGACATGCTTAAGGTCTTAGAATGTGAATCCTGTGCTTTCAGTGTTGCTGTAATAAAGGAAAATGTTTGCAGCTGTCTTGCTTGGGCGTAATTTATCTAAAATTCACAAAATATATTTGCAGCCCTCAAATATATAAGGGAACTTAAGAGCTCAAATACATGTATATCTCTGAAAATTACACCCCGTTTGTCTAATAAGTTCAATTGCCAGTAATCTCCAAGGAAGATGATGCACTTTAAAGTTATTTTATATACCTTGCAAAATGTACACAACAAAAATCTGTGTTACAACATAGAAAGCCTAACAGGGCAAAAGCATATATATATTAAAACGGATTACTCATCTGTTTTAATTGCTCCACGCAGAAATTCAGCAGACCACGTCCAAACAAGATGGCTGCTGTACTTGGCTTCACAACGCAGGTCCATCTACCCAAGGCAAAGTCCCATCTTGGTCCGTCTGGTCAGGCGCATCAGCAGAACTCTTCTCCAGCTGCCCTCCAAAAGAAAATCTCCCATCTCTCTCCAACCTACAGTTTTTATTAGGTGGACCCTTTGTTCCATTTTGAAATCCGCAGCTCATCCCTGATTGGCCCAGGCAAAACTCACAAAGTGAATGCTCTGGCCCATCCCTATCTTTATCAGAGGTAGCCAGCTTAATTTGCATGCAAATGCACACCTGAAACTCACACCCAGAAAACCAGTTTTCAAAAACAAAGGGGGTTACCAACCCTGCATCAAACAAAAGGGATTGTCCTATATATATATACAGTGATTGCATGTATAAGATTTTTTTACAATTTCTATGGGAACAATATATATATAAAAAAAATCATAGCTTCACAATCCACCCAGTTGTTCCCTATGAAATCTTAAAAATCGGCAACAATCAGTCTGACCAATGTCCCTTTCAGCTTCTGGTGACTGAAAAAAAACCAGCATAAAAAAACCATTTTGGAAAAAACTTCTGGAAAAAGTCACCAAATCCAAGTCCTTAACTCGTATCAGGGCCCCAGGCAAAGTCAGAATGTCTTTCAAGTGTCCCTGCCGCTGTAATTCGACTTTTCATAGTTCCACCGCACCATCCATTCAACCGTTGCTCGACGCCATTTTCTTGCCCATCTGGTCAGGCTGGGACTCATCACCTCATGGAAACGGCTGCGGGAACAAAGAAAAATACAGCGGAATTACCTGTCCTTTACAAAGCATTCAGATCAGGAACACTTTCTGATACTGCCTTAGCTCTTATTTCATTATAAGGCAACTTTTGCTGCCTAACTGCACTTAATCCAAAACGAGAATTAAATCTGGCAGAATGTGTATCACTATCACGTTTGGAAGTCGTGGGGTGTGCAACACATGTGCGCCTCCGTCCCACATCACTATGTGCAGTATTACAATTACTGGACAAATGCCCACGTTTCTTGCAGGTAAAACATATGATTCTATGTCCAGTTACCCTCTTCCATTTGTTCCACAACTCCTCATAAGGGATCCCATCTATCTCTTGCTTTGGAACCCCTGATTTCAATAAATCCACCCAGAGAATCTTGCGAGGAATTTTCCATTTCCTTTTCACCAAGTCATTCTCGGGCTTTTCAATAGGTGCAGACTGCACCTTCTCAAGTGGAGGCCCACTCAGTGCACGTGAGGGGGTCTTAGGCTTAAGCAATGGCTGCTTAACCACCTGGCTTGCTGTAGGCTGGCTCACTATATTTCTGACCTCATCAACTGAGCTAGATACAACAACTTTGCTTGACCTAACCTTAGAGCCTGACTTCCTTTCACTACTCTGGGAAGTATTACTGGCTACAGACAAAGCTTTGTACTTATTTTCCAGCTCAGAAAACTCATTTGCAGTGTGTTGGAGGCATTCTACAGCTACTGCAAGTTGATCTCTCAAAGATACAACTTCCTCATCAGCTTTGAGTTTTTCCGCCATCTCAGCATGAAAAACTTCTAATAGTAGCCACCCCATCTCTGCCACTGCAATTCTAGCTTGCTTATCGAGATGGAAACGTTTAAAACTAAATTTAGCTAAACGGCTATGAATGCTACCCTCACCCAAACTAACACTAGGGGGAGCATATTTACCAAACTCTTTAGCAATGGACACCCATGGACTCTGATTAACCCAGCTTGGGACATTACAATCCTCAATATCCCATTGTGAAGTATGCTTAACCCCAGCCTTCTTAAACAGCTTGTGAAACATTTTCTACTCAACAAAAGGTATAACAAAAAAAAAATAACTCTAATTTTGTGCACGTTTCAGTTGGAAATTAGTGCAAATAACGGCACGAGCCCCCAATTGTCTTGCTTGGGCGTAATTTATCTAAAATTCACAAAATATATTTGCAGCCCTCAAATATATAAGGGAACTTAAGAGCTCAAATACATGTATATCTCTGAAAATTACACCCCGTTTGTCTAATAAGTTCAATTGCCAGTAATCTCCAAGGAAGATGATGCACTTTAAAGTTATTTTATATACCTTGCAAAATGTACACAACAAAAATCTGTGTTACAACATAGAAAGCCTAACAGGGCAAAAGCATATATATATTAAAACGGATTACTCATCTGTTTTAATTGCTCCACGCAGAAATTCAGCAGACCACGTCCAAACAAGATGGCTGCTGTACTTGGCTTCACAACGCAGGTCCATCTACCCAAGGCAAAGTCCCATCTTGGTCCGTCTGGTCAGGCGCATCAGCAGAACTCTTCTCCAGCTGCCCTCCAGAAGAAAATCTCCCATCTCTCTCCAACCTACAGTTTTTATTAGGTGGACCCTTTGTTCCATTTTGAAATCCGCAGCTCATCCCTGATTGGCCCAGGCAAAACTCACAAAGTGAATGCTCTGGCCCATCCCTATCTTTATCAGAGGTAGCCAGCTTAATTTGCATGCAAATGCACACCTGAAACTCACACCCAGAAAACCAGTTTTTAAAAACAAAGGGGGTTACCAACCCTGCATCAAACAAAAGGGATTGTCCTATATATATATACAGTGATTGCATGTATAAGATTTTTTTACAATTTCTATGGGAACAATATATATATAAAAAAATATCATAGCTTCACAGCAGCCCTTGCGGTTTTAACATCTTGGAGGAGCATGTGGAGCTCTCTAGTCTATAAAAAGAAAAACACTCTGCTAATGGCCATGAAAGGAAGCAATAGAAGCAGTTATTCATTTTTTGTACCCATCTGACAGATGTCTTGTTGCCTCTTTGTTTAAGCCTGCTGCAAGGAAAAATTGCACTACAGAAACATTTCGTCAGACTGTAGGTGCATACCAGCTGAGCTTCCCCCCGATCACTCCGCCCGAATAAAAGGCTCCTCCCAGCAGCAGTAAGAGGCAGAACTCAGAGTGATCAGCGGAAGCCAGTTGCAGTTTACAGGTGTGTAAATCCCCCCAGAAGCCCCGTTTTACACACTACTCTGCATCCTGACTCTCCTCTAGCTGTGCGCGCACCTGTTCTGGATGGGCGGCACAGGCATGCAAGGGCTAGGAGGTGAGCGGGGGATGCGGCCAGTGGCGCACTCAGCTCCCCTTCGGCGCTGCTCAGCTGCTTAGCCGTCCAGGTGGCTTAGCCACTCAGCCACTCAGCCAGACTCAGCGAAGCCGAGTGAAATCAAGCATACTAATTGGTTGAGCAGGCAGCTCAGCCAATCAGTGTGCTTGTTCTTGCCCAAAATTGAGACGTAGGAGTGACAGTTAGGTGAGTGAATGGGACAACTTGGGAGGGATACACACAGCAGGGCATGACAATTCTGGATGCCCCCACTAAGAAGAACACCACCCCAAATGCCCACCATCATCTTCCCGGAAGTCCCAGCCGGCAGCTGGGAGCATACACTCTCTGCACAGTGCACCCTCTCGGCCATCCACTTCCATGTTTATTTTGCAGGAAGGGTCTGAAGTGGCCCTTTAACAGCAGTGGCAAGAAATTACTGTGACCGCAACCATTAAGAACATAAGCAACATTTGCCCCTTTATGACTAAGTTCGGTAGATTTTTTTTATCAATGGTGACAAAAAAATTTACATTAGCTACAACCGACATGAAGGACACAGTATACTCAAAGTCGATCAGCTATGTTAGTAAAAAGAGATGCACATTGGGCACAGTGAATCTTTAACAGGGACGCAGCTTTTTATTGTATATACAATACTGTAGGATTCATTGACTGCTCAATGAAATGATATATATATAAGGAAGATTTAAGATACACTAATACTGCCATAATACGTTCATAATGCCCCCACTGCAGTTCTAGATTTCTTCCCCTAAGCCACCAAACTAACTGTGTGTAGCTAAATGAAATGAAAATGAGGCTAACACTAGCTCAGATTTTCATTACTGCAAACCTCCAGTCAAATATAAATTTAGGCCACTTTTTAAAATCTGGGCATACAGATTCGGGCGTTAGTCCACTTTTATACTATGGGTTAGGGCAAATAACAGGTTATGCAGGCTTCTAGTATGACCCGTGCCCTCTCAAATAAATAAATGGCCAATGTTTTGGTCAAATTTGATCTGATTTGAGAAGAATAACATTTAAGTAACATTTAAGTTAAGGACATCCCAAATCAGCATGCTCCAGCAGTGGGGGAGTAAAAGTCATTATTGATATTGATAATAAAATATAGGCCTTGAATGCCAGAAATGGAGACAGCAAGGACATAATTCTGCTGAATATATATTTTGAAGACAAGTTGATGTACATATAATTGTGTATTTGGCAAAGTAAATGAAAAATTACTAAAGTCTGAATTCAATGAGTAAGCAACAATGTAATGCAAACCATTTTCACTGCACACCAGAGAAAACATCAATGTGCTTACATCTATTGGACACATTTCAGCCTTCCTAGAAATGATGACATTGTCAGGCAGCTGAAACAAACCATCAGCTTTAAAAATGGTATGTAAAACCTGCAGTTCTCTGCAAAAGTACATCAGCAGTATCTATTTAATAAATAACACTATATAAGACGTAACAAAGCAACATTGCATGGCCTTAAAATTTAGCAAGGTCTACAGCAAAAAAAGTGGCTTTGGAAAACTATAATTTTAATATGAGAAATTGCTTGGTGTACTAATCTCCATCAAATACCAATGGAGTCTTTGATGTGGACATGTATCCTCCCAAGATTCTTAGTCCTTGTTTTGCTTGAGTGTAATTGTTTAGAAGTATGTTTGAATGTGTAAGGCAGTTAAAAGGCTATATATATATATATATATATATATATATATATATATATATTACCTCCATGGCTGCATCCAGCCGTCGTCCATCTCACAGCATTTCCCTCACCTCCATGGCTGCTCCCAGCCATTTCCCTTCCCCCCATGCTTCCTCCTCGCATGGTCAGGTGCGCGCACGTTCCAGTCCACTAGAGGGCGAGCGCACTGGATTCCTGAGATTTAAAGGGCCTGTACAGCACTGATTGGTGCCTGCTCATCCAATCCTGCATCCACTTCCCCTATTTAAAGAGGCACTTCCTTTCCTTCAGTGCCCGATCTTGGTCTTTCCATGCCAGTTGTAAATCAGTTGCTTTTGAATTGCTCACCCGTGTACCGACCTCTGCCTGTCCCCGACGCTGAACCTTTGCCGCCTGCCCTGACCTTGGCTACTCACCTTTACTATGAACCTTTGCCGCCTGCCCTGACTTTGGCTACTCACCTTTACCACAAACCTTTGCTGCCTGCCCTGACCTCTGCCTGTGTGTACTACGCCTTTTGCCTGCCTCTTGTGTACCCCGCTGAGCCTCAGCTAGGCGTGGGACTGGGCCGCTGTTGGGGGGTAGCGACCTGGGGTCACTCGCCGCACAAGACCAACCTGCCTTGCGGTGGGCTCTGGTGAATACCGGTGGCCTCTTAGACTCTGCTCCCCTGACGCGGTACCTGCTATCTGTTCCACAGTTAAAGCGGATCCACACCCGAATCCGCTCCACCCGGTCCGTGACAATTACACCATGTTGTCTAAAAGGTTCATATGTCAATAACTCCAAAGAAACACAAATATGCACTTTAAATATTTTTTTATAAATAGCTTGAATGCAAAACAAAAAGCCTCCAACAGGGCAAATGCATATATTGTATATAATCATATATAAAATAATACACAAGGAAAAACAGGTTACTCATCTGGTTTAAGTGGTCCAAGCAGAAATCAGCAGGCCTTCCAATCCCAAGTCACTCACAAGATGGCGTCTGCATTCAAATCCTCAAAAGCGGGAAATTCCAGAGGAATTGGCCAAATCCAACACTTTTTTCATTTTAGGAAAGATTCCGGCACAACTCCTCTTTAGAAACTTTTAGTATATTTCCTTCAATGCAAAACATACTGTCCTCAAACTAAATAAAATACGTTTGACAATCTTTCCACCTATTCAGTTAGTTATTTTGTTGTCCATCTTTGAACTCACTGAAGCCCCTTCGTGTCTGATAACCTAATAGTTATACTTTCTGGAAGTAAGTAGTGCGCACAGTAGCAAAGTAGCAAAGTTAAAGCCAATTCTTATGTCGGCGCTTCAGCTGTCTCTGATATATATGCTCCTTGCTAGTGTCTGTGCTTCAGATATGTGTCCGACGCGCGTTTCGCCTTCTTTGCCGTCTTCCAGGTGTCTGTTTACAGACATGCGTGCTGCTTATAAGGAGGTGGGTGATGTCATTCTTTCCTCCTGCACGCTAGGTAATGTAGTTTGTTGTATGCTCACAAGACCATATCTGCGTAATCACAGCATGCGTGTCTGCAGCTGTCACTTCCTCATTAACTCA
The DNA here is from genome assembly GCA_027917425.1 of Gastrophryne carolinensis. NCBI lineage: Eukaryota > Metazoa > Chordata > Amphibia > Anura > Microhylidae > Gastrophryne > Gastrophryne carolinensis. Next base: position 129,589,160 of record CM051242.1, read on the forward strand.
TTCCTTGTGAACAAAATTCATGAAGCATGGAGTAATAAATATAATTATAATTAGTCAGATTATTTATAAAAAGCCAAAAATATAACATTTTAAACTTTTGCACTCTATTTAGTTAACCGCAAAAATTATAAACATTAAAAATTTATAATTCTAGTCGATATGTGAACATATTGATAAATTATTAATACATAAATAATGGGCCCCTGAATACTATAAAGGTAGTAATTTAAACTTAATAGGGAATATAAATATAATAGAGGGATATTGATGTATAAAGAAGGGATATTGTATAACAGAGAGATGTTGGTATATCATTATTGAAGTTCACTCAATGGAATATTTAAGTGCATGTCTAAATATATAAAAAAATAGTTATATTGCATATATAACAAATAAATAAATTAAATTAAAATACACTAAAATCAATCAGAACTGTGCAAACATACTTGAGCTATATTTATTATTGCAATTAAACGGGTATTGCAGTAACTAAATTGATTGTGACTTTAGACATTATTAATTCTGAATTCACTGAGGTGTTATAAATAGTAAATAGTAAATAGATAAAAATAAAAAATAAAAATGATTTCAATCAAATAGATTAATTAATTTAAATTGTGACGCCTATAGAAAAAAATATGATTAAAAATATTAATTATAATTTTTCTTTTGGTTAAAAATTGTAAAAGATGTTGAGAGAATATTAAAGTTAATTAATGCAGTAATTTTCCCCCCAAAAAAAATTCCAAAAAATTTTCCAAAAAATTTAAAAGAAGTTGGACAGAAGGTAGTATATGTAAATGAGGTCAAACACTTGAAGTGATATAATAGCTGTTTATTTGTTGTCGAGAAAGCAGTTGAGGTCTATCTCTATATTTAAACCATTTGGATGTAGAGAATCCAGCTCAAAGATCCAGTGGGTTTCACATTGTGACAGGGTTTTTAGTAGATCGGTGCCTCTCCAGTTTGATCCTACTTGTTCAATGGCTCAGAAATTCATACCTAGTGGATTTTTATTATGTTTTTCCAAGAAATGGGAAGATAAATTGTGTGTTTTTAACCCTTTTTCTATGTTCCTAATGTGTTCTGCTATCCTGGTTTTTAATTTCCTGATAGTCCGACCAACATACAGTAAATTACAAGGACACCGGATGCAGTACACCACGCCTTTGAAGTTGCAGGATGTTGACCCTAGAATTTTATATTCCTTTGAATTAATTTGGTTCGTAAAATGTGTGAGGTTAGTCTGCATACCTGTTCTTGGTTCTTGTCGAACTGTTCCATTGTCGTATTTAAAAATTTGTAGTGGCACACTCATGTTGCATCATGTCAGATTGTATGCATTATACATATTCACACTTGTATGTAACACTGATAACAAAAAATGCATTTTAAAAAAGGGAAAGCTAATTTAGAATTACAATATGTCTGCTAAAATTAGCATCTTTGAAAAGGGAAGGCTTTTTAAAGGAGTACTATCGTGAAAAATAGCCCAATGATAAAAACCTATATACATTTGCTGGGTGGCAGGGGGAGGGGTCAGTTATTTTTTTCTTTTAATGAGCCAAAACAATGTGCTCAGCATGCATGGTTGATCTTGCCCTTTTCCTCTTTTTTACCCAAGTGAGTAAATGTTTGTTTTCCATAAGCATTTGCTGTATTTTGCTACAGATGCAAACTGCTTTTGTTCGACAGCTTTCGTGTGACTTAGACATGCCTGAATGTGCTAAGTGCCACTAATTCCGCACAAGATAACACACAAGCCATAGACACATATTAATCATAGGAAATCAGCCATGTAGGTCACAGGTTTGCCTTCCATCAAGATGTATTTGGGATTTGCGGGTTGTGGTAGGTTGGTAGGTTTGGGACCAAAATGGTAGGGGGGTCGTTTTTGGGGGACCCACTATTAGTTTAGATTGGCGGCACTGTGAAAGCTAGGTACACAGGAACTTCTTTATAGACCTAAAAGAAACAAAGAACAACAGGGACCCGCCCTCATTGTGACTTATACTGACTTATACTGAAGCCCATAGCCAGATTCAACGAATATTATGAACCCACTGGCCAGTCTTATTAAACGACCAACATTTACATACCTTCCTGCCAAAAACACAGAGAGTCATCTATGGACGGTCTATGAACCTCAGGGATACCCTTGTACACAGTCATTACGAACAAAATCAAAGAAAAGAGTGTTGTAAGACCAAAGGCACATATCAATGTGGGGGATGTAATATGTGTAGGTACGTGAAAGTAGGCTCATCAGTATCAATAGGGGGTAGAGGAACCTACAAGATGCACCACTTTATAAATTGCAATACAGCTAATGTGATTTATCTGTTAACCTGTCCCTGTGGATGCTTTTACGTAGGAAAAACCAATCGTCCTTTGAAAAAAAGAACCTATGAACATCAATATAATATAAAAATAGGGTCCTTAAAGACCCCAATAAGCCGTCATTTCCTTAGATTTCACAACAAGGATCTGAGCCTCCTTCAAGTACAGGTATTAGACAGGATACAGCCCTCAACTCGTGGAGGGGACATTGAAAAAATGACCCTCCAATTGGAGACGAGGTGGATCTACAGGCTGGGGGCGTTCTCCAAAAATGGACAACCATGAATTAAGAAATAACAAGAAAAATCACCTCAATAAACGATACAGGAATAACATGACAAATATAGGGGGTCATTAGATAGGTGTAGGGAGACCCTAGAAACAAATTGGCCAGAGGAATTATAACTTTGAACTTTATATAGTTGGCTCATATAGAGATGTTTTTGTAGAGCAAAGTCACTGTTGATGAACATTTCATCCAATTAGCACTGTATATATGTAAGTAATACATACTACACACAAAATACCATGATGGAAATTGCAAACCTAAGGAGAAATGGTGGAGCGTCGTCCTTATTATGAGGTTACAACATACAGGCTCAACGTATAATAGGCTCTGAGGTAATCAGATCACTAATGTATAGATAGCTGTTATTGGGCAGTTCTGGCTTGATTAGATATAACGTTGCCAAAATGTATCTGTCTACATTGCAAAAAATGGGAAGGCCTTGATGTAAAACACTGTCTCCCACTTTTGAGAACTTGCACAAGAATGGCGGTTTGCCACTAGGAAGTGTAGGTCCACAGGAATGGCGGTTGCCACTACAATTAATAGGTCCTTAAATAAACGGCAGATGACCAATATAATGGTGCTGCAATAGATATATGCAGAGATCTTCAACAAGATGGCGGATCGCCAACAAAATGGCGCCACAATCGCAGACTATCAAGCCAGACCAACAACGCGCCTCATCACATCCGGCGGCAGCGTACCAGGTGTCTGGAGCGCATAAAGAGCGTCGCTGGCACGGCGGCGGGTGAGTACCCCGTGCGCCCGACACGCTTATGAGTCAGGGAACGCCACTGCGACTGCCTTAACAGCTTCAATATTGGAGGTAATGTGATCACATTTATATCTATATACTGAGATGCCATAAGGACACAGCAGGGAATGTACAATTAAAGGGCACCTATGTATATTGTCTCGTTTCCTGTAGATCATTACAAGGGTATTCAGAGATAAGTTCAAGGAATCCCAGAATAGGGACCTGATGGACAATTCTTAAAGGTGACAACACCCGGAACAGGTACTCCATGACATTAGCTAATCAATGCCCATATAATGATATATAATACATGATGGAACCTAATGAATTATAATAATAAACTAACAAACTAATAATCCCTGCAAGGTTAAAGAACAGGAAACTGGCGCACTACCAACTCTCCTTGGGAACCCATAAGGTGTATACAAACAAAAGATCTTATGAAAAAAGTATTGCAATAAGGTATTTAATGATTTTTAATTAATTCCTACCTCATTTTGTGCAATATATATTTAAAAATTAACATACTAACACACTAACAAGAAATGTTTGCCTGCCATACATATAGGGCATTGAAAAAGCCAAATAAGGCAAAACATGTTACATGCCCTCAGAGGAGATGTTGGAACATGGATGTATAAAAGCTCTGGAAGAAACTCAGATATGTTATGACAGCCATGTACTTAAGTATATAAATGTAAATTATGTCATTTCAATGCAGTAATTATTTTAAACTTGTTTAATAAAACTATATGCTTTTACAAATAAGCAGCCATGGTCATACTTTCAAGCCCCAAATATCCTGAGGGGACCTAGCCCTGGGAAAAGTAGTGGTTAAATGGAAAAGCTGAACTATGGACCAGCCCATATTATTGTTATGCAAACGGGTCTTTTTCGTGGTCGCTATTAGGACCAATCTCTGTGGTCCTCAAGGAAGGCGTTCATCTGGCTGTGCCAGGCTGACATACAGAGGAGACAATTTTTCCATCCCACGACGTGATGTACACATCACATTGCACTGTAAGCTATCTAACTTCCAATATTAAGCTCATAACTGCTTTAGAAAATATCGCAGCTGGTTCAATAGAAACAATGTAGATAAATAAATTGTTCCTTGGCTGCAATAATGTAATACAATGGACCTCTCAGCAGGGACCTGCCAGCCTTTCTAGAATGACTCATATTATTTGTTATAGTCCCAGCAGGATGGAGAGCTAGCCCATCCCAATATTTTAGCCTTCCATCCCAACAAATGTCTCTCTGAGCTCTGTCGCCTCTGTAGATTAACACAATATTTGTCCTGACCTAAATATTCTACAAAGCATGGGAAAAGTACAGTACACCGGGACTGGACTAGACCACAAGAGAACAAGAGGATCCTGTGGTAGGCCCTGTCACTAACCCAAGGCCACTATCAGGGTAGTAGAGGAGTTTCAAGGTCTACACAGTGTTACAGTGTTATTTAACTAGCAATTCCAGTCTGACACTGCAGTAAATTATACCATTATAAAAAAAAATGTTTACAACTGAACTGCAGGCAAAACATTGTTGCATATTGTTGATACAGTAAACATGCAATTTTCACTTCCCATCTGGTGAGACACAATAGTTTAACTCAAAAAGGAGTGTTACAAGAACAAACACAGTGTTACCAGCACAAAGGTTTTGTGCCATTGGAAATATCAGTCCTCTTGTCTTGTCTACTAAGATGCAATAGGATGTTTAATCATTGGTTAGTATATTGTTTGGAATTTGTCAAGCATGATTATTTGGATGTGAAGACGTTTTGACTAGTCTCTATATTTGGAACTCTCGCAGTCTTCTAGTGCCAGCTGCCTAATAAATAAATCATGTCATGTCCTGCACACTGACAACTTCATCCCTCTGACTGTTACGTATAAATCACTGACCAGCAAGGTGTGGATCTAGTTTTATAAATACTGGAACACAAAAGCTTTTTTCTGGATTGCAGAACATTTAAGCAGCTTAACCTTTCAGTCTAACTTAATTTATTATAGGGATTCTGGTACTTGGAAATGAGGACACATTTGCTTTTAAAGGAAACGTATAATGTTTTACAATTATTTTTTGTTCCTATTGTTTATACAGTATATAGTTTATTAATAATAAAGTAATAACAATGAATGAAAAAAAAATACAGAAACTCCAGAATTATTTCTGACTTACTAATTTAATTGTTTAAAAGCATTCACTGTGGTATACACATAGTGGCGGTGTGGTGCTAAAAATCAGCCTATTGCATCTCCGTTGAGCTGTAGTGACCTGTAAAGCTGATCAAAGCTGAAGCTATAGCATTGCAGTGGTAGGTCATGTACAGGGCTGGAATAGGCCAACTAGATGGTACTGTAGATTTAGTATTGTAGGGGCAGATAATGTGACAGGGAAGAATATGGACTTGGGCATATTGGCTAGAAGGGTACAGTCACATGTCACAAAGATGTTTATTCTAAGCTTGTAGAAATAATTATTTGGCCAAAGGACCAAAGGGTACATCTAAGGATGTTTTTTTCCTTTGTGCCAAAGGAAAATATAAAAAAATGACATATTTATCTGGCCCTCACCCCATGAAATGAGAGGCAGGGGTTGCAGAATAATATGCAGATATTGTGCTCCTGAACGACATGGGAGTAGTCTACACATCTGACAGTCCTGCTAACACATGAGCATGGAGGGGCTGTTCCAGCAGTAGCCCACACCAAACTGAGAGATATATTCTTTTGAAACATGGGACAGCATGTCCGTCATGTTACACCAACACACACACACACACACACACACACACACACACTTAAAGGTGTCTCCGTAAGCCCCCTGCAGTTCCCACTAGGATGATATGTGCAGAATATGAGCCCAGATCAAAGTGCCCATAGAAGAAAATAGACACTTTGGTCTTGGTCTAGGCTCATATTCTACTGAGTTCTTATACTTTGCCATACACATCTAGAGTCAGAGGCCAGAACTGTCGGAAGCTCACTGAGACACCCATCCCCAGGTACAGTGACAGACCCTGCTGTTCTACAAAGACACCCCTGGTCTGGACCCTGAGTAGAACGTTTCCCTATATTTCCCTGTCCCAGATCAGACACCAGTATCCATGACGTGTGTGTGGACCTGGTGTTATTTCCTTCCTTAGGAAGTGTGTGACCTTATCCCTGTGCTCCATTTTTGTCAGGAAGCCAGGGATACAGTGACTGAGAGTGCTTAGACTGCATGGGGTAGAGCTAGATGTGGCATCAGATGCTGGGAACTGAGGGGGGCAAGAATCACACATGGTTCTCCTGGTCCACCTAGACTTCAAACACTGCCACGTTCTAGCAGGGTTGCACCGTAGGAAAGCCTGCTCCCCCATTCAACCTGGTACAGGTGAAGTTCCGTGGGGCGATCTATAACTACTCAAAGCAGCCTCAATCACAGGGAGGGGGCCTACTTGTAGTACACACAACAACAGAGGCATTGCTGCTCCTGCTGGTAACTCAGATGCTTCGCTTGAGCAGAGCTTAGCTGATAGGGTGCGCCCATGTGCAGCAGTGAGCATTGTGTCCCCTGTAGTTACAATTAAACCTGTGCCCTATGCAAATGATTGGTTTACACAGTGTGATAAACAGTTCTGATAGGAGTAGTCACAATCAAAATACTATTTGGGGGTTACAATCGAATTTTAGTTGTGTCTCCTTCCCAGCATAACATATTTATACTCCTCACACAAATATTTTATAATTGGGCAATATTTGAGTGAAATGTGATTTTCATGCTGCACATCCAATTCTCATGAAATAATTACAATCTTGAATAACATGGCTTTTCATGTGGAGAAATAATAGAGTTGTGCTTTAAGAGGTGCTACTGAAGTTAAACCTATTTCCAATTTGGTAGCTATAGAGTTAATGAATGTAAAATTCCTGGCTTTAGCTTGCTGTGGCTCTGCCTTCATCTAATCCAACCCCCCATTCCAATCCCAGCTGCTGACTGCAGCATAAGATGCTCACTGCATACCAATATGTTTATACGTATGAAGCCCACACACAAGCTCAGAGACGTACACAAATATAATTTATGCTTGCATTTCTTTGTGCCAAATGCCTATCATGTGAATTGGAGTGAAATGAAAGCCACTATTCAGCTTTGTAAGCTTTAGAAGCAAACCTTTAAAATGCCTATTGATGCTTTCAGAATGCTGCAACTGAACTGAAGCCAAAATGTTTAACATTTCGAACTAGTGTTCTGAGAAAATTCATATTGCATATACAAAAGCAGCAATTAAACAGGAATAATACTTTTAAAAAGTCATAGATTATAATTTTTGTATTTTTAAGTGTGTAAATAAAATACTGTATAAGTCACAGAAATCATTCCCATATAACCTCTCCACCATCACTGTTCTTTTAAAACAGGGGTGCACACCCTTTTCTGGTCTAAGGGCCACGTAGTCCACTTCAAGGAGCTGCAATGAAATGGAAGCAGAGAAAACACAAACCGTTTACTGCAGGAAAGCTGTTACCTTAAAGCATTACACATGCTAATATGTAGAGGGGAGCAAATGCTGGCAGAGGTGAGGAAATGCTTGAAGAGGCAGGTAAACAGAGGTTAGGTGGTAAGGAGAGCAGAGGTGATGGAAGCATTGGGAAAAGGTGAGGCAGGAAGAGGTGAAGTGAGTAGAGGTGGTGCAGGCAGAGGTAAGCAGAGGGGAGATAGACAGGGGTGCTGGAGGCTGCAGGCTAGAGGCTGACAGCAGTGCGGACCACAGGTTATGCATCCCCGTTTTATAGGCTTTAATATTCAAAGAGACCCAAAAGTATGTAAGATAACACCATCTCTGTCCCCTCCCCCAGCACTTAGCCACACAAGGAGAAATAAAAAAATGGAAATAGAGCCTAACCCCACAGTAGAGGCAGGGCTGTACTCAGCAGCAACAACAGGTGAGCTGATCACAGAGCATGGAGCATTTGATGTTGGAGCGAGCTCACCTCTGGGGCCAGGTGAGCTTACTGCGCTAGTAAAAAATGACTGGGTTTGACAAAAACACATTAGGACTGCTTTAGAATCTCTTGCGGAGGCAATTCCACCTTAGGAACCCTTACAAGTTCACCCCAAGTAGTAGTTAAATAAGACACCACGCCCAAAACATTTTATTGTTTTTAATTTCACCTGTCCCCATGTTCTTTCTTTTGTCCCCTGCCGGACACCGTCTTCCTCCAGTCTGGCGGGTCTTCTGTATCCCGTGGCGGGTCTGTCTTCGGAGCTCTTTGGTGCCCCCTCCAGCATCTAAAGATGGTGGCACCGGCCGTCAAAAGCTGATGGCTGTGCCGCTATTTGGTTGTGGGGAACATAGGTCCTTGCTTCCCAGGGAGGGACTGAGGTGAGGGCTGGAGGAGCCAGCTTTTATACTTGGAGGCATTGCCTCCATGGAATCCCACTGGCATACTTGCTAATGTAACAGAAGGGGTGGGGCCTAGATGGTATTTTCCAGTGCAACCCCCTCTAGTCCCTTCCCTTTTTGTGACATCATAAGTGATTTGGGGAGATTCCCGAGAGGCCTTGTCCCTTCTGTGACATCAGTGATGATGTCAGGGAGATTCCATGGAGGAATTATAAATGGAGGAGAGATATCATAGGCTGAATATGCCTATTGTGTTAAAGAGGTGATGGTCCCACCTATAATTAGATATTTTACTAAAAGACACGATTGGCCTGGATCAACACCTAGAAAATTACAAGTACACATATATAGGTTTGGAAGACAAATTAAAGTAACAAAATCATAATCAACATCATAAGGCGAATTGTATTTTAGCCATACCAATCAATGAAAAACAGTAATGGCCGCCATAGGCACGTAATTACAATGACAGTGCAGCTTATGATACAGTAGAGAAAAGAGAAGACATTAGGATTCTTCTTTTAGTTGTTTGGGGTATGTGCAGGCATGTGCATTAGGTGCAGTTGATCTCAATGCGTTTTGCCTTGGAGGACGGCTTTATCATTAGAAAGCTGCATAATATGTATACAATATAGGGCATATTTAGTATATTATTGTGTGGTAGAAGCAGGGATGACCATGGGCGATGATTATCATTTTAACAGGGTAAATCGGTAGGCCAGAATGGGTTAATTGTGGTTAGTCATTATGTATAGAATTTTAGATGGGTGGGTGTCAAGGGAGAACATATATGGTAGCCACTGAAGGTGTTATGGGTGCCATATCTAATATAGGGTGAGTAATAAGGCAGAGGAGTAGCTAAGCTTTCTGGCACCCGGGGCAAAGATTTGAAATGGTGCTGCCACATATGCTAATTGCCCCCCTCTTTGGCGCCCCCCTGACCTGCTGCACCCAGGGCACGTGCCTCCCCCCAGCTATGCCCCTGAATAAGGAAGGGAGAGGACAATATTGACTGAAAGATGTGGCTTTCCTTTACCAATAAGGTAGAATACCTTTTGTAGGATGAAGAGTCCTTTTATTATGGACAAGTCTTGAAGTACTAGCTTGCTTAGGTGTCAGTGAACCAGTCTGTGTTCCCATGTTTGCCAGGAGTGTCCCTCTTGTCTGAGGGTCATGAGAGTAAATGCGATAGCATTAAAAAGTAATAACACAGTGATGAGGCGGTTGGTAAATGCACTGTCCGTTGATAGTGCTGGTTTTTAAGAAGGGAGTTACCTTTAGAGGGTAGTACTCAGGGGCGGACTGGGACTAAAAAACGGCCCGAGACTTTTTGAGGCACAGCGGCCCTGCTTTACTGTTCTTGGCCCAGTATAGTATATTAATGTCATATATATATATATATATATATATATATATATACCTAATTTTGTTCCATGGTTTACCAGGGTTTAGAGGACAAAAATAAGAAAGAAAATATGAACAAAATGGTGTGCTAAAATCCCCCCTCCGAATCACTAGACAGTGGGCAGAATCACCCCATTACAGCCAGTGAGCAGGTTCCCTCATTACAGCCAGTGAGCAGCATCCCACATTGGAGGCAGTGTGCAACATCTCCCATTACAGGCAAAGAGGAGCATCCCTCATTACAGGCAGAGAGGGGTATCCCACTTTACAGGCAGAGAGGGGTATCCCACTTTACAGGCTGAGAGGGGCATCCCGCTTTACAAGCAGAGAGGGGCATCCCACTTTACAGGCAGAGAGGGGCATCCCACTTTACAGGCTGAGAGGGGCATCCAACTTTACAGGCAGAGGGGGCATCCAGCTTTACAGGCTGAGAGGGGCATCCAACTTTACAGGCTGAGAGGGGCATCCAGCTTTACAGGCAGAGGGGGGCATCCAGCTTTACAGGCTGAGTGGGGCATTCAACTTTACAGGCTGAGAGGGGCATCCAGCTTTACAGGCAGAGGGGGGCATCCAGCTTTACAGGCAGAGGGGGGCATCCCACTTTACAGGCTTAATTTAACAACTGTCCCTATTTCCCACACTGAAAAGTTAAAAGCTATGCATTTGGGCACAGATGAGTCAGTAGTGGATAAAGCGGGGGCACAGAAGAGTTAGCAGCACAATTTAGTTTAGTATATAGATCAGTTGGTGGCAGATCAGATTTGGGCACAGATCAGATTTGGAGACACAGAACGGTCGGGAGCAGTTTAGATTTGGAGACACAGAATGGTCGGGGGCAGATCAGATTTGGACACAGATCGGTCGGGAGTAGATCAGATTTGGACACAGATCGGTCTAGGGCAGATCAGATTTGGACACAGATCAGTCAGGGAGCAGATCAGATTTGGACACAGATCGGTCGGGGGGCAGATCAGATTTGGACACAGATCGGTCGGGGAGCAGATCAGATTTGGAGACACAGATCGGTCGGGGGCAGATCAGATTTGGACACAGATCGGTCGGGGGACAGATCAAATTTGGACACAGATCAGTTGGGGAGCAGATCAGATTTGGAGACACCGATCGGTCGGGGGCAGATCAGATTTGGACACAGATTGGTCAGGGGGGGAAGATCAGATTTGGACACAGATTGGTCGGGGGCAGATCAGATTTGGACACAGATCAGTTGGGGAGGAGATCAGATTTGGAGACACCGATTGGTCGGGGGCAGATCAGATTTGGATACAGATTGGTCGGGGGAAGAGCAGATTTGGACACAGATTGGTCGGGGGAAGATCAGATTTGGACACAGATTGGTCGGGGGCAGATCAGATTTGGACACAGATCAGTTGGTGGCAGATCAGATTTGGTCACAGATCGGTCAGGAGACAGATCAGATTTGGACACAGATTGGTCGGGGGCAGATCTGATTTGGGCACAGATTGGTCGGGGGAAAGATCAGATGTGGACACAGATTGGTCGGGGGGCAGATCAGATTTGGACACAGATCAGTTGGGGAGGAGATCAGATTTGGAGACACCGATTGGTCGGGGCAGATCAGATTTGGACACAGATTGGTCGGGGCAGATCAGATTTGGACACAGATCAGTTGATGGCAGATCAGATTTGGACACAGATTGGTCGGGGGAAGATCAGATTTGGACACAGATTGGTCGGGGGAAGATCGGATTTGGACACAGATTGGTTGGGGGAAGATCAGATTTGGACACAGATTGGTCGGGGGAAGATCAGATTTGGACACAGATTGGTCGGGGGGCAGATCAGATTTGGACACCAATCAGTTGGGGAGCAGATCAGATTTGAAGACACCGATCGGTCGGGGGCAGATCAGATTTCGACACAGATTGGTCGGGGGAAGATCAGATTTGGACACAGATCGGTCGGGGGCAGATCAGATTTGCACACAGATCGGTCGGCGGCAGATCAGATTTGGACACAGATCGGTCGGGGGCAGATCAGATTTGGACACAGATCGGTCGGGGGCAGATCAGATTTGGACACAGATCGGTGGGGGGGCAGATCAGATTTGGACACAGATTGGTCGGGCACAGATCAGATTTGGACACAGATCAGTTGGTGGCAGATCAGATTTGGACACAGATCAGTCAGGGGCCAATCAGATTTGAACACCGATCGGTCGGGGGCAGATCAGATTTGGACACAGATTGGTCGGGGGAAGATCAGATTTGGACACAGATTGGTCGGGGCAGATCAAATTTGGACACAGATTGGTCGGGGGCAGATCAGATTTGGACACAGATTGGTCGGGGGCAGATCAGATTTGGACACAGATGGTCGGGAGCAGATCAGATTTGGACACAGATCAGTTGGTGGCAGATCAGATTTGGACACAGATCGGTCGGGGGCAGATCAGATTTGGACACAGATCGGTCGGGGGCAGATCAGATTTGGACACAGATCGGTGGGGGGCAGATCAGATTTGGACACAGATTGGTCGTGCACAGATCAGATTTGGACACAGATCAGTTGGTGGCAGATCAGATTTGGACACAGATCAGTCAGGGGCCAATCAGATTTGAACACCGATCGGTCGGGGGCAGATCAGATTTGGACACAGATTGGTCGGGGGAAGATCAGATTTGGACACAGATTGGTCGGGGCAGATCAAATTTGGACACAGATTGGTCGGGGGCAGATCAGATTTGGACACAGATCGGTCGGGGGCAGATCAGATTTGGACACAGATGGTCGGGGGCAGATCAGATTTGGACACAGATCAGTTGGTGGCAGATCAGATTTGGACACAGATCGGTCGGGGGCAAATCAGATTTGGACACAGATCAGTTGGGGGACAGATCAGATTTGGACACAGATTGGTCAGGGGACAGATCAGATTTGGACACAGATTGGTCAGGGTACAGATCAGATTGGACACAGATTGGTCGGGGGCAGATCAGATTTGGACACAGATCGATCAGGGGCAGATCAGATTTGGACACAGATTGGTCAGGGGACAGATCAGATTTGGACACAGATTGGTCAAGGGACAGATCAGATTTGGACACAGATCGGTCAGGGGACAGATCTGATTTGGACACAGATCGGACGGCGGCAGATCAGATTTGAACATAGATGGGTCGGGGGCAGATCAGATTTGGACGCAGATCGGTCCGCGGCAGATAAGATTTGGACACAGATCGGTCAGGGGGCAGATCAGATTTGGACACAGATTGGTCGGGGGCAGATCAGACTTGGACACAGATCGGTTGGGGAGCAGATCAGATTTGGACACAGATCGGTTGGGGGACAGATCAGATTTGGACACAGATTGGTCGGGGCAGATCAGATTTGAACACAGATCGGTTGGGGAGCAGATCAGATTTGGACACAGATTGGTCGGGGGCAGATCAGATTTGGACACAGATTGGTCGGGGGCAGATCAGATTTGGACACATATTGGTCGGGCACAGATCAGATTTGGACACAGATCAGTTGGTGGCAGATCAGATTTGGACACAGATCAGTCAGGGGCAGATCAGATTTGAACACCGATCGGTCGGGGCAGATCAGATTTGGACACAGAGGGTCGGGGGAAGATCAGATTTGGACACCGATTGGTCGGGGCAGATCAAATTTGGACACAGATTGGTCGGGGGCAGATCAGATTTGGACACAGATCGGTCGGGGGCAGATCAGATTTGGACACAGATGGTCGGGGGCAGATCAGATTTGGACACAGATCAGTTGGTGGCAGATCAGATTTGGACACAGATCGGTCGGGGCAGATCAGATTTGGACACAGATCAGTTGGGGGACAGATCAGATTTGGACACAGATTGGTCAGGGGACAGATCAGATTTGGACACAGATTGGTCAGGGGACAGATCAGATTGAACACAGATTGGTCGGGGGCAGATCAGATTTGGACACAGATTGATCGGAGGCAGGTCAGATTTGGACACAGATTGGTCGGGGGACAGATCAGATTTGGACACAGATTGGTCAGGGGACAGATCCGATTTGGACACAGATCGGACGGTGGCAGATCAGATTTGATCATAGATAAGTCTGGGGCAGATCAGATTTGGACACAGATCGGTCCGCGGCAGATCAGATTTGGACACAGATCGGTCAGGGGGCAGATCAGATTTGGACACAGATCAGTTGAGGGACAGATCAGATTTGGACACAGATTGGTCGGGGGCAGATCAGATTTGGACACAGATGGTCGGGAGCAGATCAGATTTGGACACAGATCAGTTGGTGGCAGATCAGATTTGGACACAGATCGGTCGGGGGCAGATCAGATTTGGACACAGATCGGTCGGGGGCAGATCAGATTTGGACACAGATCGGTGGGGGGCAGATCAGATTTGGACACAGATTGGTCGGGCACAGATCCGATTTGGACACAGATCAGTTGGTGGCAGATCAGATTTGGACACAGATCAGTCAGGGGCAGATCAGATTTGAACACCGATCGGTCGGGGGCAGATCAGATTTGGACACAGATTGGTCGGGGGAAGATCAGATTTGGACACAGATTGGTCGGGGCAGATCAAATTTGGACACAGATTGGTCGGGGGCAGATCAGATTTGGACACAGATCGGTCGGGGGCAGATCAAATTTGGACACAGATGGTCGGGGGCAGATATGATTTGGACACAGATCAGTTGGTGGCAGATCAGATTTGGACACAGATCGGTCGGGGGCAAATCAGATTTGGACACAGATCAGTTGGGGGACAGATCAGATTTGGACACAGATTGGTCAGGGGACAGATCAGATTTGGACACAGATTGGTCAGGGTACAGATCAGATTGGACACAGATTGGTCGGGGGCAGATCAGATTTGGACACAGATAGATCAGGGGCAGATCAGATTTGGACACAGATTGGTCAGGGGACAGATCAGATTTGGACACAGATTGGTCAAGGGACAGATCAGATTTGGACACAGATCGGTCAGGGGACAGATCTGATTTGGACACAGATCGGTCGGCGGCAGATCAGATTTGAAAATAGATGGGTCGGGGGCAGATCAGATTTGGACGCAGATCGGTCCGCGGCAGATCAGATTTGGACACAGATCGGTCAGGGGGCAGATCAGATTTGGACACAGATTGGTCGGGGGCAGATCAGACTTGGACACAGATCGGTTGGGGAGCAGATCAGATTTGGACACAGATCGGTTGGGGGACAGATCAGATTTGGACACAGATTGGTCGGGGGCAGATCAGATTTGGACACAGATCGGTTGGGGAGCAGATCAGATTTGGACACAGATTGGTCGGGGCAGATCAGATTTGGACACAGATTGGTCGGGGGCAGATCAGATTTGGACACATATTGGTCGGGCACTGATCAGATTTGGACACAGATCAGTTGGTGGCAGATCAGATTTGGACACAGATCAGTCAGGGGCAGATCAGATTTGAACACCGATCGGTCGGGGCAGATCAGATTTGGACACAGATTGTTTGGGGGAAGATCAGATTTGGACACAGATTGGTCGGGGGCAGATCAAATTTGGACACAGATTGGTCGGGGGCAGATCAGATTTGGACACAGATCGGTCGGGGGCAGATCAGATTTGGACACAGATGGTCGGGGGCAGATCAGATTTGGACACAGATCAGTTGGTGGCAGATCAGATTTGGACACAGATCGGTCGGGGCAGATCAGATTTGGACACAAATCAGTTGGGGGACAGATCAGATTTGGACACAGATTGGTCAGGGGACAGATGAGATTTGGACACAGATTGGTCAGGGGACAGATCAGATTGAACACAGATTGGTCGGGGGCAGATCAGATTTGGACACAGATCGGTCAGGGGGCAGATCAGATTTGGACACAGATCAGTTGAGGGACAGATCAGATTTAGACACAGATTGGTCGGGGGCAGATCAGATTTGGACACAGATCGGTTGGGGAGCAGATCAGATTTGGACACAGATCGGTTGGGGGACAGATCAGATTTGGACACAGATTGGTCGGGGGGCAGATCAGATTTGGACACAGATCAGTTGGGGAGCAGATCAGATTTGGACACAGATCGGTCGGGGGCAGATCAGATTTGGACACAGATCAGTTGGGGAGCAGATCAGATTTTGACACATATCGGTTGGGGGACAGATCAGATTTGAACACAGATTGGTCGGGGACAGATCAGATTTGGACGCAGATCGGTCGGGGCAGATCAGATTTGGACACTGATTAGTCGGGAGACAGATCAGATTTGGACACAGATCGGTTGGGGAGCAGATCAGATTTGGACACAGATCGGTTGGGGGACAGATCAGATTTGGACACAGATAGGTTGGGGAGCAGATCAGATTTGGACACAGATTGGTCGGGGCAGATCAGATTTGGACACAGATTGGTCGGGGCAGATCAGATTTGGACACAGATTGGTCGGGGCACATATCAGATTTGGACACAGATTGGTCGGGGGACAGAACAGATTTGGACACAGATCCGTCAGGGGGCAGATCAGATTTGGACACAGATGGTCGGGGCAGATCAGATTTGGACACAGATCAGTTGGTGGCAGATCAGATTTGGACACAGATCGGTCGGGGGCAAATCAGATTTGGACACAGATCAGTTGGGGGACAGATCAGATTTGGACACAGATTGGTCAGGGGACAGATCAGATTTGGACACAGATTGGTCAGGGTACAGATCAGATTGGACACAGATTGGTCGGGGGCAGATCAGATTTGGACACAGATCGATCGGGGCAGATCAGATTTGGACACAGATTGGTCAGGGGACAGATCAGATTTGGACACAGATTGGTCAAGGGACAGATCAGATTTGGACACATATCGGTCAGGGGACAGATCTGATTTGGACACAGATCGGACGGCGACAGATCAGATTTGGACACAGATCGGTTGGGGAGCAGATCAGATTTGGACACAGATTGGTCGGGGCAGATCAGATTTGGACACAGATTGGTCGGGGGCAGATCAGATTTGGACACATATTGGTCGGGCACAGATCAGATTTGGACACAGATCAGTTGGTGGCAGATCAGATTTGGACACAGATCAGTCAGGGGCAGATCAGATTTGAACACCGATCGGTCGGGGCAGATCAGATTTGGACACAGATTGGTCGGGGGAAGATCAGATTTGGACACAGATTGGTCGGGGCAGATCAAATTTGGACACAGATTGGTCGGGGGCAGATCAGATTTGGACACAGATCGGTCGGGGGCAGATCAGATTTGGACACAGATGGTCGGGGGCAGATCAGATTTGGACACAGATCAGTTGGTGGCAGATCAGATTTGGACACAGATGAGTTGGGGGACAGATCAGATTTGGACACAGATTGGTCAGGGGACAGATCAGATTTGGACACAGATTGGTCAGGGGACAGATCAGATTGGACACAGATTGGTCGGGGGCAGATCAGATTTGGACACAGATGGTCGGGGGCAGATCAGATTTGGACACAGATTGGTCAGGTGACAGATCAGATTTGGACACAGATTGGTCAGGGGACAGATCAGATTTGGACACAGATCGGTCAGGGGACAGATCCGATTTGGACACAGATCGGACGGCGGGAGATCAGATTTGAACATAGATCAGTCTGGGGCAGATCAGATTTGGACGCAGATCGGTCCGCGGCAGATCAGATTTGGACACAGATCGGTCAGGGGGCAGATCAGATTTGGACACAGATCAGTTGAGGGACAGATCAGATTTGGACACAGATTGGTCGGGGGCAGATCAGATTTGGACACAGATCGGTTGGGGAGCAGATCAGATTTGGACACAGATCGGTTGGGGGACAGATCAGATTTGGACACAGATTGGTCGGGGGCAGATCAGATTTGGACACAGATCAGTTGGGGAGCAGATCAGATTTGGACACAGATCGGTCGGGGGCAGATCAGATTTGGACACAGATCAGTTGGGGAGCAGATCAGATTTTGACACATATCGGTTGGGGGACAGATCAGATTTGGACACAGATCGGACGGCGGCAGATCAGATTTGAACATAGATCAGTCGGGGGCAGATCAGATTTGGACACAGATCGGTCCGCGGCAGATCAGATTTGGACACAGATCGGTCAGGGGGCAGATCAGATTTGGACACAGATCAGTTGAGGGACAGATCAGATTTGGACACAGATTGGTCGGGGGCAGATCAGATTTGGACACAGATCGGTTGGGGAGCAGATCAGATTTGGACACAGATTGGTTGGGGGACAGATCAGATTTGGACACAGATTGGTCGGGGCAGATCAAATTTGGACACAGATTGGTCGGGGGCAGATCATATTTGGACACAGATCGGTCGGGGGCAGATCAGATTTGGACACAGATGGTCGGGGGCAGATCAGATTTGGACACAGATCAGTTGGTGGCAGATCAGATTTGGACACAGATCGGTCGGGGGCAAATCAGATTTGGATACAGATCAGTTGGGGGACAGATCAGATTTGGACACAGATTGGTCAGGGGACAGATCAGATTTGGACACAGATTGGTCAGGGTACAGATCAGATTGGACACAGATTGGTCGGGGGCAGATCAGATTTGGACACAGATCGATCAGGGGCAGATCAGATTTGGACACAGATTGGTCAGGGGACAGATCAGATTTGGACACAGATTGGTCAAGGGACAGATCAGATTTGGACACAGATCGGTCAGGGGACAGATCTGATTTGGACACAGATCGGATGGCGGCAGATCAGATTTGAACATAGATGGGTCGGGGGCAGATCAGATTTGGACGCAGATCGGTCCGCGGCAGATAAGATTTGGACACAGATCGGTCAGGGGGCAGATCAGATTTGGACACAGATTGGTCGGGGGCAGATCAGACTTGGACACAGATCGGTTGGGGAGCAGATCAGATTTGGACACAGATCGGTTGGGGGACAGATCAGATTTGGACACAGATTGGTCGGGGCAGATCAGATTTGAACACAGATCGGTTGGGGAGCAGATCAGATTTGGACACAGATTGGTCGGGGGCAGATCAGATTTGGACACAGATTGGTCGGGGGCAGATCAGATTTGGACACAGATCAGTCAGGGGCAGATCAGATTTGAACACCGATCGGTCGGGGCAGATCAGATTTGGACACAGAGGGTCGGGGGAAGATCAGATTTGGACACAGATTGGTCGGGGCAGATCAAATTTGGACACAGATTGGTCGGGGGCAGATCAGATTTGGACACAGATCGGTCGGGGGCAGATCAGATTTGGACACAGATGGTCGGGGGCAGATCAGATTTGGACACAGATCAGTTGGTGGCAGATCAGATTTGGACACAGATCGGTCGGGGCAGATCAGATTTGGACACAGATCAGTTGGGGGACAGATCAGATTTGGACACAGATTGGTCAGGGGACAGATCAGATTTGGACACAGATTGGTCAGGGGACAGATCAGATTGAACACAGATTGGTCGGGGGCAGATCAGATTTGGACACAGATTGATCGGAGGCAGGTCAGATTTGGACACAGATTGGTCGGGGGACAGATCAGATTTGGACACAGATTGGTCAGGGGACAGATCCGATTTGGACACAGATCGGACGGCGGCAGATCAGATTTGATCATAGATAAGTCTGGGGCAGATCAGATTTTTGACACAGATCGGTCCGCGGCAGATCAGATTTGGACACAGATCGGTCAGGGGGCAGATCAGATTTGGACACAGATCAGTTGAGGGACAGATCAGATTTGGACACAGATTGGTCGGGGGCAGATCAGATTTGGACACAGATGGTCGGGAGCAGATCAGATTTGGACACAGATCAGTTGGTGGCAGATCAGATTTGGACACAGATCGGTCGGGGGCAGATCAGATTTGGACACAGATCGGTCGGGGGCAGATCAGATTTGCACACAGATCGGTGGGGGGCAGATCAGATTTGGACACAGATTGGTCGGGCACAGATCCGATTTGGACACAGATCAGTTGGTGGCAGATCAGATTTGGACACAGATCAGTCAGGGGCAGATCAGATTTGAACACCGATCGGTCGGGGGCAGATCAGATTTGGACACAGATTGGTCGGGGGAAGATCAGATTTGGACACAGATTGGTCGGGGCAGATCAAATTTGGACACAGATTAGTCGGGGGCAGATCAGATTTGGACACAGATCGGTCGGGGGCAGATCAAATTTGGACACAGATGGTCGGGGGCAGATCAGATTTGGACACAGATCAGTTGGTGGCAGATCAGATTTGGACACAGATCGGTCGGGGGCAAATCAGATTTGGACACAGATCAGTTGGGGGACAGATCAGATTTGGACACAGATTGGTCAGGGGACAGATCAGATTTGGACACAGATTGGTCAGGGTACAGATCAGATTGGACACAGATTGGTTGGGGGCAGATCAGATTTGGACACAGATCGATCAGGGGCAGATCAGATTTGGACACAGATTGGTCAGGGGACAGATCAGATTTGGACACAGATTGGTCAAGGGACAGATCAGATTTGGACACAGATCGGTCAGGGGACAGATCTGATTTGGACACAGATCGGTCGGCGGCAGATCAGATTTGAAAATAGATGGGTCGGGGGCAGATCAGATTTGGACGCAGATCGGTCCGCGGCAGATAAGATTTGGACACAGATCGGTCAGGGGGCAGATCAGATTTGGACACAGATTGGTCGGGGGCAGATCAGACTTGGACACAGATCGGTTGGGGAGCAGATCAGATTTGGACACAGATCGGTTGGGGGACAGATCAGATTTGGACACAGATTGGTCGGGGGCAGATCAGATTTGGACACAGATCGGTTGGGGAGCAGATCAGATTTGGACACAGATTGGTCGGGGGCAGATCAGATTTGGACACAGATTGGTCGGGGGCAGATCAGATTTGGACACAGATCAGTTGGTGGCAGATCAGATTTGGACACAGATCGGTCGGGGGCAAATCAGATTTGGACACAGATCAGTTGGGGGACAGATCAGATTTGGACACAGATTGGTCAGGGGACAGATCAGATTTAGACACAGATTGGTCAGGGTACAGATCAGATTGGACACAGATTGGTCGGGGGCAGATCAGATTTGGACACAGATCGATCGGGGCAGATCAGATTTGGACGCAGATTGGTCAGGGGACAGATCAGATTTGGACACAGATTGGTCAAGGGACAGATCAGATTTGGACACATATCGGTCAGGGGACAGATCTGATTTGGACACAGATCGGACGGCGACAGATCAGATTTGAACATAGATCGGTCAGGGGGCAGATCAGATTTGGACACAGATTGGTCGGGGGCAGATCAGATTTGGACACAGATCGGTTGGGGAGCAGATCAGATTTGGACACAGATTGGTCGGGGCAGATCAGATTTGGACACAGATTGGTCGGGGGCAGATCAGATTTGGACACATATTGGTCGGGCACAGATCAGATTTGGACACAGATCAGTTGGTGGCAGATCAGATTTGGACACAGATCAGTCAGGGGCAGATCAGATTTGAACACCGATCGGTCGGGGCAGATCAGATTTGGACACAGATTGGTCGGGGGAAGATCAGATTTGGACACAGATTGGTCGGGGCAGATCAAATTTGGACACAGATTGGTCGGGGGCAGATCAGATTTGGACACAGATCGGTCGGGGGCAGATCAGATTTGGACACAGATGGTCGGGGGCAGATCAGATTTGGACACAGATCAGTTGGTGGCAGATCAGATTTGGACACAGATGAGTTGGGGGACAGATCAGATTTGGACACAGATTGGTCAGGGGACAGATCAGATTTGGACACAGATTGGTCAGGGGACAGATCAGATTGGACACAGATTGGTCGGGGGCAGATCAGATTTGGACACAGATTGATAGGGGGCAGATCAGATTTGGACACAGATTGGTCAGGGGACAGATCAGATTTGGACACAGATTGGTCAGGGGACAGATCAGATTTGGACACAGATCGGTCAGGGGACAGATCCGATTTGGACACAGATCGGACGGCGGGAGATCAGATTTGAACATAGATCAGTCTGGGGCAGATCAGATTTGGACGCAGATCGGTCCGCGGCAGATCAGATTTGGACACAGATCGGTCAGGGGGCAGATCAGATTTGGACACAGATCAGTTGAGGGACAGATCAGATTTGGACACAGATTGGTCGGGGGCAGATCAGATTTGGACACAGATCGGTTGGGGAGCAGATCAGATTTGGACACAGATCGGTTGGGGGACAGATCAGATTTGGACACAGATTGGTCGGGGGCAGATCAGATTTGGACACAGATCAGTTGGGGAGCAGATCAGATTTGGACACAGATCGGTCGGGGGCAGATCAGATTTGGACACAGATCAGTTGGGGAGCAGATCAGATTTTGACACATATCGGTTGGGGGACAGATCAGATTTGGACACAGATCGGACGGCGGCAGATCAGATTTGAACATAGATCAGTCGGGGGCAGATCAGATTTGGACACAGATCGGTCCGCGGCAGATCAGATTTGGACACAGATCGGTCAGGGGGCAGATCAGATTTGGACACAGATCAGTTGAGGGACAGATCAGATTTGGACACAGATTGGTCGGGGGCAGATCAGATTTGGACACAGATCGGTTGGGGAGCAGATCAGATTTGGACACAGATTGGTTGGGGGACAGATCAGATTTGGACACAGATTGGTCGGGGGCAGATCAGATTTGGACACAGATCAGTTGGGGAGCAGATCAGATTTTGACACATATCGGTTGGGGGACAGATCAGATTTGAACACAGATTGGTAGGGGACAGATCAGATTTGAACACAGATTGGTAGGGGACAGATCAGATTTGGACGCAGATCGGTCGGGGCAGATCAGATTTGGACACAGATTAGTTGGGAGACAGATCAGATTTGGACACAGATCGGTTGGGGAGCAGATCAGATTTGGACACAGATCGGTTGGGGGACAGATCAGATTTGGACACAGGTTGGGGAGCAGATCAGATTTGGACACAGATTGGTCGGGGCAGATCAGATTTGGACACAGATTGGTCGGGGGACAGATCAGATTTGGACACAGATTGGTCAGGGGACAGAACAGATTTGGACACAGATCGGTCAGGGGGCAGATCAGATTTGGACACAGATGGTCGGGGGCAGATCAGATTTGGACACAGATCAGTTGGTGGCAGATCAGATTTGGACACAGATCGGTCGGGGGCAAATCAGATTTGGACACAGATCAGTTGGGGGACAGATCAGATTTGGACACAGATTGGTCAGGGGACAGATCAGATTTGGACACAGATTGGTCAGGGTACAGATCAGATTGGACACAGATTGGTCGGGGGCAGATCAGATTTGGACACAGATCGATCGGGGGCAGATCAGATTTGGACACAGATCGGTCAGGGGACAGATCTGATTTGGACACAGATCGGACGGCGGCAGATCAGATTTGAACATAGATTGGTCGGGGGCAGATCAGATTTGGACACAGATCGGTCCGCGGCAGATCAGATTTGGACGCAGATCGGTCAGGGGGCAGATCAGATTTGGACACAGATCGGTCAGGGGGCAGATCAGATTTGGACACAGATCGGTTGGGGAGCAGATCAGATTTGGACACAGATCGGTTGGGGGACAGATCAGATTTGGACACAGATTGGTCGGGGGCAGATCAGATTTGGACACAGATTGGTTGGGGAGCAGATCAGATTTGGACACAGATTGGTCGGGGCAGATCAGATTTGGACACAGATTGGTCGGGGGCAGATCAGATTTGGACACAGATCGGTTGGGGAGCAGATCAGATTTGGACACAGATCGGTTGGGGGACAGATCAGATTTGGACACAGATAGGTTGGGGAGCAGATCAGATTTGGACACAGATTGGTCGGGGCAGATCAGATTTGGACACAGATTGGTCGGGGCAGATCAGATTTGGACACAGATTGGTCGGGGGACAGATCAGATTTGGACACAGATTGGTTGGGGGACAGAACAGATTTGGACACAGATCCGTCAGGGGGCAGATCAGATTTGGACACAGATCGGTCGGGGGATAGATCAGATTTGGACTCAGATCGGTCAGGGGGCAGATTAGATTTGGACACAGATCGGTCAGGGGCAGATCAGATTTGGACACAGATCGGTCAGGGGCAGATCAGATTTGGACACAGATTGGTCTGGGGACAGATCAGATTTGGACACAGATGTGAGCTGGCTTTGTAGAAGTTTTCTCATTGGTCACACTGGGCAATCAGCCTCTCTCCTCTTACAGGGCTGTGAGGGGCTCCATTTTGCAGACATACAGTATATGAAGGACAGGGAACATGGAGCTCAGCACAGCCAAGTCTATGAACAGCATGTTCATGGGGCACTGTTTGTTTTGTAGAGGGGGTTGAACATCTAAACTTTCCCTTATCAACTGCCAGGAGGAAGGATACACAAAGGGAAGGTTTTACTGTGTGGCAGAAGCAGCAGCAGTTACACATTCTCCTGTCCTCGCAGCCGAGTTACAAATGGCAGATCCTGATGTGAAGCATCCACTGACCTCCAGCTCCTGGGACAGGCTGTCACTAGGGGGCAGCAGAGTGCACACATATCCTGCTCTGTTACATGACACAGATCTATGACAGCTCCTCTGCTTCCTCGTCCATGTAAGTGTAATTGCTGATGCCGAGCCTGCGCGGAGCCAATGTTCTAACAGTGGCCGATGAGCAGAGCAGTGTAATGGGTGGAGGCCGCTCTGCCTGCCGCCGCTCTCACACACACCCTAATGTTTACATGCAGATAATCGGGGTGTGTGTGTGAGAGCGGCGGGCAGCGCGGGCTTCACCTATTACACTGCTTTGCTCATCGGCCACCACCTGCGGCCTTCCCATGTGCCGGCCTACCGGGATTCTGCCCGGTATGCCCTATGGCCAGCCCGCCCCTGGTAGTAGTAATGTGTGGAGGCCTCTTAGTCTTTGCTGTACATCAGGTGCTGGGTGTTGTCCTGGAGCGGGTTCGCCTGGTGACGATGTATGCTCTGTGTGATTCCATGGAGGCCACCCCTCCAGTATACAAATATACACACCTCTTTTACAAATGCTGGTGTACAAACGCCAGCATAAATTTAAAGGAGCTTCCACCGGAGCATGGAAGGAGAGGGTAAGTATAAGTTAAGATTAATAAAATATTTTTTGTTTGTGTGTGTGTGTGTGTGTGTGTGTGTGTGTGTGTGTGTTTTACACCTTCACTTTGTACTGGTAAGGGGTCCCATGAAACCCTATACTTTTTCATACTCCATTACCCACACCACCAATGGGCATGGTGGTGGGAGTGAGCCCGGCGTCCCATTGCTAGGAATCGGACCAGTGCTATAGGGCATAAGGGCCAGGTGATGGCCAGGCAGCCTTTGAGCCCTGAAATTACAAGCCCCTATGCTTGGTTTGTCAGGTTGGTAATGCTTAGAGCGGAGGACCCACACTTTTCTTTTTTAATTTTTGAAACATGCCGGGAACGGGGTTAATTTCGAGAATTCTTTCCCACCAAAATAAAAAAAAAATGCTTGGGGTCCCCTCCCTAAACATTATCAACTCGTTGGATCAAGCATTGGGGCTTGTAATTCCAGGGCTCAAGGGCCGCCCAGCCAGCCCCTGGCCCTGACCATTACAAGCCCTTATGCCCTATAGCACAGGTCCAGTGCCCAGCACCAGCGCATTCTATGGACAGCCGGGCTCATCTGCACCTCCATGTCCATTGGAGGTGTAGGTAATGGAGTATGAACTGGTATAGGGGATCCCTTACCAGTTTGAAGTAAAAGTGTGAGAAAAGACACACAGACGAGTTAGGTTAAAAAATGACTTTAAATAAACTTAACTTCTCCATCTGAGCTCCCATGCAGGTTCCTTTAAATTTATGCAGACGGGGCATCTAAGGTTGCTTTTGGCCGAGGACTCCGGAAGCAAATTTTATATTAAGAGGCAGGAGCACTTGGGAATCTCCTCGACATCACTTATGATGTCACAAAAGGTAAGGGGTCTAGAGGGGGGTTGCACAGGGAAATCTTCTCTAGACCCCACCCGTTCTTTGACATCAGGGAGATTCCATAGAGGCCTTGGCTCCAAGTATAAAAGCTGGTTCCCCCTGCCCACACCTCCCCTCCTCAGTCTCTCGTTGAGTAGTAAGCATTAAGAAAGGGCAAAACTATGTCCCACCTTCATCCAAATGGTGGTGCACCGTTACAGGCTGGAGGGGGCACCAAAATGCCAAAAAGATAGCAGAGCTGCCGCATGACACAGAAGACCCGCTGGGCCCAAGGAAGATGGCATGGCAGGGAATAGAAGAAAGAAGATAGGGACAGGTGAATCAAGAACAAAAATTGATTTGGTGTGGTGTCTTATTTCACTTCTCCTCTGTACCTGTTCCCCACGTTCAGGAGCCGGCATGCCAACTGTGTGTACAGTCCATCACATTTATTACTTTTCGTTTAACAACAAGAGTTGAATAGACATATTACAGAATACAAAAAAAAAGACAGAAGTGTTACAAATTGTTTAGACAAATTCAATTCAATGGTTACATGCCAATAATTTCCAGACTATTATTCAAATGTTTATTCAAACAGCGTTAGTGCATACAAGAATTAGATAGGTAATTGGCCTTTTTAAAGTTATTAAGTACGGGTTAGATGACATTCCTAGTAGATTCTATTATGATTGAAAACATATTAGCGCATGCAGAGGTAGGTTAATAATAGGCCCTATATGGGGTAACCATGTGATATTAAGAAGCCAGTTAGCAGTTAGTTTGAATAATGTCAGTTAGAAAAATTGCCCATGTGTACATGAGAGGTTACATTACACAAATTGAAGTTAAGTTAGTAATGCGCCCCTTTTGGGGCAACATATGGAAAAATAATATATCAATACCTCACCATAGAGAGCCTATTACTAACCTACCTCTGCATGCATTAATCTGTTTTCAATCATAATAGAATCAAGAATACAAGGCATGTCACCTAACCCATACTTACTACCCTAAATTACCGGTAAACATATTAGGATTTATTGCTGTGATAAAAATGTTTTTTTACCCCAATATATCTACTTACAGCCGACTAGAATCTAAAAGATTCCAGGGCCGGCCTCCGGCCTTCCCCCCCAGGGCTTCCCAGATTGGGATGCCCTGCTGTGCAAAACCCCCTCCCAGGGGAACGCAGCACTCACCTTTTCCTGGTGCTTCCTCTCTGGTGTAAACAAGGGCTGCTGCATCCCCACTCCAGATAGGTCTTGCTTCCATTGCTGGGCTCTTGCGTAAACAGAGCATGTTTGCTGAGTAATGCATTATCAGAGCGATTGGCTCTGATTGGACACGAGCCCACACATGCACTGTTGGACCATGAAGAGCTGAGTTTGCAAGGGTGATCTGGGGTGTTTCACACAGCAGGTCATCCCAACATGGCATGCCCCAATCGCATGGAACAAAACCTGGGAAAGTCAAAGTCCTGTGTTTTGTTCCGCTTTAGTTATGACCTATCAATCTACATTCTCACCTGCTTCATTGACTCCTTAGACAACATTCTAGCAAGATTTTACTGCAATAGTAGGAAACACAGAAATTCATTTAAGCCTTTCGCTGCCAGCCTGCCTGGAGATTTTGTCACCCCTGGTGCCAGACCATTTTTCACTATTTTGTGCTATACAGGTTTATCTGCAATGTTTGAAGGGATTTCCATGGAATTTCCAGGAAAATTATATATTGTTTTTAAAGCAGAGTCTGGGCTTTAACATGAAATTTCTTGTTTGTCAATCTTTCATTTTTTTGTTAATGTTTTAATGGCAAATATGTAAAAAAATAAAAAAAATAAAAAAATTACATTTTGTGGGGTTTTATTTTATTAAGACATGTACATTTTTCAAGAAAATCATATTGTGCATAAAAGCCCCAGCCCTCCCGATTAAAGCAGTACCACATATGTATCACTAGACACCCTTTCCTGCCCAGGAGAAACCCTAAACTGAAAAGAACGTTTGAGGAGATTTTTAAAGAAAATACAACTACTATGCGCACCTTGAAATAACCCCCCCAAACCATATATTCCCTGAAAGTACACACCTCAAGCTTTCTAGTTTTCTGAAAAAATAAAAAAAAAGCAAAATAAAAACCAAATTTTTCAGAAAAAACAATAGGCAAACAAGAAAAAACAGGCTAAATCTGAAACGGCAAGGTCCCCTGAACAGAACAATACCCAACATGCATAGCTACTTCCAAGAGTAGGGTTGCCAAATAGCCCAAAGTAAAGCATATGCATAAGAGTCATTTCAAGTCAAAACGATGGCTCTGCAGACAAAGGGCGCACCTTGCACTTTTTCAACAAAAACAACCTTTTACATTTGAAATACTCCCCCAAACCATATATTCCATGAAAGTACACACCTCAAGCTTTGTAGGTGTACCTGGCTTGGTGTTGTGGGGGCAGACTTCTTTCAAAACTTTGAAAGAAATATTTGGTTTCATGCTGTTTCACTTAAAAAAATGATAAATTCACCTTTTCCTGGTCCTACAATGAATGTGCAGGCTCTCATCAAATTAGACCCATTTGCCGTGCATATGTAATGTACGGCAAATGGCTCTGCGCTCGTCAATTGAGAGCAATTGTGGGCGCATCCCCAGCAATCGGGGAGCACATGCACAGCCTAAAGATGCTGGGGCACCCAATATTTGGGAGGAAGCAAGAAAGATGAGTTGTGTCACCTGGGGGGAGGGAGGTGGCACACAGAAGGGCATCCCGATTTAGGATGCCCTGGGGGGAAGGGGGGCCACCCCCACCCTGCCCCTCTCCTCTGACGCTGAGGCAAGGTGGACAGGTTCCAAAGAAGGAAAAAAAAAAAAAAAGACACAGTGGCATCCCCCTGGCTCATGCCCACACCCACTCATTCACTTGAATGGACAGGAGCCGAGGGATTCTGCTTTGTGTGGCGCCCACACAGAAACAGGAGTTCACTGCGAGCAAGGTAAGGGCTTCTTTCTTTGCAATCCTTCATTCCTGTCTCGGTGTCTGGGTGGGTGGCACAACAAGGGGTTAACCTTAACTGGAAATCCTGCTTTAACTAAACAAAAAAAAGGCCCACCTGCAAAATCATATACACCAATCAATACTCTAATTGCGTATGATAAATTTCAAAACAATTTTCAAAACATAACCCGGGTTGGCTGGGACATGTCGGGCAGTAGTACCGCATATCCTTCCTAATGCCACGCTTCCTACACACCCTGCAGGACTTCTGGGAATACCTTTTTTTCTCGGTGGAGGGAATGCACTTAATAAAATGCTTCCCAATTAACCTTGCCTCGTTGTCATTAGCAGCCACCTCTAGGTGTTCCTGAGCATCCCCAAAAAGCAAAGCAGGGAGTAACTGCTGCTGGTACTGTATAAAGCTCAAATTTGAGTCTGGTACCGCTGCCTTGAAGACAACATAGTTTTTAAAATTTGCAAGCTGGAAATGTATAGCAACTTTTTTATACCAGACTCTGGATTTTCGGGTGGAGTTATAATAGGTGAGAATTTGGTCAGTTTTATCCACGCCACCCATAAATTTATTGTAATCCTTAATGCAACGTGGCTTTTGGGTTGGGGCTCAGGAACCACGTCGCTGCACATTCATTACTGACGCATTGTGGATTGTTGTCAGCATGAAAACATTTTTACGATCCATAAGAGCTCATCACTTCTTAATGCATAGGACTCTCCGCACTTCAGTTTTTTATCCAGCAATGCCGTTGGCAAGCCTTTCCGGTTACGGTTGACTGTGCCGCAGGCTAGAGTGTCCAGGGTGTAAAGGGCTCTAAACAGGGGCAAACTGGAATAAAAATTATCCACATACAAGTGGTAACCCCTCCCTAGCAGAGGGGTGATGAGCTCCCAAATGATCTTGCCACTGATGGACAAATCAAGGGGACAACCAGGGGGGTCTAAATGTGTGTCCCTTCCTTCATATAACCTAAAGAATTTTGTGTACCCGGTCGTACTTTCACATAATTTATTAAATGTTATCCCACAGCGGGCACGCTTGCTGGGGATATATTGACGAAATACAATGCGCCCTTTAAATAGCAGAAGTGATTCGTCAATTGATAAATTTTGTGAGGGGGTATACACTTCTGCAAAGCGCATGGGCAGGCTATCAACTAGGGGCTGTATTTTATGAAGCCTGTCGTGACTGGGCTGACCACGGGGAACAGCAGTGGCATTGTCGTTGAAATGCAGAAACCTTAATAAAATTTGGTATCGGTTTCTGGACATTATGGCCGTAAATAGAGGAGTTGCCAATATGGATGTGGTATCCCAGTATGATGCAAGACTAAATTTTTTGAGGATACCCATGGCTAAAGTGAGCCCCCAAAATTTTTGGATCTCACTTATATTGGTGGGGTGCCATGCATGAGCTCGGGCGTGCCTTTGTGGAGGATTTTGTGCCAAAACCTGCTCAGCATATCTGTTTGTAAAGAAGACCAAATCCAGTAGAAGGATTTCTGTTACAAACAAATGGAAGAAGTCAACTAGATGGAAGTTACTTGTGTCAAGGTTGACTCCAGGGACTGCATTGAAAGGGGGAATTTCCGGTGAATAATTATTAGGAGGCCTCCACGCCGGCACTCCTGGACCAGCTGCAGCACTCGATGCCTCCACCTGTTCTACATTCTCTTCCAGCGTGGCCTCATCTTGTGTGGTACTAGCCCTTCTAAACTTTGTACCACTAAAGGTTCCACTGCTTGGCTGTGTCTCCTCAGTAGAAGAGACACTCTCTGATTCAGAGGGCAAATATTCTGAACCTGACTCACTAAGGTCCTCCGAATCAGACACCAACAAGTAGGCCAGAGCCTCTTGCGCAGTAAACTGTCTCCCAGCCATATCCAAATAAGTTTCCAACAATACCAAAACTAAACTAAAATGCTATAACAAAGGGGGGCTGTGTTATAACTCACTAGTTTTTATCTAGCTGAAATGTACTAACTGAAAACAGTAATAAACAGTAATAAACAGTAATAAACTAAAAGATGTGTGCGTATAGTTACGATACGAAGCGAAGCGGTGGAGTCCGGAGCAGCTTCAAACACGCAGATCTGTGGAAAAGAGGGGAGAAGGGGATGAGGAGAGGGTATGAGAAAAGGAGAAAAAGAGGGGGACTGGGTCCCCAAGAGGGGCCAAGGGTGAAAGGAAGGATGGAGGGGTAGAATCCAATCAACAACGATTCAGCAACGATTTAGCGACGAACCAGCGACGATCCAGCGATGAACCAAGGTTCACCCACGCATCTGAAGAAGGTTAACAATTAGTTTAGTTAAACCTGAACAAAACCTAGGATTTTTATTTTCCAAGGCTTTGTTCCGTACCCCTTGGGCATCCAGAGTTAGGATGCCCCATTACCAACCAATTTCAGGTCGGACAGCGATCACCACCAGATCGCACCCCCGCCGCCAACAGGAGCGTGGCAGATTGCCAAAACAATAAGAGCAGTGTGCTGCCACCCACACCCCCCCCCCATTACCAACCAGTTTCAGGTCCAGCAGCGATTGTCCCCCGAGCGCAGCGATCGCTGGCAGATCGCACACCCCCTGTCGCATCGCACCGCTTGGCTGCTGCTTTCAGGAGTGTGGCAGACCGCGTCCCCCCAAAACAGTAACAGATGGGGGCAGGGGGCGCGATCTGCCACACACGCGGCGGCAGCCACGCGACAGGGCGGGGGGTGGATGTGTGATCGCACAGTGCTGATTGCCGGCAGATCGCTGGCAGATCGCACAGTGCTGATTGCTGGCAGATCGCTGGCAGATCGCACGTCACAACCCCCCACGCCGCGTAGCTGCCGCCACGTGTGTGACAGATCGCGTCCCCCGGCAGCCATGCGACGGGGGGTTGTGCAATTTGCCTGCGATCAGCGCTGTGCGATCGCACATCCGACCCCCCCCACAGTAAAAAAATTGCAAAAGCACTATGCGGCCCCCGGCCCCCCCAAAACAGCACCAACAGTAAAAAAAACAGGCAGATCGCACCCGGGGGGGCCGGATGTGCGATCATACAGTGTCGGCAGATTGCTGGCAGATCGCACGTCGCATCCCCCCGCCCCACCACGTGGCTGCCACCGTCCCCGGGAGCGATCGCACAGCGCTGATCGCTGGCAGATCGCACATGCGACGTGCGATCTGTCACCGATCAGCGCTGTGCGATCGCACATCCGACCCCCCCCCCGCCACAAACAGTAAAAAACAGTAAAAACACAGTGCAGCCCACGGCCCCCCCAAAACAGCACCAGCAGACCCCCCCCCCGCCCCCCAAAACAGTGCAAGCACCCCAAAACATGGGGGGGAGGGAATGCGACGTGCGATCTGCCAGCGATCTGCCGGCGATCAGCGCTGTGCGATCGCACATCTGAGCCCCCCCCCCGCCATAAACAGTAAAAAACAGTAAAAAACTGTGAAAACGCAGTGCGGCCCCCGGCCCCCCCTAAACAGCACCAGCAGACCCCCCCCCCCCCAAAAGAGTGCAAGCACCCCAAAACGTTTGAGCAATAAGTGACACACAGCCACACTCACCGATCAGCAGAGTGAAGTGAGGGGAGGAGCAGCGTCATCAGCTTGTTTTTAAATCTAAGAGCCGGCGCTCACAGATGATGTCAGCTCTCCCTTCCTATTGGCTCCTGAGTGATCGGTCACAGGGGGGTCACTCCCATTGACCCCTACTTCACTCCAAGATGGTGTTGTGTAGGAACCATCTCGAATTTCAGCTCCACGGACTTCCAGAACAGCAAGAGGTAAGTAATTACCAAGCACGTAGTTTCTACGTGCTTGGCACTTAAGTAGAGTGGAAGCAAGCATGTAGAAACTACGTGCTTGGCACTGAAAGGGATAACATTGATTAGATCAATCAGATGGGAAGCCCAGAATCTTAAATTATGTATGAAAGCAGCCCCCCTGCAATGCATAATCAAATGGGTTACAGTGGCCAGTAATCAAGAATGGGCAATAACATTTTATCCCCCATAACTCAAGAAGGCCTGATGCGTTTATAAACTAGTACCAGGGTTATTCATAGTCTACATTGGTTAGAATATAGTATATAATCCACACTCTGATGATCAGTGGTGCAGGCTGCATTGTCTTCTTTCAAAGCTGTGCTTGTGACTAGGTGTCACAGGCAGCCACGAGTGATTCAAACGCTAATTGGGCACGGTAGTGATTGAAACAATATTCATATGCTAATTAGTCTTGTTGTTGAGAGTGAAAGACTGTGCTGGCTTAGGCTTGCTGGGCTGACAAATGGGGCAGAGCTATCGACCACCAGGAGAGCCCAATGATTAGCGGTCTATGGCAAAGAGATTCAGTGGGTGTGCCACAACTCTTTGCCTTGTTTCTACTTCCAGGAGCAGATGTGTGCTGATAGGAAGAGAGAGGGCAGCCATTAGGAGGTGAGCTGCTGAATATGCCTCCTCTTAAAGGGCATTTTGCTTACCGAGTCCCTTTAAGAGGGGCAAAACATCTAATATTAGGTCCAGTTAGCAGTACTAAAAAGCTGATAGCAGACTGTCCCAACATATAACCCATCTGTAATATTATGAAGTCCCTAATTAATATTCCTGAATTTAATGTAAACAAATTAAGATAAGATACACATGTGTGGGTGTTTCACTTCTGGCAAGTGATCTGGGATAGGGATTCATCTGTACTGATGAAGCAAGCAAGACAAGACAGGAGGTTATACTTTGAGGTTCTGCAGACTCAGAGCTATCTAAAATCCTTAAAGATTCCACTGCCTGTCTTTTCAGCCCACAGAATTACAGTTGGTGATCATTTTAGTGATAACACACAAAAAAAATGCAAAATGCTATCTGTCCTGCAGCGCCACATCATATTAGACACTCAGTGACATTCTCCTATACACTTCCACTGCATTTTATAGTGATATTTGGCTTGATGCAGAGCCTCTCCGTTCAGCTATCCCGTGCGTTTTCCCGTTGGTTTTGGGCTGTGTTCGGGTCAGGAAAGAGTGCTACGTTGATTTTAGTGTGCGTTTATGCGCTCAGGTGTGCGCTCAGCCGCCTTTCCGATTGTCGGCTCGCACGAGGCTGTTTTCCGGCAAAACGGACGCCTCGTTCATTAGCCCGTTTTTTCCAGTGATGCAGAGCCTTGATTTCCGATTGAAATCAGCCTAATAAAACGGGGCCGCCGAGCCTTCACTTACGGGCAGTCTGACCAGCCGTATTGGAGCTCCGTGCTTTTTGGGAATGCATTCCTCTGTGGGCCAACATCAAAGGCGCCAGCTACGCCGTCTGGTAGTTCTGAGTATGGCAGAAACCAGGCTGCAGCGCACGCCTTTGGACATCGATGGCATGAGTGACGTTGACCTCTTCGAGCTCACCCGCCTTAACCGCGTTTCTCTCCATGCCTTGTATAGCGAGCTACGGCCATGGTTAGACCCCACCACAAGAAAGGGGCATGCAATTGCAGGTATGACCAAATTGGTTGGCTGCCTGCAATTTTTGGCGAACGGCTCGTTCCAGAGACTGGGTGCCTTCTCCCTGGGGATGTCCCAGTCTAAGCTGAGCCGCAGCCTAACCAAGTTTTTGGATGGCATGGCTACCCTGGCACAGAATTACATTTTTTTCCCTCAAACAGGGGAAGCCTGGAATGCGGTTAAGCTGGGCTTTTATAACATAGCCGACATGCCCAACGTCATTGGTGCAATCGATTGCACACATGTATCGCTTATCCCCCCTGCGGACCAGGAATATCTGTTCAGGTATGTGGTTTGGGTTTTTTTTTTTTTTCTTGTTATCAAACATTTTGTAAGCCTCACACTAATTCCACTTTTGGTTGGCTTGGTGCAGGAACAGGAAGATGGGCCATTCCATCAATGTTCAGGCAGTGGCGGACCCTGATCTTCAATTTTTCAGTCTGTTTGCTGGCTTTCCTGGGTCCACGCATGATGCGCACATTTTGAGGAACTCCAGCCTCTATCAACGGTTTCAATCTGGAGATATTTCTGGAGGATGGTTACTGGGTATGTGTCTTAAAGTTGTATTTGTTGGCCCCCATGTTTGAATGTGGATTTGCCAGTACCCCACTAATCTGTGAGACATTTCCTTGAAACTTGCAAATGTTTTTTTTGGTGTTTTCTTTAAAAATTAATGGGTGAAAGTATTCACCACTATTGTGTTATGTTCCGGCCCTCTTATCTAAGTAGCATTCCGCAGACATTTTTAATGAGTGTACAGGTTGCATGTGTTTGTCGGCTCTTTAAAAATGTAAATTCCTCCCACCATACCTAGCTCACCTATTTGTCCCTGTGTACTAATGTTTCTATGCACACCTAAACCTTATTTTTGGCATCCACCTTATGTTTGTCTTTTGAATTTTTGCAGGTGACTCAGGCTATCCCTTGTTACCATGGCTGCTCACACCCATCCTGCACCCATCTTCCCATGCACAGGAGCGCTACAACACAGCCCATAGGAGGTCTCGCTCTGTGGTGGAACGTGCCTTTGGGTTGTGGAAGATGCGTTTCCGATGTCTGGATCAGAGTGGGGGTGCCCTTCAGTATCAGCCTGGCAAGGTTATCCACATAATTATTGCTTGTGGGGTCCTGCACAACCATTAGAAGCAGGATTGCTCGATATACTGACCTGGGTGCAGAACCTTTACCTATTTCTGACGAGCAGACCCCTCCTTACACTGGTACACAAAGTGGGCCAGCACACACAATACGTGCTGAACTTGTGGCCAATGTATTTTCTTGAAACCACCCCCTGTCTGCAGGCTGGGGAAGATTAAATCACACCTAATGAGTGTTACATGCTGGTCCCAATGCGACTCTAAATGCATTTGGGCTTTACCTCTGCTGCTGGCGCATGTCCATTTTTTTACAACTATATGATTTCAGGTCCCCAAATGTCCGCTTGATTTTTGCCATATCTCGACGGACATAACCCCATAATGTACCCAAACAGCATTGGCAACAGCCATGCTTTGTGCTTCGCATAAACGGGCTGTTAGGGACACACGGCGTCGTTTGTGGCCACATGGGTGTGTGTTGACCCCTGCATCACTTGAAATAGATGGTTGCCTATCTGGGGAGTAGTGTGTGGTTTTTGGGCTTAGGGGCAGGGGTGATGTTGTGTATGTGCTGCTCTGGGTTAATGTCTGGGTTCCTGGTGAGTTATCAGATGTTGAGCTGCATGTGTTATCTGAGGTACTGGAATTGTGAGTACCAGAGGGTTGAGGTGGAGGGGTGGGTGACCTTGGTGGGGTGTTTGTTTTGGCCATACGCTCACCCTTGCTGATGTGTTTGGTTTTGTGGGTATGCTTGGTGTGTTGAGGTTGAGTATGCTGCAGGGTCTTACTAGATTTAGCACCCTTGTGTGTGTTTTTTTTTTTTTTTTTTCTGGTGGTGGTGAATGGGTTAATGTCTCCTTGATCCTGCATTTTTGGGAATGTGCCTGTGTCTGTGGAGTACCCACCATTTTAGTTGGTGCATGTTCTGCATGTTTGTTGTGCCTGCTTTTCTGTTTTATTTAGGATGAGGCCTTTGGCCTTGCTTGGCTCTTTTGGCTTCCTTTAGGTCTGCCCATATTGATATGGTATCCCACACCGAGCGGAGTGCCTTGTGCTTTAAATATGTTTCCCGTGTGGGCGTGCCCAACAGCGAGTGCGCGCCTGCGCGCATGCACGCACGTCACCGCGGGGGAACGTCAGAGCTATACCTTGGTAAAGCAGACAAGATGTCGCCCGCCATCTTTACCCCGGAGCAGGACGACATCATCATGGATGTGAGTATGCGAGCGTGCGTTTATGTGCGCGCACACATTCCTTGTAATAAAAAAAAAACAAAGCGCAAGAATAGTGTGAAACAACTTAGTTTGTCACGTTACATACCAGCCCACCTAAGTTTAACACATGTACGCAGCTACAAACTAGGCTACATGCAGATAGCAGAACTAGGGCAATGTGAGGCAGCAAGAGGTTAATAAAGTGACTTGAGTTAGGCCAGGAAACTTGTTAATGTATTTGGTGTATTAATGGTGTGTCCTTGTATCTTTTTTTAACAGATGATGCTGAGGAATTGCTACGACTTCCTGCCGTCAGATTATGACAAGCGCACGTTGGCCCTGGCGGTGGTGGACGCGATAGAACGCCGATCCCAAACCACCTATACCTTCACCCAGATCGCCCAACACTGGTCTGATTTAAAAAGAAGGCATAAGCCCCGGGTGAGGCGGTACTTCGCCAAACATTTCCCATGTAAGTGTTGAAAATGTAAATGCACCTATAACCCTGGCCTCGCCTGGGCGTGGTTTAATGATTGTGTTTGTATTTCAGCCCATGAATGGAATATTCGGTTCCGCCCCACCCGGACCAGGACATGCAGCCCAGTGTTGGCCGAAACAGGTGAAGGTGTAGGTGGCCCACCGCCAGGGTCAATGGCCACCCCCTCCTCTGCAAGTGAGTATGAGGAGGCTCTTGACCTCAGCATGCAGGGGAGGGGGGAATCTGACGGCAGGGAGTCGAGCCTAAATGACCCTCAACCTGACTCCGGTAATGGAAATATAGTTAGATATGTGGTAATACATGCATTAAATACAGATACTCATGTGCACTATTGTTAGTTGTAGATTCAGACGTCGCAAG
Source organism: Gastrophryne carolinensis (assembly GCA_027917425.1). Classification (NCBI taxonomy): domain Eukaryota; kingdom Metazoa; phylum Chordata; class Amphibia; order Anura; family Microhylidae; genus Gastrophryne; species Gastrophryne carolinensis. The sequence continues at coordinate 129,627,012 of CM051242.1, forward strand.
GACATCCCAAGGGATGAGTGAGGAAGGGGGCGAGGAGGAAGAGGTGACTGGGGAAGGTGAGTAGATTGATACCTAGAAGCCTAACTTAATATTATATTCATGAAACAACAACAGTCTCTAATATCAGTGTGTTTGTCATCCATACAGATTCACACCAGCAACAGAGGGAGGCTGAAGGGAGACTCCGCCCCCGACGCAATGTGAGCCCAAAACCTTGTAAGTGGTGTTAATTTCAACTAAAGAAAATGAGCAAACAATTCCATTTGAAAACTAAAAATCGCAAACATTTCCATAATAAATTTGATAAAAAAGCCTTTAAAGCGGACCTTAACTCTGAATAATAGTCTATCTTAGATATTTCACACACCCTGTACATACAGATTGGCCACCTTACAAATCAGCCTACCTGCACCTAGTGCATGTTATGAGCCTTTATACATCAAAAATGGCGGATTATGGAAGCCGCCATGTTATCAGGCAGCCTGCAAACAGGAAGTTCCTTCTAACTGTGCTGCTCTGCATTCTGGGATTGCTGACCTTTTCCAGAGCACAGCTCTGCTCTGTGTGAGCAAAGCACAGCTATAACCCACCCCCTGTACCTTATCCCACTCTCCTCTCCTCAGTAAGTGTGATGCTTCTGAGTCAAGATGGCGGCGCACGTATCCTAAATTCCAGAACTGAGTTGCAGCCCAGTGGGGGAAAGAATAATAATTGATTGACTAAAAACTTACTATATATTAGTTTAAGATGCTCTAGAATCTTTTTAAAAGACTTTGTGCTTTTCATTAAATCACGCAGAAGGTCCGGTTTAAAAAGGGCCCCAAAAAAACCACGGCCAAACAAACCAAAAAAACAATGCTAAACTAATGTTGTTTTACATTCACAGATCAAAGAATACAACATCCTCAAGACCCAGAGGCCTAATTTTTTTTTAAATTTTAAAAATGTAAATATTTATTTTTTTCTATTAAAAAAAAAAAAAAACGTTTTAATAATAAAAAAATTATAATATTTTGAGAGTTGTCTTTCCTGCAAAAGTACAATCACACAACATCAGCACACATTTACATTACACAAAAGGTTTAGATATGGGACAATAAATCCGAAAAACTCACAAACAATTAAGGTATGCATTAAGGACAAGGAAGAAGGAACAACCAAGGAGATTAAGGTATGCATTAAGGACAAGGAAGAAGGAACAACCAAGGAGATTAAGGTATGCATTAAGGACAAGGAAGAAGGAACAACCAAGGAGATTAAGGTATGCATTAAGGACAAGGAAGAAGGAACAACCAAGGAGATTAAGGTATGCATTAAGGACAAGGAAGAAGGAACAACCAAGGAGATTAAGGTATGCATTAAGGACAAGGAAGAAGGAACAACAAAAATGTATTTAAATATATATATATGTGTGTGAAATTGGCAGTTGTTGCCATATGTATATTCCAATGGAGGTTGAGGGATGTGCGCTTGCGTGTAGCCAGATTGACAACTGAAGAGCCATGGAGATGTAAGTATACTTGAAAAAACCACCAAAATGGAAGGTCAAATACGACGGAAGGCAAGCAGGTACTTTCAAAAAGCAAGGAAAAAACAGGGAAAAACGGGCCGCCCGTGGGAACGGGAACAGAAGCCCCGATCAAATTGAAGGCACCCGAAAGAGCAAAAAACACTTCCCGAGTGAAGACAAATTTACGGATCATTTAGGGAGCCATTCGGAACGAGGCTCTGCATCACATTTGTGCCACGATTCAAACAGGAGCCCCGGACAATCGGAAGGTTTTAAGCTCAGACCGGGGGAGGCTCTGCATCAGGCCCATTATCTGTACAACTTCTGCTTAGCGTTTTTTGGGCAACAATCAATTGACAGGGGATCATTGGCCTGCTTGGAGTGTAATTTACAAACATTAACTTTTTTTAAACTAGTGTTTTGTGCCTGGCCTTCAAGGAACAGTGCCTTTGCATGTCTCCAATGTTAGCCCATGTGTCTTTGATGTGCCCCAGTTTGCTCTGACTCTTTTTTAGTGTTTTTTTTTTCAATTCTGTATCACGTGCTGTGCGCCTCAGCTCCCAGTTCTACAGTGCCCACACTAGCACTGTGTTTTTTGCTCATTAATATTGGCTAGAGCGCCAGGTTTCGGGCGTTCAGCAATGGCGCTAAGTCTCATTCTGTGCAGCGTAGTTTCAGTGTTAAATGTGGCGGTTTGCAACCTAGCGTTCTACTGACTGCAGCCAAATAGCAGCATTTTCTTTGGTTTGCACGCTGTCATTGATGCTCTGCTATGGCTGTTCTGCTTTCAGTTTCACTTTGTGCACTTCTCGTAGGCCCAGCAGCACCTCCAGCGGGTCTGATGTCTTTTCTTCTGTTTCCTTTTTCTATTTTCTGTTCCTCCATTATGCCTTTTTGTTATAGTTTTTTCCACACATAGGCCTCGATTCAATAAAGGTAGAAAACAATTCTCATGGTAGCAATTCATGAGAAAAAAGCCTGAGAATTTCACTGTTACTGAATCACTAGATAAAAAGACAATAAAAGTCAATGGCAACTTTTACTACAGTGTAGAAAGTAGTAAACATTTCTCTACTTTTCTTAGGAGTAAAAAAGTGCCATTGACTTTCACTTAGCTGGTGATTCAGCAACAGTGAAATTCTCAGGCTTTTTTCTCATGAATTGAATATTTTACTACAATGAAAATTTGTTTCTACCTTTATTGAATCGAGGCCTTAGTCTTGCCTTTTGCGACAATGTTAGCGTTTTTTTTTTTTAATGGCGTTGTCAAAGACTTTTTAGCTTTGTGATTAGCATGTAATCTTCCTATTATTTATATGCAACCATTACCATCCTCATTTCTTAGCATGCAAAAATGCATTGTTATTTAAATAATAACATATTGGTGGTTAATGTTATGATCTTTATTATTATTGTTTTTGTCTTTGTTTTTTTTCATGTAGGACATGTGCCCGACCCTTGGCCCGGAAGGGGATCATTGTGGAGGAGATTAGGGCCACCGTGTCCTGGCACTTTAAAGTGAAGCTCCAGCCCAAGTCTGTCCACCAATAGTGGTCGGACTTCAAGTGTCGGGAACTGGCATAGCTCCACCGGCTCTATGAAGCTTATGCCTCCAGGAAGTGAAGAATGTTGCACAGCATTGGCTGGTGTAGGAGCTCATTCCAGGACTTGTCTTTAATGCCTCTTCTTGTTTTTTGTCTTCACAGATAAGCAGCCTCCCCTCCACAAGTATGGCAAGATGGTTCTCCACTGCTCCCCTAACCCTGAGCCAAACAGAACTGCGGGGGAGGGTATTTTTGCCATGGCAAGGTGGAGGACCCAAGGGAGGAAGGGGACAAGGATAAGGACATCCCAGAGGAATCAGCTGGTGTGGTAGGGATTGTGTGGGTCATCAGCTCCTCTAATGAGGATACGCCGAAGTCTGGCTACCGGTTGGGGAATACCTACGTGGTGAACTATTATTGAAGTGACAAGTGTGAACTGTTTTGTTCTTATTGTTTCAGAGCTCTAACACACCCCTTCCTGGATTTTCTTTGGAGCCAATGTCAGGTAATGGTGCCATGCACAAACACACAGCAACAAAAATGTTTATATGGTGCAAGAAAACAGACTAAACAATTTATTAGCTGTTATTAGCAGTGTGCAGGCTTCCGATATCTGTGGTGGTGTGGACAGCTGATCTTCATTAGATAATGGTGTGCACTCAAAACAAGCTGTATGAGAGTCACAAAAGGAGAATGTAGAGAATTAACAATTGCCAAGAGAAGTGCTTTAACATTGGAAACATTACATAACCCACACAAAGAACAAAACCAATGACAGTCTCATCATATGCATTATGTGGTTCCTGTACTATACAGAATACATCAGCAACGATGTTGGGCAAAAATACTAAAAGGAAATGTGGCAGACAGGTGGGTTGACTCTGAGAACGACAATCTCATACATCCTCTGACAGAACTGGGATTCACAAGGATATACCTTACAATTTATCTACAGAAAAAAAAGGCACCAAAACCATCAACGAGTAGGGTAAGAGCCTCGATTCAGAGACACATTCGTCCGGACTTCCGTAGCTGTCTGTGAAAGTTTTGGTGGGTGTTTGTCATTTTTTTTGCTTTTTTTCGTCCATTTTCTACTCGCACGAACGTTCGGGAATGCGCTTCCGATGAACGGAAGCAAATCAGAACATTTCCGTTAGTTCGAATCATTTTCCAAACAAAATCGGAAATTTTCCGTTCTGGGATGGGTTTCTGTCTGATTCAGAGAGCTGATTTCCGACGGACCACCACACTATAAATCCGTTTCATTTCCGATCCACTTACGGGACCTTTGAGGGCTCGGATTGCTATTGTTGAACATGTTTTGCGGCTATGTGGAGGAGTCTGCTTGCTTTTAGCACCAAGGCATTGCATGTATCAGCATGGCCGAGGCCATAAATTGTATAGCAATGCATACCTGAATCAATATTTTTCATGTATGCCTTATAGATGCATTTTAATGCTGACGTTAATTAGTCCTTAGCATGTAAACCATTATTTTCCCACACATCCATATAATTGCTATATTTTTTTAGACTTATGTCCTTTGTGAATTATATTTGGATTGTTGATCTTGAATCTTAATTTGTTGTAGGAGTTATTGTTTTAATTGGTTACCTTTGCTTTGTGTAATTATTTTATATTTGGTTGCAGGAACCACAAGATGAGCCACTCGCCCTTGCTCCTGATGCCCGTTCTTTGGCCCTCTGGCTTTTAGGTGTTTGAACCATACGGGGGGGGGGCACTGCAGTATGACCCCAACAAGGTTATACCATTATTTTTATTTACATTTTTTTAACAGGGACCACATGTGCCAGAGTGGCACAATTGAGTGTCAGGGTCAGGGTCCTTCAGTTGGTGGGCTAGATGCAGGAGCTGCGCAACTCGTTGGGGACCACAGATGAAGAATAATGTTCTGTGGCCTGCCATTGCTATGTATTTTGTTTTTTATAGTTGTAAAAATTTGACATTTTCAATATTAATATTTTATGATGGAATAATAAAAAAAAAATGTTACATTTCATTTCATTTACAAAATACATTAACACAAAACTAATGGGCCCAGAAATATTTAAAGGTGAATATTCACATGACCGAAAAGTGATTTGGGTAAGTTTTAGGGGGCTAAAATGGAAGAAGAATCTAACCGAGAAGTGGTTTGGGTGAGCTTTAAGGGGCCAAAAGGGAAGCTGGAGGATAGCGCTAAGGGGTTGAGGTGAGCTATAAGGGTCCAAAAGGGAAGCTGGAGGATAGCGCTAAGGGGTTTGGGTGAGCTTTAAGGGGCCAAAAGGGAAGCTGGAGGATAGCGCTAAGGGGTTGAGGTGAGCTTTAAGGGTCCAAAAGGGAAGCTGGAGGATAGCACTAAGGGGTTGGGGTGAGCTTTAAGGGGCCAAAAGGGTAGCTGGAGGATAGCGCTAAGGGGTTGAGGTGAGCATTAAGGGTCCAAAAGGGAAGCTGGAGGATAGCGCTAAGGGTTTTAGCTAAACATTGTAGTAGAAGTGAGGGTGGCAAATATGTAGGCGAGCACTTTAATGAGTTATGTTTGTAGTGCGCAGGCGCAAGATCGTAAGGATTTCCGTCTGGGCGATTATTTTTTGTAAAAGTGAAACCGAATCTATCTGGAAACGTAAAGGATTCGTGTGAGGATACGATGGGAAAAGGGCAAAAACGAAAGCCTACGTTGTTACCTGAGAAAATGAATCAGAAAAGTCTTGATGGAAAATGACATCCTCGTACTCGGGCATACGAGCGGACGGAAACTTTACAGAAGGTTTACAATGCATGCATAGAATCACGTGCACATTCATACGAGAGCGGGAACATTTGAAAATAATACGACATCGGCACTAAAACGGAAGGTTTTTTGTGTCTCTCTGAATCAAGCCTAAGATGCAAATCTATGTGACAAATGACCAATAACAGTTATCTGGCAAAGTCTCCCTTACACACATTGGTTGTAAATTGTTATTAGATGGACATCTAATAACACTCATAGGTGTGGTGGACTTCAATGCTGCTTAGAAACACACAGACCATAAATTAGGACAACCAGGACTAATCTAAAGTTATTGTTACATTGTGAAAATGTCTAGTAAATACACAACCAAGCCAACAAATACACAATAAGCCAATTTAAAACAGGGGCAGGCTAGAAGGTTGTGGCATTGGTTTAGCGTGGCCCATTGTGTCAATACAACACTATGCCGAAACATCTATAACAGGAAACACAACTGGTTATGTTATGCATGCATCATGTGAGTGCCAGAAAGGTGGGTTTTAACAACAATCCCCAGGGATACACACAGTGTGGCACACCCCAAACTGACAGAGGAACAATACCCAGGAGAGAAAATATCCCGGGTGTTGCTCCTATTAATAAAAATGTACATATCTGAGTTATCCTTTATTGACCTTGTCTAAGTGTAATGAATCAACTGAGCATAGGAATTAGAGATGAAAAATTGAAAAATTCGATTCGACTGATTCACCAAAGTTTCCGACAAAAATCGTTTCGATCCGAATTTATTCGCGACGAATCGCTATTAAAAATGGCTATTTCTGAGCCTCCTAGAGCCTCAATAGGGTTGTAAACCATTCTGCCTTGCTGTAACACGCATAGAATGCGTGCTGGGTTAGTGAAATAATACTGTAAATAATTATCACATGCAGATCAGAGGCATCGCTAATAGAATCGCATAGCAGCACAATTGCAGAGAGTTGAAGTGGCATCACTATGAGGGGCCCCTATAGTGCCTGAAAAACACACCCTGGAGCTGGCAGCAGCAGGAGCCCAAAAATTAGCTGATTCACACCCTGGAGTTGCAAGCAGCAGCAGCAGCAGCTGCAGGAGCCCAAGCATAACTTTGAAGAGACACTGGAGTTTGCTGCAGGAGCCCAAAAATTGGATGAATCACACCCTGGAGTTGCAAGCAGCAGCAGGAGCACAAACATTGCTTTAAAGAGACACTGGAGTTGGCTGCAGGAGCCCAAAAATTGGATGAATCACACCCTGGAGTTGCAAGCAGCAGCAGCAGCAGCAGCCCAAACATTGCTTTAAAGACACACTGGAGTTGGCAGCAGGAGCCCAAACATTGCTTGAAAGACACACTGGAGTTGGCAGCAGGAGCAGCAGGGGCCCAAACATTGCTTGCAAGACACACTGGAGTTGGCAGCAGGAGCCCAAACATTGCTTGAAAGAGACACTGGAGTTGGCAGCAGGAGCAGCAGGAGCCCAAACATAGCTTGAAAGAGACACTAGAGTTGGCAGCAGGAGCCCAAACATTGCTTGAAGGACACACTGGAGTTGGCAGCAGGAGCAGCAGGAGCCCAAACATTGCTTGAAAGACACACTGGATTTTGGAAGCAGGAGCCCAAACATTGCTTGAAAGACACACTGGAGTTGGCAGCAGCAGGAGCCCAAACATAGCTTGAAAGAGACACTGGAGTTGGCAGCAGGAGCAACAGGAGCCCAAACATTGCTTGAAAGACACACTGGAGTTGGCAGCAGGAGCCCAAACATTGCTTGAAAGACACACTGGAGTTGGCAGCAGCAGCAGCAGGAGCCCAAACATAGCTTGAAAGAGACACTGGAGTTGGCAGCAGGAGCCCAAACATTGCTTGAGAGACACTGGAGTTGGCAGCAGGAGCATCAGGAGCCCAAACATTGCTTGAAAGACACACTGGAGCTGGCAGCAGGAGCCCAAAAATTGGATGAATCACACCCTGGAGTGGCAAGCAGCAGCAGCAGCCCAAACATAGCTTGAAAGAGACACTGGAGTTGGCAGCAGGAGCCCAAAAATTGGATGAATCACACCCTGGAGTTGCAAGCAGCAGCAGGAGCCCAAACATTACTTTAAAGAGACACTGGAGTTGGCTTCAGGAGCCCAAAAATTGGATGAATCACACCCTGGAGTTGCAAGCAGCAGCAGGAGCCCAAACATAGCTTGAGAGAGACACTGGAGTTGGCAGCAGGAGCCCAAACATTGCTTGAAAGAGACACTGGAGTTGCAAGCAGCAGCAGCAGCAGCAGCCCAAACGTAGCTTGAAAGAGACACTGGAGTTGGCGTCAGGAGCCCAAAAATTGGATGAATCACACCCTGGAGTTGCAAGCAGCAGCAGGAGCCCAACCATTACTTTAAAGAGACACTGGAGTTGGCTTCAGGAGCCCAAAAATTGGATGAATCACACCCTGGAGTTGCAAGCAGCAGCAGCAGCAGGAGCCCAAACATAGCTTGAAAGAGACACTGGAGTTGGCAGCAGGAGCCCAAAAATTGGATGAATCACACCCTGGAGTTGCAAGCAGCAGCAGCAGCAGCCCAAACATAACTTGAAAGAGACACTGGAGTTGGCAGCAGGAGCCCAAAAATTGGATGAATCACACCCTGGAGTTGCAAGCAGCAGCAGGAGCCCAAACTTTACTTTAAAGAGACACTGGAGTTGGCTTCAGGAGCCCAAAAATTGGATGAATCACACCCTGGAGTTGCAAGCAGCAGCAGCAGGAGCCCAAACATAGCTTGAGAGAGACACTGGAGTTGGCAGCAGGAGCCCAAGCATTGCTTGAAAGAGACACTGGAGTTGCAAGCAGCAGCAGCAGCAGCCCAAACATAGCTTGAAAGAGACACTGGAGTTGGCAGCAGGAGCCCAAAAATTGGATGAATCACACCCTGGAGTTGCAAGCAGCAGCAGGAGCCCAAACTATTACTTTAAAGAGACACTGGAGTTGGCTTCAGGAGCCCAAAAATTGGATGAATCACACCCTGGAGTTGCAAGCAGCAGCAGCAGGAGCCCAATCATAGCTTGAAAGAGACACTGGAGTTGGCAGCAGGAGCCCAAAAATTGGATGAATCACACCCTGGAGTTGCAAGCAGCAGCAGCCCGAACATAACTTGAAAGAGACACTGAAGTTGGCAGCAGGAGCCCAAAAATTGGATGAATCACACCCTGGAGTTGCAAGCAGCAGCAGGAGCCCAAATATTACTTTAAAGAGACACAGGAGTTGGCTTCAGGAGCCCAAAAATTGGATGAATCATACCCTGGAGTTGCAAGCAGCAGCAGCAGGTGCCCAGACATAGCTTGAAAGAGACACTGGAGTTGGCAGCAGGAGCCCAAACATTGGATGAATCACACCCTGGAGTTGCAAGCAGCAGCAGGAGCCCAAATATTACTTTAAAGAGACACTGGAGTTAGCATCAGGAGCCCAAACATTGCTTGAAAGAGACACTGGAGTTGGCAGCAGGAGCCCAAACATTGCTTGAAAGAGACACTGGAGTTGGCAGCAGGAGCAGCAGGAGCCCAAACATTGCTTGAAAGACACACTAGAGTTGGCAGCAGGAGCCCAAAAATGGATGAATCACACCCTGGAGTTGCAAGCAGCAGCAGCAGCCCAAACATAGCTTGAAAGAGACACTGGAGTTGGCAGCAGGAGCCCAAAAGTTGGATAAATCACACCCTGGAGTTGCAAGCAGCAGCAGGAGCCCAAACATTACTTTAAAGAGACACTGGAGTTGGCTTCAGGGGTCCAAAAATTGGATGAATCACACCCTGGAGTTGCAAGCAGCAGCAGGAGCCCAAACATAGCTTGAAAGAGACACTGGAGTTGGCAGCAGGAGCCCAAAAATTGGATGAATCACACCCTGGAGTTGCAAGCAGCAGCAGCAGCAGCCCAAACATAGCTTGAAAGAGACACTGGAGTTGGCAGCAGGAGCCCAAAAATTGGATGAATCACACCCTTGAGTTGCAAGCAGCAGCAGGAGCCCAAACATAGCTTGAAAGAGACACTGGAGTTGGCAGCAGGAGCCCAAAAATTGGATGAATCACACCCTGGAGTTGCAAGCAGCAGCAGCAGCAACCCAAACATAACTTGAAAGAGACACTGAAGTTGGCTTCAGGAGCCCAAAAATTGGATGAATCACACCCTGGAGTTGCAAGCAGCAGCAGCAGCAGCAGGTGCCCAAACATAGCTTGAAAGAGACACTAGAGTTGGCAGCAGGAGCCCAAAAATTGGATGAATCACACCCTGGAGTTGCAAGCAGCAGCAGGAGCCCAAATATTACTTTAAAGAGACACTGGAGTTAGCAGCAGGAGCCCAAAAATTGGCCTAAAGACATAAATATGTTTTGCACCATTTGGAAAGTGTAAAACGTGGCACCATGCTGAATCTAGTCGCATGCATCAGCCATTGGTGGGTGGAAATCCTGGCTGATCCATCCCTGATTCATTTTGACAAAGGTGAGTCTCTCCACATTTTTAGTTGACACACGAGTTCTCCTCACCGTAACTATGGCCCCGCCACACGAAACACCCTCTCAGATGGCACGCTACTGGCTGGGCAGGACAGCTTTTCCAGGGCAAACTCTGCTAGTTGCGGCCACAAGCCAAGTTTGGCGGCCCAGAAGTCCAGTGAATCCTCAAGGTGTGTTGGCATGGTCATGTCAAGGTATGACATGACCTGCTGGTTGAGGTCCTGCTCCAGGTCTTCCTGCTGCTCATGAGTAGCCTCACTATGTTGGTGTAGAAAGCTACACATTAGCGACTGAAAACTGAGGCTGCTGCTGATGGAGCTGCTGCTGCTGCTGCTCCTGCCAACCCCCCCAGCAGGCATGGCAGTGGAAGGTGAGCGCAGAGGTCCTCCCGAGTCAGACCTGCGAGAGTATGGACCATGGCGCAGATAGGCATCGGCCAACTGACTACGTAGAATGTCTTTGTAGTAGTTCAGTTTGTCCTCCCTCTCGGCGGGTTTAAAAAATGCCCCCATTTTGTGCCGGAAGCGAGGGTCCAATAAGGTGGACAGCCAGAAGTCATCCCGGTGACAAATGGAAACAATTCTGGAGTCACTACACAAGCACGTGAGCATGCTTCCTGCCATTTGCACAAGTGACTACCTGTCTCCATCTCCACTGCATACTGCCACGGTGTGTCCGGGTCCTCTGTCTCGCCTTCCTCAAAACCCTCTAGCTCCTCTGGCTGCTCCTGTTCCACCTGTCCTGTTCGCTGACTAAATAAATCAGCCATTTCGCCAAGCCTAAACTCTTCTTCACTGGGCCACTCCTCCTCCTCTTCCTCCTCCTCCTCCTCCAGTTCAGCTCCAACGGGGTTCATGTGGCCGTAAGATGTAGACGCCATGTCTCCAGTGCCCTGACCAGCCATGGTTTCCAACATGTGCTGTAGTAAATGAAGCAGTGGAATCACGTCGCTCATCCCGTAATCCTGAGGACTGAGAAATAAAGTGGCTTCCTCAAAGGGCCTGAGCAAACGGCAGGTGACGTATGAGCTGCCACTGGTTGACATTGAAGTTACACAGGGGAGTCCCCCTATCTTGGATCATCAGGAAATCCGTGATGGCTTTTCTCTGTTCATATAATCGGTCCAACATGTGAAGGGTGGAATTCCAACGGGTGAAAACATCGCAAATCAGACTATGTTGGGGGATACCGTTCTGACGCTGTAGCTCAAGAAGGGTGTGTTTGGCGGTGTATGAGTGGCTGAAGTGCATGCAAAGTTTCCTGGAAGTTGTTAGGATGTCTTGCATATGGGGGGAACACTTCAGAAACCGCTTGACAACCAGATTGAAGATGTGAGCCATGCAGGGGGCATGGGTTAGCCTTCCTTGGCGCAGCGCAGACAAAATGTTCTTCCCATTGTCAGTAACCATGATTCCCATTTTAAGTTTTCTTGGAGTAAGCCATGTTTGGATTTCCTGATGAATAAATGTAAGCAGTTCCTCCCCTGTGTGACTCCGTTCGCCAAGACAAACCATGTGTAGCACTGCGTGACACCTCCGTGCCCTGCACACATGGTAGACTGGAGGGGCACTGAGACTAGAGCCTACAATGGAGGGTAAGGAGATGGCAGAGGATGAGGAGGCCGAGTCGCACGTTCTCACAGGCCCAACGGGCATGGAGCGCGGAGGCCGAAACGGCGTGACCGGTCCAAGTTGCTGCTGCTGCTGCAAAGGGACCACATTCACCCAGTGGGCCGGAAACGACATGTACTGTCCCTGACCGTAGTTACAGCTCCAGACGTCGGCACTGCCATGCACTTTGCTACACACCGACAGGCTCAAGGACTGGCCCACCTTCTGTTCAACAAAAGTGTGCAGCGCTGGTACTGCCTTCTTGGCAAAGAAGTGACGGCTTGGGACTCTCTACCTCGGCTCGGCACAAGCCATCAGTTCTCTGAAAGGTGCAGAGTCCACTACCTGAAAAGGGAGCGACTGCAGCTCCAGCAACTTGGACAGGAGCACATTCAGCTTCTGTGCCATACGATGAGTGGGCGCTTACTGCTGTCTCTTGGACATGGCTTCGCTGATGGATTGCTGGCGGGATGCATGAATTGGAGGAGGAGGAGGAGCAGGAGCGACAGAGGATGGGTATGACGCACAGCTGCCTTCGGCTGAGGTGCTGGAGCCTTGGCTGGCAGAAATTGGGAGCGGCGTGCCACTTGGTGAGGAAGCAGGCTGGACCACCTCTTTGGAGCCTTGGTTCTCCCAGGCCGCTTTATGGTGCCGCATCATATGTTGATGCAGGGCCATGGTGCCAACATTTGGGCCCTGGCCACGCTTCACCTTCTGCCTACGTATCTTACATGTGGCCATGTTACCCTCCTGCGGATGCTTCAGGAAAAACTGCCACACTGCCGAGTAGCTACTTTTCCCACCAACAGGCCACACTGATTCACTGTTACTGTCGCCAGCTCCAGGAACCCCTGCTCCACTACCTCCCGATAAGGTAGCCTGCCATGCAGCAGGTGCTCTACCCCGGCCCCAGCCCCGTTTGGCTCCAGGCTTTACAATTGTGCCCCCATGCTGACTGCCAACCATGCTGCTAACACCTTGCTGCCTGAGCTGCTGACTCCGGGGCAACCTGCGCCCCTCTTCTCTTGATGATGATGAGGAAGCCCCTTCATCACCCGGCTCCCAAGTGCGATCGGCTTCATCATCATCATCATCACCGAGTTGTGGCTGTACATCTCTGATGTTCTCGGTTTCCTCAACAGTGGCTGGCGCAGGAGCTGGAAAGCTCGCAACACCCACGACACTGTCCACATCACTATTTGTCTGCCAAGCTAAAGAAGCCACCTCCATTTCATGGCTGGGCAGTAGCTGCTGACTGTCCTCTATCTGATCGTCCTCCTCACTATAGAGTGGAGCTGAACCCAAAGCATAGGATACATCACTGGGGGAGGGAACGGCGTAGGACAGAGGCAATGGGAGGACAGGGACTGCTCTCGGGACATGCCAACTCAGGGTTGTGTCAGAGGAACCTACCGACCCTAGACTGGGGGTCTCAGATGTAACTTGTGATGATGTTGATGAGCGCGTTAACCAATCTACCACGGCAGATGCGTTACTGGTGGAGACCCGACCGCTAGCAGATACTGGCAGATCAGGTCTCTCACCATGACTCCTGCTGCCACTCGCCCCTAGTCTGCTGTGACTTCTGCCTGCAGAATCTTGGCCTCTGACACTCCTCTTTGAACTTCCTGGCACTTGTCTGCCTGACATTTTTATGTATTTGCTTATTTTGTATAACAGATAGGGTGCTAGGTGCAAGTTTGGTATACCCTGCGGCCTGGTGTAATGACAGCAGTCAGAAACCAATGCAAAATTAAATAACTTAGTACAGCTGAGGCTGAAACACGCTTATTTTGTATAACAGATAGGTTGCTAGGTGCAAGTTTGGGATACCCTGCGGCCTGGTTTATGACAGCAGACAGAAACCAATGCAACATTAAATAACTTAGTAAAGCTGAGGCAGAAGCACGCTTATTTTGTATAACAGATAGGGTGCTAGGTGCAAGTTTGGGATACCCTGCGGCCTGGTGTAATGACAGCAGACAGAAACCAATGCAAAATTAAATAACTTAGTAAAGCTGAGGCAGAAGCATGCTTATTTAGTATAACAGATAGGGTGCAACGTGGTGGTTTGGGATACCCTGCGGCCTGGTGTATTGACAGCAGGACAAAAACCAATTCAAAATTAAATAACTTGATAAAGCTGAGGCAGAAGCACGCTTATTTAGTATAACAGATAGGGTGCAACGTGCTGGTTTGGGATACCCTACGGCCTGGTGTATTGACAGCAGGACAAAAACCAATTCAAAATGCAATACCTTAATAAAGCTGAGGCAGAAGCATGCTTATTTAGTATAACAGATAGGGTGCAACGTGGTGCTTTGGGATACCCTGCGGCCTGGTGTATTTAAAGCAGACCAAAACCAATGCAAAATTAAATAACTTAGTACAGCTGAGGCTGAAACACGCTTATTTAGTATAACATATAGGGTGCAATGTGGTGGTTTGGGATACCCTGCGGCCTGGTGTATTGAGAGCAGGACAAAAACGAATCCAAAATGCAATAACTTGATAAAGCTGAGGCAGAAGCACGCTTATTTAGTATAACAGATAGGGTGCAACGTGGTGGTTTGGGATACCCTGCGGCCTGGTGTATTTAAAGCAGACCAAAACCAATGCAAAATTAAATAACTTAGTACAGCTGAGGCTGAAACACGCTTATTTAGTATAACAGATAGGGTGCAACGTGGTGGTTTGGGATACCCTGCGGCCTGGTGTATTTAAAGCAGACCAAAACCAATGCAAAATTAAATAACTTAGTACAGCTGAGGCTGAAACACTCTTATTTAGTATAACAGATAGGGTGCTAGGTGCAGGTTTGGGATTTTGTATAAAAGATAGGGTCACGTGCTGAAATGGAATGCCCTTGTGGGCTGGGGTTTTTACAGCAGACCAAAAAAATTAAAACTAATCGAGCTATAAGAAATGTTAAATGTGCCACTGCCAACATGGGATGCACAGTGGCCAGGAATTTTTACAGCACAAAACACAGCAATTTAAAACTGATCTGGCAAATGAAGTGAAATGAAAATAAAAAAAGCTTTCTTTCCCTGTCACTTTATCTGCTGTCCCTGCCTGGATCGTTTTCACTATCTTTCCCTATCTTTCCCTGGCTCTCCCTGGCACTCTGTGGGTCTCTGTGGGTCTCCCAGCAGCAGCCCAAACATAGCTTGAAAGAGACACTTGAGTTGGCAGCAGGAGCCCAAAAATTGGATGAATCACACCCTGGAGTTGCAAGCAGCAGCAGGAGCCCAAACATTACATTAAAGAGACACTGGAGTTGGCAGCAGGAGCCCAAAAATTGGATGAATCACACCCTTGAGTTGCAAGCAGCAGCAGGAGCCCAAACATAGCTTGAAAGAGACACTGGAGTTGGCAGCAGGAGCCCAAAAATTGGATGAATCACACCCTGGAGTTGCAAGCAGCAGCAGCAGCAGCCCAAACATAACTTGAAAGAGACACTGAAGTTGGCTTCAGGAGCCCAAAAATTGGATGAATCACACCCTGGAGTTGCAAGCAGCAGCAGCAGCAGGTGCCCAAACATAGCTTGAAAGAGACACTAGAGTTGGCAGCAGGAGCCCAAAAATTGGATGAATCACACCCTTGAGTTGCAAGCAGCAGCAGGAGCCCAAATATTACTTTAAAGAGACACTGGAGTTAGCAGCAGGAGCCCAAAAATTGGCCTAAAGACATAAATATGTTTTGCACCATTTGGAAAGTGTAAAACGTGGCACCATGCTGAATCTAGTCGCATGCATCAGCCATTGGTGGGTGGAAATCCTGGCTGATCCATCCCTGATTCATTTTGACAAAGGTGAGTCTCTCCACATTTTTAGTTGACACACGAGTTCTCCTCACCGTAACTATGGCCCCGCCACACGAAACACCCTCTCAGATGGCACGCTACTGGCTGGGCAGGACAGCTTTTCCAGGGCAAACTCTGCTAGTTGCGGCCACAAGCCAAGTTTGGCGGCCCAGAAGTCAGTGGATCCTCAAGGTGTGTTGGCATGGTCATGTCAAGGTATGACATGACCTGCTGGTTGAGGTCCTGCTCCAGGTCTTCCTGCTGCTCATGAGTAGCCTCACTATGTGGGTGTAGAAAGCTACACATTAGCGACTGAAAACTGAGGCTGCTGCTGATGGAGCTGCTGCTGCTGCTGCTCCTGCCAACCCCCCCAGCAGGCATGGCAGTGGAAGGTGAGCGCAGAGGTCCCCCCGAGTCAGACCTGCGAGTGTATGGACCATGGCGCAGATAGGCATCGGCCAACTGACTATGTAGAATGTCTTTGTAGTAGTTCAGTTTGTCCTCCCTCTCGGCGGGTTTAAAAAATGCCCCCATTTTGTGCCGGAAGCGAGGGTCCAATAAGGTGGACAGCCAGAAGTCATCCCGGTGACAAATGGAAACAATTCTGGAGTCACTACACAAGCACGTGAGCATGCTTCCTGCCATTTGCACAAGTGACTACCTGTCTCCATCTCCACTGCATACTGCCACGGTGTGTCCGGGTCCTCTGTCTCGCCTTCCTCAAAACCCTCTAGCTCCTCTGGCTGCTCCTGTTCCACCTGTCCTGTTCGCTGACTAAATAAATCAGCCATTTCGCCAAGCCTAAACTCTTCTTCACTGGGCCACTCCTCCTCCTCTTCCTCCTCCTCCTCCTCCAGTTCAGCTCCAACGGGGTTCATGTGGCCGTAAGATGTAGACGCCATGTCTCCAGTGCCCTGACCAGCCATGGTTTCCAACATGTGCTGTAGTAAATGAAGCAGTGGAATCACGTCGCTCATCCCGTAATCCTGAGGACTGAGAAATAAAGTGGCTTCCTCAAAGGGCCTGAGCAAACGGCAGGTGACGTATGAGCTGCCACTGGTTGACATTGAAGTTACACAGGGGAGTCCCCCTATCTTGGATCATCAGGAAATCCGTGATGGCTTTTCTCTGTTCATATAATCGGTCCAACATGTGAAGGGTGGAATCCCAACGGGTGGAAACATCGCAAATCAGACTATGTTGGGGGATACCGTTCTGACGCTGTAGCTCAAGAAGGGTGTGTTTGGCGGTGTATGAGTGGCTGAAGTGCATGCAAAGTTTCCTGGAAGTTGTTAGGATGTCTTGCATATGGGGGGAACACTTCAGAAACCGCTTGACAACCAGATTGAAGATGTGAGCCATGCAGGGGGCATGGGTTAGCCTTCCTTGGCGCAGCGCAGACAAAATGTTCTTCCCATTGTCGGTAACCATGATTCCCATTTTAAGTTTTCTTGGAGTAAGCCATGTTTGGATTTCCTGATGAATAAATGTAAGCAGTTCCTCCCCTGTGTGACTCCGTTCGCCAAGACAAACCATGTGTAGCACTGCGTGACACCTCCGTGCCCTGCACACATGGTAGACTGGAGGGGCACTGAGACTAGAGCCTACAATGGAGGGTAAGGAGATGGCAGAGGATGAGGAGGCCGAGTCGCACGTTCTCACAGGCCCAACGGGCATGGAGCGCGGAGGCAGAAACGGCGTGACCGGTCCAAGTTGCTGCTGCTGCTGCAAAGGGACCACATTCACCCAGTGGGCCGGAAACGACATGTACTGTCCCTGACCGTAGTTACAGCTCCAGACGTCGGCACTGCCATGCACTTTGCTACACACCGACAGGCTCAAGGACTGGCCCACCTTCTGTTCAACAAAAGTGTGCAGCGCTGGTACTGCCTTCTTGGCAAAGAAGTGACGGCTTGGGACTCTCTACCTCGGCTCGGCACAAGCCATCAGTTCTCTGAAAGGTGCAGAGTCCACTACCTGAAAAGGGAGCGACTGCAGCTCCAGCAACTTGGACAGGAGCACATTCAGCTTCTGTGCCATACGATGAGTGGGCACTTACTGCTGTCTCTTGGACATGGCTTCGCTGATGGATTGCTGGCGGGATGCATGAATTGGAGGAGGAGGAGGAGCAGGAGCGACAGAGGATGGGTATGACGCACAGCTGCCTTCGGCTGAGGTGCTGGAGCCTTGGCTGGCAGAAATTGGGAGCGGCGTGCCACTTGGTGAGGAAGCAGGCTGGACCACCTCTTTGGAGCCTTGGTTCTCCCAGGCCGCTTTATGGTGCCGCATCATATGTTGACGCAGGGCCATGGTGCCAACATTTGGGCCCTGGCCACGCTTCACCTTCTGCCTACGTATCTTACATGTGGCCATGTTACCCTCCTGCGGATGCTTCAGGAAAAACTGCCACACTGCCGAGTAGCTACTTTTCCCACCAACAGGCCACACTGATTCACTGTTACTGTCGCCAGCTCCAGGAACCCCTGCTCCACTACCTCCCGATAAGGTAGCCTGCCATGCAGCAGGTGCTCTACCCCGGCCCCGGCCCCGTTTGGCTCCAGGCTTTACAATTGTGCCCCCATGCTGACTGCTAACCATGCTGCTAACACCTTGCTGCCTGAGCTGCTGACTCCGGGGCAACCTGCGCCCCTCTTCTCTTGATGATGACGAGGAAGCCCCTTCATCACCCGGCTCCCAAGTGCGATCGGCTTCATCATCATCATCATCATCATCATCACCGAGTTGTGGCTGTACATCTCTGATGTGCAAGTTTGGGATACCCTGCGGCCTGGTTTATGACAGCAGACAGAAACCAATGCAACATTAAATAACTTAGTAAAGCTGAGGCAGAAGCACGCTTATTTTGTATAACAGATAGGGTGCTAGGTGCAAGTTTGGGATACCCTGCGGCCTGGTGTAATGACAGCAGACAGAAACCAATGCAAAATTAAATAACTTAGTAAAGCTGAGGCAGAAGCATGCTTATTTAGTATAACAGATAGGGTGCAACGTGGTGGTTTGGGATACCCTGCGGCCTGGTGTATTGACAGCAGGACAAAAACCAATTCAAAATTAAATAACTTGATAAAGCTGAGGCAGAAGCACGCTTATTTAGTATAACAGATAGGGTGCAACGTGCTGGTTTGGGATACCCTACGGCCTGGTGTATTGACAGCAGGACAAAAACCAATTCAAAATGCAATACCTTAATAAAGCTGAGGCAGAAGCATGCTTATTTAGTATAACAGATAGGGTGCAACGTGGTGCTTTGGGATACCCTGCGGCCTGGTGTATTTAAAGCAGACCAAAACCAATGCAAAATTAAATAACTTAGTACAGCTGAGGCTGAAACACGCTTATTTAGTATAACATATAGGGTGCAATGTGGTGGTTTGGGATACCCTGCGGCCTGGTGTATTGAGAGCAGGACAAAAACGAATCCAAAATGCAATAACTTGATAAAGCTGAGGCAGAAGCACGCTTATTTAGTATAACAGATAGGGTGCAACGTGGTGGTTTGGGATACCCTGCGGCCTGGTGTATTTAAAGCAGACCAAAACCAATGCAAAATTAAATAACTTAGTACAGCTGAGGCTGAAACACGCTTATTTAGTATAACAGATAGGGTGCAACGTGGTGGTTTGGGATACCCTGCGGCCTGGTGTATTTAAAGCAGACCAAAACCAATGCAAAATTAAATAACTTAGTACAGCTGAGGCTGAAACACTCTTATTTAGTATAACAGATAGGGTGCTAGGTGCAGGTTTGGGATTTTGTATAAAAGATAGGGTCACGTGCTGAAATGGAATGCCCTTGTGGGCTGGGGTTTTTACAGCAGACCAAAAAAATTAAAACTAATCGAGCTATAAGAAATGTTAAATGTGCCACTGCCAACATGGGATGCACAGTGGCCAGGAATTTTTACAGCACAAAACACAGCAATTTAAAACTGATCTGGCAAATGAAGTGAAATGAAAATAAAAAAAGCTTTCTTTCCCTGTCACTTTATCTGCTGTCCCTGCCTGGATCGTTTTCACTATCTTTCCCTATCTTTCCCTGGCTCTCCCTGGCACTCTGTGGGTCTCTGTGGGTCTCCCTGCCTCTCTGTTACTCTCTCCCTGTCCTCCGTTGTCTGTGCACTGCAAGTCTCAAATGCGCACAAGCAAGATGGCCGTAGCTTTATATAGCGTTGTGACGTCACCGGGGCTCCTGGCTGCTGATAGGCTGCATGTGACCTTCCCATGATAACTTGCCCCAGGGGATATGTCCAGACATGTCCATCCACCATTT
This sequence comes from Gastrophryne carolinensis, assembly GCA_027917425.1. Classification (NCBI taxonomy): domain Eukaryota; kingdom Metazoa; phylum Chordata; class Amphibia; order Anura; family Microhylidae; genus Gastrophryne; species Gastrophryne carolinensis. The sequence continues at coordinate 129,647,009 of CM051242.1, forward strand.
TACAATGCCTGTAATTGAAGTAAATGGAGTTTAAAGGAAAACTTCGATCGATCGAATCGCGGGGAAATTTGGATTCGTTCAGAATCGAGTTTTTAATGAAATTCGGAACAAATCCAGGTTCGTCCGGATCGATTCGCTCATCCCTAATAGGAATGTAACAGGCTAGCCAGCATTATTTTGTTAACAGATATCCAGTTGTGTTTCTGGAAAAAAAGAAAAAAAAAAACAATAACATGACGAAATAAACATTCTTACTCATAATTTATTTTCATGTATATCTTTAAAATAATAGTTTCTATAAGTTTAGTAATTGTTCAACTATAGACATAATATTTATGCTTTTATATTTTAATATTGCAAGCTGAATTCAAAGACATTACTATGCATTAATAATATAACATGAATGATAAAAAATGGCACGCATGCTTGGTTCAAATCGCTTATCAGAGGCATTTTTATTTTCCCACACTAGAAATACAGATTTTTCTCATAAGCTTTATGATCAACTGGTGGGAATTATCTTTACTGAGTTTTCATTTCAAGATCCAGATTGGGGGCTTTTCTCTTCTCCTACATCTCATATGTGAGATGTCACATGGCACGTGCCTTTGGCAGCAAAGTGGTAAAGAAAGGAACATGATAGAATTGAGCTTTATTAGTTTGGCTTCGTTTGGAAGTGTAACCGTATATGGAATAGGGGAGCCTTATTTATGACATATCAACACCACACAGTGCCACCTTTTTGGTCTCAGCAGCACTCAGTGTGTGATTTAAAAAAACAGGCTGTGCCGATGTGGCCGCTGGCTAGCATCTTATTTAATACCAGCACCAGGCTCTGCGGTTGAAGCAGCACCAGTTTATAGTGGTGCTGTAGGTCAAAATCCCATAGAGCACAATGGGCAGAACTGTGTTGAAGTGTTTTATACATATAATTAATATTACACTCATTTATATGTACAGAACTTGCATTGTAACTTGTCAGTAATGGAAACGCAGGACAAATTCCATTTTTTTTTCATATAAAACTCATTTTTCATGGCTTCTTTTGGTTACAAATGTGTAATTTCTTCATGAAATACTTTTCTCCTTTATAACCTATTCAGAGTGAGAATAACTCTGCTGAGATGCAAATGATCTATGTGGGGAAAGAGGGAAATTGAAAGAGCAACCTTTGAGGGGGCTTCAAATCGCTACCAAATCGCTACCTGTTTAGGGAGGTTTTTAGTAGAGTCAACCCAACATTATTGTTATAGTTGCTGTCAACCCAACATTATCTAACATTTGTTGGGAACTAGTTTATCAGTAAAACAAAGTATCCTACAAAAGTAGCCGAAACAATATTTGATTCATCTATTCCAGTTTGTGGGCCAGGGTAATAATTATTAATTATTAAGTAATAAAAAATGTTGAAATTACATCACTTTTTAAACAACAGGTTAACTAAAATGTTTCCAAGATAACTGAATCATCACATGCTTCTTGTATTGGCTCACTACAAAAAATGAACTTCTTCCTTCAAATCCTGCAATTTCATATTCCATATTTCTCGTTTTTTTGTAGTGGAAGAACATGATATTGCATACAGTTCCACACATGCTTCAGTACGGTCAGTTAAAAATCTTCCAAAAGAAACGGAGGTCCATTGGCTAGAACCTACCCAACCCTTTGCTATAAGTCAAGTTTGCATACAGTTCTACCTTTGTTCCAGTATGATCAGTTTAGAACCTCAATTTGGTAATATACTCTGCACGAACCTAGGCCCTCCTCCAGTCCTTACTCTGAACTTCTAAATAACAATATAGAAAACATAAAACTCATGTAAATATGTTTCAAAATGAGCCTAAGAATAATGTGTAATGTTAACCAAACTACCAAAAAGCAATACCAAAAAAAAAAATTCAGAAAACACTAGTTATATATCAAAATACACCCATGGAAGCCCTAACCAGTTATCCTGCCTTAGACATCCTGATCCACTGTTTGTAGACAAAGTACAGAAAGAAATTGATCAAGCTAGTGAGTATGTATACACAGTATGCACTCCTAAAGCCCATGCATAAAAGCAGATATTCAATATAATACAGATATCATTAAACAAGAGACATTAGTCCAAGAAAGGAAAGGGGATGCCTGTGTCTACTTGTACAGGATAACAGCTAAATATTGTACACATACAAGTATATTTAAAGGCCATGCATACCAATGCTGGATGAATTATTGATAGGGGTGCAGGCAGTATTTCGCGTATTCAATAGGAAAAAAGGGGTAAGGGTGATGCAAAAAAAATGGATTTTCAATGTTCATTTTATTTCAAGTATGATCCACATAAACTAATCCAGATGATTATCACATGGACTCAAGTTCATGGTCATGGTCCTTGTTTTCTTCAGGTTCCTGAAAATGACTCTGCAATCTGACTTCACTTTGGGTGACTTCTTTTCATGATATCCTGAGATGCTGAATACTCTCAGAGGAAAAACAAAGCTTCATCAGCATTTCAGCATGACCAAAATATATGTAAATGTCAGATCATTGTCATGTCCTGGAAGGAATGGATTCACTATTGCATCCTAGCCCCCTCACACAGCACACTACAACATGGAGTACTTTTCCAAGACGCAGGGAGGAAAGTAGGACAAATATGAGGCATATATTGTCAGGAAAGCCATAATCAGTGAGTATGCCATGCTGGCCAAAAGGTGGGGGCTTCAAGAGAAAGCTTTTTGTTCCTTTTAGTACATTTGAAGAGATCACACCAGGGAAATGGGCACTGGACTTTGAGGAGTATTGTAGACAAATTCTGGATTAATGAATGTGAACCCAGCAAATTCACTCTGATCAATACCAGCTAAGACAAGCTGGTCAGGAGGTGTCAGAACTGCAGCAGCTCGGGTGAAGAATTTGTCAAAGTTTTCTCCGCTTTTTCCACACTGTAAAAAAATAAAGATAGTCAAACTACTATTTTGCTGTCAAACTTCACACCATAATCTTAAATATTAAGTCTACCCAACATTGATGAACATGCCAAATGTAATAAAAAAACATTTATCAATAATTTGAAAATAATGTTTACAATGTCCACTGCAACTTTAAAGCTGTTGGCAGGGCAGCTAGAACTGCATTTGTTCAGTTTTCTTAATCAGTAGACAAGTTTCAAGTGCTTTTCATTTATTGAAAGGGAGGGGTGTGTTGAAGGATGACATGCCTGCTCCGTTTTAGCGAATGAAGAGAGCATGGTCAGTCAATGTGACTGACAAGAGGGGACAACTGCTCAGTTTGGCCACCGGGAAATTAGATTGCCAATGTTAGAAGCCTCAAACTGGTAAGTATCTATTTTTTATTATTTGTGCCCAGACAGGGTCAAAAGCACATTAAAAATCTTATAAAATGAGCCATGGCAACGTAAAGTGACACTTTCTAATTTTCCTTTGCATACACAACCACACAGTCCAAAATCGTATATTTGTAAAAGAGGACAAACAGCAATTAAGAGAAAAGTTGGAACTAGGTGGTAGGGGTAATTAGGGCTAAGTGTTAATTCAAAAATATATCCCCTCCCACCCCCAAAAAAAATCCCTCCTCCTCTGCACCATTCTGCTCATTGGGTAATGAGACAGGGATTAAGTTAGCCAGGTGCTCCAGGCGATTGGCTCTGGGATGGGGGGAATGAAAAAAAAACATTTCAGCATGCCATCTTGATTTAAAAAATGTGCGGGCATCTGCAGACTTTTTATTCCTGCTCTTAGCAGGGGTAAAAAATCTACACAAACGTTCTCCTCCCCACAAAACTTCCTAAATCACACGAGTTTTACTGTTTGCGAGATTTTTATGCGTTTCTGCTGAAACAGGACAGAGGCAAAATTGGGGCTTTTCTGCAAAAAAACATGCAAGAATGCATAGCCACATGATGCTCAACCGACCCTATAAAGAGATAAGTAAAGTTGTTATGAGATCTTTTTGTATCCCAAACATATGAGCACTTACAGGACGTGGCTTAAAAGGTGGCTGGATTTCTAGACGTTCTAAGCGCTCCCAATCTATCCAACGGAAAAAAGCGTGGTCACGTATATCACGTTCACCGTCACAGCCAGAACCAAGGCGTTTCAAAGGATGCTTTGTAAGCAACTAGGAAAAGAAAAATATAAAGCATTTTAGACATATAAAATTTTAGACATATCATTTTAGACATATAAAGCATGTCATTTCTAGTAAAAATGCTCTTTCTTTAATAAAAGGTCAATGCTGGGCAATTGCATTTTAAGGCGACACTCGCCATCTTGAATGAAAACGTGATCACTGTCCTTTGTACTAAAATGTTTAAAAGAACTCTTTGTTTTATGTAAAAAAAATAGACAAAAACAGTGTGGTCTCCCCTCCCCAGCGCCCTCGGAGCCACTGGCCTTAGATGAAGCTTAGTTGGCGTGACGGCAGCGGCTCTGCGCACTGATTGGATGAGCGTCCGTGCATGCGCCATAGGACCGGGAAGAGGTGAGTTGGCTAAGACGATCTGGGAGGTTTTATGCAGTGGGGATAGTCAAAATCCTGGGTTGTGGTCCACTTTAAACAGGTGCTTCCCAGCAGGTGATGAGTTTCAGAGTGAAAGGCCCTTATTCATAATGGGTCGGTTGCTACCTCGTGCCCTAAGTAAAATAAGATTAGATTAGGCAAAAAGCTCATACTCAGCTCAGACTCTCACCCCGCCTCAGACATATAGTGGTAAGTGGTAGGGACCAGACCCAGAGGAAGTTGCTGCAGTGGAGTGAAGGAGAGTACAGAGTATGCTTTTTATTTTATGCTTAGGAACTTTAAACACTACTCTTACTTCCTCATTCACCACCTTAATAAATACAAAAATAGATAAATCAATCAGCTTTGTCTTCTTACTTGATCTTCTTCCAGAGTCTATGTTGATTGCAAGATTGTCCTGGGACTTTGGCTTTATCAGTGTCTCCCGCATTGTCCCAATGCTTTAATTGGGGTACCCATTATTGTAGGGAATCCCTGGTAGAGCACCCAACCAATGCCAAAGGGCAGAGAGGCTATTATAACAATGCCTGGGCCTGCTGCCATGGCTTTTGTTCTGGGGGGATACAGCTCTTATACAGCCCTTATACTTATACCAGCCCGTATGCAGTATATCAGGCTGGTTGGACCCAAACTTTTTTTCAGTTAAGGAAGATTAAGAAGAAGATTTATTTTTTACATAAAACAAAGGGTCCATTTTAGTATAAAGGACAGTGATCACATGTTTTCATTCAAGTTGGCAAGTGCCACCTTAAAATGCAAGCATTGACCTTTTAGACTCACAATTTGTTGCAAGAATTGTCTACTTACACTAAAGATATATGCATACGAAAACATTAATAAGAACTATGTATTACCCCTTTGCAGATAGACACAGCCTCTCTGGACATAGATTTGGGATACGAAACAGTCTGCTCCATAATGGACTGGAATAACTCATCTTCATCTTCACCATCAAATGGAGGCTATGATAAAGAGAAAATACTTTCTGTGCAATGTACACATGTATATATAAAGCATCCAATAGTCCATTATAAAATATTCTAATAAGTGATGCAACAAAACAGCCTGATGAACAAAACAGAAGCCAGATCTTCTTGTAGAGGGGAGGGGGAGGCCCTTTATCCACATGAAGGGATTAGTTATTATAGCATATACAATGGACAGTTCATTTTGGAGAATTCTGGAGTCTGCATACCTAACATTATGGCCATACTAGTACTGTCAAATATATAATCTAGAAATGTATTAATCAATAAATAATATAATATTATAAACCAAGTAAAAATAAAATAAGATCATGTGTTGTATGCAGTTTACGACTTTTGATTGACTTACATGTCTGTAAAGATGTACAGTACATTTGTCATAACACCACACTAAATGTAAAGTAAACCATTGGTCTCTCCCTCCCCAAGTGAAACCCTCACCAGATTTCAGCAAATAGAGACCATGAGCCTAATTTAACATTTTTTCTTGCCGGTGCTAGATAAGTGTTTCTTTTGAGGCGCTTTCAGTGCCCACATTGCCAAGCCATCTGGATATAGCTGGTGCTCAGCTTTCGAGCCTTCCTGGCCGGACGGTGGTCACGGGCGCAGGGCTTGTCAAAGCCTATGCGCTAGTGACCCCTTGCACCGGCTGGGGGTACCGCAAATTGTCTACATTTTAAAATGAAGAAACACAGTGCCTGCATGGACGCTGTAAAAAGAGGGATTTCAGACAGACAGCGCCTGCCGCAATCCCCATTTTTATTTTTGGGGGGACGGCACCACAATTACATTTTAAAAAACACTGGGAATTGCATTGAGGACACTTGAAAGACATGCCAAAGGTTTTGCATGGCCCAAAGCACAAGTTTGCAGTGCAACACAAAAGTGTAATTACCCAATCAGACCAAGACATGACATTGTGTTTAAAATGATCTAGCTTTACTTGAAGTACATGCATAGTAAGTGCTTTTCAAGTTACAGATTAGTTTGGCCTTATTCAAAGCCACTTGACATGTTTACAATCATTTGTTAGGCACCGCTTGATTTATCCTGTTTCTTAGTTTTGCTGCTTGTTTAATGGACTTTTATTACTGAACCTCTTTTTTAAACCTTTACTGACTGGTATGCTAACACTGACATCTAATTACTGCCATGTGACTACATTTTTCTTGAAAACCTATTAAAAGTAAAAACAAAATACCAAATTAGACCTACTTGTCCTGCCAGCATTTCATACAGTAATACTCCATAGGACCACCAGTCTACAGATTTTCCATATGGCTGATAGGCAATAATCTGAAAAAAAATAGAAATTGACAAACTGACTACACATTTTATAAATATATGCATAGACAATTGCTCAGTAAATATAATGAGGTTGTATATAAGGTCATTACTTAACTTAAAATCCATCTTTAAAACTAAACAAGTTTATACTGAACCACCACCTGGACAGATGATGCAGTTGAGTGGTATTTGTAGAAAATATTTTTCTCTGTTGTAATTTCCTCCTGGAGTGTAGATCCCCCTAGCTGGTTCGCACATGCTTCTTTAGAGAAAGTAGACTCCCTCATTAGCTGGAGGAAGGACCATTACCACTTCTGGTGGAAGGGATTGCAAGTTGTGATGGAGATCTGGTCCAAAGCTAGATTTCATCCTGCATGTCACTCGCTAGTGCTGGCAGGTGGCATACTGACCACAATTACACACAGCTAAAAAATAAAAATAACTCACCTTCGCTGCATCTTCCTTCAAATATCCCCCGCCAGTCATCTTCTCTGCAGGTCTATTCTTCTGGTCCAGGAGGCGGTCAACTTCTTTATGCCATGGAGCAGTGTGGCTATTGCAGCAGCTGAATCTGGATGCCCCTTGGGGGAGCGAGTATGCCTGCCCTGGAGTCTCATAGACTCCAGGATGGGTTTTGGGCTACTTTAAAAAAATAGTTTCTTTTGACTTTGAAAGGTTGATATACTGTATTTCAAGATATCGTCTTTTGGTTGATCATTTAGATTGTAAGCTCATAATGGCAGGGCCACCTTCCCTAGTGTACTCCTTTATCAATGTGTTTTGTTTACATTTCTGACCCATAACCCTGTAAGTTTTATAAGGCTCCTCTTACACTGGGGCAATCACAATGCGCTCTCGATTGCCCCCGCAATTGCCAGTAAAATGCTGCCCATAGGAAACGATGGGCTCTTTCATATACAATCAGGGTGGCCGTGAGGCAGCTTTTTGTCGCAATAACTCAAATAAGGTTCGCTATTAAAAAGCGGGCAAACTGTCAGAAACACAGGCGAGTGAGTTAGTGATTAACGTTATGTTATGCCTTGTTCCTGTGTGAAATGAGCCCAAGTTTATTATTTGTCTTGCCCAACTATAACTTTTGCAGCGCCACTAAATATAATGGTGCCTTATAAATAAACAAAATGAATAATAATAGTTCTAGAAACATATACTTACTCAGGCTCAGGAAAGGGGCAGGGAGTGGATTTCTGAAATGTTTAAAATCCCTTTTAAAGTAGATCTATTGTAAAAAGGACTATAGGCTGCTAACACTGTCCGACCATCTCCCTTCTTTCCCCCTCCCCTGGGTCATTCCAAAAATCCGATGAAGTATAAAATTGGGTAAAACACCAGGTCAACAAAACCATCTAAACAATTAACTTGGTACAAATTGCACCAAGCAAGTTCATGGAATGCTATGAGCTCCATGGCAAACATTGGACTGGACCCCCCTACTCCCTGTGCAACTGCAGGCTCCCCTCAAATTAAGAGGCTCCAACAGCGTAGGGGCATTCCAATTTTGGATTCCATTCTATGCATACTGGCCTGGGCTAATCAGCCACCCCTTCCTTGCTTCCGTGACGTGCCCTGCCCCGATGTGACTGCTGGCAGCCAATCTGTTTAGCTGGAGGAACCTGTGTATTACTGCGCAGCCAGCTGTCTGGGAAATGTAGCCCACTGCCCCCTCAAGTCTATAAGACTCTTGGGGCAGTGGGCTACCTTTTTAAGTGGGATCCCAAACTGGTATTCCCCAGCTGTGTGAAACTCCTTGGATCTCCTGATCCCCTCACCTCTTCTACAAGCCCACACTGCATCTCCACACCATGTCCCCCTTCCCCTGCAGTAGCTAGGCAAGCCCCTGAACCAGGCATTTGCGGCATCAATTAAGCACCAAGGGAACAACATGGTAAGAAGACTTTTAGTTCCACACCCACACTAAATTCCACCCTGCTTCTCCCCTGCTGGCAAGATCACTGGTACTTGCCAGTGGTACTACACAGAATTCTGGGTTCCCACCAATCCAAGCTGGGTCACAGTCACAAGGGATAGGGTTGTCAGGCCACTGAGACCTGGAAAGGTTATGAACCTACACCACACAATGCCACACTAACTGAGCAGAGCTTCCTATTTCTTCTCCACACATGCAGTATGGGACTGTGTAGCCAGGGGGGTTGCAGTGCAGGGGCTGGTGAGATACGCAATGTGATAATAATAACATGGGGATATATATAAAATGATGCCCCTTGGGTGCAGGTGTCTGCTTTTCTTTATTGCATGGCACGGCCCGCTTCGGCATTCATAACAGTTGGGTTATTCCACCACAAGGTGGTGCAGTGGTACTGCAGAAAGCTGTGGCATCTCCCGGCTCCCTATAAAAATGGGATTAACCATAGAGTTCCCAGTGTTTCCTCTGCAGTGAGACTGCGAAGTTAGAAGAAGTCTCTCTCTCTTGCGCAGGTGAGCGGGGCAACCAAGCCTGCGGCCCTGCATGTCTATTTCCATCCGTTTCTGGACCCTCACTGCCTCCCAGCCTTGGCTGACAGATCGGGTGAAGGTAGAAGAGCACTAGGGTCAAGTGCTCCTGGAGCGCAGCTCCAAGCCGCAGACCCTGTAACACAAAGGGTAGCCGGCCATAGGCTTTGTGGTCAGCCTAATAGAGATGCAGAGTTTCTGTCCTCGGCTTCTGAGGGGGTGAGTATTTTGGGGACTGTGTCCCCTTATTTTCCTTTTTGGTCCGTGAGTCCCCCTTGGGGTTTTTTTTATTGAATTGGGGTGTATTTGCTGCGGGATGCTCATGTGTGTCTTTCAGGCGGGATACCTACTCCCCACTCCTGCAATTGGGCCCCAGTGAGGGGAATGTTAGCAGGGAGTCACATTCTGATTTGGCTCTGCGGGTGGCTAACATTGAAAAGCAGCTTGCCAGAACTGTTCCTAGGAAGGCCTCTGGCAAGAAGAGACACCTGGATCCCAGGTCCGCTCCCCTTACTGAGATGTATGTGGGGATTGATGATCTTGGTGGCTGTCACCCCCTTGAGATGGGGGAGCTCTCCCAGGATTCTGACTCCTCTGGAGGGTTGCGATTGTGACCCTCTGTCTGCGTCCGGAGAGGAATCATGGTACCCTGAGGACACTGATAATCTGCTGTCCCATATTTTAGAAATTTTGCACATTGCTGTCCCTGACGTAGCTAAGAGAAAGCAGGGGGAGCTTTTTCGCCCTGGTAAACAGCATCTAGAGTTCCCTGAGCAGGTAAATTTTACCACCTTGGTGCTTAAAGAATGGGAACGTCCTAACAAGATGCCTGCTGTGCCCAAGGGTTTGGATAAAAGGTATCCCTTTCCTGCTGGTCATGTTAAGAGGTGGTCATTTCCCCCTGAAGTGGACGCTCCCTTGCTAGGCTTGTCCAATACTTCGGTCATGCCTTCCCCTGACATTACCACTCTGAGGGACGGTGAGGACCGGCGCATGGATCAATTGGCCTGCCATGCTTTTACCTGTGTGGGGGCTGGCTTGCACCCGGTATGTGCTGCCGCCATCACTACAATTGCCCTTAAGAAGCTGCTCAAGCGTTTCATTGATGGCGCAACAGCTGGTAGTGTGGGGGAGGAATATAGGACTTACTTTGCTCTGATTTTGTGGCCTTTATACTTACTGCTATGGATGATGCTGTGCGGCTGTGTGGTAGGACCTCTCCCCGCTCTTGGTGGCTATGCACCGCTCTATCTGGTTGCGCCAGTGGGCAGCTGACGCTGCGGCTAAGAAAGCTCTCACTGACCTCCCCTTTGTGGGGCAGCGGCTCTTTGGGGAGCGTCTTGATGTTCTAGCCAAGGATGGAAGGCTGCCTCAGCATAGGAGGCAGTCACGGCCCTTTTGGGGCTCCTCTGCCCCCCTCCCTTCCTTCTGCATCACCAGAGGGGGCCGTGGCTCCCTCCTCTCCAGTTGTCGCAGAGATTCCTGGGGCTGTGGCAGACCGGGTGGGGGGGCGGCTTCGGCTCTTTGCTCACGTCTGGAGGATTCAGGAGGTAGTGTCCTCCGGTTACAAGATAGAGTTTGCAGCCTGCCCCCCCCCCAAGATTCATCAGATCCCGGATGTCTTTAAACCCCCTGTCTGCTTAAGGGTTGTCCGGAGTCATTTGTTTGGTGCCTCATCAAGAAAGGGGTCAGGGGTACTATTCCAATCTTTTCACGGTTCCCAAAAAGGACGGCTCTCTGAGGCCCATTCTGGATCTGAAAGGCCTCAACAAATTTGTCAGATTCAAGCATTTTCACATGGAGACGCTGCGCTCTGCTGTCAGTACCCTTCGCCCAGGTGACTTCATGACCACTGTGGACATCAAGGATGCTTATCTTCATGTGCCTATCTTCCCAAGTCATCAGAGATTTCTAAGGTTCGAGCTGCAGGGTCAGCATTACCAGTTTTTGGCCCTACCCTTCGGTATCACCTTGGCACCTCAGGTGTTTACCAAGGTGCTGGCGGGAGTGATGGCTCTGCTAAGGAACCAGGGCATCCGCATCATTCCTTACCTGGACGACATCCTGATTGTGGCCGAGTCTTTTCCTCAGGCTGAGCGGGACACTCAAATGGTGACATCCACTCTAGAGTCTTTCAGCTGGGTGATCAACTATCCCAAGTCTTCTCTGTCTCCGTCCTTGGTGAGGTCCTTTCTGGGCATGACTCTGGATACCTCTCAGGTCAAGGTGTTCCTCCCTCAGCAGAAGGTGGAGGGACTTCAGCTGCAGGCTCGGGCTCTGCTGTCGTGTCCTCATCCCTCCATCCATCAGGGGATGCAGTTGGTGGGCCTGATGGTGTCCTGCTTCGAGGCAGTCCCCTTTGCTCAGTTTCACATGAGACCTCTTCAGTTGCACCTCTTATCAGTTTGGGATGGGGACCCTGTGTCCCTGGATCAGGAATTTGTTCTGTCTCCCCTGGCCAGACAGTCTCTCATGGTGGCTGGACCCAGGGAACCTTCTGGGGGGGCAGGTCCTTCCTGCCCCCGTGCTGGGAAACGGTCACCACGGATGCCAGTCTGACCGGCTGGGGAGGCTTCTGGAAGTCCCTGAGGTTCCAGGGTCGGTGGGGCCCACAAGAGGCCCATGCTTCCATCAACGTCCTGGAACTGAGGGCGATCAGGTTAGTTCTTTCTCGCATATCCACTTACTTGCGTGGTCGGGCTGTTCAGATCCGCTCAGACAACCAAACAGCGGTGGCCTACCTCAATCATCAGGAAGGGACTCAGAGCAAGCGAGCCTTCAAGGAAGTGTCCCTGATTCTGTCTTGGGTGGAACAGCATGTTCCCTGCATCTCAGCGGTCTACATCCCAGGGGTGGAGAACCAGGTGGCAGACTCCCTGAGCAGGGGGACGTCTCGTCTGGGGGAGTGGTCTCTCAACAGCCGGGTGTTTCTCCCCCTCTGTCACCACTGGGGTCAGCCGGATGTGGACCTGTTTGCGTCCCGTCACAATCACAAACTTCCCAGATTTGTCTCTCTGTCTCAGGATCCTCTGGCCTTCGCCACGGATGCCCTGGACGGAGTTTCGACTTCTCTATGTGTTCCCTCCATTTCCTCTCCTGGGCAGGGTCATGCGCAAGATAGCCCAGGAGCGGGTACCAGCCATCCTGGTGGCCCCTTGTTGGCAGTAGACCGGCACCGGTCTTGCCCAAGGATCCAGATCTTCTCACTCAGGGACAGCTACGCCATCCCAATTTACAAACTCTGGCTTTAACGGCTTGGCTGCTGAAACCTCCATATTGATGAAAAAGGGGTTGCCTGCCTCTGTTGTTCATACCATGATTCGGGCTAGGAAGAAGTCCTCGTCCATTATCTATTACAGGGTCTGGCATGCTTACATTGCTTGGTGTGAGTCCAAGTCTCTTCCCTGCTGGGTGTTTTCTATTCCTAGGATTCTGGAATTCTTACAACATGGTTTGGATCTGGGCCTTCAACTTAGTACCCTAAAAGGCCATGTTTCAGCTCTGGCAATTTTTTTCCAAAGATCTTTTGCCAATCACTGGTTGGTTAAAACCTTTTTCCAGGGTGTTTCTCATGTGCGTCCACCCCGTAAGCCTTTGCTACCAGTCTGGGATTTAAATCTGGTGTTGTCTGTTCTGCAATGGCCTCCCTTTGAGCCTCTCCGTGAGTCTGCCTTGTCTATTTTGACTCTTAAGGTAGCCTTTCTGGTGGCTATCACTTCTGTAAGGCGAGTTTCTGAACTAGCGGCGCTTTCCATCAAACCTTCTTATTTTGAGAGGCATCAGGATAAGGTGGTGTTCCGGCTCTGCCTTTCATCTCAATCAGGACATTAGCCTCGATTCAAAGACACATTCGTCCGGACTTCCATAGCTGTCTGTGAAAGTTTGGGTGGGTGTTAGTCTTTTTTTTGCTTTTTTTCATTCATTTTTAATTCGTACAAACGTTCGGGAAAATGTGTATATGCGCTTTCGATGAACGGAAGCAAATCGGATCATTTCCATTAGTTTGGATCATTTTCCAAACAAAATCTGATATTTTTGGTTCGTTCAGATAACTTATGCTGTTGGGATGGGCTTACGTCTGATTCAGAGAGCTGATTTCCGACGGACCACCACCCTATAAATCCGTTTAATTTCCGATCCACTTACGGGACCTTTGAGGGCTCGGATTGCTATTGTTGAACATGTTTTGCGGCTATGTGGATGGAGTCTGCGCGCCTTTAGCACCAAGGCATTGCATGTATCAGCATGACCGAGACCAAAATTGTATAGCAATGCATACCTAAATCAATATATTTCATGTATGCCTTATAGATGCATTTTAATGCTGACCTTAATTAGTCCTTAGCATGTAAACATTTATTTTCCCACACATCCATATAATTGCTATATTTTTTTAGACTTATGTCCTTTGTGAATTATATTTGTTGAACTTGAATCTTAATTTGTTGTAGGAGTTATTGTTTTAGTCGGTTACCTTTGCTTTGTGTAATTATTTTATATTTGGTTGCAGGAACCGCAAGATGTGCCACTCACACAACATACAAGCAGTGTTTGGTCCAGCTATGCGATTCCTCAGTGTTCTTGCAGGGCATCCAGGGTTGTCCCATGATGCTTATATATTGCAGAGCTCCGGCTTATTTCGTCAGTTTGAGTCAGGAGAATTATCTGGTGGATGGCTCCAGGGTAAGTTTGCTCACATTCCATCAATCCATTTTCACTATATGGCAATGAATATAGTTGATGACTCATGTCTTAACCTATGGCTGTTTTTAGCCCTTGATGACACAATATTGTAGCTTAGAATGTGTATTTTATGTTAGTATTTTTTAATTCTTTCAGGGGATTCTGCATATCCACTCCTGCCCTTGCTCCTGATGCCCGTTCTTTGCCTGCAGAATGCGGGCCAGGGGTTCTCTAATCGGGCACTATGCAAAACCCGGGCCGTGGTGGCGAGGGCCCTCTGGCTTTTGAAGTCCAGATTTAGGTGTTTGGACCATACGGGGAGGGGGGGGCACTGCAGTATGACCCCAACAAGGTTATACCAATATTTTAATTTACGTTTTTTAACAGGGACCACACGTGCCAGAGTGGCACAACTGAGTGTCAGTGTCCTTAAGTTGGTGGGCAAGATGCAGGAGCTGCGCAACTCGTTGGGGACCACAGATGAAGAATAATGTTATGTGGCCTGCCATTGCTATGTATTTTGTTTTTTTATAGTTGTAAAAATGTGAATTTTCAAAATTTTTAAAATTTTTATATTTTATGATGGAATAAAAAAAAAATGTTACAGTGTCATTTCAATACATTAACACAAAACTAATGGGACCAGAAATATTTAAAGATGAATATTCACATGACCGAGAAGTGATTTGGGTAAGTTTTAGGGGGCTAAAATGGAAGAAGAACCTAACCGCGAAGTGGTTTGGGTGAGCTTTGAGGGTCCAAAAGGGAAGATGGAGGATAGTGCTAAGTGGTTTGGGTGAGCTTTAAGGGTCCAAAAGAGAAGATGGAGGATTGTGCTAAGTGGTTTGGGTGAGCTTTAAGGGTCCAAAAGGGAAGATGGAGGATAGTGCTAAGTGATTTAGCTAAACATTGTAGTAGAAGCGAGGGTGGCAAATATGTAGGCGAGCATTTTAATGAGTTAAGTTTGTAGTGCGCAGGCGCAAGATCGTACGGTTTTCCATCTGGACGAATATTTATTGAAAAAGCGAAACAGAATCTAACGGGAAACGTAAAGGATTCGTGGGAGGATACAATGGGAAAAGGGCAAAAACGAAAGCCTAAGTTGTAACATGTGAAAATGAAACGGAAAAGTCACGCTGGAAAATGACATCCTCGTATTCGTAATCTGCCGTACGAACAGACGGAAACTTTACAGAAGGATTGCAATGCATGCATAGAATCGCTCGTACACTCATATGAGAGCGGAAACATTTCACAAAAAAAACAGATCGGCACTAAAACGGAAGTTTTTTTGTCTCTCTGAATTGAGCCTATTGGCTTGCCTTCATTGGGCCTGATGCAGAGCCTCCCCTGAACTGACCTTAAAACCTTCCGATTGTCTGGGGCTCCCGTTTGAATCGTGGCTCAAATGTGATGCAGAGCCTCCGTCGGAATGGCTCCCTAACTGATCCGTCAATTTGACTTCACTCGGGAAGTGTTTTTTGCTCTCTCGGGTGCCTTCAATTTGATCGGGGCTTCCGTTCCCGTTCACACGGACGGCCCGTTATTCCCAGCTTTTTCCTTGCTTTTTGAACATACCTGCTTGCCTTCCGTCGTATTTGACCTTCCATTTTGGTGTTTTTTTCAAGTATACTTACATCTCCATGGCTCTTCAGTTGTCAATCTGGCTACACGCAAGCGCACATCCCTCAACCTCCATTGGAATATACATATGGCAACAACTGCCAATTTCACACATATATATATATATTTAAATAATTTTTTGTGGTTCCTTCTTCCTTGGCTTTAATGCATACCTTAATCTCCTTGTTTGTTCCTTCTTCCTTGCCATTAATGCTTACCTTAATTGTTTGTGAGTTTTTCTGATTTATTGTCCCATATCTAAACCTTTTGTGTCATGTAAATGTGTGATGATGTTGTGTGTGTACTTTTGCAGGAAAGACAACTCTCAAAATATAAATATTTTTTTTTTTTTTATTAAAACTTTTTTTTTTTGTTGTTGTTTAAGGTTTTTTGGGCATAAAATTGAAAATTAAAAATTTGAACATTTCTCAAATTAAAACAAAAATTAGGCCTCGGGGTCTTGAGGGTGTGGTAATCTTTGATCTGTGAATGAAAAACAACATTAGTTTAGCATTGTTTTTTTGGTTTGTTTGGCCGTGGTTTTTTTTGGGGGCCCTTTTTAAACCGGACCTTCTGCGTGATTTAATGAAAAGCACAAAGTCTTCTAAAAAGATTCTGCAGCATCTTAAACTAATATATAGTAAGTTTTTAGTCAATCAATTATTATTCTTTCCCCCACTGGGTTGCAACTCAGTTCTGGAATTTAGGATACGTGCACCGCCATCTTGACTCAGAAGCATCACACTTACTGAGGAGAGGAGAGTGGGATAAGGTACAGGGGGTGGGTTATAGCTGTGCTTTGCTCACACAGAGCTGGAAAAGGTTGGTAAGATGATTTGTAAGGTGGCCAATCTGTATGTACAGGGTGTGGGAAATATCTAAGATAGACTCTTATTCAGAGTTAAGGTCCGCTTTAAGGCCTTTTTTTTTAACTTTTTGGGGAAAGGTTTCTGAATTTTATATTTCAAATGGAATTGTTTGCTCATTTTCTTTAGTTTAAATAAACACCACTTACAAGGTTTGGGCCGCACATTGCGTCGGGGGCGGAGTCTCCCTTCAGCCTCCCTCTGTTGCTGTTGTGAATCTGTTTGGATGACAAACACACTGATATTAGAGACTGTTGTTGTGTCATGAATATCATATTAAGTTAGGCTTCTAGGTATCAATCTACTCACCTTCCCCAGCCACCTCTTCCTCCTCGCCCCCTTCCTCACTCATCCCTTGGGATGTTCCAGCGACGTCTGAATCTACAACAATAGTGCACATGAGTATCTGTATTTAATGCATGTATTTCCACATATCTAACTACATTTCCCTTACCGAAGTCAGGTTGAGGCTCATTTAGGCTCGACTCCCTGCCGTCAGATTCCCCCCTCCCCTGCATGCTGAGGTCCAGAGGCTCCTCATACTCACTGGCAGAGGAGGGGGTGGCCGTTGACACTGGCGGTGGACCACCTACACCTTCACCTGTTTCGCACCAACACTGGGCTGCATATCCTGGTCCGGGTGGGGCGGAACCGCATATTCCATTCATGGGCTGAAATACAAACACAATCATAAAACCACGCCAGGCGTTGCCAGGGTTATAGGTGCATTTACATTTTCAACACTTACATGGGAAATGTTTGGCGAAGTACTGCCTCACCCGGGGCTTATGCCTTCTCTTTAAATCAGACCAGTGTTGGGCGATCTGGGTGAAGGTATAGGTGGTTTGTGATCGGCGTGCGATCGCGTCCACCACCGCCAGGGCCAACGTCCGCTTCTCATAATCTGACGGCAGGAAGTCGTAGCGATTCCTCAGCATCATCTGTTAAAAAAAGATACAAGGACAACATTAATCCCCAAAATACATTACCAAGTTTCCTGCCCTAACTAAAGTCACTTTATTAACCTCTTGCTGCCTCACATTGCCCTAGTTCTTCTATCTGCATCTAGCCTAGTTTGTTGCTGCGTACATGTGTTAAACTAAGGTGGGCTTGTATTTAACATGACAAACTAAGTTGTTTCTGACTATTCCTGCGCTTTGTTTGTTTTTTATTATAAGGAATGTGTGCGCGCACATAAGCGCACGCTCGCATACTCACATCCATGATGATGTCGTCCTGCTCCTGTGTAAAGATTGCGGGCGACATCTTTTCTTGGTTTTCCTGGTATAGCTCTGATGTTCCCCCGCGGTGACGTGCGTGCGCGCAGGCGCGCACCAGTTGTTGACCACGCCCACACGGGAAACATATTTAAAGCACAAGGCACTCAGCTCTGTGTTGGATACCATATCATTATGGGCAGACCTAAAGGGAGCAAAAAGAGCCAACCAAGGCCCGAGGCACATAGCAGCCGCACACATGCCTCATCCTCCAAAAGACAGAAGAGCAGGCACCAGACACAGGCAGAACATGCCCCAACTATAACGCAGGATACTCCACACACACAGGCACATTCCAAAAAACGCAGGACCAAGGAGACATTAACCCATTCACCACCACCTGCCAAAAAAGCACGAACACACAAGGGTGCAAAATCGAGTAAGACCCTGCAGCATCCTCAGCCTCAACACACAAAACATACCCACAAAACAAAACACATCAGCAAGGGAAAGCGTTTTGCCAAACCCACCACCCCACCAAGGTCATCCACCCCTCCACCTCAACCCTCTGGTTCTCCCAATTCCAGTACCTCACATTCCACATGCAGCTCCACATCTGATAGCTCAACAGGAACCCAGACATTAAGCCATAGCAGCACACACACAACATCACCCTCCCCCATAAGCCCCAGAAACACACACGACTCACCAGATAGCCAACCATCAATCTCCACAGATGCAGGGGACACCACACACCCATGTGGCCGACAACTACGCCGTGGCTCCCTAACTGCACGTTTTTGCGATGCTCAAAGCATGGCTGTGGCAAATGCAGTTTGTGAGCATTATGATGCCCTATTTGGCAGGACCTCCAAATCCACCACTAAGCAGGCTAAGCTGGAGATCTGGACGAATATATGCCGCCAAGTAAATAGTGTGGGATCTGTCAGGCGAGATATTCAACAAATGAAAAGGAAATTTGGGGACCTGAAATACTACAGTAAAAAAAAAATGGACATGCGCCATCAGCAGAGGTAAAGGGCAAATTAAATGCATTTTTAGTCGCATTGGTAACAGGATGTAACACTTATTAGGTGTAATTTAATCTTCCCCAGCCAACAGACAGGGGGTGTAGCAGAGGTAAAGGGCAAATTAAATGCATTTCTAGTCGCATTGTTAAAAGGATGTAACACTTATTAGGTGTAATTTAACCCTTTCGCTGCCAGCCTACCTGGAGTTTTTGTCACCCTTTGTTGCCAGACCATTTTGCACTATTTTGCGCTCCCCATGTTCAAATGTGATTTTTGAAGGGATTTCCAGGGATTTCCCAGGAAAATGATATATTGTTTTTTTCAGCAGAGTCTGGGCTTTAACATGAAATGTCTTGTTTGTCATTTTTTAGGTGTATTCTCAATACTTTTGGGTGAAATATGTGCAAAAAAATTAAAAAAAATCAATTTTTTGCAATTTGTAGTGTTTTTTTGTAATAAAAAATGTAAGTTTGTCAATAAAATCTTATTGCATGTGAAACCCCAATTAATCCCGGTCACAGCGGTACCACATATGTATAGGTAGACACCCTTTCCTGCCCAGGAGACTCCCCCAAACTGAAACAGCGCTTTAGGAGATTTTCAGATAAAATACAACTATGCACCGCGCTAAGCGCACCTTGCGGTCTTTCCAGAAAAAGAACCCTTTAAATTTGAAATACCCCCTAAAAACTATATATTCTCTGGAAGTATACACCTCAGGCTTTCTAGGCATACCAGGTTTGTTGACATGGGCACAATTTTCTGGAAGTAATCCCTCAATCGATTCTTTGGTTGCACAGAGTTTCCCTAAAAAAGAATAAAAAAGAAGAATCAAAGCCACATTTTCCTAAAAAAACTATATGCAAACCAGAAAATCTGAAAAAGCAACATGCCCCGAACAGAACAATACCCAATATGCATAGGTTCTGTCAAGGGAAGAGTTGCCAAACACCCCAAAGTAAAGCATGCGCATAAAGGTAATTTTACTTAAAAATTTCAGCTCTGCAGACAAAGTGCGCACCTTGCGATTTTTCAACCAAAACAACCCTTTAAATTTAGAATATCCCCACAAACCATATATTCCCTGAAAGTACACATGTTAAGCTTTCTAAGAGTACTGAGCTTGTTGTAGTGGGCTCATCTTTCTGGAAGTAATCCATTGAAGAATTCTTAGGTTGCACAGGGTTTCCCTAAAAACAATTATAAAAAAGCAGAATAAAAACCATGTTTTCCTAAAATATCAATATGTAAACAAGAAAAAACAAGCTAAATCTGAAAGCACAAGGTCCCCCGAGCAGAACAATACCCAACATGCATAGGTACTATTAACCCTTTTAATTGTCAGCCTACTTGAAGTTTTGTCACCCTCTGTTGACAGGTCATTTTTCCCCATTTTGCGGCATGAGTAACCGTGATTTTTGCTGGAATTTCCAGAAAAATTATATACATTACATATACATTTTTTGCAGCAGAGTTTAGGCTTTAACATGAAATGTCTTGTTTGTAATTTTTCCACTGTTTTTTGAATATTTCTGCTTAAAAAAACAAAAAAAACAAAAAATATATATTTTTTAAACAATTGTTTCCTTTATTTTAAATAAAACCTTTTTTTTTAATGAAAACCATATTGCATGTGATAGCCCCATTTCTCCCGATTACAACGGTACCACATATGTATCGGTAGCCCCCCCCATTCTTGCCCTGGAGACCCCCCAAACTGAAAAGAGCACTTTATTACATTTACAAATAAAATACAACTACTATCTACACTATAAACATAAGGGGTTAATTAAAAAAAAAATGACATAGGGTCCCCTCTTCCAAAGGGGGGGGGGGCATTTTTTGGGGTAATTTTAAGGGTTTAGGGTTAGCCTAATAAATATAAATAAATAAATATAAATAAAAATATACAAAAATAAAAATTCCCCCTCAAAAATACCCCAAAAAATGACATAGGGTCCCCCCTTTTTTGGGGGAATTTTAAGGGTTAGGGTTAGGCTAACCCATAAAAATAAAAAAATATACAAAAATAAAAATTCCCCCCCCCCCCAAAAAAAATGGGGACCCCCCATGTCATTTTTTTTTTAAGGGTTAGGGTTAGCCTAACCCTAACCCTCACCCATGAAAAAAAATTTTTTAATTTTTTTTTTAATTTTAAGGGTTAGGGTTAGGCTAAACCTAACCCGTAAAAATAAAAAAAAATACAAAAATAAAAATTCCCCCCCAAAAAATGGGGACCCCCCCCCATGTCATTTTTCTTTTTTTTTGTAAGGGTTAGGGTTAGCCCAACCCTAACCCTTAAAAAAATTTTTTTTTTACATTTTTTTTTTAATTTTAAGGGTTAGGGTTAGGCTACCCCTAACCCGTAAAAATAAAAAAATATACAAAAATAAAAATTCCCCCCAAAAAATGGGGACCCCCCCCCCCCCCCATGTCATTTTTTTTTTTTTTTTTTAAGGGTTAGGGTTAGCCTAACCCTAACCCTCACCCTTTAAAAAATATATATATATTTTTAGGGTTAGGCTAACCCTAACCCGTAAAAATAAAAAAAATTACGTAGAGGGGAACCCATTTTTTTTTTTTAATTTTAAGGGTTAGGGTTAAGCTAACCCTAACCCTAACCCTTAAAAATTAAATAAAAATGACATAAGGTCCCCCCTCCGGGGGGGGGGGAACCCATTTTTTTTTTTATTTTAAGGGTTAGGGTTAGGCTAACCCTAACCCTTAAAATAAAAAAAAAAATGACGTAGGGTCCCCCTTACCCGTCATAACCAGCCCGGGACCAGCTATGGGGGCTTGTAGGAACAGAGTGGGGGGCCAGCTTTTGTGGCCCCCCACCCTGCAGCCTACGAGCCCACATACCCTGTGTGGGCCCGGGCTCTTCTGCCCCCCCCTGGGCTTTGGGGAGGCAGGTAATTGGGGGTGCGGGGGTTAATGGCAAGCCACCCGCTAGTTGCAGGTGGCTTGCCAGACCCCAGCCTTGTGAACTGGTATAAGGGGTCTCATGGACCCCTTACCAGTTCACAAAGGGTTAACATAAAAAAAAAAACACACGCACAAAAATGTCATTTATTAAAAAAAAAAAAAAAATTTTTTTTTACTTTACTCACCTCACCCGATTGTCAGCTCCTGTGTTGATCAGCTGTCAGATGCGCTGGTGATCGCTGGCCAGAGGAGGGGGGGCAGGGGATCAGAGCATCCCCTGCCCCTCCACTGCTCTGCCCAGCGATCACCAGGGCATCTGATAGCTCAGCCGAGGAGAGGCAGCAAGAGGCCCGGGAGTGACGTCATAAGCCCCCCCAAAGGGGCGGGGCTTAACAGCAAGATGGCGGCGCCCGTCGGGAGAGGAGGGGGAGAGCCCTTTCAGGCTCTCCCCTGAAGCTGAAGAGGCTGGGGGGGGCGATCGGAGGCCCCCCCAGTGAAGAGGAGACCCGGAGGGAGGCAGCGCGACTGCAGGTAAGTAAATGTCATTTTTTTTTTTTTTTTTTTACAGTTAGCAGCTGCTGCTGCCAAACGGGGGGGGATATTCCGGGGGCTCTCCTGGAGCCATCCGACCCCCCACGGGGGATCGGATGGCACCAAATTAAAGAGGAGACCCAGCCGGATCCAACGAGGGGTCAGGTGAGTATTTTTGATGTTTATTTTTTTTACTAGCGGGGGGGAAAGTCAAGCCCGTAGATTCTACGTGCTTGGCACTTAAGTGGAGTAGAAGCAAGCACGTAGAATCTACGGGCTTGGCACTGAAAGGGTTAATCTTCCCCAGCCAACAGACAGGGGGTGGCTTACCCACTAAAATAATCCTTACACCCGCCGAGGAACATGTATATACATACATACACCCGGCCAGCATCCAGGGCCTGGCAGAGGCATAAGACACAGACTGGAATGTAAGGTCCCAAGGTGAGTCTGATTTTGCCATGACCTATTACAAAAAGTTCAAGAAGGCAGTGTTATGCTACACAACACACTGTACTTGGCCATTTAGCTAATCTTCCAATCTACATTCTAAGGACCAAGTCAACAGGACACACCAGGCCCCCAAACCCCTGCGTTAGCACCGAGAGCAAGGGCACACCAGGCTTCTACACCACAAACCCAAATTGTGGATTGCGATGA
Source organism: Gastrophryne carolinensis (assembly GCA_027917425.1). Taxonomy (NCBI): domain Eukaryota; kingdom Metazoa; phylum Chordata; class Amphibia; order Anura; family Microhylidae; genus Gastrophryne; species Gastrophryne carolinensis. Next base: position 129,669,814 of record CM051242.1, read on the forward strand.
GGTAAGTCAGTGGTCCTTGGTGTGTACTTTTAACATTGATATTTGAGAGCTTTTGTGGACAGAAATAAACTAAAAGGAAGCTATATTTCTTTACAGACCACAGGAAGCCCACCCATCATCGACCATATACGAGATTTGGAGGAGGACACCCCACATATGTCACTAACCACTACTGAACCAGTGGCAGCAACGCAGTCAACTCCGCCACAACCACCTTCTGAACCAGAACCAACCACCCGACCTACTGCTCCAACCCAGTCCAGACGCCATATTTCCCAAAGAAGGCAACTTCAAATTTTGGAGGAAACATGGAGGCAGGAAAATATAGCCTTTTCGGCGACAACACAGCAATTCAATGAGACTGTGTGCACCCAACTCACAAACCTCAACGCCCAATTAGAGGTATTAAACAGAAATATCTCTGCCATAACCAGCCATATGGGTGAGATTAATCAAAGCCTGGCCCACATTGCAGCCAATTTGCAGGCACAACATCATTCCTCGTCACCATGCAACCCAACATACCACTAATTTGTGGGAACACAACAAAATTTGTTTGTAAAATAAAAAAATAAAAAAATTTGTGGTCTCTGAAAAAACACTAAACAATAGTTATGCACGGATGGTTTGCGCGGTGCCACTTTGGGTGCAAGAAAAAGGAGGGGTGGGGACGGCTGAAACTAAAGGTGGTGGAGTAGCCCACAAGCCATGATTAGGTTTAGGACCGTTGCAGGCGTCTATTGTAGTGCCCCCCCCAGTCTCATCAAGACAACGGAACCTCATCTTCAAGAGAACAAAGCCTCGCTCCAACACAGAGCGAGTCCTCCTGGGGGCAGTATTGTAGCGCTCCTCTGCCTGTGAAGATCGGTGCAGGATGGGGGTCTTAATCCAGGGGAGCAAAGGATAGCCCTAAAAAAAAAATAAAAAAAAAAGGTGTGCATTGCAACAATAGAAAAGAGGGACAAATAGGTGAGCGGGGTAGGGTGGGAGGAAAGGACATTTCTAATGAGACTACATGCACATCCAACCTGTACTCTCATTAAAAAAGTCTGGGGAATACTATTTACATAAGAGGGCAAGAACATGACGCAATAGGGTACAATCACTTAACCCATTTAATTTGTAGCTCAATAATTAGGCTCAAAATATACTACGAAAATATTTACCAAATAGTGTGTTAAGGGAAAAAACACAGTCAGACAGGGTGCGTAACCAATACAAGTTTCATACACATACCCAGTAGCCAGCCACCAAAAAGATCGCCAGATTTGAATCGCTCATGTAGGCAGGAATTCCTAGCCAGGGAAAGCCAGCAAAACGACTCCCAAAAACCAATTCAGGGCCAGCCAGTGCCTGCACATTTATGCTATGTCCCATCTTCCAATTCCTGCACACAGGCAATAAAAAATAAATTAGGTAGACCCTGTAAAAAGGACCCAAAAAAAAAACCCCTAAAATATATCAAATACTCATGCCATCGATGTCCAAAGGCGTGCGGTGCAGCCTGGTTTCTGCCATACTCAGCAGGACAAGACCGCGGAGCTGGCGCCGCTGATGTGCTCCAACAGAGGACTGCATATTATTGCCCGAGTGCAAATACGGCTGCTCTGACTGGCCGTAAGTGAAGGCTCGGCGGCCCCGTTTTATTAGGGCGATTTCAATCGGAAATCAAGGCTCTGCATCACTGAAAAAAATGGACCAATGAACGAGGCATCCGTTTTCCGGGAAACAGCCTCGTGCGAGCCGACAATCGGAAAGGCGGCTGAGTGCACACCTGAGCGCATAAGCGCACACTAAAATCAACGTAGCACCCTTTCCTGACCCGATCAAAGCCCAAAACCAACGGAAAAACGCACGGGAGAGCTGAACGGGGAGGCTCTGCATCAAGCCAATTGTGTCCTAATCCTGCTAATTCCAAGGAATGGACCCTGCATTCTCTGGATGTGGTCAGGGCTCTGAAGTTTTATTTGGTTGCTACTGAGACTTTCGGGAAGTCCGATGCTCTTTTTGTTCTCACTTGTGGACCTAGAAAGGGTTTGCCTCCAGCTAAATCCACTATCAGCAAGTGGATTCGTCAGGCGGTGGTTTAAGCCTATTCTGCTAAGGAAAAGGAACCTTCCTTTAGGATTACTGCTCATTCCACTCGTGCTATTGGTGCCTCTTGGGCTTTTCAGCACCAAGCTTCTGTTGAACAAGTTTGCAAGGCCGCTACTTGGTCTTCTGTTCATACTTTTTCAAAGTTTTACAAGGTTGTTGTTAAGGCCTCAGCGGATGCTGCTTTTGGCCACAAGGTGCTTCAGGCGGTAGTGACTTGAACTACTGGCCGTTACTCTTTGGGGATCCCACCCTACTTTGAACACTGCTTTTGGATGTCCCAACTGAATACCGAAGCGGGCCGTGCCATGCAATAAAGAAAAAAGCAATTCTGTGAGTACTCACCTGTAGAATTGTTTTTATTCTTGCATGGCACGGCCTGCTTTGCCCCACCCTTGTTATCGTTATTCTTGGTTGCCTATTTATGGTGATTGTTCCAAGTTAATTGGGTTTTTTTTTACCTTTTTCACATTTTTTACTTTATTCCCTCCCGACTTCTTGTCTCACTGCTTGGCTACGCTGGGAACTCTATGGTTAATCCCATTTTTATAGGGAGCCGGGAGATGCCACAGCTTTCTGCGGTACCACTGCGCCACCTTGTGGCGGAATAACCCAACTGTTATGAATACCGAAGCGGGCCGTGCCATGCAAAAATAAAAACAATTCTACAGGTGAGTACTCACAGAATTACTTTTTTGTAAACACTGACAAAGCACTGCCAGTGGTGCCAAAGCATTGTTCTAAAAACCAGATGGCTGCTCTGCCACAGATTAGATTAGCATTTGATACCAGTCGGTATCCTGTCTGTTGATGCTGAAAGTGGAGCTACACAGTGGAGTACTATAGTGGATATGGACCAACACAGTGTAATGCAACACATTAAACCCATACAAGTATATTTGGAGAGCTTTACCCACACACTGCACATGCAAAAACATGGCAAGCAGTAATAGTACACTAGCACTGGCCAGTCAAGCACAGTGATGTTCAACGGCCAAAATATATAGATGTGACCTAAGAATAATGTAAAATGAGCCCAGTTTACATTATTATTGGGTCACACCTATGTATTTGTGCTTTGGAATATCACCAAAATTGGATACACCCCCACCCATTACTATTTTGCTTTTAGAGTTAATGGAGTTAATGAGATGTATTACATGGAGGACCTTACATCATCATGGATAACTGCTTTTATATTGGCTAATCACATGTGTATTTGTATTAGGGCTGTTTTACAGCTTTGCTTTAATCCTTTTGTCAACCTATTTGCTATACAGTTGTTTTTAAATGCATGCTTGCTGCTAAGTAAAGATATACTTAACATAATGAAGGTGCACTTTAAGTCACCTAGATAAGTTGGTCATTTTCACTGTAGTAAAGGCCTGGTAGTAAACTTGCTCTGAATTGTCTCATGAAAATGTAGACTGTTTCTTTCTTTATTTTAAAATAAAAAGTAAGTTTAAATGGACTATAAGGACAAAGGTAACAAGACAGCAAGCAGGTCAGCTCATATTTCATGAGCTTCTCCTTTAATTCCTGCAGTGCCTGGTAGAAGCTCCGAATGCTATCCTCCTTTCAATTTCATTCTTCTAGGACCAGACAAAATATAGATCTGACAGCTACTCTCCACCCTTTCTGTCTCAAGTCACAGTGGTCCCACGGCTGTCTCCGACTACAGCAGATCATACTCAAGTTGCACCATGACATGCCCTTTCCAGCTCAGCCATGACCCAGAAATTGAAGCGAATAAAGTGGCTTCATTACATTTTACATACATTACATAAATCTGAATTTTGTATGTGTTCCTATGGGAGATAAGTGGGAGGAAAATAAGTGTGTGCCTAGAAAGGGACTTTAATGTGATTCAGTAAAGAGGGGGAGTTAGAGCATGATTTAGAGCACGATTTGCATCTAAAATTTATACTAAAGCAATGTGATAACAGGCAGCCTTATTACTATTATCTTCAGCAGGCGCTTGCACTAGGGATGAGCGAATCGATCCGGACGAACCCGGATTCGATCCGAATTTCAGGAAAAATTCGATTCGGATCGAATCCGAATTTCCCCGCGATTCGATCACTCGAAGTTTTCCTTTAACATCCATTCATTTACATTACAGGCATTCTAAGATGGCGGGCGGGACATGTCAGTCACATGCAGCCTATCAGCAGCCAGCAAGCCCGGTGACGTCACACAGCGGTATTTAACGGCGGCCATCTTGCTTTTCCTCATTTCTCTATTGCATTCGTGACAGACAGACAGAACGCTGTGTAGCTGAGGCAGTTAGACAGGCTGGAGACAGGCTGGAGACAGGGACAGACAGGGACAGGCTGGAGACAGGCAGGAGACAGGCAGGAGACAGACAGGAGACAGACAGAAAGCCAGGGAAAGGTAGGAAAAACGGAGCTGGCTGACAGGGAGAATTTTTTTTTTTCATCCAGCCTTTGTTAGCGTTTTCAGGCTGCTTATAGTAACTAACTGTGCATATATACTGAACTGATCTTAAGTCTGCTGTGAGGCATCCCATTCTGTGACTAAAGCAGCCTCTATTTAATAGCATAATAAACATTTGCACTTATTCTCATAGAAATCAGGCCTGATAAAGACACTTTTGCTGTGCATGCTCTCTGGTTTTTGTGGCACTGGCATCCCATTTTGTGACTAAAGCAGCCTCTATTTAATAGCATAATAAACATTTGCACTTATTCTCATAGAAATCAGGCCTGATAAAGACACTTTTGCTGTGCATGCTCTCTGGTTTTTGTGGCACTGGCATCCCATTCTGTGACTAAAGCAGCCTCTATTTAATAGCATAATAAACATTTGCACTTATTCTCATAGAAATCAGGCCTGATAAAGACACTTTTGCTGTGCATGCTCTCTGGTTTTTGTGGCACTGGCATCCCATTCTGTGACTAAAGCAGCCTCTATTTAATAGCATAATAAACATTTGCACTTATTCTCATAGAAATCAGGCCTGATAAAGACACTTTTGCTGTGCATGCTCTCTGGTTTTTGTGGCACTGGCATCCCATTCTGTGACTAAAGCAGCCTCTATTTAATAGCATAATAAACATTTGCACTTATTCTCATAGAAATCAGGCCTGATAAAGACACTTTTGCTGTGCATGCTCTCTGGTTTTTGTGGCACTGGCATCCCATTCTGTGACTAAAGCAGCCTCTATTTAATAGCATAATAAACATTTGCACTTATTCTCATAGAAATCAGGCCTGATAAAGACACTTTTGCTGTGCATGCTCTCTGGTTTTTGTGGCACTGGCATCCCATTCTGTGACTAAAGCAGCCTCTATTTAATAGCATAATAAACATTTGCACTTATTCTCATAGAAATCAGGCCTGATAAAGACACTTTTGCTGTGCATGCTCTCTGGTTTTTGTGGCACTGGCATCCCATTCTGTGACTAAAGCAGCCTCTATTTAATAGCATAATAAACATTTGCACTTATTCTCATAGAAATCAGGCCTGATAAAGACACTTTTGCTGTGCATGCTCTCTGGTTTTTGTGGCACTGGCATCCCATTCTGTGACTAAAGCAGCCTCTATTTAATAGCATAATAAACATTTGCACTTATTCTCATAGAAATCAGGCCTGATAAAGACACTTTTGCTGTGCATGCTCTCTGGTTTTTGTGGCACTGGCATCCCATTCTGTGACTAAAGCAGCCTCTATTTAATAGCATAATAAACATTTGCACTTATTCTCATAGAAATCAGGCCTGATAAAGACACTTTTGCTGTGCATGCTCTCTGGTTTTTGTGGCACTGGCATCCCATTCTGTGACTAAAGCAGCCTCTATTTAATAGCATAATAAACATTTGCACTTATTCTCATAGAAATCAGGCCTGATAAAGACACTTTTGCTGTGCATGCTCTCTGGTTTTTGTGGCACTGGCATCCCATTCTGTGACTAAAGCAGCCTCTATTTAATAGCATAATAACCATTTGCACTTATTCTCATAGAAATCAGGCCTGATAAAGACACTTTAGCTGTGCATGCTCTCTGGTTTTTGTGGCACTGGCATCCCATTCCGTGACTAAAGCAGCCTCTATTTAATAGCATAATAAACATTTGCACTTATTCTCATAGAAATCAGGCCTGATAAAGACACTTTTGCTGTGCATGCTCTCTGGTTTTTGTGGCACTGGCATCCCATTCCGTGACTAAAGCAGCCTCTATTTAATAGCATAATAAACATTTGCACTTATTCTCATAGAAATCAGGCCTGATAAAGACACTTTTGCTGTGCATGCTCTCTGGTTTTTGTGGCACTGGCATCCCATTCTGTGACTAAAGCAGCCTCTATTTAATAGCATAATAAACATTTGCACTTATTCTCATAGAAATCAGGCCTGATAAAGACACTTTTGCTGTGCATGCTCTCTGGTTTTTGTGGCACTGGCATCCCATTCCGTGACTAAAGCAGCCTCTATTTAATAGCATAATAAACATTTGCACTTATTCTCATAGAAATCAGGCCTGATAAAGACACTTTTGCTGTGCATGCTCTCTGGTTTTTGTGGCACTGGCATCCCATTCTGTGACTAAAGCAGCCTCTATTTAATAGCATAATAAACATTTGCACTTATTCTCATAGAAATCAGGCCTGATAAAGACACTTTTGCTGTGCATGCTCTCTGGTTTTTGTGGCACTGGCATCCCATTCCGTGACTAAAGCAGCCTCTATTTAATAGCATAATAAACATTTGCACTTATTCTCATAGAAATCAGGCCTGATAAAGACACTTTTGCTGTGCATGCTCTCTGGTTTTTGTGGCACTGGCATCCCATTCTGTGACTAAAGCAGCCTCTATTTAATAGCATAATAAACATTTGCACTTATTCTCATAGAAATCAGGCCTGATAAAGACACTTTTGCTGTGCATGCTCTCTGGTTTTTGTGGCACTGGCATCCCATTCTGTGACTAAAGCAGCCTCTATTTAATAGCATAATAAACATTTGCACTTATTCTCATAGAAATCAGGCCTGATAAAGACACTTTTGCTGTGCATGCTCTCTGGTTTTTGTGGCACTGGCATCCCATTCCGTGACTAAAGCAGCCTCTATTTAATAGCATAATAAACATTTGCACTTATTCTCATAGAAATCAGGCCTGATAAAGACACTTTTGCTGTGCATGCTCTCTGGTTTTTGTGGCACTGGCATCCCATTCTGTGACTAAAGCAGCCTCTATTTAATAGCATAATAAACATTTGCACTTATTCTCATAGAAATCAGGCCTGATAAAGACACTTTTGCTGTGCATGCTCTCTGGTTTTTGTGGCACTGGCATCCCATTCTGTGACTAAAGCAGCCTCTATTTAATAGCATAATAAACATTTGCACTTATTCTCATAGAAATCAGGCCTGATAAAGACACTTTTGCTGTGCATGCTCTCTGGTTTTTGTGGCACTGGCATCCCATTCTGTGACTAAAGCAGCCTCTATTTAATAGCATAATAAACATTTGCACTTATTCTCATAGAAATCAGGCCTGATAAAGACACTTTTGCTGTGCATGCTCTCTGGTTTTTGTGGCACTGGCATCCCATTCTGTGACTAAAGCAGCCTCTATTTAATAGCATAATAAACATTTGCACTTATTCTCATAGAAATCAGGCCTGATAAAGACACTTTTGCTGTGCATGCTCTCTGGTTTTTGTGGCACTGGCATCCCATTCTGTGACTAAAGCAGCCTCTATTTAATAGCATAATAAACATTTGCACTTATTCTCATAGAAATCAGGCCTGATAAAGACACTTTTGCTGTGCATGCTCTCTGGTTTTTGTGGCACTGGCATCCCATTCTGTGACTAAAGCAGCCTCTATTTAATAGCATAATAAACATTTGCACTTATTCTCATAGAAATCAGGCCTGATAAAGACACTTTTGCTGTGCATGCTCTCTGGTTTTTGTGGCACTGGCATCCCATTCTGTGACTAAAGCAGCCTCTATTTAATAGCATAATAAACATTTGCACTTATTCTCATAGAAATCAGGCCTGATAAAGACACTTTTGCTGTGCATGCTCTCTGGTTTTTGTGGCACTGGCATCCCATTCTGTGACTAAAGCAGCCTCTATTTAATAGCATAATAACCATTTGCACTTATTCTCATAGAAATCAGGCCTGATAAAGACACTTTTGCTGTGCATGCTCTCTGGTTTTTGTGGCACTGGCATCCCATTCCGTGACTAAAGCAGCCTCTATTTAATAGCATAATAAACATTTGCACTTATTCTCATAGAAATCAGGCCTGATAAAGACACTTTTGCTGTGCATGCTCTCTGGTTTTTGTGGCACTGGCATCCCATTCCGTGACTAAAGCAGCCTCTATTTAATAGCATAATAAACATTTGCACTTATTCTCATAGAAATCAGGCCTGATAAAGACACTTTTGCTGTGCATGCTCTCTGGTTTTTGTGGCACTGGCATCCCATTCTGTGACTAAAGCAGCCTCTATTTAATAGCATAATAAACATTTGCACTTATTCTCATAGAAATCAGGCCTGATAAAGACACTTTTGCTGTGCATGCTCTCTGGTTTTTGTGGCACTGGCATCCCATTCTGTGACTAAAGCAGCCTCTATTTAATAGCATAATAAACATTTGCACTTATTCTCATAGAAATCAGGCCTGATAAAGACACTTTTGCTGTGCATGCTCTCTGGTTTTTGTGGCACTGGCATCCCATTCCGTGACTAAAGCAGCCTCTATTTAATAGCATAATAAACATTTGCACTTATTCTCATAGAAATCAGGCCTGATAAAGACACTTTTGCTGTGCATGCTCTCTGGTTTTTGTGGCACTGGCATCCCATTCCGTGACTAAAGCAGCCTCTATTTAATAGCATAATAACCATTTGCACTTATTCTCATAGAAATCAGGCCTGATAAAGACACTTTTGCTGTGCATGCTCTCTGGTTTTTGTGGCACTGGCATCCCATTCTGTGACTAAAGCAGCCTCTATTTAATAGCATAATAAACATTTGCACTTATTCTCATAGAAATCAGGCCTGATAAAGACACTTTTGCTGTGCATGCTCTCTGGTTTTTGTGGCACTGGCATCCCATTCTGTGACTAAAGCAGCCTCTATTTAATAGCATAATAAACATTTGCACTTATTCTCATAGAAATCAGGCCTGATAAAGACACTTTTGCTGTGCATGCTCTCTGGTTTTTGTGGCACTGGCATCCCATTCCGTGACTAAAGCAGCCTCTATTTAATAGCATAATAAACATTTGCACTTATTCTCATAGAAATCAGGCCTGATAAAGACACTTTTGCTGTGCATGCTCTCTGGTTTTTGTGGCACTGGCATCCCATTCTGTGACTAAAGCAGCCTCTATTTAATAGCATAATAAACATTTGCACTTATTCTCATAGAAATCAGGCCTGATAAAGACACTTTTGCTGTGCATGCTCTCTGGTTTTTGTGGCACTGGCATCCCATTCTGTGACTAAAGCAGCCTCTATTTAATAGCATAATAACCATTTGCACTTATTCTCATAGAAATCAGGCCTGATAAAGACACTTTTGCTGTGCATGCTCTCTGGTTTTTGTGGCACTGGCATCCCATTCTGTGACTAAAGCAGCCTCTATTTAATAGCATAATAAACATTTGCACTTATTCTCATAGAAATCAGGCCTGATAAAGACACTTTTGCTGTGCATGCTCTCTGGTTTTTGTGGCACTGGCATCCCATTCTGTGACTAAAGCAGCCTCTATTTAATAGCATAATAAACATTTGCACTTATTCTCATAGAAATCAGGCCTGATAAAGACACTTTTGCTGTGCATGCTCTCTGGTTTTTGTGGCACTGGCATCCCATTCCGTGACTAAAGCAGCCTCTATTTAATAGCATAATAAACATTTGCACTTATTCTCATAGAAATCAGGCCTGATAAAGACACTTTTGCTGTGCATGCTCTCTGGTTTTTGTGGCACTGGCATCCCATTCTGTGACTAAAGCAGCCTCTATTTAATAGCATAATAAACATTTGCACTTATTCTCATAGAAATCAGGCCTGATAAAGACACTTTTGCTGTGCATGCTCTCTGGTTTTTGTGGCACTGGCATCCCATTCTGTGACTAAAGCAGCCTCTATTTAATAGCATAATAACCATTTGCACTTATTCTCATAGAAATCAGGCCTGATAAAGACACTTTTGCTGTGCATGCTCTCTGGTTTTTGTGGCACTGGCATCCCATTCTGTGACTAAAGCAGCCTCTATTTAATAGCATAATAAACATTTGCACTTATTCTCATAGAAATCAGGCCTGATAAAGACACTTTTGCTGTGCATGCTCTCTGGTTTTTGTGGCACTGGCATCCCATTCTGTGACTAAAGCAGCCTCTATTTAATAGCATAATAAACATTTGCACTTATTCTCATAGAAATCAGGCCTGATAAAGACACTTTTGCTGTGCATGCTCTCTGGTTTTTGTGGCACTGGCATCCCATTCTGTGACTAAAGCAGCCTCTATTTAATAGCATAATAAACATTTGCACTTATTCTCATAGAAATCAGGCCTGATAAAGACACTTTTGCTGTGCATGCTCTCTGGTTTTTGTGGCACTGGCATCCCATTCCGTGACTAAAGCAGCCTCTATTTAATAGCATAATAAACATTTGCACTTATTCTCATAGAAATCAGGCCTGATAAAGACACTTTTGCTGTGCATGCTCTCTGGTTTTTGTGGCACTGGCATCCCATTCCGTGACTAAAGCAGCCTCTATTTAATAGCATAATAAACATTTGCACTTATTCTCATAGAAATCAGGCCTGATAAAGACACTTTTGCTGTGCATGCTCTCTGGTTTTTGTGGCACTGGCATCCCATTCTGTGACTAAAGCAGCCTCTATTTAATAGCATAATAAACATTTGCACTTATTCTCATAGAAATCAGGCCTGATAAAGACACTTTTGCTGTGCATGCTCTCTGGTTTTTGTGGCACTGGCATCCCATTCCGTGACTAAAGCAGCCTCTATTTAATAGCATAATAAACATTTGCACTTATTCTCATAGAAATCAGGCCTGATAAAGACACTTTTGCTGTGCATGCTCTCTGGTTTTTGTGGCACTGGCATCCCATTCTGTGACTAAAGCAGCCTCTATTTAATAGCATAATAAACATTTGCACTTATTCTCATAGAAATCAGGCCTGATAAAGACACTTTTGCTGTGCATGCTCTCTGGTTTTTGTGGCACTGGCATCCCATTCTGTGACTAAAGCAGCCTCTATTTAATAGCATAATAAACATTTGCACTTATTCTCATAGAAATCAGGCCTGATAAAGACACTTTTGCTGGCCAAAGCCCTACTGGACCCTGCCAGGTCGATTCCTGCCCGGGGCATCCCATTCTGTGACTACAGCAGCCTCTGTTTAAGACCATATAAGCATTTGCTCTTATCATATTTGAAATTAGCCTGATAAAGACACTTTTGCTGGCCAAAGCCCTACTGGACCCTGCCAGGTCCATTCCTGCCCAGGGCATCCCATTCTGTGACTAAAGCAGCCTCTGTTTAAGACCATATAAGCATTTGCTCTTATTATATTTATATTATAAGACACTTTTGCTGGGCATAGGCTTACTGCTGCCTGCCAGGTGCACTTCTGTTGAGGCATCCCATTCTGTAACATAGCATACCCCTCTTTATTTACACTAAGCAGCTCTCTTATTTACACTAAGCAGGCCTGTTGGAGGCTGAGTGTTACTGCTCACTTTTGGTGTACATTATATTCTGTTTTATATAGACCCACTGCTGCCTGGGGGTTCTTAAAATATCACCTACTACCACGCCAGTTAGACTATGTCGGGCAGACAAGTGCCTGGAAGTGAAAAGAGGAGTGGCAGAGGCCAAGATTCCGCAGGCAGAGCTCGCATCAGACTGGGGGCCAGTAGCAGCAGGAGTCACGCTGAGAGACCTAATCTGCCAGTATCTGCTAGCGGTCGGGTCTCCACCAGTAACGCATCTGCCGTGGTAGATTGGCTGACGCGCTCATCAACAACATCATCACAACTTACATCTGAAACCCCCAGTCTAGGGTCGGTAGGTTCCTCTGACACAACCCTGAGTTGGCATGCCCCGAGAGCAGTCCCTGTCCTCCCATTGCCTCTGTCCTACGCCGTTCCCTCCCCCAGCGACGTATCCTATGCTTTGGGTTCAGCTCCACTCTTTAGTGAGGAGGACGATCAGATACAGGAGGACAGTCAGCAGCTACTGCCCAGCCAAGAAATGGAGGTGGCTTCTTTAGCTAGGCAGACAAATAGTGATGTGGACAGTGTCGTGGGTGCTGCGAGCGTTCCAGCTCCTGCGCCAGACACTGTTGACGAATCCACGAACATCAGTGACGTACAGCCACAACCCGGTGATGATGATGATGATGACGATGAAGCCGATCGCACTTGGGAGCCGGGTGATGAAGGGGCTTCATCGTCATCATCAGGAGAAGAGGGGCGCAGGTTGCCCCGGAGTCAGCAGCTGAGGCAGCAAGGTGGTAGCAGTCAGCATGGGGGCACAATTCCAAAGGCTGGAGCCGGCCGGGGCCGGGGCCGGGGTAGAGCACCTGCTGTGCGGCAGTCTACCTTATCGGGAGGTAGTGGAGCAGGGGTTCCTGGAGTTGGCAACAGCAGCAGTGAATCAGTGAGGCCAGGGGGTGGGAAAAGTAGCTACTCGGCAGTGTGGCAGTTTTTCCTGAGGCATCCGCAGGAGGGTAACATGGCCACATGCAAGATATGTAGGCAAAAGGTGAAGCGTGGCCAGGGTCCAAATGTTGGCACCACGGCCCTGCGTCAACATATGATGCGTCACCATAAAACGACCTGGGAGAACCAAGGCTCCCAAGGGGTGGTCCAGTCTGCTTCCTCACCAAGTGAGCTCCCAATTTCTGCCAGCCAAGGCTCCAGCACCTCAGCCGAAGGCAGCTGTGCGTCACACCCATCCTCTGTCGCTCCTGCTCCTCCTCCTCCTCCTCCAAGTCATGCATCCCGCCAGCAATCCATCAGCGAAGCCATGTCCAAGAGACAGCAGTATGCGCCCACTCATCCTACGGCGCAGAAGCTGAATGTGCTCCTGTCCAAGTTGCTGGTGCTGCAGTCGCTCCCTTTTCAGGTGGTGGAATCTGCACCTTTCAGAGAACTGATGGCTTGTGCCGAGCCGAGGTGGAGAGTCCCAAGCCGTCATTTCTTTGCCAAGAAGGCAGTACCAGCGCTGCACACTTTTGTTGAACAGAAGGTGGGCCAGTCCTTGAGCCTGTCGGTGTGTAGCAAAATACATGGCAGCGCCGACATCTGGAGCTGTAACTACGGTCAGGGGCAGTACATGTCGTTTACGGCCCACTGGGTGAATGTGGTCCCTTTGCAGCAGCAACTTGGACAGGTCACGCCGCTTCGGCCTCCGCGCTCTCTGCCCATTGGGCCTGTGACACCGTGCGACTCGGCCTCCTCATCCTCCGCCATCTCCTCACCCTCCACTGTAGGCTCAAGTCTCAGTGCCCCTCCAGTCTACCATGTGTGCAGGGCACGGAGGTGTCACGCAGTGCTTCACATGGTTTGTCTTGGCGAACGGAGTCACACAGGGGAGGAACTGCTTAAATGTATTCATCAGGAAATCCAAACATGGCTTACTCCGAGAAAACTTAAAATGGGAATCATGGTTACCGACAATGGGAAGAACATTTTGTCTGCGCTGCGCCAAGGAAGCCTGACCCATGCCCCCTGCATGGCTCACGTCTTCAATCTGGTTGTCAAGCGGTTTCTGAAGTGTTCCCCCCATCTGCAGGACATCCTAACAACTTCACGGAAACTTTGCATGCACTTCAGCCACTCCTACACCGCCAAACACACCCTTCTTGAGCTACAGCGTCAGAATGGTATCCCCCAACATAGTCTGATTTGCGATGTTTCCACCCGTTGGAATTCCACCCTTCACATGTTGGACCGATTATATGAACAGAGAAAAGCCATCACGGATTTCCTGATGATCCAAGCAGATAGGGGGACTCCCCTGTGTAACTTCAATGTCAACCAGTGGCAGCTCATACGTGACACCTGCCGTTTGCTCAGGCCCTTTGAGGAAGCCACTTTATTTGTCAGTCGGCAGGATTACGGGATGAACGACGTGATTCCACTGCTTCATGTACTACAGCACATGTTGGAAACCATGGCTGGTCAGGGCACTGGAGACATGGCGTTTACATCTTACGGCCACATGAACCCCGTTGGAGCTGAACTGGAGGAGGAGGAGGAGGAAGAGGAGGAGGAGGAGTTGCCCAGCGAAACACAGTTTAGGCTTGGCGAAATGGCTGGTTTATCTAGTCAGCGGACAGGAGAGGAGGAGCAGGAGCAGCCAGAGGAGCTAGAGGTTTTTGAGGAAGGAGAGACAGAGGACCCGGGCACACCGTGGCAGTATGCAGTGGAGATGGAGACAGGTAGTCCATCCGAGTCACTTGCGCAAATGGCACGAAGCATGCTCACGTGCTTGCGTAGTGACCCCAGAATTGTTTCCATCTGTCGGCGGGATGACTTCTGGCTGTCCACCTTATTGGACCCTCGCTTCCGGCACAAAATGGGGGCATTTTTTAAACCCACCGAGAGGGAGGACAAACTCAACTACTACAAAGACATTCTACGTAGGCAGTTGGCCGATGCCTATCTGCGCCATGGTCCATACTCTCGCAGGTCTGACTCGAGGGGACCTCTGCGCTCACCTTCCACTGCCATGGCCACTGGGGGGGTTGGCAGCAGCAGCAGCAGAAGCTCCATCAGCAGCAGCAGCCTCAGTCTTCAGTCGCTAATGAGTAGCTTTCTACACCCGCATAGTGAGGCTACTCATGAGCAGCAGGAAGACCTGGAGCAGGACCTGAACCAGCAGGTCATGTCATACTTTGACATGACCATGCCAACACACCTTGAGGATCCGCTGGACTTCTGGGCAGCCAAACTTGATTTGTGGCCGCAACTAGCAGAGTTTGCCCTGGAAAAGCTGTCCTGCCCGGCAAGTAGCGTGCCATCTGAGCGGGTGTTTAGTGCGGCGGGGGCCATAGTTACGGCGAGGAGAACTCGTCTGTCAACTAAAAATGTGGAGAGACTCACCTTTGTCAAAATGAATCAGGGATGGATCAGCCAGGATTTCCACCCACCAATGCCTGATGCATGCGACTAGATTCAGCATGGTGCCACGTTTTACACTTTACAAATGGTGCAAAACATATTTATGTCTTTAGGCCATTTTTTGGGCTCCTGCTGCTGCTACTGCCAACTTCTGCCAACTCCAGGGTGTGATTCATCCAATTTTTGGGCTCCTGAAGCCAACTCCAGTGTATATTTGGGCTCCTGCTGCTACTACTGTCAACTCCTGCCAACTCCAGGGTGTGATTCATCCAATTTTTGGGCTCCTGAGGCCAACTCCAGTGTATATTTGGGCTCCTGCTGCTGCTACTGTCAACTCCTGCCAACTCCAGGGTGTGATTCATCCAATTTTTGGGCTCCTGAAGCCAACTCCAGTGTATATTTGGGCTCCTGCTGCTACTACTGCCAACTTCTGCCAACTCCAGGGTGTGATTCATCCAATTTTTGGGCTCCTGAAGCCAACTCCAGTGTATATTTGGGCTCCTGCTGCTGCTGCTGCCAACTTCTGCCAACTCCAGGGTGTGATTCATCCAATTTTTGGGCTCCTGAAGCCAACTCCAGTGTATATTTGGGCTCCTGCTGCTGCTGCTGCCAACTTCTGCCAACTCCAGGGTGTGATTCATCCAATTTTTGGGCTCCTGAAGCCAACTCCAGTGTATATTTGGGCTCCTGCTGCTACTACTGTCAACTCCTGCCAACTCCAGGGTGTGATTCATCCAATTTTTGGGCTCCTGAGGCCAACTCCAGTGTATATTTGGGCTCCTGCTGCTGCTGCTGCCAACTTCTGCCAACTCCAGGGTGTGATTCATCCAATTTTTGGGCTCCTGAGGCCAACTCCAGTGTATATTTGGGCTCCTGCTGCTGCTACTGTCAACTCCTGCCAACTCCAGGGTGTGATTCATCCAATTTTTGGGCTCCTGAAGCCAACTCCAGTGTATATTTGGGCTCCTGCTGCTGCTGCTGCCAACTTCTGCCAACTCCAGGGTGTGATTCATCCAATTTTTGGGCTCCTGAAGCCAACTCCAGTGTATATTTGGGCTCCTGCTGCTGCTGCTGCCAACTTCTGCCAACTCCAGGGTGTGATTCATCCAATTTTTGGGCTCCTGAAGCCAACTCCAGTGTATATTTGGGCTCCTGCTGCTGCTGCTGCCAACTTCTGCCAACTCCAGGGTGTGATTCATCCAATTTTTGGGCTCCTGAAGCCAACTCCAGTGTATATTTGGGCTCCTGCTGCTACTACTGTCAACTCCTGCCAACTCCAGGGTGTGATTCATCCAATTTTTGGGCTCCTGAGGCCAACTCCAGTGTATATTTGGGCTCCTGCTGCTGCTGCTGCCAACTTCTGCCAACTCCAGGGTGTGATTCATCCAATTTTTGGGCTCCTGAGGCCAACTCCAGTGTATATTTGGGCTCCTGCTGCTGCTACTGTCAACTCCTGCCAACTCCAGGGTGTGATTCATCCAATTTTTGGGCTCCTGAAGCCAACTCCAGTGTATATTTGGGCTCCTGCTGCTGCTGCTGCTGCCAACTTCTGCCAACTCCAGGGTGTGATTCATCCAATTTTTGGGCTCCTGAAGCCAACTCCAGTGTATATTTGGGCTCCTGCTGCTGCTACTGTCAACTCCTGCCAACTCCAGGGTGTGATTCATCCAATTTTTGGGCTCCTGAGGCCAACTCCAGTGTATATTTGGGCTCCTGCTGCTGCTACTGTCAACTCCTGCCAACTCCAGGGTGTGATTCATCCAATTTTTGGGCTCCTGAAGCCAACTCCAGTGTATATTTGGGCTCCTGCTGCTGCTACTGCCAACTTCTGCCAACTCCAGGGTGTGATTCATCCAATTTTTGGGCTCCTGAAGCCAACTCCAGTGTATATTTGGGCTCCTGCTGCTACTACTGCCAACTTCTGCCAACTCCAGGGTGTGATTCATCCAATTTTTGGGCTCCTGAGGCCAACTCCAGTGTATATTTGGGCTCCTGCTGCTACTACTGCCAACTTCTGCCAACTCCAGGGTGTGATTCATCCAATTTTTGGGCTCCTGAGGCCAACTCCAGTGTATATTTGGGCTCCTGCTGCTGCTGCTGCCAACTTCTGCCAACTCCAGGGTGTGATTCATCCAATTTTTGGGCTCCTGAAGCCAACTCCAGTGTATATTTGGGCTCCTGCTGCTACTACTGTCAACTCCTGCCAACTCCAGGGTGTGATTCATCCAATTTTTGGGCTCCTGAAGCCAACTCCAGTGTATATTTGGGCTCCTGCTGCTGCTGCCAACTTCTGCCAACTCCAGGGTGTGATTCATCCAATTTTTGGGCTCCTGAGGCCAACTCCAGTGTATATTTGGGCTCCTGCTGCTGCTGCTGCCAACTTCTGCCAACTCCAGGGTGTGATTCATCCAATTTTTGGGCTCCTGAGGCCAACTCCAGTGTATATTTGGGCTCCTGCTGCTACTACTGTCAACTCCTGCCAACTCCAGGGTGTGATTCATCCAATTTTTGGGCTCCTGAGGCCAACTCCAGTGTATATTTGGGCTCCTGCTGCTGCTGCTGCCAACTTCTGCCAACTCCAGGGTGTGATTCATCCAATTTTTGGGCTCCTGAGGCCAACTCCAGTGTATATTTGGGCTCCTGCTGCTACTACTGTCAACTCCTGCCAACTCCAGGGTGTGATTCATCCAATTTTTGGGCTCCTGAGGCCAACTCCAGTGTATATTTGGGCTCCTGCTGCTGCTGCTGCCAACTTCTGCCAACTCCAGGGTGTGATTCATCCAATTTTTGGGCTCCTGAAGCCAACTCCAGTGTATATTTGGGCTCCTGCTGCTACTACTGCCAACTTCTGCCAACTCCAGGGTGTGATTCATCCAATTTTTGGGCTCCTGAGGCCAACTCCAGTGTATATTTGGGCTCCTGCTGCTACTACTGCCAACTCCTGCCAACTCCAGGGTGTGATTCATCCAATTTTTGGGCTCCTGAGGCCAACTCCAGTGTATATTTGGGCTCCTGCTGCTGCTGCTGCCAACTTCTGCCAACTCCAGGGTGTGATTCATCCAATTTTTGGGCTCCTGAAGCCAACTCCAGTGTATATTTGGGCTCCTGCTGCTACTACTGTCAACTCCTGCCAACTCCAGGGTGTGATTCATCCAATTTTTGGGCTCCTGAAGCCAACTCCAGTGTATATTTGGGCTCCTGCTGCTGCTGCTGCCAACTTCTGCCAACTCCAGGGTGTGATTCATCCAATTTTTGGGCTCCTGAGGCCAACTCCAGTGTATATTTGGGCTCCTGCTGCTGCTGCTGCCAACTTCTGCCAACTCCAGGGTGTGATTCATCCAATTTTTGGGCTCCTGAAGCCAACTCCAGTGTATATTTGGGCTCCTGCTGCTACTACTGTCAACTCCTGCCAACTCCAGGGTGTGATTCATCCAATTTTTGGGCTCCTGAAGCCAACTCCAGTGTATATTTGGGCTCCTGCTGCTGCTGCTGCCAACTTCTGCCAACTCCAGGGTGTGATTCATCCAATTTTTGGGCTCCTGAGGCCAACTCCAGTGTATATTTGGGCTCCTGCTGCTGCTGCTGCCAACTTCTGCCAACTCCAGGGTGTGATTCATCCAATTTTTGGGCTCCTGAGGCCAACTCCAGTGTATATTTGGGCTCCTGCTGCTACTACTGTCAACTCCTGCCAACTCCAGGGTGTGATTCATCCAATTTTTGGGCTCCTGAGGCCAACTCCAGTGTATATTTGGGCTCCTGCTGCTGCTGCTGCCAACTTCTGCCAACTCCAGGGTGTGATTCATCCAATTTTTGGGCTCCTGAGGCCAACTCCAGTGTATATTTGGGCTCCTGCTCCTGCTGCTGCCAACTTCTGCCAACTCCAGGGTGTGATTCATCCAATTTTTGGGCTCCTGAAGCCAACTCCAGTGTATATTTGGGCTCCTGCTGCTGCTGCCAACTTCTGCCAACTCCAGGGTGTGATTCATCCAATTTTTGGGCTCCTGAGGCCAACTCCAGTGTATATTTGGGCTCCTTCTGCCCCTCATAGTGATGCCACTTCAACTCTCTGCAATTGTGCCGCTCTGCGATTCTATTAGCGATGCCTCTGATCTGCATGTGATATTTCTTCAAAGTATTATTTAACAAACCCAGCACGCATCCTGTGCGTGTTACAGCAAGGCTGAATGGTTTACAACCCTATTGAGGCTGTAGGAGGCTCAGAAATAGCCGTTTTTAATAGCGATTCGTCGCGAATTTATTCGGGTCGAAACGATTTTTGTCGGAAAATTCGGCGAATCAGTCGAATCGAATTTTTCAAAAGTTCGCTCATCTCTAGCTTGCACCTCTGAGCCGTCGGGAGACAGGCAGATTGGCGCTGCGCAGGGCTTGTAAAAGCCGGTGCACTAGCGACCCCTAGAGATGGATGGGATTCCAGGCACATAACGCCTGTTGCTATCCCTGTTTGTTATTTTTTTAGGGGGATGCCGGCCCGGAATTGCATTAAGGACACTTGAAAGGGATGGCACATGTTTTTCACGGCCCAAATCACAAGTTAGCAGTGCAATTCAAAAGTGCATAAAATGTATTTAAAAACTATTTCAAACAGCATAGGTATCCCGTGGCACATGCACCAGACCCAGAAAAATAAATGAAAAATTATAAAAATGCCAAAATAATTAGAATCATCCCAGCCCATTGAAATATATGCGATGATTCACTACTAGCACCACATATCGCCATGTGAGTGTCTGTATAGCGGCGCCTAGAGTGACTGCTAGTAGACACTGTAAGCGTGCCCAAAACTCTATTTAAACACCAAATGAAACAAACAAACAAATGAAACCCCATTGAAATGTATGGCAGAGCGACACTGAGCGAAAGGTACTACATGACACTCCTGAACCTAGAGCACTAGCGCTATACGCTGAGCCACCTATAGTAATACATGTGATGCTACATGACGCTGTCGCTCACCAGATTTGCTTTCTTAAATGTGGTTTTATGTAAAGCGCCCAGCGTTCACCAGACGCTACGAGCCGCTAGGTAGCTTTACCTGGCGCTAGCCATTCTTAAATAACCCCCAAAGTGCTAGGTGAGTGCCTGGTCCTATCTGGCACTGTAGAGAACTCGGCGGCACTCATCCCATCGCCGGTGCTGTTGATAGATGGGACACTACCTGGCACTATCACAGGCGCTGTGGATTTTTGACTTGCTAAATACACCTTTTTCACTGGGACCTGCCTTTCACCTGGCGTTCATTTGGCGCTACGTGGCATTAGCGTTTCTTCAATAAACCCCTTAATATGCTTTTTTATAATACTTTATTTTAAGTTTTACCTTCAAACACCAAAACAATCCATATATCTTATAACAAAATACATACATAGGCCTTGATTCATTAAGAGTTGAAAAAAACTCTCATGGTAGTAAAAAATTCAATTCATGAGAAAAAAGCCTGATAATTTCACTGTTAGTGAATCACCAGATAGGAAAACAATGAAAATCAATGGCACTTTTTCCTCCTGAAAAAAGTATTTAACTTTTTACCCCTTTCTACCTGTAGTAGTGCCATTCACTCTCATTGTCTTGTTATCTGGTGATTTACTAACAGTGACATTCTCAGGCTTTTTTCTCATGAACTGAATTTTTTACTACCATGAGAATTTTTTTCAACTCTTTGCGATTCGAGGCCATAATCACAAATTCTGAAAGTAAAAGTTTAACAGTCTTTGGATATATTTTTCTGCAGGAAAGTGAATGTTTTAGGTGTTAATAGGGAACATATGTGCACATTTTACTCCTGTAATGTTCTCTGAACCACACATCTCATATCTAATTTTTAAATACAGTATAGCATTTTATTTCAAGTTTACTGAATCAAGGCCTATATTTGATAAATCGTAGACGTAAAGTGGACTATCCTCCATCCTGACTATCCTAGGTTTTGGAACTTGCCTCCGGGGCACCTCGATCAGGGGTGCCCAGCTGTGTGAAACCCCCCAGGTCGCCTGAACGAACTCAACTCTTCCCGGTCCTACAGTGTATGTGCGGCCACTCGTTCAATCAGCGCACTCGTATCCGCACGAGCCCCTTCAACCAAGAGCTTGTCTAATGCGTGCGGATCCGAGCATGCTGATGCCCGCATCCCCCACTACCCTTTAACAGGGAGCGTGCCCATGCTGGGCATTCACAAATGCCTGGTGCGGGCATATGCCCTGCTAAAGGGATAGCGGGGATGCGGCTTGCACATGTGCCTGGGAACGAAGGTGAGGGCGACATGAAGGGTTTCACACAACGGGGCACCCCTGGCCCGGGGGGAGCGAGTATGCCTGCCTTGGAGTCTCATAGACTCCAGAGTGGGTTTTGGTCCTCTTTAAGATGATTAATCAAATAGAAAAAAAAACTCTCAACTCAAAAATCTGCAGATAAGTTCCATGTAAATTTCAGCATGAGTCTATTCATATTTAACAGTCTTAACCTAATTAACACCTAGAAACGACTGCGCGTCTGGGTGCCAAACAGAAATCTAACACTTTCATCTGTTACAAACAACAGAAGTATTTTTGCTATGTAATAGAACTTTCTATTTATAATCTACACATGCTAAATCTCTTCTGCCTGATATTTCCTTTGTCTCTCTCATGGCAACTCCAATAAGTTGCAGAGGAGCAGTACAGGGACAGTTTAAATTGATATCGAGTTAGCTCCCCTCATCAGGTTATTATCTTTGTAATATGACATAAAGGGGACATTTTGTTGGACAAGTAAATGGAGAACAGGAAAAGGAAGACCATCAGCAGAATAATAATTGAGGATCATTTCCCTCTAGTAAAATAACTGGTAAAAAATATACATTTGAGCAGGATGAAAATATGTTTCCAAATGACCCCAGTGATAAATTGATTATTGGGTTCTACAGAATCATTACACATGGGATTCCATAGATGGTATTTCATGTAGATGTTGATGTTTTCCGCATATTTCTGACCCCCTACAACGTGGCCTCGACGCACACTATAGATTTATCAGGTTTGTATATAACAATAACATGTTTAATGGCTCTAACAACATCTCAGAATTGCCACCATTCTTAAACATTATTTATTTAATAATTTACTTATTTAATTTACTTATTTGAAAACAAAAATCTGAATATACTCCATATATTATTTTTCTTCTAGATGTATGAAAGACACAACCTTCTCAGATCTGGCTAGTTCATAACAAGTAGTATCCATTTGGAAGATCACCAGATCCACAACAGATAAGATACAGGCTCTCACAGGGAAGGAACTGTGTCTTCCATACAACTAGAAGAAAAACAAAATTCCGTGATTACTAAATTCACTTATTCTTTTGCATTGTATGGCAGACACAGCCTCTTCTCATCCCCATATGCTGGGGCATATTAAAGTAGTAAGAGCAAGTGTGGGCAACCCATACATGTTTAAATGAGGTTGAAATCATAAACACAATCATAAAACTAGCAAGATTAAAGAGAATACATGTTTAGAAAAACACCAAAATTACCGACGTTTCACGGCCGCAGGCCGTTTCATCAGGGTAGCGATAATGTAAACAGGAGCTGTACGTGCTTTTATACTCCTAGCTTCCCCCCTGGCCGGCCAGTGTGTGATCGTCGTAAGCGGCGCTTCCTGTGGCCGCTCACGGCGTCACATCCGGTGGAGACGTCCCGGCCTGAGACAGCAGCGCTGGTGGGCGGAAGTAGCGTCCTCTCCACCCAGCTAATTACGTGCTGGTTGGCGGAGGTGACGTCTTACAATGTTTACATTATTGCTACCCTGATGAAACGGCCTGCGGCCGTGAAACGTTGGTAATTTGTCTTATGAGCGATCACTACCTACTATTCATGTTATAACTATGATGTTATTTTGTTCCTGCTTGTGTATAATTGCATATCTGTCTGTGTATTGATGGGGTATTAAGATTCTAACTTTAATTCATCCTTTAACTGCTGTGTGAAGAGTCACATAGTGTAACTATAGATTTCATATAGATACCATGTTAAATTGCATTCATATGAATAAGCAATATTTCTCTTTGACTTTGCTTCAGCTACTGAGCATTTAACTCTGTATGTGATTAATCTGGGGATTACTGTGAGGGCACCGGACTATATCTATTACACTTGGAGGTAATTTTTTACCCTATAGCCTGTACAGACTATGTGTTCTGGTTAACGTTATTTGAATAGCTGTTCTGTCATTATTTACAGTATCTTGGTGCAACACAGCTCCCCCAGCTGAACATACTTGGATTTCTGTATATATGAATGTATCCTTTTTTCTGGAGATATAATATAGCCTGCATACTCGAGTTATTGTGTGTATATATGTATATAAAATTAATTGTCTGTAGATTTCATGTAATCACTATCTCCTTTGAAATATACATTTTTTGCAAATCATCACCATTTGGTGTGCGCCTACCTATATATTTATTCATCCATGTATGCTTGAAAGGGAAATGCTAATTTGGGGTAAGAAAACATAATTCCATTTGTACTTGGACAACTATCTAGCCCAGGCATTTTGGGTTATGGTGGCCTTGATGTCTCCAAAATAAAAGGATTTTAAATTCAAGAGAGCTGTCCTACCTTGTTGCTCCTACTATGTAAAGAAGCACAACTTAGTCCACTACTTATTGATTTGGAAGCCTTCTCTGCTGCAACAGAATACTCTAGCCAGGTGACAATACCTAGATACCTTTTCTCAGCCCTGTTCTCAATTTCTCCCAACAGGCAATGTTTTGATCTCCACAAAGGTGAATTTATTTATTTGTTAGCAGTACTATAGGGCTGCTTGTGTGGAGATCCACAAAACATGGACAGGGTTGAGAAACACTGACCTAAATCAACTTTCATGTCCTTTGTGTAGAATTTTCCACTGCTATATGGTATGCCAACCCCTCTCTTTATAGGATAGGGCAACTAATGTCCTCTTTATTTACAAATCTCTGCAAAATGCCAGCAGCCACAGGACATGGATCTACTGTAGTTGTTTTAAATTAGGAATGGGCGTACCCCCCCCCCTTTGGGACCGGGCAGTTTGGCCAAACTTTGAATAAATGAAAGACCCGAACCTGGTCCCCAGTGAAACCAATGAGGACCCAAACTGTAGGGGGGATGCAAAGTGTGTTGGCTCCCATGAGTGAGAACATTTCTAGTGTCAGCTGGCAGTTCAGGCACTAGAGGTGTGTTCACTCATGGGAGCCAGTGGCCATCCTTTTGTTCCCCTCGCTGGGGCCAAATTCAAACACTGCTTTGCTGCCAATGCTGAGGATTGTGGGCTGAGGTGAGTGCACCCTTAGGTGAAGTGGGTTGAGCAGCCTATCAACCAGCATTTCCATGTTCGGGTGGGCGCTGAATTTGAACACGGACTTCTAGCTAAAATCTGCTTCAGATTTGGGAACCCGAACTCGCAAACTTCCATATAAACCCGAACTTTGCGGTTCATGTTCGACCATCTCACAATTTGGTATGACCATTTCATCTGCAATAACCTGCTACCAACTGCTGACATAAGGGGGTTGGAACCAAAGTTGGCTTGTTTTGCCAAGTAGGACTCTCATAGTGGAATACTGTATGTCAATAAAGGTTTGCTCTGTCTGTGACTAGGTTCAACAACCTCCGAAAAACTTGGGACTGTAAACCCAACAGCAATATTAAGACATCAATCAGGGTAGAAGCTGGAGTAGGGATCCAAAGTGTTCACTTTCTTTCAATTTTATTTCTCCAAAACCATGCATAAAAGTGGTCTCCAAGCCACTCTGTCCCTTGGAGCTCTCAGCGTGAGCGAGCACGGCAAGTCAAAATGGTCCCGCAGTTGTCACTGACCACAGCAGAGTATGCTTAAGACTCCTTAAGATGCATCATGACATGCTGCTTCCAGCTTAGCCATGTCACAGAATTTGAAGAGAAGAATGTAACTTTGCTCAGAAATCCTAGTGTATTTAACCCTTTAAATGCCAAGCACGTAGTTTCTACGTGGTTGCCTCTCCTACCGTTAAGTGCCAAGCACGTAGAAACTACGTGCCTGGCATTTCCCACAAACAGTTAAAAAGATAGAAAAAAAAACCACTTACCTCCGGTATCCCCGTGAAGCTTGGGGTCCCCTCTTCCTTGGGGGGGCATCCGATCGCCCCCCCGTCGTCCTCCGTCTTCAGGGGGGGGGCCCGAAACCAGCCGCCCCCCCCCCCGTTTCCAGCGCTGACATCGGCGCTGTAAAAAAAAAAAAAAAACAAACTGTCATTTACTCACCTCCGCGCCCGAGCCTTCTGTCCGGGTCTCCTCTTCACCAGGGGGGGGTCCGATCCCCCCCCTGGGCTGCGCAGTCTTCAGGTGAGGACCCTCTTCCGGGTCCTCACCTCTTGTAATGGCGGCGATGGCCGCCGCCGCTTAGCTCCGCCCATTGTGGGAGGAGCGGGATGACGTCATCCCGCTCCTCCTATACCCCCTCCGAGCTCCGGCATCTGTCAGATGCCGGTGGTGATCGGAGCAGGGCGGATGTCAGGTGAGGAGGCTCCGATCGGAGCCCCCTCACCTGTCACCCGCCCTGCGCCGATCACCACCGGCATCTGTCAGTGACAGCGGCGCGGGACAGACAGCGGCGAGGGACGTCGGATCGGAGGTGAGTATGGTGTAAAAAAAAGAAAAATAAAGTTTTTTTTTTCTCTGTGTCTGTGTGATTTTTTACTATTAACCCCTTGTGAACTGGTAAGGGGTCCATGACCCCTATACCAGTTCACAAGGCTGGGGAGATGGCAAGCCACCTGCGCTAGTGGGTGGCTTGCCATTAACCCCTGGCACCCCCATTACCTGCCTCCCCAAAGGCCAGGGGGGGGCAGAAGAGCCCGGGCCCACATGGGCTATGTGGGCTCGTAGGCTGCAGGGTGGGGGGGCCACATAAGCTGGCCCCCCCACTCTGTGCCTACAAGCCCCCATAGCTGGTCCCGGGCTGGTTACTGTGGGTAAGGGGGACCCCACGTCAATTTTTTTTTTGATTTTTAAGGGTTTTTAACCCTTAAAAATAAAAAAAAAAATGGGGTCCCCCCCCCTGGGAGGGGGGACCCTATGTCATTTTTTTTTTGATTAACCCTTTGTGTTCTGTCATCCAGCAGCTATAAAAGGCTTCTAGCAAGTGAGCAGAAGCCAGTGATCGCCGAGGGACAGAGGGCTCCAGGATGGATGGGAGGTGAGTACAGTGTAAAAAAAAAAAAAAAAAAAAATAATAAAATATTTTTTCTATGCTTGTGTCTGTGTGATTATTTACATTTAACCCCTTGTGAACTGGTAAGGGGTCCATGACCCCTATACCAGTTCACAAGGCTGGGGGGATGGCAAGCCACCTGCACTAGCGGGTGGCTTGCCATTAACCCCCGGCACCCCCATTACCTGCCTCCCCAAAGGCCAGGGGGGGGCAGAAGAGCCCGGGCCCACATGGGCTATGTGGGCTCGTAGGCTGCAGGGTGGGGGGGCCACAAAAGCTGGCCCCCCCACTCTGTGCCTACAAGCCCCCATAGCTGGTCCCGGGCTGGTTACTTTGGGTAAGGGGGACCCCACGTCAATTTTTTTTTTGATTTTTAAGGGTTTTTAACCCTTAAAAATCAAAAAAAAAATGGGGTCTCCCTCCCCTGGGAGGGGGGACCCTATGTCATTTTTTTTCTCGATTTAACCCTTTGTAGTGTGGATGGTAGTTGTATTTTTTTTGTGAATGTTATAAAATACTTGTTTCAGTTAGGGGGGTCTCCTGGGCAAGAATGGGGGGGCTACCGATAAATATGTGGTACCGTTCTAATCGGTAGAAATGGGGCTTTCACATGCAATATGATTTTCCTTAATAAAATAAATTTTTTATTTAAAATAAAGGAGTCAATTTTTTTAAAACATTTTTTATTTATTTATTTATTATTTTTACTTAATAATATTGTAAAAAAAAAAAAAAAAATTTACAAACAAGACATTTCATGTTAAAGCCTAAACTCTGCTGCAAAAAAATATATATATAATTTTCCTGAAAGTTCCAGCAAAAATGGCGCAAAACATGACGCAAAATGGGGAAAAATGGCCTGTCAACAGAGGGTGACAAAATCTCAAGTAGGCTGGCAATTAAAAGGGTTAATAGTACCTATGCATGTTGGGTATTGTTCTGTTCGGGGGACCTTGCGCTTTCAGACTTAGCTTGTTTTTTCTGGTTTGCATATTTATATTTTAGGAAAAGGTGTTTTTTATTCAGCTTTTTTATAAATTTTTTAAGGAAACCCTGCGCAAACAAAGAATTCTTTGAGGGATTACTTCCAGAAAGATGAGCCCACTACAACAAGCTGGGTACCCTTAGAAAGCTTAACGTGTGTACTTTCAGGGAATGTATGGTTTATGGGGGATATTCCAAATGTCAAGGGTTGTTTTGGTTGAAAAATCGCAAGGTGCGCACTTTGTCTGCAGAGCTGAAATTTTCAAGTAAAATTACCGTTACGCACATCCTTTACTTTGGGGTGTTTGGCAACTCTTCCCTTGACAGAACCTATGCATGTTGGGTATTGTTCTGTTCGGGGGATGTTGCGTTTCCAGATTAAACTTGTTTTTTCTTGTTTGTATATAGTTTTTTTAGGAAAATGTGGCTTTGATTCTGCTTTTTTATCCTTTTTTTAGGGAAACTCTTTGCAACCAAAGAATCCATTGAGGGATTACTTCCAGAAAACTATGGCCACATCAACAAGCCTGGTACGCCTAGAAAGCCTGAGGTGTGTACTTCCAGAGAATATATAGTTTGTTGGGGGTATTTCAAATGTAAAGGGTTGTTTTTCTGGAAAAACTGCAAGGTGCGCATATTGCGTAGCACAGTTGTATTTTATCTGAAAATCCCCTAAAGCGTTGTTTCAGTTTGGGGGAGTCTCCTGGGCAGGAAAGGGTGTCTACCTATACATATGTGGTACCGCTGTAACCGGGAGAAATTGGGATTTCACACGCAATAAGATTTCATTGACAAACTTACATTTTTTATTACAAAAAAAACTACAATATGTAAAAATTTTTTTTTTTTTTTTTTTTTTTGCACATATTTAACCAAAAATATTGAGAATACACCTAAAAAATGACAAACAAGACATTTCATGTTAAAGCCCAGACTCTGCTGAAAAAAACAATATATCATTTTCCTGGGAAATCCCTGGAAATCCCTTCAAAAATCACATTTGAACATGGGGAGCGCAAAATAGTGCAAAATGGTCTGGCAACAGAGTGTGACAAAAACTCCAGGTAGGCTGGCACTTAAAGGGTTAAATATAATCAGAGATTTTGGGATGCTTTGAAATGGCTTTTTTTACACAGAGCTTTAAAGAAAATGGAAACAATCATTAATCTACGAAAGAACACTTGACAGAAACTGGCAGGTGAGAGTTGGTTACACATCATAGGCCATCCTGAAGACAGCTGGACGTAACTCAACATACCTGAAATAAAGAGGCAGTATATTTCATATAATGCAAAAGAAAGATGAATTAAGAAAAAAAAAATCTTTAATCTATATATTAAAGTTTGTTCATATGATTGAATTTTACCACTGAACTGTGGGGTATCGCAATTTGGGAAACCTTGGGTGTTGGATAGACTTTATTCAGGCTACTTAAAGACAATTTGCAAAATTGACAAAAACAAAAAACTCTAGACTTGACAAAAACAAAAAACTCTAGACTCACCTTTTTTCTACACAGCCCATAGCTCTTGGTTCGGAGAAGCAGCTCTTTACTTTATTGCTACATCCATGTCCCTCGCTGGGCCGGGGCACCGCCGTTTCTTCCTGCTTCTCCAACGTGGAGACGCCCCTCGTCATCAATCACTGATAGCTGGCACACCCCCCTCCATTCACTGCAAAGGAAAGGGGTGTGTGAAGACCTAGCACGTTTCTTTCCATTGCAGCGAATGGAGAGAGGGCATGTAAGCTATCAGAGACTGCTGGCAGGGGGCATCTCTGCATCGGTGAAGCTTGGCCGGTGAGGGATATGGATGCAGCATTCAGGAAGAGCTGCTTCACCGGACCAGGAGCAATGGGATGCATGGGAGAAAAGATGAGTATATCGCTTTTTTTTTAACTGTAAATTGTCTTTAAATGATAAAATCTACTAAAACATTACTACATATGGGCCATCTCTTGTCTCCCTAAATGATATATGTGGCTAATTAATGAGAACTTGCAAAGCTTTTACACATAAAGCATTGAAGCAAGAGTACAGAGAAAAAGGTAAAACAAAATTCAGAGAAGTCATCTACAGTTAGTCAAACTTAAATATAACTGTACAGAGCTATTTATAAAAACAATAAAGCTTCAACATCATCATGTTCATACAGAATTTAGAAATAAGCTAAGACACACTTTAAAACAATGTGATTTGCCATCAATTTTGTTATAAAAGGCTGCCTGCTGTCCTCTGCTGGTTATTTCAGCAGATGCTTTTACTCTGTACCTGATGTGGAATAACTATACAGATAGAACATGACAAGTACAAGATGGAAGTGAGAAGAAAAAACAAATGACTATGCAGCTTAAAGCTTTTGTTTTACATATCCTTAGCTAATGAAACTCACCTGTGGCCTCATACTGTGTGCCCGAAGCCGAAAGAACATTTTACAGATGTAGCTTCTGCTGATGTAGGAAGATACAGGTTTTTTAGGCTATGCAAGTCTACATGGAGCATTCACTGGGCTTTGTTACATGTAATGGGCAGTGAATAACCAAGCTAGATATTTTATACAGGTACAGTCTAAACATGTAATAAAAGTTGAATAGGATTGAATTGCCAAAACGGCCAAGGGCATGTGGTTCTCAACAAAACCTATTTCACAAAAGGAAGGTTGGGCAAATTCAAAATAATATTTTACTCAGCAAAAAGGTAAAAACAATATTTAGATCTTTGTAATTTAAGTAAGAATGCTTGTTAAAAGTCTTCCAGCTCTGCTCATAGCCATTATGCCCCTTGGAAAAGTTACATACAGTATTGATTCTCTGAGAAATTATGAACCTACCAGGAGCAATTTGTATTGGGTACAAAATCATGAATCTAATATCTATAAACTGCATCTCAACATTAATTTTGCAGGGCCACTGGTGCAGCAACTGCAGATCTGAAAGCTATTGGACACAGCTACACCACCAAAGGACCACAAGCCATCTAGCACTGCAGATGCAATGGTGTAATGCCGAATGATGGTGAATGAAACTTACAGTATCTGCCTAGGCAACCATAGTCCCGAACCTACTAGCTTGTCTGACCCATGTAGTGAACCTGGTAGTTCAGAGCTTCCCTATTAAATATATTGCTTGATAAGGCCAAGATATTGTGCTCTCTATTACCAACCAGCTAACTCAAATGGTGAAGTCCCTTAACTTGTGGACTGGCTAGGTTTAGAATGAGTGCCCCATTTTAGTACCCTTTAGCCTCTTTATCAGGCAGTTAATTAGTGATGCCATCCCTGTCTTCTTACTGGAACAGTCTCTTGGGGCTCTGAGACAGGTAGGAACAGGTAGAGGAGGAGGCCATCATTCCCGACACTGTAGGGGTGTCACGCATCTCCATCTCTGGGAAGTAGCATAATTATAGCATGCTAAATGAAGTTTATTACAGATATATGTGAGGTTATGCACGTGGGCAGGTGACATTTGTGCCAAGATTGCACACTAAATGGGGAAACACTGGGTAAAAACAATTTGAAAAGACCTAGGGGTTTTAGTAAATAATACACTAAACTTTAGTGATCAATGTCAGGCAGCAGCTGTCAAGGCAAACAGGATCATGGGGTGCATCAATAGGGGCATAGGTGTCCTTGACCAGAGCATTATTTTACCCCTGTATAAGTCACTGATCAGACCCACATGGAATATTGTGTACAGTTCTGGGCACTAGTCCATAAAAAATACATATCAGAACTGGAGAGCCTTCAAAGGCCAGCCACTAAATTAATAAATGGAATAAGGGAACTAGAATACCCTGCAAGATTTTCAAAGTAAGGTTTATTTAGTTTGGAAAAGGGACGCCTGAGTGGTGACCTAATAATAATATACAAATATATCCAGGGTCAATGCAAAGATATGTCCCACTATCTTTTTAAAGCCAAGACTGTAAGTAAAACTCAGGGGCATCCACTAAGGCTGGACGCTTTTTGCACTGGCATAGATAAGGATTCCTTACTGTAAGAGCAGTGAGACTATGCAATAGTTTAGCTTCTGCAAATTTCAAATGACCTTCCTTCTTAAAGAGGAACATCAGACCAAAAATAAAAAGGGGGCGATCCCCCTTCATTGGCCCCTACTTACCTTTTGGATGTCACCGCTGCCTGCTGTGGTGACATCTGGCTGCTTCAAGGCCTGATCCTCCCCCCACCGTCTGCTTAGCTGTCTGTTAATGGCAAGCACGGCCTTAGTCCTGCTTGTCAATGTCCCACGTCGCTCTCCTAGCTCAGCGAATTCTTGCAGGATTTCGGTTGGCCCCACTGCATCCTATTCATGGGCACTGCGCAGGCATGAAATCTGGGCCGCACGTAGTGCACGATGGGATGCAAGACAGTCTGTCAGAAGGTCGTCCTCAAACTGAGGGACATAGAAGATGAATCCCTTGGCGAGGTGAGTAAATAATGCCCTGAGGTAAAACCGGAGGGGGGCAGCAGATCAATGAGGCTTGTTCCTCTTTAAAAGCCTTAATTCAAGAAAAGTGTCAAGGCCAGGTGGCATATCAACATCATGCTGTACTGTTAGGGGGGTAGGTGCACTTGAGTGTACCTGTGAGGGAATATTTGTTCTGGGGTTTTCTATATAGTGAACACTTATTCAATATATCTTTAGTATTCAAATTTAATTCACGTATTTAATTTTTTTAATACTTTTGCATATTTTGCACATAAAAATAACAATTGAGAAGTGACACAAAATAATAATAATAGAAAAAAAAAAAACATCAAAGCTATTGTGATACGCTCTTCTTTCTGTTAATTGGTACTATGTTCAGTTTGTAGCAAGATAAGTTGGATTTCAGTATGTAGCAAGTACTTGGGTTTCTCTCAGATGTAGTAAGTAAAAGTGCAAACGTTTCGCATTACATAGCTTCCTCAGTGCACATATAGTCTAAGTGTGACAATAGAGAGAAAACCCCAGAAGAAATATTCCCTCATAGGTACACTCAAGTGCACCTACCCCCCTAACATATTCATGTCTTAGAGGGAATAGGGGTATTTGCTGCTGGTCTGATACTTTAAGGGGCAGTGATCAAATCTGGTCATACCCCTACCCACCTAATAACATTAAAGTCCAATTGGCTAAACGCCAAACAAAATCAGACCAAGCTAGCCACCATAAATCAAAACAAAATACCAGGGATATGACACAACTATCTGGACAAGAATGGGATCAACTTTTCAAAGGTTTTTTTACATAATACGTCATTAAAACCACAAGAAGGGGGTGGACAAGGGGCCATTTTGGAAAAATTCTGAATACTTGAAAATATCTTAAGAAAAAAGACAAGGGTACACTGGAATATTATTTATTTGAAAAATAGTACCATTGGGACTAAGGATAAGAATCTTCCCACAATTAGTGGAAATAGACCCCACAAGACAAAATGGGAGAATAATTTGCAGACTTGCTCCCTAAATATGTCCAGACTACTGATTGAGCAACAAGAAAGCACATTAAAACAGATAGAGATCCAATATGAAAAAACATGCGAGGACTTAAATAGACACAAAGATTGGTCAGACTTTGAAGAAACTAATAATTAAATTAAAAAGAAAATTGAAACCTTAATTAAGGAAGTCTGGGAATTTAAGAACAATAAACTTTATAGAGACAGGAGAGCATACGAAGAACAGAGAGCATACAGGTGGAAACAGCAAATAACACGACACCAAGCAGGGAATACAGAACTTTATTCTTCACAATATTCACCCTCTTCCTCAGACAGCTCACAGTCAGGGGAAAGACCTAGGAGACATTATACACTTTTTCTAGACACTCAAAAGAAGGAAACTCTGATAATCCCAGACCCAATCAAGAGTATACTCCAAAACCAACCACACAATGAGATGAAAGAAAACATATACCGTCACCAGACACAATACAGGAAGGACCCCATATAAACTGTGCTGCTCTGCATTCTGGGACTGCTGACCTTTACCTGACCCCAGCTCTGCTCTGTCTGAGCAAAGCACAGCTATAACCCGCCCCCCTGTACCTTATCCCACTCTCCTCTCCTCAGTAAGTGTGATGCTTCTGAGTCAAGATGGCGGCGCCCGTATCCTAAATTCCTGAACAGAGTTGCAGCCCAGTGGGGGAAAGAATAATGTTAGTGAATAAAAACGTAAAATAAATTAATTTTAGATGCTGTGGAACCATTTTTTAAGAGTTTGGGCTTTTCATTAAATCACGCTGAAGGTCCGGTCTAATTTCTGTCCTGAACACAATGTAAATAAATTTGAACTAATTAAAGCCCTCCACCTGTATGCTCAGAAAATACTCCTGAAAGCTCAGTATAGCACCAAAATAGAAAAAGAAAAAAGCCTGATCACTTTACCACAGAGCGACAGAGAAACATTAGAAATATTAGAATCATTACAACAAGAACAAGCCAACACAGACATATAGCTAGAAGGGGAGGAGACAGAACCTAGAACAGTCCCCGGTTTTAGAAAACCTTCTACATATTTCCCTCCCCTATCGATGAATGCAAGTGTGAAAACGTTTGTTAACATAGTATCACAGGAAATAGAAAAAATAAATACTAAGGGTATTAGACCAAAACATGTCTCACCTGCTCACAGAAAGGCCTTAAAAGAACTACAAGACAACAGAAATATAGAGATAAAGCGGGCCGATAACGGGGGGAACACGGTAATAATGTCCAAGGAACAATATGAAAAAATGTGCCTCAAAATATTGAGTAATAAAGAGTGGTATCAGAAAACCTCAATACAAAAACTCAAAAAAGACCAGGATGAGTATAAGAACATTATAGACACAGCACACCAACATAAAATTATTGAGAAACCAACATGGGAATTTTTGAAGGTAGAGATCCCTGTCACTCAGACATACTACTGTCCAGATTAGTATACATTCAAACCAAGACTCGAAAGTAAAGATAAACAAAAAGACAAGAAGAGTAACCAATCACGAGACAAAATACTTCCCCGCCTTTACAAATTCTAAAATATGTAGTTGAATCAGCAGACACACACCATAATAAATATAATACTATAAACCGATAGACACAATGCATATAAAAGCTTTTACACACCCCATACATCAGGAGTACACAAAACTTAAACAATTTATGAAAACAAAATAAACTGTTTTTTACATTATGAATTTATATGTATGCAGCGCTTGCACTTCATGAGGCCCACTAGTTTGTCCAAACTATGAGTACTTAAATATTGGTAGTCCCCACTAAAGCCATTGTGCCAATAGCCATCTCTCTACTAATACCCCCGCTCACCCCATTAATACAGCCACCACAAACACAGTACACAACTTTAGACTGGTCTCTAACCAATAAAAATACAATTTTGTGAATACTCACCTGTAAAATGGGTATTGTAAGTATGTCACACACCCCGCTTCAAGAAATTCATAACGTGTGGGTAATACTGACCTGTAGAGGGCGATATGCAGAGATGCCAGGAAAAAAGAGAGCCCCTCCTGGTCCATAAATACCTTGGACCTCCCACTCATTACCCAGTATAAGAACAGCAGTAAGGTAAGGGACCAGGAAGAGCCCAACACAAAGCATAACAACGCAAAGTTCACCATATAAAGGATCCAGAATACAAAAGGGCAGGGTGAAGCGGGGTGTGTGACATACTTACAATACCCATTTTACAGGTTAGTATTCACAAAATGGTATTATTCTAAGTATGTCACACACCCCGCTTCAAGAAATTCATAACGTGTGGGACATCCAGCAGCAGTGTCCATAAAGGGCGGGATCCAAAACAAGGCAACAAGGCACAACTTAAACCACTGCAGCTTGCAGAACTTTGCGGCCAAACACAGCATCCGCTGAGGCCCAAACATCAACCTTGTAAAACTTGGAAAAAGTGTGAACAGAAGACCAAGTAGCAGCCTTACAAACTTGCTCAACAGAGGCCTGGTGCTGAAAAGCCCAGGACGCCCCAACCGCACGAGTAGAATGAGCAGTAACACGAAAAGGAGGTACCTTCCCTTTGGCAGAATAGGCCCGAACTATGGTCTGACGGATCCATTTACTAATGGAAGACTTGGCAGGCGCCAAGCCTTTTTGGGGCACGGAGGGCACCACAAAAAAGGCATCCGTCTTACGAAAGGAAGACGTTACCTCCAAATAATACTTCACAACACGAACCACATCCAAAGAATGCAGGGCCCTCTCCTTGTCATTGCTGGGATTAGGACACAGAAAGGGCAGAACAATGTCTTGGTTTAGGTGAAAGGCAGAAACAACCTTAGGAAGGAAATCGGACTTGAAACGAAAAACCACCTTGTCCTGATGCCCCTCAAAGTACGGGGCTTGAATGGACAAAGCCGCCAATTCAGAGACACGCCGAACCGAAGCGATGGCTACCAAAAAGGCCACCTTCTGCGTAAGTGAAGACAAGGCAATATCATTCAAGGGCTCAAAAGGAGAATCCTGAAGAGCAGAAAGAACCAAATTCAAACCCCAAACAGGGAGCAAAGGTTTTCTAGGAGGCCGAACGTGCGTGACTCCCTGGAAAAAAGTCTTAACCAAAGGATTTAGGGCAAATGACCTTTGAAAGAACACCGCCAGGGCAGAAACCTGCCCCTTCAGAGTACTAAGCTGGAGCCCCAGGTCCAGACCATGTTGAAGAAACTCCAGGATTCTGGAGATGTAAAAAATTCCCTACAAGGCAACGCCCTGATCTCACACCAATCAATATAAGACCTCCAACTCCTATAGTAGATATTAGAGGAAGACTGCTTCCTAGCACTAATGAGAGTTCGAATCACAGCATCGGAAAGACCTTCCTCCTTCAAGATGGAGGTTTCAGCAGCCACGCCGTCAAAGCCAGCATTGGTAAATTGGGATAACGTAGTTGACCCTGGGTGAGCAGATCCGGCAGCAGGGGCAGAACGAACTGATCCTCTGCTAACCTTACCACATCTGCGAACCAAACCTGTCTTGGCCACCTTGGAGCCACCAGAATTGCTGACGTACCCTCCAGGGCCAGCTTGCGCACCACTCTGGCCACCAAGGGAAACGGAGGGAACAGATACAGAAACCCCATATCCCTCCAGTTCAGAGACATGGCATCCACTGCCAGAGCCAGTGGATCCCGTGAGAGAGACACAAATGTCGGAAGTTTGTGATTGTGACGAGAGGCAAAGAGGTCCACCACCGGGGACCCCCACCTGAGACAAATCAAGCGAAACACTTTGGGGCTGAGAGACCATTCCCCCCGGCGAGCTGAGAACCTGCTCAGAGAGTCCGCCTCCGTGTTCTCCGCTCCCGGAATGTAAACTGCTGAAATGCACGGGACGTGGGTCTCCTCCCAGGCCAGAATCAAAGACACTTCCTTGAGGGCACTCCTGCTGCGAGTCCCTCCCTGGTGATTGATGTAGGCGACCGCCGTGCGATTGTCCGACCGGACTTAAACCGGCAATCCTTGCAACTGATGAGTCAAGTGAAACAGAACCATCCTGATGGCCCTCAATTCCAGAACATTGATGGACTCGTGAGCCTCCTGAGGCCCCCACAGGTCCTGAAACTGATGATCCTTCCAGAACCCCCCCCATCCTGATAGACTGGCATCCGTGGTGACCGTCTCCCAACAAGGGGCCAGAAAGGATCTGCCCCTCGACAGATTGATTGGATCCAGCCACCACGGAAGGGAGCACCGAACTCGGGGGGTCATCAGGAAGAACTGATCCAACGACAGTGGCGACCCGTCCCAGACCGCCAACAGATGGAGCTGGAGTGTCCTTGTGTGGAACTGAGCAAAGGGAACCGCTTCGAAGGAGGCTACCATCAATCCCACCAGCCTCATCCCCAGTCTGATGGCCGGACGAGGGATAGACAGGAGGAGTCGAACCAACTCCTGAATCAAGAGAACCTTGGACTGAGGAAGAAACACCCTGGCCTGGGAAGTATCCAGGGACATTCCCAGAAAAGACACTAACCTGGACGGAGAAAGGGAGGACTTGGGGTAGTTGATCACCCACCCGAATCTCTCCAGAGTGGACACCACAGTTCTGGTGTCCAATACCGCTTGGCTGAAGGAAGATGCCATAATGAGAAGGTCGTCCAGATAAGGGACAATGCGAATACCTTGGGCTCTGAGGAGAGCCATCACCCCGGCCAGCACCTTGGTGAAAACCCTTGGAGCCGAGGTAAGACCGAAAGGAAGTGCCACAAACTGAAAATGCCGATCCTCCACCACGAACCTGAGAAATCTCTGGTGCGCTGGAAAAATCGGCACATGCAGATAGGCGTCCTTGATGTCTACAGACGTCAGAAAGTCCCCCTGCCGAAGAGAATGGATAGCTGAACGCAGCGTTTCCATGCAAAATTTCCGCGGACGGACGAACCTGTTGAGGATCTTTAGATCCAGAATGGGTCGAACCGAGCCGTCCTTCTTGGGCACCGTGAACAGATTGGAATAAAAGCCCCGACCCCTGTCTGAGGGGGGCACTGGGCAAATAACTGCCATATCCAACAGACTCTTTACTGCCGCCGGGAGCTCCTGCGCGGCCAGAAGGTCCGAAGGCACCCGAGACCTGAGGAATCTGGGAGGGGGCCGGAGCTCGAACTCCAGCTTGTAGGCGGAAGTCACCACTTCCCGGATCCATCTGTCCGAGACCTCCCGGTCCCAGACCTGGGAGAAGTGTTGCAGCCGTCCCCCCACCCACATGGGTGAGGGCGCCCCCTCATTGCTGAGCTGGCTTGGCAGCGGGTTTGGGCTTAGAGCCCCAGCTGTATCCTGGGTGGGCACGTCCTCTGCCCCTGTTCCAGGAATCTCCTCTAGCTGCGGGGAAAACAATTCCTCTGCCAGCTCTAGCCCCACGAAAGGAAGGAGCAAAGGAACCCGCCCCCCGAAAGGGACGACGCTGTTTTTTGCGTTGAGGTAACTTACCACCCTTGGCAACTGAATCCAACTTCTCACCAAAGAGCCGTAATCCCACAAAGGGTCAGCGACTTTTTAGACACAAAATCAGCCGCCCACTGGCGCAACCAAACCGAACGCCGAATAGTCCGAATAGAGCCGACGTTCTGCCACACATCATCAGTGTGTCATCCAAGGCGGCTAGTACAAATGACAAAAACAATTCACACCTTTTAAGGCCAAGGAACTCATCACTATCCAGATCTAACCCGGAAGAAGTCAACAGGTCCCTGACCACCGACCTGGTAGTCACCACCAGCAGCGCTGAAGCACAAACCGGCCTCATGGCTGACCCAACACTGGCAAAACCATGACAAGCCATTTGGTCAATGCGTTTATCCTCACCATCTTTAAGCGTGGAGCAATCAGGAGAATTTAAAACAGTAGTGTTGGATAAACCCAGAATCTGTGTATCCACCTCGGGAGGGGACGCACAACGCTTAACCGTATCCAAGGGAAAGGGGTATATTTTTTTTTTTTTGTCCCAACCCTGAAGGACACCTGGGAGCCGGGCAGGCCTCTCCCATTCCTTAGCAATAATCCCATCAAAATGCTTTTGGTTAGGAAATTCCAAGCGCGGCCTGGATTCTTCAAAAAATTCCCCCTTTTGCTGTGGAACCGCCTCAGGAGGAGAAACAGCCAAAACCTCAAACATCTGAGCCAGAACATTAGGAGTATCCGAAGACCTACATGGAATATTGTGTACAGTTCTGGGCACTAGTCCATAAAAAATACATATCAGAACTGGAGAGCCTTCAAAGGCCAGCCACTAAATTAATAAATGGAATAAGGGAACTAGAATACCCTGCAAGATTTTCAAAGTAAGGTTTATTTAGTTTGGAAAAGGGACGCCTGAGTGGTGACCTAATAATAATATACAAATATATCCAGGGTCAATGCAAAGATATGTCCCACTATCTTTTTAAAGCCAAGACTGTAAGTAAAACTCAGGGGCATCCACTAAGGCTGGACGCTTTTTGCACTGGCATAGATAAGGATTCCTTACTGTAAGAGCAGTGAGACTATGCAATAGTTTAGCTTCTGCAAATTTCAAATGACCTTCCTTCTTAAAGAGGAACATCAGACCAAAAATAAAAAGGGGGCGATCCCCCTTCATTGGCCCCTACTTACCTTTTGGATGTCACCGCTGCCTGCTGTGGTGACATCTGGCTGCTTCAAGGCCTGATCCTCCCCCCACCGTCTGCTTAGCTGTCTGTTAATGGCAAGCACGGCCTTAGTCCTGCTTGTCAATGTCCCACGTCGCTCTCCTAGCTCAGCGAATTCTTGCAGGATTTCGGTTGGCCCCACTGCATCCTATTCATGGGCACTGCGCAGGCATGAAATCTGGGCCGCACGTAGTGCACGATGGGATGCAAGACAGTCTGTCAGAAGGTCGTCCTCAAACTGAGGGACATAGAAGATGAATCCCTTGGCGAGGTGAGTAAATAATGCCCTGAGGTAAAACCGGAGGGGGGCAGCAGATCAATGAGGCTTGTTCCTCTTTAAAAGCCTTAATTCAAGAAAAGTGTCAAGGCCAGGTGGCATATCAACATCATGCTGTACTGTTAGGGGGGTAGGTGCACTTGAGTGTACCTGTGAGGGAATATTTGTTCTGGGGTTTTCTATATAGTGAACACTTATTCAATATATCTTTAGTATTCAAATTTAATTCACGTATTTAATTTTTTTAATACTTTTGCATATTTTGCACATAAAAATAACAATTGAGAAGTGACACAAAATAATAATAATAGAAAAAAAAAAACATCAAAGCTATTGTGATACGCTCTTCTTTCTGTTAATTGGTACTATGTTCAGTTTGTAGCAAGATAAGTTGGATTTCAGTATGTAGCAAGTACTTGGGTTTCTCTCAGATGTAGTAAGTAAAAGTGCAAACGTTTCGCATTACATAGCTTCCTCAGTGCACATATAGTCTAAGTGTGACAATAGAGAGAAAACCCCAGAAGAAATATTCCCTCATAGGTACACTCAAGTGCACCTACCCCCCTAACATATTCATGTCTTAGAGGGAATAGGGGTATTTGCTGCTGGTCTGATACTTTAAGGGGCAGTGATCAAATCTGGTCATACCCCTACCCACCTAATAACATTAAAGTCCAATTGGCTAAACGCCAAACAAAATCAGACCAAGCTAGCCACCATAAATCAAAACAAAATACCAGGGATATGACACAACTATCTGGACAAGAATGGGATCAACTTTTCAAAGGTTTTTTTACATAATACGTCATTAAAACCACAAGAAGGGGGTGGACAAGGGGCCATTTTGGAAAAATTCTGAATACTTGAAAATATCTTAAGAAAAAAGACAAGGGTACACTGGAATATTATTTATTTGAAAAATAGTACCATTGGGACTAAGGATAAGAATCTTCCCACAATTAGTGGAAATAGACCCCACAAGACAAAATGGGAGAATAATTTGCAGACTTGCTCCCTAAATATGTCCAGACTACTGATTGAGCAACAAGAAAGCACATTAAAACAGATAGAGATCCAATATGAAAAAACATGCGAGGACTTAAATAGACACAAAGATTGGTCAGACTTTGAAGAAACTAATAATTAAATTAAAAAGAAAATTGAAACCTTAATTAAGGAAGTCTGGGAATTTAAGAACAATAAACTTTATAGAGACAGGAGAGCATACGAAGAACAGAGAGCATACAGGTGGAAACAGCAAATAACACGACACCAAGCAGGGAATACAGAACTTTATTCTTCACAATATTCACCCTCTTCCTCAGACAGCTCACAGTCAGGGGAAAGACCTAGGAGACATTATACACTTTTTCTAGACACTCAAAAGAAGGAAACTCTGATAATCCCAGACCCAATCAAGAGTATACTCCAAAACCAACCACACAATGAGATGAAAGAAAACATATACCGTCACCAGACACAATACAGGAAGGACCCCATATAAACTGTGCTGCTCTGCATTCTGGGACTGCTGACCTTTACCTGACCCCAGCTCTGCTCTGTCTGAGCAAAGCACAGCTATAACCCGCCCCCCTGTACCTTATCCCACTCTCCTCTCCTCAGTAAGTGTGATGCTTCTGAGTCAAGATGGCGGCGCCCGTATCCTAAATTCCTGCAGCCCAGTGGGGGAAAGAATAATGTTAGTGAATAAAAACGTAAAATAAATTAATTTTAGATGCTGTGGAACCATTTTTTAAGAGTTTGGGCTTTTCATTAAATCACGCTGAAGGTCCGGTCTAATTTCTGTCCTGAACACAATGTAAATAAATTTGAACTAATTAAAGCCCTCCACCTGTATGCTCAGAAAATACTCCTGAAAGCTCAGTATAGCACCAAAATAGAAAAAGAAAAAAGCCTGATCACTTTACCACAGAGCGACAGAGAAACATTAGAAATATTAGAATCATTACAACAAGAACAAGCCAACACAGACATATAGCTAGAAGGGGAGGAGACAGAACCTAGAACAGTCCCCGGTTTTAGAAAACCTTCTACATATTTCCCTCCCCTATCGATGAATGCAAGTGTGAAAACGTTTGTTAACATAGTATCACAGGAAATAGAAAAAATAAATACTAAGGGTATTAGACCAAAACATGTCTCACCTGCTCACAGAAAGGCCTTAAAAGAACTACAAGACAACAGAAATATAGAGATAAAGCGGGCCGATAAAGGGGGGAACACGGTAATAATGTCCAAGGAACAATATGAAAAAATGTGCCTCAAAATATTGAGTAATAAAGAGTGGTATCAGAAAACCTCAATACAAAAACTCAAAAAAGACCAGGATGAGTATAAGAACATTATAGACACAGCACACCAACATAAAATTATTGAGAAACCAACATGGGAATTTTTGAAGGTAGAGATCCCTGTCACTCAGACGTACTACTGTCCAGATTAGTATACATTCAAACCAAGACTCGAAAGTAAAGATAAACAAAAAGACAAGAAGAGTAACCAATCACGAGACAAAATACTTCCCCGCCTTTACAAATTCTAAAATATGTAGTTGAATCAGCAGACACACACCATAATAAATATAATACTATAAACCGATAGACACAATGCATATAAAAGCTTTTACACACCCCATACATCAGGAGTACACAAAACTTAAACAATTTATGAAAACAAAATAAACTGTTTTTTACATTATGAATTTATATGTATGCAGCGCTTGCACTTCATGAGGCCCACTAGTTTGTCCAAACTATGAGTACTTAAATATTGGTAGTCCCCACTAAAGCCATTGTGCCAATAGCCATCTCTCTACTAATACCCCCGCTCACCCCATTAATACAGCCACCACAAACACAGTACACAACTTTAGACTGGTCTCTAACCAATAAAAATACAATTTTGTGAATACTCACCTGTAAAATGGGTATTGTAAGTATGTCACACACCCCGCTTCAAGAAATTCATAACGTGTGGGTAATACTGACCTGTAGAGGGCGATATGCAGAGATGCCAGGAAAAAAGAGAGCCCCTCCTGGTCCATAAATACCTGGGACCTCCCACTCATTACCCAGTATAAGAACAGCAGTAAGGTAAGGGACCAGGAAGAGCCCAACACAAAGCATAACAACGCAAAGTTCACCATATAAAGGATCCAGAATACAAAAGGGCAGGGTGAAGCGGGGTGTGTGACATACTTACAATACCCATTTTACAGGTTAGTATTCACAAAATGGTATTATTCTAAGTATGTCACACACCCCGCTTCAAGAAATTCATAACGTGTGGGACATCCAGCAGCAGTGTCCATAAAGGGCGGGATCCAAAACAAGGCAACAAGGCACAACTTAAACCACTGCAGCTTGCAGAACTTTGCGGCCAAACACAGCATCCGCTGAGGCCCAAACATCAACCTTGTAAAACTTGGAAAAAGTGTGAACAGAAGACCAAGTAGCAGCCTTACAAACTTGCTCAACAGAGGCCTGGTGCTGAAAAGCCCAGGACGCCCCAACCGCACGAGTAGAATGAGCAGTAACACGAAAAGGAGGTACCTTCCCTTTGGCAGAATAGGCCCGAACTATGGTCTGACGGATCCATTTACTAATGGAAGACTTGGCAGGCGCCAAGCCTTTTTGGGGCACGGAGGGCACCACAAAAAAGGCATCCGTCTTACGAAAGGAAGACGTTACCTCCAAATAATACTTCACAACACGAACCACATCCAAAGAATGCAGGGCCCTCTCCTTGTCATTGCTGGGATTAGGACACAGAAAGGGCAGAACAATGTCTTGGTTTAGGTGAAAGGCAGAAACAACCTTAGGAAGGAAATCGGACTTGAAACGAAAAACCAC
Source organism: Gastrophryne carolinensis (assembly GCA_027917425.1). Classification (NCBI taxonomy): domain Eukaryota; kingdom Metazoa; phylum Chordata; class Amphibia; order Anura; family Microhylidae; genus Gastrophryne; species Gastrophryne carolinensis. The sequence goes on from CM051242.1 coordinate 129,713,543, forward strand.
CTTGTCCTGATGCCCCTCAAAGTACGGGGCTTGAATGGACAAAGCCGCCAATTCAGAGACACGCCGAACCGAAGCGATGGCTACCAAAAAGGCCACCTTCTGCGTAAGTGAAGACAAGGCAATATCATTCAAGGGCTCAAAAGGAGAATCCTGAAGAGCAGAAAGAACCAAATTCAAACCCCAAACAGGGAGCAAAGGTTTTCTAGGAGGCCGAACGTGCGTGACTCCCTGGAAAAAAGTCTTAACCAAAGGATTTAGGGCAAATGACCTTTGAAAGAACACCGCCAGGGCAGAAACCTGCCCCTTCAGAGTACTAAGCTGGAGCCCCAGGTCCAGACCATGTTGAAGAAACTCCAGGATTCTGGAGATGTAAAAAATTCCCTACAAGGCAACGCCCTGATCTCACACCAATCAATATAAGACCTCCAACTCCTATAGTAGATATTAGAGGAAGACTGCTTCCTAGCACTAATGAGAGTTCGAATCACAGCATCGGAAAGACCTTCCTCCTTCAAGATGGAGGTTTCAGCAGCCACGCCGTCAAAGCCAGCATTGGTAAATTGGGATAACGTAGTTGACCCTGGGTGAGCAGATCCGGCAGCAGGGGCAGAACGAACTGATCCTCTGCTAACCTTACCACATCTGCGAACCAAACCTGTCTTGGCCACCTTGGAGCCACCAGAATTGCTGACGTACCCTCCAGGGCCAGCTTGCGCACCACTCTGGCCACCAAGGGAAACAGAGGGAACAGATACAGAAACCCCATATCCCTCCAGTTCAGAGACATGGCATCCACTGCCAGAGCCAGTGGATCCCGTGAGAGAGACACAAATGTCGGAAGTTTGTGATTGTGACGAGAGGCAAAGAGGTCCACCACCGGGGACCCCCACCTGAGACAAATCAAGCGAAACACTTTGGGGCTGAGAGACCATTCCCCCCGGCGAGCTGAGAACCTGCTCAGAGAGTCCGCCTCCGTGTTCTCCGCTCCCGGAATGTAAACTGCTGAAATGCACGGGACGTGGGTCTCCTCCCAGGCCAGAATCAAAGACACTTCCTTGAGGGCACTCCTGCTGCGAGTCCCTCCCTGGTGATTGATGTAGGCGACCGCCGTGCGATTGTCCGACCGGACTTAAACCGGCAATCCTTGCAACTGATGAGTCAAGCGAAACAGAACCATCCTGATGGCCCTCAATTCCAGAACATTGATGGACTCGTGAGCCTCCTGAGGCCCCCACAGGTCCTGAAACTGATGATCCTTCCAGAACCCCCCCCCATCCTGATAGACTGGCATCCATGGTGACCGTCTCCCAACAAGGGGCCAGAAAGGATCTGCCCCTCGACAGATTGATTGGATCCAGCCACCACGGAAGGGAGCACCGAACTCGGGGGGTCATCAGGAAGAACTGATCCAACGACAGTGGCGACCCGTCCCAGGCCGCCAACAGATGGAGCTGGAGTGTCCTTGTGTGGAACTGAGCAAAGGGAACCGCTTCGAAGGAGGCTACCATCAATCCCACCAGCCTCATCCCCAGTCTGATGGCCGGACGAGGGATAGACAGGAGGAGTCGAACCAACTCCTGAATCAAGAGAACCTTGGACTGAGGAAGAAACACCCTGGCCTGGGAAGTATCCAGGGACATTCCCAGAAAAGACACTAACCTGGACGGAGAAAGGGAGGACTTGGGGTAGTTGATCACCCACCCGAATCTCTCCAGAGTGGACACCACAGTTCTGGTGTCCAATACCGCTTGGCTGAAGGAAGATGCCATAATGAGAAGGTCGTCCAGATAAGGGACAATGCGAATACCTTGGGCTCTGAGGAGAGCCATCACCCCGGCCAGCACCTTGGTGAAAACCCTTGGAGCCGAGGTAAGACCGAAAGGAAGTGCCACAAACTGAAAATGCCGATCCTCCACCACGAACCTGAGAAATCTCTGGTGCGCTGGAAAAATCAGCACATGCAGATAGGCGTCCTTGATGTCTACAGACGTCAGAAAGTCCCCCTGCCGAAGAGAATGGATAGCTGAACGCAGCGTTTCCATGCGAAATTTCCGCGGACGGACGAACCTGTTGAGGATCTTTAGATCCAGAATGGGTCGAACCGAGCCGTCCTTCTTGGGCACCGTGAACAGATTGGAATAAAAGCCCCGACCCCTGTCTGAGGGGGGCACTGGGCAAATAACTGCCATATCCAACAGACTCTTTACTGCCGCCGGGAGCTCCTGCGCGGCCAGAAGGTCCGAAGGCACCCGAGACCTGAGGAATCTGGGAGGGGGCCGGAGCTCAAACTCCAGCTTGTAGGCGGAAGTCACCACTTCCCGGATCCATCTGTCCGAGACCTCCCGGTCCCAGACCTGGGAGAAGTGTTGCAGCCGTCCCCCCACCCACATGGGTGAGGGCGCCCCCTCATTGCTGAGCTGGCTTGGCAGCGGGTTTGGGCTTAGAGCCCCAGCTGTATCCTGGGTGGGCACGTCCTCTGCCCCTGTTCCAGGAATCTCCTCTAGCTGCGGGGAAAACAATTCCTCTGCCAGCTCTAGCCCCACGAAAGGAAGGAGCAAAGGAACCCGCCCCCCGAAAGGGACGACGCTGTTTTTTGCGTTGAGGTAACTTACCACCCTTGGCAACTGAATCCAACTTCTCACCAAAGAGCCGTAATCCCACAAAGGGTCAGCGACTTTTTAGACACAAAATCAGCCGCCCACTGGCGCAACCAAACCGAACACCGAATAGTCCGAATAGAGCCGACGTTCTGCCACACATCATCAGTGTGTCATCCAAGGCGGCTAGTACAAATGACAAAAACAATTCACACCTTTTAAGGCCAAGGAACTCATCACTATCCAGATCTAACCCGGAAGAAGTCAACAGGTCCCTGACCACCGACCTGGTAGTCACCACCAGCAGCGCTGAAGCACAAACCGGCCTCATGGCTGACCCAACACTGGCAAAACCATGACAAGCCATTTGGTCAATGCGTTTATCCTCACCATCTTTAAGCGTGGAGCAATCAGGAGAATTTAAAACAGTAGTGTTGGATAAACCCAGAATCTGTGTATCCACCTCGGGAGGGGACGCCCAACGCTTAACCGTATCCAAGGGAAAGGGATATATTTTTTTTTTTTGTCCCAACCCTGAAGGACACCTGGGAGCCGGGCAGGCCTCTCCCATTCCTTAGCAATAATCCCATCAAAATGCTTTTGGTTAGGAAATTCCAAGCGCGGCCTGGATTCTTCAAAAAATTCCCCCTTTTGCTGTGGAACCGCCTCAGGAGGAGAAACAGCCAAAACCTCAAACATCTGAGCCAGAACATTAGGAGTATCCGAAGACCTCCCCAAGCCCCGCTCGGTATCAGCACCCACAAACTGCTGATTGTCTGAATTATCTGATTCTTCATATACCTCCCCTTCCTCAAGTTGGGAGTAATCAGACCAGTCCAGATTATCAAGATCATCCAAGTCAGCCGCAGGTGAAGACGGCGACAAGTGCTTTCTCTTAGCCGGAGCCTTTCTGGTGACCGTGCTGGAGAATAATTTTTCAAGATTGGCCAATCGGGCACACATCTCCGATTGCAACTGCCCATGACAATGTCAGACTGGGCACGGATCAAACTGGGAGGGGGGGAGGAGAGACTGGCGGCGCTGAACCAGACGCCTGGGGTCCAGACTGCCGCGTAATAGTCTGCTGTGCGCATGGTATACACAGAAATAAATCATCGCCAGTAAGGGCTGCCCCACACTCCATACACTTCCGGGATTGCCCCGAGGGGAGCCCGAGCCCAGTATCCGGGAATGCCTCCATAAGGTGAACTTATAGTTGGTTGCAATGACCGAGGGAATTACGTATATAAGCAACCCGGGATGCCCCTTTAATGTCCCAAGTGGGAGGATTTGCAATAAGCCAATTAAGAACCCAGGGACCCTAGGACCGGGAGAAACCCCCTAACACCACTGTAGGTTATATCTGAAAGACATAATAAAAAAGGCTAATAAGAAAAGCGGAGTATAAAATATATATATATATATATGACATAAAAATATATAATTATAGGTGATGGGACAGAAGGGGGGCCCACCGGGACACTCACTGTGGTCCTGAAGACAGCTTCCTCTCTCCGTGAGGTAAAGAGCAGCTCTGAGGAGAGAAGGGGGGCGTGGCCAGCTCCTTCTGAGGAAACAGGCACAAAGAAAAGCACCTCAGCAGTGCCTGTGACACAGGGGCGGGCCGCAGTGCTGGAAAGCCCGGCCCCGCCCCCAAGAGTGAAAGCGTGAAGGGAGAAGCTCCCCTCCGCCATGACAATGCAAAAAGGCCGGCACCGCAGCCATGTACGGCCGCGGCGCCGGTCTCAGAAGAGACAGAAGGAGGGGAGCGGGCCGTGGCTTAGACCCTGACGCCCGGCCCCGCCCCTTTTACCTCAGGGAGAAAGCCTGCATAAAAATGGCGGCCACAGCGCCGTTTTGACAGAGAAATACATGCTGTAGTGCAGTAATAAATAAGTTAATAACTATTGGGAGGATAATTTAATAAATTAATACATTAAGACATTATTAAGAATTAATGATTACAAAATTTGGACCTAACACCGAATAAGGGGCCCTGCTCCTACCCTCCGCTATCCCGCTAGAGAGAGGGGCATTACCCAAAGGGGGGGACCACCCAAAGTGTAAGGCCAAGGGACGGGGCATCCCAAACCGGGGTCACCGTCCCAGATGACCGCCTACCCTCTTATATAGGGTCTCACGGGAGAGCATTTGCTCTTAAGCACCAAGGGTGCTTTTCTACCCTCACCCGGACCGTCAGCCTAGGCTGGGAGGCATGAGGTAACAGAAAAAAAAAAGATCCAGGCGGAAATAGATAACTAAAGGGCCGGGAGTCATCCCGGCTACCTGAAATCCCCCTGTGCAAGGAGGAGACCACATCTTCTGACTTGCTCGCCGACTGTAGAGATTGACTGGGTAATGAGTGGGAGGTCCCAGGTATTTATGGACCGGGAGGGGCTCTCTTTTTTCCTGGCATCTCTGCATATCGCCCTCTACAGGTCAGTATTACCCACACGTTATGAATTTCTTGAAGCGGGGTGTGTGACATACTTAGAATATGGCGGCGCCCTAGCGAGCGCAGAATCCAAACAGCGGAGGGGGCGCCCAGCCGGCAGCGATGAAATAAACATCACTGCACTAGCAGCCAATACATGGCAGCTAGGCGTTCTGTGGGAGGGCTCTCCCCTCCCTACGCAGACGCCATTGGGCAGCCCCTGGTTAGCGAGACCGCCCACACACGCCGTTCCTCTCTCTAAAGAGCGCGCCGCATATGACAGCAGAGCGGCGTGCTCACTGGCAATGGAGAGAACGGAGATGACGCCGATCTCCACACCACCTGTCGAGGAAGATGGGCACCCCTACTGAGCACCAAATGGAGGTAAGCGGGACATATAGATACATATATATATATATACAAGCTCACTTTGAATATCCCGTTGAGAATACTAAAACTGGCTACATATTCTTACAGACGGTACTCAAAGGGACAGTAGCAGCATGCAACCAAATAATCCAAAAGGTAAGGCCCTAAAATGCAATACACTGGAAAACATAGGTAACCGTTGTTTGATTTTAAAAACATATTTCTAAATCACAGGCATTTACCTGATAGAATGAGGGCACCATGAAGCTAGTGCTGGTACTCTAGAAACCTGATGTAAAAGGAACGCTTTTCTAAATCATAGTATATAAGACTGGAAATGACTAATACAATAGCCATTACAAACTAACATAGATGTCTCTCTATTGTCACACTTAGACTATATGTGCACTGAGGAAGCTATGTAATGCGAAACGTTTGCACTTTTACTTGCTACATACTGAAATCCAACTTATCTTGCTACAAACTGAACATAGTACCAATTTACAGAAAAAAGAGCGTATCACAATAGCTCTGTTGTTTTTTTTTATTATTATTATCTTGTGTCACTTCTCAATATTATTTATTATTATTAGTTATTTTTATGTGCAAAATATGCAACAGTATGAAAAAAATGTAAATATGTGAATTCAATTTGAATACTAAAGATATATTAAATAAGTGTTCACTATATAGAAAACCCCAGAACAAATATTCCCTCACAGGTACACTCAAGTGCACCTACCCCCCTAACATATTCATGTCTTAGAGGGACTTTAAGGGGCAGTGATCAAATCTGGTCATACCCCTACCCCCCCTAATATCATGCTGTACTGCCTAACTAGCTGCTGTCTTGTAAAACATTTTCCATACATCCATGGAGTTCAAAATGGTACCTCAATGCCTCAAGAGAAGTATCATCATGCCAATGCCCAGCCATCTACTCTTGAGCTGAATAATTGCAATTACTGTATGTATGTAGTCATGAAGACGTTTAAGTGCCTGCTACTGTGCCCCCTGTAAAAGATCACAGCAAATTGGATCCTCTCCAATTTGAGTACAGGTCTAACCAATCTTCAGAAAACACTGTTAAGATGAGCCTACACTGCTTGAATAAACACCTGGATCACCCAGACTCTCTAAGCCACAATCCTCTTAGTGGATTACAGTTCGGTCTTCAAGGCCAATAGGATGAACCTGCTGGTAGAGTAGATAGGTCCGGTTGGAAATCCCTCAAATATTGTGTACTTGGATTGGCAGCTTCCGGCTAGGAAGATCTCAGTAGGTTAAGCTTGCCACTGCCACTGTCTAAGAAGCAGAACTGACAATATACATTATACAATAAACCAATCATAACCAGGGGATACAGCCTCCTCATAAAAATGACTATTAGTCCTCTGAACCCAGCAGCAGCTGGACATTCAGTCACTGGATGGCCCGCTCCACATACTGGCCAATTCCCCAGGGGAACCCACGCCCAGGACCTTTTACTCCCCTACGTCCATGATCCTTCACAAACCTGAGTGATTCCTGGCAGCCAGTGGGGATTGCCAGGTGGGCACACACACAGCACTGTGCAGACCTGGCTGCTGGCGGTCACATGGGGCCAGAAAGTAGAGGAAGTAGATGAGTAACAGTACTAAGGTTCAGGTTTTCTTGGGGAATAGGCCAGCATGTGGAGCCAGGCATCCATCAATTGGATACCCCCTGAAGCAGGTCCCTTTTTCAGATGACAGATCATAACCACATGTGAAATGTGGGGTTCGCCGGACAGGTGGGTGGATGCACAGTACTGTGTGAACCTGCCCTGAGAACCTCACTGGATTCCAGTGGCCATGTGGGGAGGTACTGGGCTTGGGGTTTGGGCTTCTGAATGCTCCCCCCACTGCCTTGCTCAGAAACTCTCCGGTCTTGTTTGACTTTTGGTCTATGTCCCTGGGGCATCCCTATTTTGGATACATTCCTGGTTAAACCCCTTGGTTCTTTTACTCAATTTTCTGTCGATTCCACAGCAAATGTGCAGACTTTCCTCAATCAACACTCTATGGCAAGCATAATATTACAAGAGGGCCCTGTATGTAGAGCAGAAAGTGTCCAAATCCCTAGTTTCCATTTTGAATGGTACATGTGCTCCAGTGCCAGCCTACCTGAATGGCTGGGTGCAATAGCATGCATCAACTCAGAGAAGCTGGGGATGGCATGCATTGTGGGATTGCCCACGAGATAAATAAACTGTGATTTCAGGGGGTTTCACACAGCAGGACATCCCAAATCAGGATAACCCAGGGATAGCAAATTTCCTGTCCCAAGTGGGCCTTGTTCTACTTAGTTATTTATAAGTATTAAATACAAAATAAAAGCATCCCTATATGGTTTGTATTTAGGTATAATGCAGTGTACCTGCATTGCGCTTGCACTGTGATAGAATTTACCATTTACTTACTGTGCAAAAAATGTTTCTCTTCTCAAAAACGCAACACAAACCCATTGGCAGTGCATCAAAAGCACAGCATTTGTTTTGATACAATGCACCTCTAGCATATTTACAAAACGCCTGCTCTTAATGCAACGGAGAGGTGTGATCAGAACCTATATAAGCCTTTCAGGCAAGTCAAAGAAATTGTTATTTTAAATAATTTATACAATAGCACCATCTAGTGGTTCATGTCTAGTCCTCAATGTATGCTTCTGTGTTATGCAATACAAACTATAAGCATCGATGATTATGAAATATCTTAATGTTTTCATGAAGTACTACAGAGTAACGGGTACAAGCGGGTAAATCTTATGTTGTAGCTTTCTAAAAATGATGTATCCTTTTTCCATCAAGAAAATAAATACCATAAAGAAATGTAACTTGTCTAGCTTGTGTGCTCTGTCAACCCTTCCCCTATTGCAGGAATTTTGCACTGGTAGACTGACCTGGTGGACTTGCAGTGGGAGAATATACTTAGGGCATGTCCACTCACTTTAGGACACTTAGCAGAACTAGATCCTGTAACCAAGGATAAGCTGATGTGCCCAGAGACAACGTTTTTTTTTCTTAGAGGACCAAGACTTTGACTGACACGGGTACCTTACCCCCAGGGCCCCCCTGTGTGAAACCCCACAGGTCTTCAGATTTGTTTACCTCTTTCACGATTCCACTGCGCATGTGCAGGCTCTCCTCCAAAAATGTTTTATGCTTTGCATACTAATGAGCATTAGTGTATGTGCCTACCAATGTAGATAGGCCAGGAGTAGGGGACTGCAGCAGCTGGTGGAGTGCAGGGGATGAATGTCATTGCTTCCTACACATGCACTGTGGGATTTCAGGAAAGGTAAGAAGACCCAATGGACTGGAGGTTTGAAACAGCAGGTGCCACACAGAGATTGAGACCACTGGCCATATAGTCTTTATAGACTCTAGGCGAGTGGTTACTGCTCTTGAAGTGTCCAAATCTTTTGGGGAATGTGTACATCAGCCAGAGTTTAATTGCCTCCATCCTCTTCATGATTATAAGAAAACTGATAAATCAACTTTCTCAAACTTTTTTTAATATCATAGATTACTAGCAGCACTGATTAAGCATGTTTACACTGAAACTGCTTGTTAAGTATCCTGAGCTGTCAGACTTTGATGTCTATGGTCAGAGCTGTGAGTGGCTATGAAAGGCCATGCCCACACAAAGAGCTATAGGTTATAATACTGGCAGGAGAAAAGTTCCAGCATCATCATTTGTTGACATAAGTATCTATAAAAACACACACACACACACACACACACACACACACACACACACACACACTACAGTTTAATTTAGATCTGGGGTCTACAAAGGCATCAATATCCTCTATGCAGGGACATACAATATCAAAGGTCATAACCCTCCCCCGCAAAAAACAGCATATAACTCAAAGAGGACCAAAACCTGTGTTGGTCTTCCATATGGTCTAAAAGACCCCAGGGCATTGCAATTTGAGATGCCCTGCTATGTGAACCCCCCTAGTTTGTGCTACACTTTGATCCCACAATCCGAGGTGCCACTTGGCTAGGGCATCCCTGCTGTTTGTGTTTGCAGACTTCAATTTGTAATGCACACAGAGGAGGCAAAAGGCTGCCGTCTTCTGCTGTGCCTGCTCAAATATGCTGCTTGCAGAAACCATACACAGCAGGGATGCCTAGGTTAAACTGTGCACCATGGGATCGCAGGAGCAAGGTGTGTATAGAATGACACAGGGGGCTTTTCACAGCTACCCTAGGAAGCAGATCAAAATCATAGGTTTGGTTTGCTTTACATTTGGAATGTATTTTAAATTATGCAAAGAGGGACCCAGGAGTGGGGGATGGAGAGTTATGTCAGGGGGTGTGGGATGCTGGAGAATTCCAAGGCTCATGTGTAAAGGAATGATATCAATCCCAACTGGGTGCTTGGAGACAAAAGCAGCAAGGTGAGACCAATAAAAAATGTAACAAAAGAAAAAAGGCACAACTAGCACAGGTAGATGCAAGAGAGACAGCTCACACTGGGTTCTTTTTTGCCATGGGTCCAGTGGCAGCTGCTTCCCCTGCCTCCATTGTATGTGCACCATTGCCCCTATGTATATGTTGCAAGCAAGTTTTTATCTCCATATGCATAACTTTTCAGTTAATTTACAGCTCTGGACCTCGTTTTATATGAACAGTAGTCTGGGTTATCCTGTGAATTGAAATAGCTTGTACTGATTGAAATACCACAACAGGGTGCAAAAGTCTATACAAGCACTTCAGGAATGGACAGCACCAGAAATCTTCCATGCCCATCTGTATTCAAGCTGTGCATACGTGCCTGCTCTTGTTTATTAAACAAAAAGACAACCCAATACAGTCCCACTACCACTAATCTAAACACACAAATAAAAGACAGTATTGGTACCACATCATATTAAAACACTAAAAACTATGAATCGAATCTTAGGGGAGTCTCTCAAAAATGTTCCCTCTAAGAGTTGATGCATATAGTATTGTTTAATCTATTTCATATGCTGTAATAAAACTACTGTTTTTTTGTAGTAGTGCAACTGTGTTGGGGTGGCTTTATTTGGGGAAGTCCCAAAACCCTGACCTCTCTGCCTTTTTTTGTTTCCTGTAGATGTATTAGTCCCCAGGGTCTGGTAGATCTTTGATACATTTGTGGTTGTACAGCTCTTTTCTCTTTATTAAACTGCTCTTGTTTGGTAAATAAGGACAACGTGATTACTTTGTGCCTATGACAGCCACTGCAGTGGCTGTTACAGGACAGCTACAAGAACTGCCACTGTGCCACCAACAGCATCAGGAAGTATATTGGTGGCAGTATAGTAGTCACCTAAATACCATGTGTTGGGTTCCACACATGGAACACATTAAACACATTAAATGAAAGCAAAGGTAGATAAAGCAGTAATTTAACAACTTATTTCAAAGTATACCGGCCACTGAATTTTAGAATTCTACACATTTAATACATGGCAACTGTAAAAATAGCAATACATTACCTCTGGGGCAATGTAGTCTGGAGTTCCACAGAAGGTACGAGTAGTTGCTCCACTGTAAATATTCTCCTTACACATCCCAAAGTCAGTGATCTTAATATGCCCTTCAGCATCCAGCATGACATTATCCAGTTTCAAGTCTCTGTGGATATAACAAAAAAAACGGAGGACCTATACTATAAAGTTTATCAAAGCTAGTCGACAAAAACACACATTACAATCTGTCATTATGCAGAAGTTTTCTATTTGACCTTTTTATGACCCAGTATGTGTGATGCTTTGTATCATGCAGTATATGCATTTTCTATCCATGCACTTGCTTGCAGGTGCCAGCCCCTCCTGCCCTGTGAATTGCTATATGGGGTCTCAAGGACCCCTTACCAGTTCACAAAGGTTTAAATGTACACACACACACACACACACACACACACACACACACACACTCCTTTTTTGTACATTCTTGATGCTCTGACAACCAGAAATGATCCGCGGAAGCCGGGAGCAGGGCAGAGGATCGGCTCCCCCTGCACACACACAGGCTTTTGCCAATCACTCTGGCTTCTCTGCACACTTCCCTGTATACAAGGCTCCTCCCTGCGGCGGGGAGCAAGCTGTCTGAAACCACTGCGGTGGGGGGGTCAGAGTACAGGTGTTCTATGAGGTAACTATTTTTTAGGAATTTGGAAATTACAATACCCTATGGACCATGCAGACAAATTCAAAGAGGCTCTTCTGCATAGCCCATAGAATACCATTTTTACCAAATACTTGAAACAGTATCCATGCCTCATAGAAAAAATGCTGAGTAAAAAAGCTGGCTGAGAAGCAAGTTGCAATTCAATCCCAAAAGAACGGCTAAAGTAAGCCCTGCTTCACCCAATAATTAGCATGACCCTCGACACACAACGGGTCCAGTGGCTTTGTTCAAACCAGGCAAGCTTGTCCTTTTTTTTTTAATCCCCTGTGCATAATAAAAGCAGATGCTACTGGACCTGTCAGCCATCTGACAGAGGCAGTGGCAGGGCCAGGATTGCAGTGGTAAGTCCATGCAGGACTGAGATTAGTGCTGCCATGGCCTGGAACAACAGCGTTGGGTAAGTATATGATTGGGGATTGCAAAGACACGTTGGACCCGGCCATGAGTTGACAGCATTAGGACCTGCCCGCAGATGACCAGGCATGGCAGGACCCGGCACGGCCGCAAACAACAGCGGAGGGACCAGGCATGGTCTCAGGGAGGGGGGTTAATTAACCTATGCTGGTCCTCAGGGGGCTTTGTAAAGAGGACCTCCGATCAATAATTACTGGACGTACCCTTACTAACAGCAGGGGGTATCCTAAATTTGCCCCACCTTGAATCACCAGCTTGATCCCAGAGCAAAATACTCACCACTCCTGCATTGTGTGGAAACATCTTCACTGGCCACTGTCACACAGTGATGAGTGTGGCTGCAGGGCGAGCCTGATTGGCTGCTTGCCGGCGGCAAAGAATGAGAGAGGTGAGTGCTGAATGGTGAATCTCAGGCTGTGGGGCAGTAATGGACAGCAGGGCTGAAACAGGATATTGTTAGAGCAAGGGGATAGCTAGTTAGTTTTGACTAGAGGTCCTCCCTCTTTAAGGCCATGGGGAGAGGGAGATGCTGGTCCCAAGGCAGGGGTTGCTAAATAAGGGCTGGTTCCAGAGGGGGGGGGGGGGGGGTGTTATTAAAGACTTGCAGGCTTGAAAAATTGCTGAAGGAGCTATGATCTGTATGATAGAGATGCTGCAATTTTTATTCTGGTTGAGGAAATGTTTTTTCTTAGTTTCCTCCTATAAACACTGGGTGTGTCTTGTGGTTTCGGTGCGTAAATGGGGTAGATATAGATATTTTAGTGGTCACACTGCCCACATTTGGCATTTTTAGCAAGCTTTCAATGTAATAGAAATGCAACAACATTACCTGTAGATGATCCCTTTGTTATGGAGGAAGAAAAGACCAATAGCAATCTCAGCAGCATAAAACCTATTTAAAAATAGATTCAGCGTTACTATAGTTAATTTACATTTTCAGAATAATAGGCTTTTAATCTAAAGACTATCTCATATTTTGATTCTAATGCTAGCACATGTGTGTTTTATGGAAGCAAGGTACACTACCTGCAATCTGTTGCTATTGGCAACTGTACACCAATCCTGTTGCTAAGATCTTTCACTGCTGCTGGGTATGTGTGAGTGGGAGTAAACTCCATCCCAAGACATCACTCAAAATGTCCTGATGAAAAAATATTACAAAAAACTAAAGCTCTTGGCCCATGATATGGTTACTCAACAGCTTTCCTACTGGAATGTCTCTCTTTTTTTGGAGAGTTGTAAATGGTTCAAGTGGTTAATTTTATGCAAGTTTCTTTGTGAGCTGTAGCATATTTTCATACACTGGATATGGCTGTTTATTATTATTATTTCACTTATTAGGGGTTTATATATATTTTTTTTTTTATTTTGGGCTAGCACTTATAAGGGTTGATTCAGAGCCCCTTTCTCATCATTTTTATGGAGGTCTTGCTACTAAACGAAAAATCATGCAAAAATAAAAACATTTCACACTAAAGTTCTCGCAGAAAAAAAGGCTTTGCTGAATCAGACGAGGGGAAAAAATTAACGAGAATGGAAATAATCACGCAAAAAAAAGGTGAGAAAGGGGCTCTGAATCAACCCTATAGTGTACATCTTATTGACGTGATTTGAACGGCTTTACAGCCTTGGGCTGTTTTTAATATTATTTTAATATGGTTGTATTATTGTAGCGTTATTGTTTAAGTCGATAAAATTGTATATTTTTTGTAATATAATTTCATTTTGTGCCCATTTTTTTGCCTTAGTAGCAAAATGATAATAATGAGTGGTCCTCTTTTTGAGAGCCAGTAAAATGCCTTGGTGCTATTTATGTTTACTTCTGGGGAGGGTCTTGGGAAAATATTTGGAAGGATTGGTGTCAGATTAAAGATTAGGGTAGAGATTAATTCCCGTCCTGGTTATATACACCTAGCCTTTTTGAATAACATAACATTACAAAATGGTTGTTCTTAATTTTTTAAACTTGGCTTGGATTTTTTTGGGTAGTTTTTTAAATGATCCAGAATATGCAGTAAAGGTCGAAGACATGCAGAAATGTATTGCAGCTAAACAAAATACAGCCATTATAAGCCTGAAGTACAATGGCAGAAGAATTCTTCTCCTGAAGGTGGTCCAGGGCTAGTTGCAGACTCAACCTGACGCTATCCCTTCTTAAATAAGGGCCTAAGACTGGCCCACAGGAGTATCAGTGAATCAAGAGCCTCTACAATTCAACACACAATAACATGCAAAATAAATCATGAAATACTGGAAACATTCTCAGGTTGAGTTGCAGAAATGTGGTAGATTTTTTTTATAATAGATGTGTAACAACTTGCTATGGGATATTTATCAGAAAGTGTATGACCTATGTGTCCTAGGACTATACGCCCCATAGGAGGCATGTTATTTACAAATTGGTACAATAAACATAACTTGTTGTTAAAATGTTGCATTTATAGAACTGATCTACTGCAAAACCCAGCCAGGTGCAGGGGATTTAAAAATCACTTTTTTACTTTGTGTTGAAAAGCTCTCAAAGCTAAGTTCACAAGTATTTACCAAAGACTAGCTAGGCCCTTAAAATGACCTCCAATGTTCATAAGAAACATGAAGTTTACAAAACACTTGGTTCAATCCCGAGTGCTTACAAGGTGTCTACAACACTTTTTTAATATGTTGCGCTACTCAGCTTAGATATGCGAACTATCCCATCTAGAATATTTCATTGCAGTGCATTTCATTTCAGAGAAAGAGCAGAGGTGTGACACTAAAAGTCTTGCATGTATCCTTTTTATAATCATGTCTTACTGTACATTTTAACATAGAACAACACAATAGTTAATCAGGTAACATACATGGCATGGGGTTCCTTGAACTTTCCAACTTGTTGGATGTGATACATCAGATCCCCACCATTTACATATTCCATAACAAAATAAAGCCGGTCCTAGAGAGAGAACAAAAAAACTGGTAACTTCAGAGTGGCAGTATTAAAACAATGACATTTCTCTCAAGAGTGTTGGGTAAATGGCTGCCCCATTGCTAATGTGTGTGCCTGAATATGTGGCCCTAACCATGAGAGATACAGGCATTCCTTATTATTTCTAATTGCCTGATTGTATCAGACACATTCCAGTTAGGCTTTCTTCATCCATAAACCTGCGCCACTGTGTTCAAACGTTGCAATGCCAGCCAGATTTGCCATGCACTAGAGCATCCCACCATGCAGTGCATATCAGCAATCCAAGAAGGGTTGCAAGAAGGAATCTTATTTCTTTTAGTCTGTTTTTTAGGAAGAAGAGCAAAATGAATACAGTATTTTTCATTCTATAAGATGCACCTACAAATAAGACGAACCTAGAATTTGCAGGGAAAAAAAAAATACAAAAATCAACCCATAACATTTGCGTGCAGGAACTCCCCCAGTTGCCTATAACAGGTAGCGTGCAGAATACCCTCAACCCGCCATATACCAGACAATGTGGCAGATCCCACCCCCAATCCCCAACTGCCACTGAGACAGAGTTAAAAAAGAAGTCATACCTGCACCGCGGTCCGGAAGAAGTTACCAATCTCTCTGCTGCCAGTGTGTCGATGCATCATTGACATTGATGCATCACTCTGGGCACTGTCAGTGCAGCTGGCCACATGCCGATTCATCAATGACAGTACCCATCATCGCATTGGCACGTGCTGGCAGCAGAGAGATTGATAGCTTCTTCCGGATCGCAATGCAGATATGACTTTTTTTTTCATTTTGCTTCCTCAGTGGTGGTTGGGAATTTCATGTATCCGGGGCAAGAGCAAAGTTCCTCTTCTGATGCCTTCTGCCTGAAATTCTGCTGTTTTGAAGTGCAAATTGTCCTGGCCCATGTGCATTTGGCTGGCTAAGGCCTTAATTTGGCCCAATGTCCCCCTATGTTTCTCCCCTTTCCTTTCCTTTTTCTCCATAGCAGCTTCATTGTATTCTATTCGCCATTTCGGAGTGCATTTTCTGGAGTTTTTTTTCCAACCCAAAACCAAAAAACGGGTTCATTCCCCAAAAAGAACTTGTGTCTGACACTTGTTAAAAAAATGCCGGATGCTGCCGGCATGTGTTTTTGGAATGAAATAAGCCTGTTATTCATTCATCCACCAAATTGTTGGAGAAAATTCACTTAAATTGCCACATTTGCCCACACTCTTGCAGCGCAAACTGCTGCCCTGTAAACATACCAGAAAACAGGCGCTGGAGGCAGTTTGGGGCTGCAAATTGCGCTTGCAGAATTTTTGAGGCACAAGTTTGCACTTTGGTGGGCGCATGTGCACAAACTGGTAGCATCCCATTTTACCCACCATGAGTCAGGCGGAAGCCCAAGTGCAACTTGGCTCTCCTGAAAATGTACGTAAATTCGTTTGGTGCACGACCATAATTCAACCCTATTATAATCATACCACAGTTTGAAATGTTGAATGAAGTTGTGTTAGGAAATGAGGCCGATCTGGTAAGGCCAAGACTCGTTTCTCCACCATGGTACATTCCACGTCATCATCTTGAATGATTACATCCTTTTTGAGAATTTTGATGGCATAAAGTTCATCAGACCCACGTCGCTCAGCTAACATGACCTGGAAAAAGAAGGAAGATAGTATGTATTTTTCACCCAAAATTCAACTGGCTAATATTTGGGAAAATGTTACCATATATTCTTTAAATTTTGAAAGCCCACATTTCAAGATAAGAGATAATAAATCAAGAAGTTTTACCCAGGCTCATGTGCTTATTACTGAAGATAATTTTTGAATTGCTTTTTGTGTTCTTTTGTATTCTGCTTTCCTAGAATAATTGTTATTTTTCGCAATGAAAAATATTTTTTCCAGATAAATCATCTGCACCTGTGATGGGGCATTTTTACAGGTAAGCTAAATCATTGTTCAAATTAAATAAGGATAAGTAAACCCTCTCTGAATGTTTTCATAGCCCATAGGGTGCTGCTAATTTCAAGTGTTTTGTAATTTGTAATTTGGTTGTTACTCAGATTAATACCTATATTTATGTGGCTATGCAGCAAGTATTGGGTGGATGTACCTTGTACACAGGTGAGAAAAACTTTAAGAGGTGCACTGGTGAAGAGAAGTATTTCTTTGCTATAAATAATATTGTTTCAATGCGAGTTTAGGAGTTTTTGCGATTTCTGGTTGTATATTCAAGTGATGCTGTATTATAACTGAGGGGACTTTTCATTACGGGACTTTATATTGGGGGACTTAAAGTGTTTATTACCTAAGTGTTGCCACAACTATAAGCACTAAAATTGTGTTTTCACTGCTGTTTTTGTAACTGGGATAATGTGCAGCAACATTGGAGGTCTACTTCAAATTGTGATATGTATATACTTCAGGAACAGCAGTACTGGGGTGAATGCTGCTGTGTTAAATAACAGCATATAGCAACCTTGGAAGCTTGGGTTAGAGATCTGGAGGCGCAAAATGCAACACTGAATGAGATTGACTATAACGAAAAGGGCATTCTGCTCACTGAGCAGGCATTGCGTGGGGTAGAAACAGAGGGTGGAGTAATGGGTCAGGAGGAGCAGAGAAGTAGCTTGATAAATGTGGATAAAGGGAGTAGAAAGGGTGCACAGAAAAGGAAGCCCATACCTGTATCTGTGAACCCTAGCAAAATTGTCAAGTTGGGTAATGATGCATGAAGACTGTCAGTCTTCAGGACTGCAGGTAAGACTAGACAGTTAGTGGGATTCTATAATCAGGCAAACTGATATAATAAGTTTTCACCAAGTCCGCCTCAACCCGAATGGTTTGCTGTCTCCCTGGTTCCAGGGTTTGGCATGTGTTGGAAAGGGTAAATAAAATACTCGGAGGGGCTGGGGATGACCCAGCTGTTGTGGTCCAAAAGGGGACCAATGACAGAATTAATGGGAGATGGAAGATCCTTAAGAATACATTTAAGTAATTAGGCTCCAAGTTGAACAGAAGAACCTCCAAGGTTGTTTTCTTAGGAATACTGCCTGTGCCATGCACTACACATGAACAACAGTGGTAGCTTAGAAAGTTAAATGCATGGTTCAAGTTCTGGTTCAGGGCAGATGGATTTGGGTTCTTATATAACTGGGCTGACTTTTCAGCTTACCCAGCTTCTGTGCTGGGTAAGAGGCTACTAGAAACGGTGGAAGGGTATTTAAACTAGAGATGGGGGGCAAGAGAGAAAACAAAGGGATAGGCAGGTTACTTAGGGGACAGCATATGATGGTGGGTGGAGGTTAGAAGTGGGGAGAACTGCTATGATGGATAAGGAGATCCATGTGTTGCAAACCAGCAGTGAAAAATTAGGCGGATCATTTACTGCAGAAGCTAATACTAAAGCTCAATGTGTCAAACTAGATAGGAACTTAAAGTGTATGTTTACAAATGCCAGAAGTCTGGCAAGTAAAGAGGGAGGTAGCTTGAGGCCCTGGTACTGGAAGAATGACCAGACTGTCAATCATCAAGGTTTTGCTCTCTTTCAGAAAGACAGAGCAAATAGGAAAGGGGGCGGAGTGTGTCTTTATGTATAGCAATAATTCAAAGCATATGAAAATGAGGGGATACTAGCAGAAGATTGTGAGGATGTAGAGTCCTTGTGGGTAGAAGTGAGGGCAATGTAAACACTATTAAAATACAGTTTGGTGTAATCTATAGACCCCCAAACATAACTGAGGAAACAGAGGCTCAGCTGAACGGGGGGCGTCGAAGACTGTTATAGTGGTGGAGATGGAGGACTCCAACTACCCAGGTATTGACTGGAGACATGGTTCTGTGGGAGCATTCCTCAGCTTGCTACAAGATAACTATATGAATCCGTTTGTGGCAGCCCTAATGGGGGTGGGGGGGGGGGTGATGCTCTTTTGGATCTGGTAATATTAAATGATGATGAACTGATAGGGACGTTAACAGTCTATGAAGATCTTGGTAACAGTGACCACAACCTAGTTGTATTAAACGAAAACACTGAATTTTAGGAAGGCCAACTTCCCCAGGCTCAGAGCTACACTCCAGGACATAGACCCAGAGCATCTGTTGAGGAATAATGATACAGATGCCAAATGGGAGTGCTTTAAATCAATTGTGAGTACCAACAATGCAACATTTATTTCTATGGGTAACACATATAAACGTCTAAAATTAAACGCGACATGGCTGACACCTGCGGTTAAAAGGGCAATAAAGAACAAGGAAACACCATTTAAAAATTAAAAGCTCAGCTGTAACCCTTGGAAAGTATAAATTAGTAAAAAAGCATGTAAGAATGAAATAAGGTTGGCAAAAGTACAAAATGAAGGAGATGTGGTAAAAAAAAGCAAAATCAATATTAAATATATCAATTCATCAACTCTGTTCTTGATCTTAAAAGACTCAGTAACAATTGGTATAGTGCCAAGGGACTGGCACTAGGCAAATGTGGTGCCCATTTTCAAAAAGGGCTCTAGGTCTTCTCTGGGCATTTAGAGACCTATAAGTTTAACATCCATTGTGGGAAAGTTGCTTGAGGGGCTATTAAGGGACTACATACATCAATATGTAACTATGCATAATTTTATGAGTGACAATCAGCATGGTTTTACTAAGGACAGATGCTGTCAGACTAACCTGATTGGCTTCTATGAGGAGGTGAGTAGTAGCTTGGGCAGAGGGGTGGCTGTAGATATAGTTTTTCTGGATTTTGCAAAAACATTTGACATTGTCCTCCAAAGACGCTTATTGGGGAAATTGAGGTGTTCAGGATTAGAAAATACAGTTTGTAACTGGATTGAAGACTGGCTGAAGGAGTTGTGGTTAGTGATACCCACTCTGAATGGTTAAGAGTTCTAAGCGGTGTACCCCAGGGTTCAGTGCTGGGCCCACTATTATTCAATTTGTTTGTAAACAACAAAGAAGATAGAATTAAATGCACTGTCTCTAGTTTTTCAGATGACACAAAAATAGGTAGCACAGTGCAGTCTATGGAAGATGTTCACAAGCTTCACATTGACTTGGACACTTTGAGTATCTGAGCATCCACTTGGCAAATGAAGTTCAGTGGGGAGAAAAGTAAAGTCATGCACTTGAGGCCTAAAAACCTGAAGGCCACATATGTCCTCAGGGGAGTAACACTGGAGAATCACTTGTTGAGAAAGCTCTGGGGGTACTGGTAGACCACAGGCCAAACTGCATGCAATGTCAAGCAGCTGCATCTAAGGCCACCAAGATATTATCAGGGATTAAAATAGGCATGGAATCATGAGATAGGGATTTAACTTTTCTTATCAAGGCACTGGTGCGCCCTCACCTGGAATATGCCGTCCAGTTCTGGGCACCAGTTCATAGAAAGGATGCTCTGACTATAGAAAGGGTGCAGAGGAGAGCCACCGAACTATTAAGAGGAATGAAGGACCTTAGTTATAAGGAAATATTATTGGAATTAAATCTTTTTAGTCTTGAAAGGAGACAACTGAGGGGGGGGGGGGGGCATGATTACCTTGTATAAATATATAAATGGGCAATACAAAAAAAAAAAAAGCACTATTTCAGGTAAAATCCTCTCTAAAAACAAGAGGGCACTCCATTTGACTGGAAAAAGAGTAATTTAATCTCCAGAAGTGACAAACATTTTTTACCATAAGAACTATAAATCTGTGGAATAACCTCTCACGGGAGCTTGCTATGACATCAACTGCTGACAGCTTCAAAACAGGATTAGATGCTTATTTAGAAGAAAATATTAACATTAACAGTTACTATTAGCTGTTATCAGTAAAAAAAATAAAAAATAAAAAATAACTCCCCCTACCCCAACACCCTTGGTTGATAGACACATGTCTTAACTATAACTATGTAACTTAGGCCCTTATTTAACAAGGGATAGCGCCAGGTAGCGAATGGTGAGCGAACGGTAATGACGGTCACCGCCACGAGTACACCGACTCCCCTCCGCAATCACACATTTATCAAGCCGATCCTGCTTAGCGACTGACTAGCTATGGCCATTCGCTGTCATGCGCTCCCATACAGCGCAGAACCTGTCAAACAGCGACTCCTAACCCCGTATTCAACATTACCGCACACCGACTGAGTCGCTGTCAACAGCCGAACAACGGCCAAGCACAGCGAATACTAGCGTGCGCTGTGAAAATAACGCTACTGTCGCTCATCTGTCGCTACCTGGCGCTATTAATGAATCGGCCTCTAAGGCCCTTATTTAACAAGGGATAGCGCCAGGTAGTGACTGGTCAGCGAACGGTAATGACAGGCACCGCCACGAGAACGCCGGCTCCCCACCACAATCACACATTTATCAAGCCGATCCTGCTTAGCGACTGAGAGAGCGCCAGATAGCGAAGCATTCATCATTATTCCAGCCTCACCCCACAGCGCCAGCGAGCGACCTTGAACAGCGACAGGTATGACCTCTCGCTACCTGGCGCTCTCCAATGCATTTCAATGGAACAATCTTTAAATATTCATAATTAATTGTTATTAATGTTTTTTTTTTTTTTTTATGTCAAAAATTCTGTGACTACTTCTGCAATGTTAGTTATTTTTTTTTAAGGGAAAAAAAAAAAATTGTGCAGAATTGATATTAAAGGTCTGATATTAATGTATTCATATTACAAAATGTTTATTAAAACTTGTTTGTTTTTTTTTCCAAAAATATGGTTGTTTGGGGGTTAAAAAACTACTTTTAACCCATCGCCGCCAGCGCTCTGGGGTTTAAACATGCATTTCACAGCGCGAGAATTTTTTGAGCGTGATTTGTTAATGAATATGCTGGGAGCTGTTCGCTATGGCCATTCGCTATCATGCGCTCCCATACAGCGCGGAACCTGTCAAACAGCGACTCCTAACCCCTATTCAACATTACTGCACAGCGACTGTCAACAACCGAACAACGGCCAAGCACAGCGAATACTAGCGGGCGCTGTGAAAATACCGCTACAGTCGCTCATCTGTCGCTACCTGGCGCTATTAATGAATCGGCCTCCCCGTAAGAGCGTAATATGAACTGTGTCCAATCTCAAATGTTAGTTTTTATAAGATTGTATTTTCACCTCCTTGTGCTTTATGGGCTAAATACTTGCTGTAATGGTACTGAACATACTCATCATGAATCTACAATTATAAAGAATCCTGAGAAAGCCTATCATTTTACACAATAACATAACACATTTCATTTTCTCTCTGCCTTATTCCTTCACACCACAACCTAAACTTTACAATTTGTCTGTTTAATAAATAATTAATTTATTTTCTGAAATGAGTAACAGTAACAATGATGACAGTAAGGAACCTCTGAAAATAAGACACATTTCTTCATTGCAGTTTAATCTTTGCAGTCATTATTTGAGGCTAAGTTTTTCTGAGAGAATTGGATTTTATGATGTATTTCACATACAGCTATAGAATGTTCCATATGTTGTTATCCATGTTTATTCATTTAACTCAATTTTACAGAACCAGAGAGTTGGCTAAATCAAGTAAGGAAGGGATCAAAAATGTATTGGTAAATTAAAGAATCAGCAGATCGCTGAGTGGGCTTGCACATCAAACATTATTGGTTGCCAGAAATGATTGGTTGCCAATTGGTGTCAAACAGAAAAGTGAGGAATGGGTGACTTGACTATAGTGCCTCTTTCAACCATGTGTTGTTCCCTGTGCATGGGGACATCCTGATTGCCAGTGCCCCCACGCTATGATGCCAGGTAAATCACAAAATTTTACCTTTCAAATCTCTCCCCCAGTAAATTTAATCGGACCAGCACCCTCCATGGCAAGGCTGTTGGTGGCTGCTGGTGCAGGCGCTATATGACAGGCTGGGGGGGCATCCAGAATGCTGGAGCCCCCCCACACAACCCCCCAAGATGTCTATAAATCTCACCTTAACCTCGCACCCCCACCAGCAATCCAACGCTGCGATTGGCTGCCAGGAGCTCATGTGGGCAGTGACGTTCCGGACGCCGAATGCAGGTGCAGTGAAATGGAAAGTGAGGGAACATGCTTATAACATCAAGCATCAAGGGCTTTGTTAGCCATTATATTTTCTCACATTTTAAAAGGGTACATAATTCAGACCCATCAGTCTTAACCTTCCAGGGTACTGAGAACTGTGTAGCTCACTGAAGGGGAGGAAATAATATTAGAGATATTTCAAGGAAAGAGTCTAAGTGTATTTTTCTCACTTCATACTTCATGACGGCCCATGGAAGGAGGAATGCTCCACCCCCTGGGAGGAAACAAATTGAACAGGCACAGGGCAACATCGGGCAGCAGGGCGGCTGTGATAGCAGCAACAGTAGTAGCAGCAGTGGCGGTGACCTGGCAGCCCACAGCAGTGGCAGGACTCCGTCCCTAGCCCAGTAAGGATTAAGGATCCTGGGCTGAAAGTTACAAGGTGCAGGCAGTAGATCTTCTGGCCCTCACACCTCATGCAAAAATGCCTCCTTCTCTCCGTTGCTCATCATGAAGGATTCATAGAAAAAACATTATGGGTAGGTCTAATAGGGTTTCTTTGCCCAATACTCTAGTACCTAATGGTCTAAACACTGAATTTTATTTAAATTGTTTTATTGATAATTCTTAAACTAATTAGCATTTTTATGGGGTGTATTTTTGGGTATATTTATTCAGTGTTGTTTTTCTTTGCGTTAATTTAAGTGTTGTGTATTTATTTGTATGTGAGGTCACTCTCTCGGTCTCCTGGATTTTTATTTGAAGTAGCACTGGAAACTCCAGAGAAATTTGGAATAAAAATGATTTTTGTGTCTTTTATTAGAATATATGACAGAACTGTATAAGCATATATCAGGTTGTAGGCTTTTAATTCATTCCATTTTACTTGGAGTGTAAAGAAAGGGGTATTGTTACCTCCTTCTGCTACATCTAGTGTTAGTTCTATAGCACTGGTATCCTATGAGTGATCTATGGAAAAAGCAATGTATGTGGTTATATTGCTGGCAGAAAAGCAGTGCTATTCAAGCTGGTAACAGAAGTAAAGAGTTAACTACCCATCTCCATTTACAGAGTAAGTCCACTTTCAATTGAATTTTTAAAAGTGTATATTTTTGTGTGGCAAAATGATGTCTTAAAGGTGCTGAGCTGATCTAACATTTTTTTCTAATGTTAGAAAATGTGCTGGCTTTCCCTGGGGACATCCCAAATCTGTGTGAAACCCCCAAGGGTGCCGATAAACACTCTTCCGCTGGTCCAACGACACATGTGCAGGCTCCCGTCCAATCAGAGCCGCTTGCTCAAATGATGTGATTTGGCAAACGGCTCTGAAAATTGGCAATGAGGAAAGCGCGCTCTAGCATCCCCTGCATCCCTGGCATTGTACGAGTGCTCCCGTCCCACCCATTCAGATAGGCTTGGGTGGGAGCATGCATCCACTAGGCATGTGGGAGCGCACGCTCCTCATCCATCCCAGAGCAACTTACTGAATTACATCTACACAGCAAGCAGCTCTGATTGGATGGTAGCCCGAGCATGCACCGTTGGCCCAGGGCAGAGGTAAGCGGATTGGGCGATTTGTGGTGTTTCACACAGCGGGGCATCCTGCAGGTAATAAAACCCGGGAAAGTAAACAAACCCAGGTTTTGTTCCACTGGAAGCCACCACCTCTTCTAATACTTAATTTTAAACAATAGGTAGGTAGCCACATAATCTGCTGACCCAACTTGATAAAATTGTTAAAATTGTGCATTTTGGAAGTTTGCAATGACTACAAAGCTGTAGCTTTACAGATCTGGGGCATCATATCCTGGTGCCTAAATGCCCACGAAGATCCAATCAATCTCATGGAATGTGCTATAAACAGAATCCATAGGGTGCCTAAGTCTTAGAAGAATATGGCTCTGTCACCATCAATGTGAAACTTTTACTAATGGTGACCTAAGATCAAAGCCCTATTCTGAGGCCTATCTGTGATTACAAAAAATAAATCAGATTTACAAAACTCCAAAGATTTATCCAAGTGGAACTCAACAGTTCCAGTGGGACCAAGGATTTCTCTTTTGGATAAGTAGGGTCTGTAGAGAACAGTAGTAAGACTATGGCCCTTATTCATCAAGCAATAGCGCCAGGTAGTGTCTGACGAGCGCCAGGTAGCGGCAGCTAACGGCGACTACCGACTCAAGTACGCCCGGCGGCGGTCACAATGACGCATTTATCAAGCTAAATGAGGCTAGCGCCGGCGAGAGCGACGGCTAGCGCGGCATTCATCATGTAGCCGACTGCAACGAACAGCGCCGCTGCTAATCCCATCACAGCGACAGGTATGACCTGGCGCTACCTGCCGCTCTCCCATACATTTCAATGGCAGACGCTGCAATGATTGTTTTAAGTGGTTTTTGTGTTCTTGTCTTTGGCACAAAATTCAACACATGTTTATTGGGATATGTTTTATTAATCTGGCTTGTTATTTTACTTTTTTTGGAGAAAGTAGTAATTTTTACACTGTAATGTTGTGAGTGACATCTAAAATGCATCTCCTCCCACCAAACTCATTGAGCTCTAAATCGCTTGTTTTCACCACACACGGGGCTTGTAAAGATACTTTTTAGCCAGTCCTGTTTGGCGGTCACGTTCGCTCTGCGAAATTGTCAGCGCCCAAGCTATTCGGCAGCCCTGTCCTTGATGAATCTGTGGTGGTCAGAGTTTGTGCAGTCGCTGTTTTGATTCGCTATGTGGCGTCGCGAGCGTCGCTGTGCTTCGCTGCGCTGCGTTGTGCGGCGCTGTGCTGTTCATACATGTGCCCTTCTGCCATTTGCAAGGAATTCACTTCCCGCGACCCCAGTCGTTCTTAATGAATACACTGTAGTTGTGAGCGTGCATGTCCACATTATGCAGGATTTAATTCAGGCGTACAAGCTCATAACAACCCGTTATGCATTCTCATGTGTGCCACATTATCATGTAGTTGGATAGTTTTATTGTGTGATGATTTTATGAAGGAATAAGATTTGTCTTTTTCAGCACCAAGTTGTTTGGTTTTCAAGGACCTATGCATTACAGTATGTTGAACCCCCAGCTAAATGAAGCTAATAAATAATGGCGTCTTTGCCAATAGCTTGTTTTAATGCGTCAATTAACTGTTTCCGCCACTTAGCTTGCACATAGCTGATATTAGCTTGTGCCTGGTGCGCGGATTTTTTTTTTTTTTTTTTTTTTTTTTATTTCACAGTTGTTTTCGTCATATCCGGTTCCGGTTCCCTCCTTTGCGTTTCAAAGCCACCTAAAGGAAAAAAATGTCTAGCGCTTAGGCCAATAGCTTGTTGTAATGCATCAATTTACTTTTTCCGCCACTTAGCTTGCACATAGCTGGTATTAGCTTGTGCCTGGTGCGCGGAGCGTTTTTTTTTTCAAATTTATTTCACAGTTGCTTTCGTCATATCCGGTTCCGGTTCCCTCCTTTGCGTTTCAAAGCCACCTAAAGGAAAAAAATGTCTAGCGCTTAGGCCAATAGCTTGTTGTAATGCGTCAATTTACTTTTTCCGCCACTTAGCTTGCACATAGCTGATATTAGCTTGTGCCTGGTGCGCGGAGCGTTTTTTTTTTTTTTTGGTGTCCCTGTCGCTTGGGTCATATCCGTTTCCTGTTTCCTCCTTAGCGTTTCCACCATGCTGCCCAGGAGACGGATCCAGCGCCTCCCCAGCTCCTCCTCAGAATCAGACCCCTCCACCCCTCCCCCACCTACCTCACCTCCCTCACCTAGCACCCCTCCCACCCCTTCCCCTCCTGGGCATGCAAAAAAGAAGCGTTTCCGAGTGGATAGCCGCGTTAATGGCCAGGTGGTCAAAGTGAGTATGTTTTGCTTGCATTTTGTGTTTAAAGTGGACCAACACCCAGGGGGGATTGGCCCTGAAATCAATTAGTTTTCTTGACCAATCTGATCACTCCCCGCGGGGCATCCCCAATCTGGATGTCCTGCGTGGATGAACCCCCCTGGAGGGCCATAAACCTTAACTCAGCCCCGTCCCATCTGTGCATGCGTGAGCTGCGGATGCGTCTTGCGCTTCCCTCTAGCAGGGTGGTCCCCTGTGCCAGACATTTGTTCATGGCCTGCGCAGGCGCACTCCCTGTTAGAGTCAAACGCCACACGCGTTCTTTGGCGCTCCGAGGCAGCGGAGCTGGTATGCACGTCCAAATGGCCTTGGATGCGCATACCACAGCGGCGCAGAGCGCTGTGCTAGCCTGGCGCAGTCATGTGGGAGTGTGGTCAGTGGTGTTTTTCAGGCCTTCCAAGGGGGGTTCAGACAGCGGCCCACCCCCGATTGGTGTGCCCCACCAAAGTGGACCCAAACCCAGAATATTGCTAATCCGTGGTGTGGGTCCACTTTTCTCTGGTCTCAGTATAACTGTTTATGCCATAGTCGGATGTCATGCATTGATTTGTGTTTGTTTTTCATTTCTCATAGGATTTCTGCATCCACCAATATGACTATGCCCGTGGGGGCAAGAAGCGAATTGCCATGGAGGTGGAGGCCACAGTGTCCCGGCGCTTCAATACCCAGCTGACAATCCGTGCCATCCAGCAAAAATGGTCCGACTTTAAGCGCCGGGACCCTGAAGGCGTGTACCGCCTATATGATGCCTACGCATCAGGTAAGTTTAAGCTTATGCTATGTTTATACTTTAGTTTAAATCATCTGCTAAGCTGTGTCCATTTGTGGTCGTAATATTAATTATTTTCTTTCACCCCCTCAACACAGATAAGCGTCCTCCCCTGGGTAAACGTGGGAAGGGATTCCTCCCCCGAACCAGGCAGGCGGACTCGGAGGAGTCATCGGGGGAGGGTCCCTCTCGCGGATCCTATTTGGAGGACCCAGGGGAGGAAGGGGATGACGCCCCAGAGGAGTGTGCTGCTGGGGGGCTGGCAGGCTCAAGCCTCAGCTCCTCACACTCTGACTCTGAGGAGTCTCACCAGCCAAGGGGCCACTCTCAAGTGGGGAGTCCAAGTGGGGTGGAAGGAATGGACTCTCCCACACTCCCTGAAGGAGCACGGAGTGAGAGGAAGGAGGGTGGCCCTTTGGCTGGGGGATCTTCCGAGCAGAGTGTGAGGAGCCGAGGCTCCCCGCCTCCTCCTCAGAGCCCTCCCTGGGCTTCAAGTGGCGGATCATCCCCTGGTGAGTGCACATTTTGTCATTGTTAGTCTGTGACAGGTTTCATCTGGCCATTTGTACTTAGCCCTTGCCATTCCTCTCTAATTTGCAGGGCATCATATAGGCGGCACCTCCATGGCCTTTTGGCGACGCATTCTCCACGGGCATAGTCATGGTAAGTGTTTGTTGTTATCCATCACATTCACTATGTTATGACATTCCTTAAAGTGGACCAAGACCCATGGTTGATTGTGCTTGGAATCTCGAAGCTTCCCTGCCCAATCACCTCCCTCACCCAGGTTCCCCCCCCAAAAAAAACACCACAAACTTCTTACCTCATTGGTGGTGGAAGAAGCCACCGGCGCAGCCTCCTGCGTGCCCCTCTAGATGTGTGTGCGCCTGCGCTCTCTGTTTTCTAATGGCCTGCGCATGCGCACACACTGGAGGAGTGATGTGCGGAAGGCAGTGGCGGCGGACGGTGTCTCACTCAAATGGTGGTGCTCTGCCAAAGTGGACCAAAACACAGAATAGTATCAATCCTGGGTCTTGGCCCACTTTGAAGAGACACATGTTTCCTGGTCCATAGTACAAGGTGGTTTGATAATGTACATTAACATCACAAACCCCACTACAGTGCTAGCCAACTGGCAACCACCCCTATGTTTCTGCCCACAACATGATGGGGGCTAGCAAATGTGTTATTTGGTTAAGTTGTTCCGGCTAACACATGTTGCACACTAGTAACATTCGACAATCAACTGCAAATTAGTCCTTAACATTGCACTGTCAAGGTTATTGGCACATTATCTTTAGGGGTCCATGTTGCAACCATAAATAATTTACATGAACTCATGGTCCAGGAAATATGCTTATGTTGGACAACATGTATGTAACCATGCAAGCATTTGGTTTTTCAGACTCCCTAACCAGATGGATGTCAAATAGTCAGGTGTCATTGTCCCACTAATTTAGGATTTCTCTTTTGCTTTCTCCTGACAGATGTTTCTACGCAGACGGAGCCAGTCACCATCCTCCCCACCCCAGCTCCAGGGACGGCCAGCAGCATGGGCCCCCGCCACAGCTGCGATGGTGAGTACATCCCACTTCCTATGCACTTGTGAACCCTATGTCTTCGAGTCAAATCTGCAGACATTTACAATGTACCTATGTGTTAATTTAACACACATCTAGGTTACATGTGTTTGGTCAACAATCCTACATGCCTGTCTGCATGCTTGATTGTTGCCTCACATTCTGGATTTTGCCACATTGAGTCAATTAGTGGTTTAGACACAACCAAATGGGGCTGCTTAGGTCGTGACCTCTAAGAATCTTGTCAAAACTAGTTTACGCGTTAGGACTTAGGCCCTGATGTTTGGCTGTGACTAAACACATAAATGTACACACTGGGACTTATACCTTCTTTGCTTCCCAAGAGTTAAAGTGGACCAACACCCAGGATTTTGACTTTCCTGGGTCTTGGTCCACTACGGTGGGGCACCCCCGATCGTCACCGCTGTGTGACAACCCCCTGAACTCACCTCTCCTCGAGCCGACGGACAAGCCGCGGACAAGCGGCTCCTCCTCCTCCGCCTCCCGCGCGTCCCTTTTTACGCTCGCGTGCCCGCGCCGGCCATTCACAGATGCACAGGCACGCGCGCGTCTAGAGGGGCGCGAGGGAGGGGCCGGCGGCCGTGCGCCGTCGAAACTGAGGTAAGGAGTTTGGGGTGTTTGGGGGGGGTTTCACCCCGCGGGACATCCCGATCTCGGATGTCCCGCGGGGAGGGAGGTGATCGGGCCGGGAATCTTATAGATTCCAGGGCCGATCACCGGTGGGTGTTGGTCCACTTTAAGAGTAAATGTATGCTTGGGATGTGGTGGCCAAATTTCTGCCAGTCAATAGTACTCATATAATGTTAACAAATAAGCGCACAGTGGGCAACAATGTTAATGTGAGTGTCAGCTAATTGGACACACTAACATTACATTGCTACATCTGTGTCTGTTGAGGTCACATTCCATTTATTAATATTTTTTTTTTATACATCGCAGACTGTGGCGGGAGATCAGGCGTCTGAAGCTGATGCTGCTGGCCAAGAAGAGGCGGCGGCGGCGTCGTTAGGGTGGGGGGATGACTGGCCCGTTGGTTGACGCCCTTTGTTGGGCAATGTTGGCCCTGTTGGCCACCTTTCTAATAAAACATTTTCTATTTTCATAATTACAGTGTTGTGCCTTGGCAAGCATAGTTTAACTGTCTCAAAACCCATTTGTGTGTAAATTTAGCCATACCTTTGGAGCCATTTCATGTGTAAACCATAGTAAGCTATGGTCACAAATGTGTGGCATAAATTTACAAATACATTTACATATCTAGATCAAGATACTCATCCCTGACTGTGTTATTAGCTATGTCTTAGGAAAAACACAATTTAGAGGTGGGTTAATCAAATATATTTACAGAAAAAAAAACACAAACAAAATTAATATTCTTGGCTGGGTGGCCGGGGAGGTTGGGAGTCATTGCTAGGGGCGGTGTTGGGGGACAACAGTGCAGTAAAAAATATAGACTGCTGTTGTATGAGCTGTTGTATCAACAACAAAGTTTGGTCCTGCCGCTGTATAGCTTCTTGCTGCTGCTGGAGAGATTGTTCCATTAGATTGGCCAGCCGACCAAGTTCCTCGTTCTGGTGCTGGTTACGCATCAACTGGTCGATCTGGCGCTGCTGGGCCTCATTTTGTTGCTGACACATCAGCACCTGCTGTTCCAACGCCGCAATGCGCTCATTAGTTCCATCACGCGGCTGTTGGCGACTGTAGTCCTCCAGCATCCGGACCCCTAGCTCGTAAAAATCTGCACTAGTTGGTGCCACACCTCCTCTTGCTGTGGTTTGAGGCTAACAAAATAGAAAACAACATTTTAGACAAACCGAACCAATGCAGGTATGCCCCTCAAAATCATTTGCCCAAACAGTCACTATACAACTTACCCTTGTCTGAGCCTCGGAAGCTTGGCCACATGGGACTTGGGAAGAGGTCCCAGCTTGGGGTTCTGGTTCCGCCTCCTGCCAAAACGACAAAGAAAGGAAATGTGACATGTTGCTTCATCCACTACCCACGAACATGGCAATGTGGTTATTGGTCCTCTAAATCAGCCATGTTACCTCCGTGTCGTCCGCCACAGGTAGGAGCAAGGTGTCGCTGCCAGAGAGGGGCAATTCAACATCTGAGATCTCCGGCAAGTTGGCATATGCTAAACAGGAAAGTCAGGTTAGTAGGTCAGTGGACAAAACTCAAATGTAACATGGATAGCCTATCGAGGTCATACCTCCACAAAGTGCAAAATTACACACTAGACAAAAGGTATCTGTTAAACTCAGATTGATAACATGTATGTTAGAGGAATCAGAGGCAATAATTTGGCCAAATAAGATCAGACACATTGCTAAAATTACACATACCCGCAATCTCCCAGATGTCTGGAGTGGGGCCCTCACTCGAGCTTGGACCTTTAAAATACATGTGGAAACACAAGTTGCCTGAAGCAAGTGCCACAAAAGTAGAGCTAAAATACATACTAGAGCAAGCCAAAACAACTTACCCTCATCTCTGGCAGCCTGAACTTGAAGGGCCCTTTCCGGACAGCCACTTCCGATATTCTGGCCAACTAAAAAACACAATTAATGTCTCTAAATATTCCTCAAACTACTAGGGTTAATGTTTGTCCAAAAATATGTCAAACAAAATGCATTGCAATCACTCCAAGAACTATTAGACTGACCCTGGGGAGGGAATAAGCACTCCAAAGAGGCATCTTCAAGTTGACCGAGCAAACATGTAGATTATTAGACTAACCAAATCAAACCAGTGTAACAGAAACAGCATAAAGGATTGGGTTGATTCAAAGAAACATGTAACAGCTTGGATTTGGCTCACGATCATCCTATTTTTCACGTCCGCTCGTGCGTTCGTATGAACTTGCGAGTGATTCTATAAGCAAATACGTTTCTATCCTAAAATATACGTCCGTTCGTATGGCAGTTCGGGAATCAGACCTATGTCAGTTTCCATCCTGAATTTTCCGTTTCATTTCTCAGGTTGCAACATTGGTTTTGCCCTTTTTCCTTTTTTGTCTGGACGTAAATCCTTCTGATCTTGCGGCTCCGCACTACAAACTTACCTCATTAAAGTGCATTCTAAATATTTGGTCTTTTTCTTTATTTCATTCATTTTGTAGTAACCAACATGAATGCATTTGCATAAGTAAATCTTACTTTGTTTAATTTTTAGTTAACTTGCATTTTTTACTTGTGGATTTAATTTTAATATTTATGCTTCAAATGGTACAACTTTAAAATTTTGTGTGTGGTTACCCACACCCTCTACATACAGATTGCTCTCAAATATTAAAAAACACCCAGCAGCTTCAGCATGTTATGAGCCTAGAAACAGCCAAGATGGCGGCTCAGGTATTATCGGGCAGCCTGCAAACAGAAAGGGCCTTGTGACTGTGTTGCTCTGGATTCTTTGATTTCTGACCTTTCCATGCCCCCAGCTCTGCTGTGTCTGTGCAAAATACAGCAGTAACCCACATCCTGCACTTTATCCCGCTCTCCTCTCCTCAGTAAGTGTGATGCATCTGACCAAAGATGTGCTTAAATAATTAAACAAAGCAAAGGTAAACAACTACACCAATAAATGCAATCTAAAAATATTATTCTAGTACCTCAATTTTAAAATAATTAACAAAGGACATAAGTTTCTTTAATTAACGCAAATATATTGCAAAATAAAGGTTTACATGCAAAGGACTAATTAAGGTCCACATTAAAATGCTTTTATAAGGCATACATGAATCAGGTATGCATTGCCATACAATTTATGGCCTCGGCCATGCTGATACATGCAGTTCATTGGAGCTCAAGACGCGCAGACTCCTCCACATAGCCAAAAAACCTGTTCACGAACAGCAATCCGGCTGCTAAAAGGTGTCGGCTGTGGCTTTCTTTTAAAACGCGTTTAGAGGTTTCTCTGAATCACACCTAAACACATCCAATTAACCTAAGTTTTACGTTTTGATCCTAAGTTTTACGTTTTGATCCTAAGTTTTACGTTTTGATCCTAAAATTTAGGAACGGACTTCCGCTGATCGTAAGAGCATATACGCATTCGTACGTAGGCTCGTGCGAGTCGGAAATGGCCAAAAAAACAGGAAAAAATGACTAACACCCACCCAAACTTACGATTCTCGATACGAAATCAATTAACTTTTGCTCTTTGAATCGAGGGGGATACATCATGTATTGCTATACACACCAACAGGGTCCTGTTGACCTGCAACATCGGAAGTGGGGTCCAAAGATGAACCAGTCACTTGGCCTACCAATAAAAAAGAGGAATGAGACACATGCACTTGGGTTAAAGTGGATAAAGCAAGGTTGACACATGCACTTACCGACATCCAAAGAGTAGCTTGGCTCCTGAGGAGATGCTGGGGCCAATGGCGGGGCAGCTAGGCAAAAATCAAGCAAACAATGAGCCATTGTTAATGTGCGTGCAAAAATCCAACATGCATTAAGGTGTGTGTGAGCAGCTCATTCACTAATATTCACTAATCAAGGCCAGTGTGGCTTCCACATTTATATGCAGATATATGGCCACACATCTCTGCCTTCCAACATAGCTACACATGTTAGGGCCTTGTTAGTTAGTTGCTGTGAGGGTTAAAGTGGGCGTGAAATTAGGCCGCAGGTCCATATTATTAATACTCAACAGTGCCCCACTCGATTGTTGGAGCTGCTCCCACACCCATTTGTTCCCCAAACAACCAGCACCTAAATTTGTGGTAAATACCTTCAATGGCAGACTGGGTTAGGCTTGAGGTTGGTTGAAGGGCAGGAGTTTGTGTGTCCTGAGGCAAATCCTGGACAGCACCATGTGCACCTATGCAGAAAGCAACAGACAGGAAAGTAGAAAATGTATGAGGTCTAATGTACTACTTCACAGGTCCTCCTGTTAGTTGGGCAGAAAGAGAAAATGCTAATCACATACATTAACATTAGCTTTTATAACAAGGCAGAAAATATGTACCTTCAGTCCAACCTGTGGTGTCATCCCCAGGATCCACACCCTGCAGCCGAGCCAGTGGAATTTTGTCCTTCAGCATCTCCTCATACGGCCTGTAGGTACTCTTTGGAGCCTGGATGGTCCCACTGTCCACATCAAGATCGTGATTCATCTTTTTCATAAGGGCCCCTCTCAAAGTGTAGAAGCGTTTCCTGCAGGATGGGCCACTACGTGGGTGTTGAGCAGTGCTACTAAGCTCCACACCAATGGCATCCCACAGTTTGCTTCTTTCTTGTTTGCCTATTGACTTGCTTTGGGAGCCAAAGAGTAGCTCCCATTTAGCAAGGGTAAGGCGCACAAGATGATTATTCTCCGCCAAATTAAATTCAGGCTCCCTCTTGGCACCTGGGCGCTTAGCCTGGGGTGCTGCACCACCTTCAGGCTGGGCCCTTTTCCGTAAGGGAGGTCTGCGCACAGCACCCACCAAACTCCTACTTGGGCCTGCTGTGGCCGGCAGATGTCCTGAATTTGGCTCCATCCTGTAGCTGCACACACACACAAATACACAACCAACAAGCACGCATGCAGACTACAGAATGGCATCGCACTCTCTTTGGGTTGGCCAGGTTTTATGTGCTCTAACAGCCAATCACAAACCAGCCCACTTAATTGATTCACACATACAGCCCAGGTCCTTCTAGCCACACCTCCACTGCACTGACTGAAGCATGTGTGTTAGCCAATTAACTAATTACAGACCTCATTAACCAAACAACACACACCCAAATACAACAATGGACTGATGTATCTGAAACCCTTGTGACATGTGGCTATCCTAACGGCTATTTAAATAAACAGCAGCTTACCTTTCATTGGCCCACCACTGAATTTTCGGCCATGTCCGTTAATGCACGCAAGTTTCGGCTCACGTACGCTAGTAGCGCTACTAGCGTGCGCGTGCGCACTCCGTTTCACGCACACCTGGGTCGGCTAATTGGCGCCCGGAAATAGCAGAGCAACGCAAAAGGCGGCAAAGCGGACCTGTCCTTTTTCAAAGTGAAGTATAAATGGAAGGAATTTGCAAGCTTCTGGTATTGTTACACTGTGGCAAAGGCTGTGGTGTGGTGCTTGTTTCCCTTAGCTCATTTGAGTCTCTGTCTGGGTTTTGTCCTCACTCTCTGTGGCTTGTTGGGTGATTTCTGACATCAGTGCTGTTTCTTTAGGAGATTGTTTTTGGTGGCATATGCAAATATTGTGGAGCATACAGCAAGTGAGGCTTGATTTTGGGGCCTTTTGTGGGCTGTGCAGCAACTCCCCTCTTGGTTGTGCCTAACTTAGAAAGCTGTTTTTCAGCAGGCTGGTGGTTTGGACCACTATAGTTCTGGTTTTGTGGTGAGCTGCATTGTAGTGAGTGTGTGAGGAGTGTGATTGTTTGTGTGTGTGGTGTGTTTGTGGTTTTTGTTTTTGTTTGTTTGATTTTGTATATCTGTTGAGTGTGTGTGATGGATAAGAGGGTGATGTATGGTGTCTGGGTGGATGGATGTATGCGTATGCTGGAAGAGCAGGAGGCCAGGGAGCGGGGTGTTGTGAGGCTTAGGGCACTTAAGTGACGAGCAGATCAGGAGCCGCTTCCGTCTGAATCGTGCTGCACTACAGTCCCTATATGATCAGATTAAGCACAAAATCGAGCCATCCACCAAACGCACTCAATCCATTCTAGGCATATTGCCTGTGTGCCACACTTAATATCTTGGCACGAGGGACCTTCCAGGCAACCTCCGCCCTCCTCAGCGGGATAAGCCAGGCTACTATGAGCCGCATACTAATCCAGGTAGTTCTGGCGATTTGTGATTTAATCCCAATTTACATCAAGTTTCCTGAGGATGAGGAAGAGGTTGCCAAAATAAAACATGCTTTCTATCTAATGGGAGGGATCCCGAATGTGCTAGGGTGCGTTGATGGTACACATATCCCTTTCTGCCCTCCCCGTGCACAGGAGCTGTATTACAGAAACAGGAAACAATTTCATTCTCTCAATGTTATGCTGGTCTGTGACCATGAGATGAAGCTGCGGGCGGTGAGATCGGGGTTCCCCGGCTCATGCCACGATTCTTACGTCTTGCAGCGGACAGTCCTGTGCCGGAAATTTGAGAACAACGAAATGCCAGCTGGCTGGCTACTGGGTAAATAATTAACCATGTCAAAGTATTTTGACTCAAATATGTGGCCTAGTAAGCCAAATTCTAAAAAATGAAAAACAAAACATGTACTAGTACTAATTGCTGTCTCTCTCCTTGTGTTTTTTCTACAGCGGATAAGGGATATGGGCAGAGAACGTGGGTGCTGACTCCGGTCAGGAGCCCACGGACCTCTGCCCATGAACGCTACAATGCAGCACACCGCAAGACCAGAAGCATTGTGGAAAGAACCATCGGCCTGCTGAAAGCACGCTTTCTATGTTTGGCATGCCCAGGAGGAGAGATGCTATACAGCCCACAGAAGGTCTCCAAGATCATCCTCGCCTGCTGTGTGCTCCACAATATCTGCATATGTCACCGAATTCAATCCCCCGAGGAGACAGCACTGGTGCCAGAAATCCCCAACTTGCCCGCAGGAAGAAGTGAGGACACCCAGACTGGCGATGAGCTAAGGGAAAGGATGATCACTTCCTTTTTTGCGGTAAGCTAACTACCCTTCACTCTAATCCAAGTACTGCACTACTGGGTAAATTTATTTGACCTCCCATCATAATTTGGCTCAAACCACTCTAAGGGGGTGTGTAACATGACCCAAATCACTCTAAGGGGAGTGTAAGATGACCCAAACCACTCTAAGGGGGGTGTCAGATGACCCAAACCACTCTAAGGGGGGTGTAAGATGACCCAAACCACTCTAAGGGGGGTGTAAGATGACCCAAACCACTCTAAGGGGGGTGTCAGATGACCCAAACCACTCTAAGGGGGGGGGAACATGACCCAAACCACTCTAAGGGGGGTGTCAGATGACCCAAACCACTCTAAGGGGGGGGGAACATGACCCAAACCACTCTAAGGGGGGTGTCAGATGACCCAAACCACTCTAAGGGGGGTGTAAGATGACCCAAACCACTCTAAGGGGGGTGTCAGATGACCCAAACCACTCTAAGGGGGGTGTCAGATGACCCAAACCACTCTAAGGGGGGGGGGGGGGACATGACCCAAACCACTCTAAGGGGGGTGTCAGATGACCCAAACCACTCTAAGGGGGGGGGGACATGACCCAAACCACTCTAAGGGGGGTGTCAGATGACCCAAACCACTCTAAGGGGGGTGTCAGATGACCCAAACCACTCTAAGGGGGGTATAAGATGACCCAAACCACTCTAAGGGGGGTGTAAGATGACCCAAACCACTCTAAGGGGGGGGGGGAACATGACCCAAACCCCTCTAAGGGGGGTGTCAGATGACCCAAACCACTCTAAGGGGGGTGTCAGATGACCCAAACCACTCTAAGGGGGGTGTCAGATGACCCAAACCACTCTAAGGGGGGTGTAAGATGACCCAAACCACTCTAAGGGGGGTGTCAGATGACCCAAACCACTCTAAGGGGGGCGTCAGATGACCCAAACCACTCTAAGGGGGGTGTCAGATGACCCAAACCACTCTAAGGGGGGTGTAAGATGACCCAAACCACTCTAAGGGGGGGGGGGGGAACATGACCCAAACCACTCTAAGGAGGGTGTCAGATGACCCAAACCACTCTAAGGGGGGTGTCAGATGACCCAAACCACTCTAAGGGGGGTGTAAGATGACCCAAACCACTCTAAGGGGGGGGGTGGAAGCTGAACAACATAACAATTAGGGTTGGTGTGCAAGATTGACGCAAATGTTGGTTAACAATTAATGCAATATTTTTTTACAGCGAAAAAACAAATTTAAATATATATACTAACTGCACTTTTTTATCTTTTTCAGGCACCCCGAGATGCACCCTGAAGCCAATTTTCCGTTTCATTCTAATTTCTGTTTTAATTTTCCTTTTCATTCTAATTTCTGTTTTTATTTTAGTTCCTTTTCTACAAAAAATAAAAAAAAAAACTAAAGAAACATGTGGCTATGTGTTTAATTCTGTATTAATTTTCCTTTTCATTCTAATTTCTGTTTTAATTTTCCTTTTCATTCTAATTTCTGTTTTAATTTTCCTTTTCATTCTAATTTCTGTTTTAA
The DNA here is from genome assembly GCA_027917425.1 of Gastrophryne carolinensis. Lineage (NCBI taxonomy): Eukaryota > Metazoa > Chordata > Amphibia > Anura > Microhylidae > Gastrophryne > Gastrophryne carolinensis. Next base: position 129,751,906 of record CM051242.1, read on the forward strand.
TTTTAGTTCCTTTTCAACACAAAATAAAAAAAAAAACTAAAGAAACATGTTGCAATGTGTTTAATTCTGAAGGTACTTGATTCCCAGCCCACAGCAAAGCAAAGCGCAGGCGCTGTGTTGAATAGCGTGGTCAAACTGACTGACAGCGCCTACAAAGCTGAGCTCCAACATCATATTCAGCAATGTAGGCGTTGTTCCCAACAACGCCAGGTAGCGACTGAGGAGGCCTGCTATAGCGAATCGCTACCGCCCGCGGCGCACGCTAGCGGCGCTCATAGCGCCATACTTCAGTCACTCATCTGTCGCTACCTGGCGCTATTAATGAATCGGCCTCCCCGCCTTTATTAATCTATTAGGCTGACATGACTTTTGGCAGGAAACCCGACAGCAGCTGGAAAACCAACTTATCTTCACAGATGAGAAAAAGGTACAATAATTACATAACATGCAATATTAGTACATACACCGCGCTTAAAAAATGACAAACAATATGATCAGTAATTTCAAGTCCACATTCAGGTGCTCAACGTGTGTTAGTCCATATTCCCAAAAGAACTGAGTGTAGAAAATCAATTTTTTGAAACACAGAGCGACCTCCAAAATGAGTAAGTGCAGAAGATAATCTCTATCCCACAACACATGCACCTCCACACGATGAAAAATCCAGCAAGAATCCACCACCGATAGTGCGAACCCTTACCGACTAATAATAGTAACTGAAGCCTTCAAAAACGTCCACATATGGGTAGTTGATAGGTCCTATTCTCAGATGTATTGCTCACCAGCATTCAAGGGTAAATCAATTCAACCAGTCACCGAGAAACAAAAAACAGAATCTAGTGTAATTCCATTAAAACCCAAAAACGATTTAATAAAGGTTTTAAAATTTACACTCACAAACATGCAATTAAAAACAGCATCCAATCAAAGTTATGGCAACGCTCGTCTCACCGGCCCTGGAATGAAGCAGCTACGCCAGCAGAAGGGTCGCGTCAGCCACGGACAAATGTGTGGGTACCAATGTTGCAAAAAGTTCCGCCACCGCCACCGCCCGTTTTTGAAGGCTTCAGTTACTATTATTAGTCGGTAAGGGTTTGCACTATCGGTGGTGGATTCTTGCTGGATTTTTCATCGTGTGGAGGTGCATGTGTTGTGGGATAGAGATTATCTTCTGCACTTACTCATTTTGGAGGTCGCTCTGTGTTTCAAAAAATTGATTATCTTCACAGATGCCAATTCTGAAACTTTCTCAATGCCTTAACCAGGGGTTCAAAAAGAGCCATCAGTAATGAGATACCTTTAAAGCATTGTACCAGTATCTTCAACCGTCCCCCCCCCCCCCCCGAAGGCCAAAGCTGAGACAAGAACAAGCCAAACCAGAAATAGACAGCTTATGCTTTAAAAGTGGCTTGAAGTGCCAGCCAATGGATTCACACAGGACACCAGGTTTTCCAGTTTAAAAAGGAATATCCCTAGAATAATACTGCAATAAACCTGGATTTAAGGCCCACTGGTGGTGTGTATAGGCTTGCAATTTCTGTGACATGCAGCTTCCCTGGGTAAAAGATCTGACCAAGTAATGAGTGAAATCAATTAATGACTTAGCAAATATTGCCATCAAGTACTTGCCTGGTTGTAACCCTGGGATTTCTATCTATGTATCTAAGGACCCAGCAGCATAAACAAATGCAATGACCAGGGTTCACCTTTAACATATAATCAAACAGAATCTCCTTCCCCCATAAACATAGTAACATAGTATGTAAGGCTGAAAAAAGACTTTAGTCCATCCAGCTCAGCCTGTATATTAGTCCTATAGTAGCCATAGCTGGTAATGTTATTACACGCAAGGAAGGCATCCAGGCCACTCTTGAACTCTTTAAGTGTATGCTTCATGACTACCTCCTTTGGCAGGTAGGTAAGAGTTCCATAGTCTCACTGCTCTTAGAGTTAAAAAATCCCCTCCTATGCTGGTGTAAGAATTGTCTTTCCTCTAACCTTAGTGGATGCCCCCAAGTTTAACTTACAGTCCTGGCTTTAAATAGATTGTGCAACAGATCTTTGTATTTATACATAGTTATATCACCCCTCAGGCATCTAATTTCCAAACTAAATAAACCTTACCTTTATAATCATTCAGTGTGTTCTAGTTCCCTCATTCCATTTATCAATTAAGTGGCTTGCCTTAAGTTCTTTATGCACTGGTGCCCAGAAATGTACACAGTATTCCATATGGGGGTCTGACCAATGACTTATACAGGAGTAAAATGATGCTCTGGTCATGGACATCTATTCCCCTCTTGATGCACCCCATGGTCCTGTTTGCCTTGGCAGCTTCTGACTGACATTGATCAATACAGTTTAGATTATTACTTACTAAAACCCCTAGGTCTTTTTTCATTGTTTTTTTACCCAGTGTTTCCCTATTTAGTGTGAAATTATGGCACCAAGTGCTCCTGCCCACATGCATAACCTTACATTTATCTATATTAAACTTAATTCATAATTATTCTGTCCAAACATCAATTTATCAAAATCAGTTTGTAGCTGCATATTATCCTCTTTTCCGTTATATACAGCGTTGGCCCTTATTTATCAAGGGATAGCGCCAGGTAGTGTCTCACTAGCGCCAGGTAGCGCCAGCTATCGGCGGCTACCGACTCCAGAACGCCAGGCTGCGAACACAATCACGCATTTATCACGCTAAATGAGGCTAGCGCCGGCGAGAGCTTCAGCTAGCGCGGGATTCATCATGTTGCAGACTTCAGCGAACAGCGCCGCTGCTAATCCCATCACAGCGCCAGGTATGACCTCTCGCTACCTGGCGCTCTCCAATGCATTTCAATGGAGCAATCTTTAAATTCATAATTAATTGATAATAATGTTTTTTTTTTTTTTTAAATGTCAAAAATTCGGTGACCACTTCTGCAATGTTATTTTTTTTTTAAGGTAAAAAAAAAAAAAAAAAAAAAATTTGTGCAGAATTGATATTACAGGTCTGATATTAATGTATTCATATTACAAAATGTTTATAAAAACTTGTTTATTATTTTTTTCTAAAAATAAGGTTGTTTGGGGGTTAAAAAACTACTTTTAACACATCGCCGCCAGCGCTCTGGGGTTTAAACATGCATTTTACAGCGCGAGAATTTTTTGAGCGTGATTTGTTAATGAATATGCTGGGAGCCGTTCGCTATGGCCATTCGTTGTCATGCGCTCCCATACAGCGCAAAACCTGTCAAACAGCGACTCCAAACCCCTTATTCAACATTACCGCACACCGACTGAGTCGCTGTCAACAACCGAACAACGGCCAAGCACAGCGAATACTAGCCGGCGCTGTGAAAATCACGCTACTGCCGCTCATCTGTCGCTACCTGGCGCTATTAATAAATCGGCCTCCCCGTATCATCCGCAAATATTGAGATTTCCCTGTTTAACCCATTACCTATATAATTAATATACCGTATTTTTCGCCCTATAAGACACACTTATTTTTCCCCAAAAGTGGGGGAAAAATGTCAGTGCGCCTTATCGGGCAAGTGTAAAAAAAAAACTCACCCGTTACCGGCGCTTCTGCGTTGCCTGCCACACTGCAAGAAGCCAGATGAAGACATCTGCGAGAGGCCGCTCCTCCGTCTGCTGCCTCTTCCGGCTGGGGCACTCGCGAGCAACCAGGTTCGTGCAGCAGGTGGGCGTGGCACCAAGTCGGTGCAAGCCGCACCCACCCGCTGCCCTGACCTGGGTGCTCGCGTGTGCCCCAGCCAGAAGAGGCAGCAGATGGAGGAGCGGTGGGCACTGTCTCTGGCCCTGCCGCTGCTATCGCTGCCGGAAAAGACAGCGATAGCAGCGGCGGGGATGGGGACAGAGCCAGGGACAGGTATCCCATTTGAGGACATTTTCCCAGTCAGTGAGGTTTAAGGTATCTCTTTTGCCTTTCTGAAATGTTGTGTTTTTGTGGCTCCTTGATAAGAAATCCTAGCGACAGTTAAGTAGAAATGAATAATATTATGATCACTGTTTCCAAGGTGTATCCCGATCTGTACCTGTGGTATTTTGTCTGCTACATTGGTTAGTATTAAAGTGGACCAAATTTGACTATTCTGGGTTTTGGTCCTTGCCTGATTTTTTGGGATGTCCCGCTGTGTGAAACCCCCAGATCGCCTGATCTGACTCACCCTACCCCGGTCCTACAGAGCATTTGCAGCATCCCGTCCAATCTGCTCGCTCAACTGTGCTGATGCCAGCTCGGCTTGGCTCGTCTAAGGAGTTGCGTCTAGCTGAGCTATGTGGAGTGCAGCCGAGTACGCTGGCACTGTCTCCCTGCTACTCTCTAACAGGAAGTGTGCCTGCGCCAGCCATTTACAAATGCCTGGTGTGGCCACGCACTCCGCTAAAGGGATAGCTTGGATGCAGCGTGGCTCGCACACAGGCCGTTGGGCCGGGAGGGAAGGGGAGTATACTGGGCGACTTGGGAGGTTTCACAAAGCGGGGCATCCCGGATTCTGGATGCCCTGGGGTAGGGAATCAAGTATATTCTAGCGCCGATCGGCATGGGTTTTGGTTCACTTTAAGTCCAAGATGGACCTCTGCCTGGTTGAACATGCACTTGTTGGGAAAGCTAGCCATCTTAAATCATTGATATCAATCTTATAGATTTCTGGGATCTGGATAGCTAAAGTCCCCATATTAACTACCTCATTTAAATGAGCAGATTTATCTATTTCCCTTAGCAGCAGGCTTTCTGTGACTTCTGATATATTTGGAGGCTTGCAGCAAACCCTGGTCAGTATTTTACTTTTTTTCCCTCCAAGTATTTCTACCATTACAGACTCATTACCCTCACATATCCTCCCGCAGAGCGAGCTGTAGAGAGGATTTTACAAATAAGCAAACTATACCCCCCTTGTGGTTTACCTTCCTTCCTAAACACACAGTAACCCTGTAAGTTTACTGCCCAGTCATAGCTTTCATCCAGAAGAAGTCATGTGTCAAAAAGAAGGAAAAAATTATCTCTTTACTTATTCACTGCCAGCTTACCTAGATATTTTGTCACCCTCTGTTGCCAGACAGATTTTCAGCATTTTGTGCTGTATATGTTTAACTGTGATTTTTGTAGGCATTTATAGGGATTTCTCGGAAAATGTAATATTTTCTTTATTTCAGCAGAGGTTGGGCATTAAAATGAAATGTTTGTAATTTTTCAGTACTTTCTCAATATTTTGTGTAAAATACATAAGAAGAAATGAAAAGATTATATTTAAAAATTGTTGTCCTGTTTATTTTAATCTAAAAATGGTAACTTTCAGAGGAAAATCATATTGTACCACATATGTATTGGTAGAAAAAAAACAGTGCCAGAGCACCAGCTAAGCAGGTAGACAGACCAGGGCAAAGAAGGCCAATCCGTCGCCCCCTAGCTCTGAGGGCTACCAGCCCAGATAGCCCACACAGGTTGTGGGCTCTTCTGCACCTCCCCTGGCATTTGAGGATGCAGGTAATGGGGATGGCGGGTCATGCAAGTTACCCACTTGCCGTCAGGAGGCTTGCCAGCCCCTCCTGCCCTTTGGATCTCAAGGGTTAAATGTAAAAAAACACACATTTTTTCCTTCTACTTACCTCCTTCCACTTTCCCACGCTGGCCGGTCTTCAAAGGAAGTGATCAGAAGCTGGGGACGGGGCAGAGGATCGGTGTCTTTTATCCCTGCACCTGGCTTCTCTACTCACTCCCACAGTCAGGAGAGGCCTTTTACACTGGTGAAGTGAGCTGACGTCGCCAGTATGAGAGGCTCCTCCCTGCGGCTGCAAGTGAGCTGTCAGAAGCCGCCACTTGGGGCAGAGAATGGGTTTGACTCTGGGGGAAATCAGAGGCCCCCTGGGAGAAGTGGAGACCCTCAGCACTAGATCCCTGGACGAAGGTGAGCATTCTTTGGGCTGAAAATTGGGGGAAACATCAGGTATGTAAAATCTACATTTAAAGGCATGGCATTTAAAGATTGGAGAAGCAGCTACGAAGATTCTACTAACTTGATGTCTAAATGAGTTAAAAGGGTAAATTCAGCGCTGTGCGAGATAGCATTTCTGCATGTTTTTTGGGAAATGTCCTAAATTCCTGCTCTCCCGATTCAGCAGACCATTTTTTTGTGAAGATTTTTTCTGCAAATTAATTCTCTCATGTGGAAAACCTCCACAAGTACTTCTCTTGAAACTCATGTGACTCATGGAGATTTTTTGTGCTGTCTTTTTACCTCTGCCAAAATCAGAAGTAAAAAGTCTGCTTTAACAACTGGTGTGCTTTTATCGGTAAAAAAAAAGGCATGTTGCAAAACACAGCATGTTTATTTTCCTGTGAAAATGAAATCAATAATATAGCTTACCTATAGACTAAATAGTAAACATAGCAATACTGTATGTAGCAATCAACAATCTTACCATGACAAATAGGGTTATTGCCCTAAGGCTAATCAATAGCAGGAATCAGACTCTGCTTCTGTGCGAGGACCAGTTGTGCTGCAATGAGCATCTTTATTGTGGCTAAATATTGCTACACACCTAGGATGGCTGATTTAGCTTATCGTTTGTACAATACCTGTTCCCAACTAACTGTTCTCAGTCAGCAGAGCCAGCAGCCTATTCCTAGCTGTGTGCTGATAATCTCAATGCCATCTTATTCATGAAACGGGGGGGGGCTGGCATCAGCATCGAGGTGCAACTGCTACTATGTTTGTCCCACAGAGCCCCTAAGTAAAGGCCATAATGCCCTCCAACAATCAGTTTTGGTACAAATGGAATATAAAGGAAAGTACATTTTGGTTCACCACATAAAGAAACTAAATACTGAATGGCGAGGGGGTTAATGCAGTCAGTGAATAACAGGAGAACAGGAGCAACCTGCAAAAAAAGGCCCTAGTGACTAACGCAAGTGCCCTGCTGTATGGAGCAAATCTCCATGGGGCCCAAGGGAGAGTTGTTTTAGGGGTTTATACATCAATCCATAGAGCCAGGTAACGACTGGCAGCGACAGGTAACGACAGGTAGCGAACGGTGACAGCTGGGCGCTGTACACAATACCACATTTATCAAAGCGAATCTGGTGAGCGACTCTAACAGCAACACATAGCGACCAATTCATCACAGACGGCTCACCATATACCGCGGGGCTCTTGCTTCCAGAGCGCCTGGTATTACCTGTCGCTACCTGTCACTCTCCCATACATCTCAATAGACAATCCTTTTCTTCTCTTTAAACATGGTTTTATTTTTTATTTATTTTATTTTTAATTATGTGTCACCTCTCATGGCCTAGAAAAGTCATTTTTGAAACCTTTTTGAAACCTTTTTTGAGTTATAATATTTTTATGCAGAATTGTCCTTACAGGTCTGGTATTAAAGTGTTCATGTTACAATGTAATAACAATATAATTCCATATGTTTTCGATTTGTTACTAGTGGATATGTGTTCAAAATCACATGCTCTGGGCTACAACGACCCGATTCTGAGCGCCGGCACTGTGTGAGGCTGTTTTTTTTATGAATATGGTGTGAGTCGGTCGCACCAGCACTGTACTGGTGTTAGAGCAACTCACAATATATTCATCAATGCCGGCCAGCGACTGAGGCGCTCTGAAACAAACCATGGCCGAGAGCGGTCGCTCTCAATGCCTCGCTACAGATGCTCATCTGTCGGTATTTAGGTTAGGACACAGCTGACTATACATGTGTGAACCGAAGAAAGCAAATAAATGGAGTGAAAGCAAAGAACTTGATCTGTGTTCTCCACCCAGCTGCACCCTCCCCAAGGATCGCGAGGGAGGAGGTGAGTGTCAGTCACTTACCTGCACGTGACTGTCACTCCAGTCTAGCTTCATCTGCTTTCCTCCTGCTGTGCTATACACCACACAGGGATGGAGTGAGAAGGGAGCTGCTCTGGCCAGCAGTCAGCAGAAGGTGCAGTGGTGCTCACATCTGCACAACAGGAGGGGAGCAGGAGAAACAGCCATCAGACTAGAGCGATGGAGGAGCTGGTGTGCAGGTAAGTGACTGACAGTGTTTGATGGAGTTTTTTTTAAGAATTTCAGAGAAAATGTTTATCACTCATTACTAGTCAGTTATAATATATAAAAGTATATGAGTACCTAGAACCTTTCCTAGACAATGGAGTATGAGAGCAGGTTAATACAGTGGCTTAGATGTATTGCTGTTTTTTTTAAAACAGCAAATGTTTAAAAAATATTTGACCACTGCTTATTGCAAATGTGGTACCTAGTTGTGGGCTTTTCGTAGACATGCTTTTGATGTGTACAATGCTTTTCAAAAAATTGTAAAAAAAAACCTGCAGAGGAGATTATACAGGTGTCCATCCTTGTAAGAACATCTCAAAGAACTGGTCATATGATCCATTAAAGGAATGGTTATGTGCCTCAGGCAAACCAAATGAATGAAGTGTCCATTCTGCAGGAAAAGATCCCTGCCGAACCCATCACTGAAGAATTATAAAAGGCATGTCTTCCATGTGCAGCTAAAAAAAAGAAATATTACAGTACCTTTTACATACTATTATAAACCAAAATGTTTTTACCTTTCCAAAACTGCCCTTGCCAAGTACCATGAGGAAGTTAAAATCAGAGATGTGGAAGCGACTTGTTCCAAAGAAGCTCACACGCTTTGAATCTGTAGGGCTTGGACTTGGAACTGGTCCCCTTCGTACTTTCTGCATGACATAAGCAAAATAAAAGGATACATTTTTGGGGATTTAAAATGCAAACTATAAGCATGCTTTGCAAAATGTAGGCTAAGGTTACATTTGTTATGGAGAACACCTACCTTTTCACAGTCAATGCAAATCCCACTACTAGTCACTAGTAAGAAGTTTTATGCAGACTCATGGATGTTTTTTAAATAAATGAAACTCTAAGTCTGTGCACCCTGATCCTGCATTCAAAACCCTAAGTTGTAGCTGGAGTAGGAAAATATTATGTTATACACTCAGGTCATTATGTTGACTAACTTGATGGCTGTTGCTAAACCTGATTTCCAGTTGCAGTTTATTTCATCTGGACCCACTTAACAATAAGTACACATTTAAACACAGTAATGTGTTCTTTAGTAAATAAAGCTACATTAAACTGTTAGTGTAATCAAATCTTAGCAATTCCAGAGCAATTTAGTGAACCCCAAGTTCAGAGGGGCTAAAACGAAGACTAAGCATTTCACAACACCCCCCGCCATGCTAAGCATAATTTGGGCAATGATGTAAAAAAGAGCTCGCTAGGAGAGTGGGCAATCGGCACAAAAGCTGAAGATAGGGCCTTGAGTGCAAGATCTGGTCTTTCACTCAGGTCCAAATGTCAATCTATGGCTGCCATACAGAGCCCTGCCCTTCCACCGGCATCAGGGTGAGGAAGTGTGGCTGGGGTGTTGCAAAAAGCTTAAACTCCCTCTTTAAAACTTAACAGGAAGATTTATTTTATGCAACCTACAGGAAAAAAGAAAATGGAGAACATGATCAAGACCTTTAAATATGTGAAATCATTGAATACGTTTCAAGGAGTATATTTAAGAAGAAACTTAATGACAGAACAAGGGAGCAAAGACTGAACCTAGTTTGAGGTAAGATCAGAAAAATTTTATAAAATATTTCATTGAATGGATAAATCCCTTTCAGAAGAGAATCAACAGTCAATAAATCTAATCATGGCTGGAATAATCATACACCTATATACAGAGAGCATGCACACAAGGGCAGAATATGTGGACCGTGTTGTTCTCCTTTTGTTCTCATTTTTTTTTGTTCTGTAGGTTTTGGTTTAACTTATGATTCTAATCCCTAAGTAGTTCTCTTGTAGTTCTATTATGGTCCGGTAACAAAAAAAAACATCTAGTGATTTTTTAAAGATGTGTATAAAAATTATTCTCCACTGGTGGTGCATTGTTGCAGGGGCAAAAGATTTTAAAAAACACAATAGGGTGTTGACTTTCAGAGTCTCCCAAACCTCTGAAAAATGTAGCCTCTCCTGAAATTCCAGAGGCTCTCAGAAAATTTGGGATAATCCCAGGGTGTTAACAGTACCCCTTAGTGGATTTTGTAGATAAGTGCATATTTAATAATACAGTATGATATATTCTGATCTAAGCATCAATTGGATTTTGCAAATCCTGGCCTATTTTACAGGATCGTATGGTGCATATTAAAGATGCCAAGATCTCTGTCATACTGGTTCAGATATTCAAAATAACAGCATTTACTGGTTAACCTAAGCATTTCATGTTGTCCTGAGTGCTAAAGATTCTGGTTAATGCACTAAACCATAATACATTCAAACGCTGTGCATTAATTAAAACATATTCTATGTTGTTTCAAGTACAGACAGATCTAGCGTACTGCCAATTTACATGCATTTTAATTTAGCCGCCTTTACCTGCCCCTTTAGATGATCACATTAACATATAGATCTGAAACACAGATTTTCATTAAGCTTGCACATAGCTGAAATGTAATCCACCCACAGGCTGAAGATAAAAAAAACTAGCATATGCCTGAAAACCAGCTTGTAGATTATTATAAAACAGATTTATGTAACAGGTATTACGCTTGACCTTTCCATACCATAGAGGCACCAAAGGCTGTAAAATTGCAATTTACCTAGAGATGTATGGCCTGATTAGCCTGCACTGATTTGTAATTATGGCTTTGCATAACAATGTAATCTTTAGTTATTTTATCTCCTAAACACTGTATCTCATATCTTTCTCCAAGCTGCGGGGATGCCTGCTTGTTGCATAGCAACAGAAGAAGAGTTAAAGGGGGCAGAGAAAGCAATAGATAACGTGTTTTGTCCATGGAGATTAAGAGTGTAATTTAACAATTTCTTGTGCAAGCGCTAGATGAGCGTCTCTTCTGAGACGCTCTCTGCGCTCGCACTGCTGAGGCGCCTGAAGGCAGCCAGCGATCAGCTTATGCTCCCTCCCAACCGGTGGGTCGGCGTAGTACTGGCCTTGTGTCAAACCCCGGGGACACTCGTCTTCTGAGTGAGTTCACAACCCCCAATCTCTGCAGCTAGATCCACCTTTAGCCAAGTCCCCGTTAGACAGGACGCTTCACTGGACACGGTAGCTCAAAGAATGTAAACTTACAGGGGTGAAGATGGATGAACCGAAAGTAAGACTGGGCATAATCCGGTAAGCCGAGATATACTCAGATAATAGTTCTTAATAATATTAGCAGCTCCAAAGGAGATAATATTAGCAGCTCCAAAGGAGATAATATTAGCAGCTCCAAAGAAGAAACATGGGAAAGGTCAAAGGTCACGCCAAAGACCAAACCAGGAAATCAGAGAGCTTTGTGGCACCAGGGATGAGACGGGTACTTATTATTTAGGAAGGGATAGCGCCAGGTAGTGCCTCGAATCGGCAGGCAGCGTCTGGTGAACGCCGGGTGCTGTAGGCAAAACCACATTTCTGAAAGCGAATCTGATGAGCGACTCTAACAGCGCCATGTAGCGTCCGATGTATTATTACTATTATTACAGGCGGCTCAGCGTATAGTGCCGGCGATCTAGTTTCCAGCGCGCCAGGTATTACGCTCTCCCATACATTTCAATGGCCGTTCATTTGCTTGTGTTTAAACGGCATGTGACAATTATTTTTTTTTTTGCTCAAATCATTGTGTGACCTCTTCTGGCTGCAAACAAACATTTCCAAAAACTTTTTTGACTTTTTATATTTTTATGCAGAATTGTCATTACAGGTCTGGCACTAAAGTGTTAATGTCACAGTGTTAAATCAATGTAATTCCATGTGGTTTAGCTTTGTTACAGGTGTATATGTGTTCAAAAACAGACTTTAATCACACAGCGTCTGTCGCTCTATGCTATAGCGACCAGATTTAGAGTGCCGATGCTGTGTGTGTGTCCTTTTTTGATAAGTATGGTGTCGAGCAATGAGAGTTGGTTGCACTGAGCAGGCGCTACTTTTCGCTCCCTGCAGCACTGTACTGATGTTAGAGAGCCCAACACACATCACATTCATCAATGCCGGACAGGTTACTACAGCAACTGAGGCACTCTGTTACAGCGCCCAATGCCTGCTTAGAGCGTCTACTAACACCAGTACAATGATGCAGCGAGCGAAACGTAGTGCCAGCTCAGTGAGACCGACTCTCTAATGATGTATCACTGTTATAGAATTATATAGAAGTATGGTACTTGTAGTTAGGTGTTAGAGTAATTTGGTGTGGGCGCCGTCGGGAAGTACTCACCTTCCTCGCGCTCCAGTCCCGCGCAACACCCAGTGGGAGCGAGGCCACCAGTGTCTCCCTTCTGCAGGGGGAGAGGCTGGCCTCTCTCAGGCTGGACGGCAGGTACGGTGCTCTTCCGCGCTCCACGCTGGAGCGCGGGTGACGTCACGTCCGCCCGGCCTGGTGTGACGCACTTCTGGCAGGGGTGCGTCCGCCGACCGGCTGTTTTCAATGGGCGCAGCGGGGGAGCGGGTTCAGGTGTGTATTAAAACGGCTCCCACAGCACCTTCTGCCGCGCACTCTGCCTTGAAAAAGAGACCTACGTCTCGGAACGCGTGGGCTCGTGAATGGGGGGGACGCATATTGCTGACCCGGACATATCTGATTGGGATAAGTAGCACTTTCTTTGCACTGTTTTTTCTATTGATTTGAGCCTCACTCTATTGTTATTTGTGCATTTGAGATAGAAACCTCTTTAAATGAGTATCTACTATTAATTGATGTACTGTTTGCATAGGCATTTGGCACTTTATTAAGGATATGAGTTATCTATAAGAGCTTTATGAATTACACCTAACATTTATATCAGTCCGCATGGCAACAAAGGACATCAGCGCCCCCTCCTGGCAGAATATGTTTAGTTTGTCCTATATGTTTTTTAACAATATGTCTTGGATGTAATGTTTTTGATTCTAATGGATTAATAAATATATATATTTTTTATTACTAATCTTGGTGTGTGCAGTAATAAAGTTTGGGACTTCTATTTACCTAATAAATACGTTTTTTCTTCTAAATCCACTCTTCGACAGTATACATTTTTAGTATATTTAGTTTTGTGTCTATTCATCTAAATTTAGGCATGAGATTAAACAGCTAACTTGTTTTGAAAAACTAAAAAAAAACAGTGTTTCATTCCCACCCCAGGACTACCAGACCATGCATCAAGCATAGGGCTTGGTCTCCTCATGGCTCAGGGGCTGGAAAACTGGCCTCCAGATGCAAAATATGAGCCCCAATGTTCTTTTCCGTGCTTTTCCGAATCCCTGGCACCCAGCATCGGGTGTGGGTAATCAGCTTAGGGTACTGCCAGGCAACCTGTCAATTAAATAAACCCAGCTCACCCCTTAAAAAAACTATATTGTAGCACTTGTCTTGTTGCCTGGCTTTTGGCATCTTTTATCTCACATGTTATTAGAAACCCTTACCTGTCATGTATCCAGACTCCACTGGCTTGCACCCATTGTTTTATGAAATGCTTGGGATGTGTTCTCTTCTGCTATTTTTTATCAGCTTCTATAAGGGTAGTAAAATAGGAAGGGATACTTCCCACGGGTTTTCTTGACATCACAATTAAATTACAGTAACATGAGGGAGGGGGGCAGAGGAAGCACCTCTTTTTATGTGTCTGTCCCTAAAGATGCTTTGGGAAGAGTTTGGGCAGCTGAAGACTGGACGTAGTAAATTGTCCTCACTTTTTGGGGGCCATATTGTCAGTGCACTAGAGCATTGCCAAAGAGCATATGTATGCTAGTGTTTTGCATGGCCAGAGACTGGCTATGAAGCTTCCGAGCCATGAGTCTACTAGCCCCTATGCTTCATGCATTGTTATTTTTGTGGAAGTGTAAAAAATATTTCCTGGCTGTCACTTTAAATTAGTTTTCCCAAAACAGGGCTTTTCAGTTCAATATTCAACACTTCACATTTGTCTGATGTAATAACTTCTAATCAGGAGTGTGATTAATTTGTAAAGTTATGGAATATGATGGTGCTTTATAAATGAATAATAATTATAATCAATCTCTAACTTTTAGATCACCTCTAATTTAGTTATCATGAGCTGTGTCAGTTTTTACTGACAAAGCTTGGCTCAAAAGACCTGATGTTTCCTCCAACATCTGAAAAAAAGAAAAAGGAAAGCTTCTTGCTCACTGCTGAGGCCCTTGGTTCCTGTCAAACAGACCCCTCATGCTGCTCTGCTTTGGGGCAAATAATCATACTATTGATGGTATTCAAATTCAAATAAGGCGTCTCCTAACTCCTCCTTTTCCGGGTCTTGCTGTCATTAAGCCACTGGACTATGCAAAAATCAAAGGCCTGGATTCATTCAAAACAAATTCAAATAAAACTTGCTCACACATAGGTCCGTATGTTTTGGAATAAATAATTGATAAATTAATCCGGACCTTAGATCCTTGCAGGGTCCAGTGGCTTTCTGAAAGCAAGCATTAAGGAAGGAGGCATGAGGAGACGCCTTAGATGAATCTGAATAATATCAAGAATTATTGTGGTTATCTGCTACAAAGTGAGCAGCGTAACGGGTCAGGGGGAACAGCTTGACAGGGCCACAGCAGTAAGCTTTCCTTTTGCTTTTTCTTCTGATGTAGGAGGAATCTTTAGCTTTTGAGCCGAGTTGTGCCAGTAAAATCTGACACAGCTCATAACAAAACTAGAGGTGATTTGTACTAGTTGGTGAGTGATTAATCACACTCCTGATTAGAAGTTTTTGTCTCATACCTATTGTGTTGAATATTGAACTGAGAAGCCCTTGTTTCAGGAAAACTAATTTGTAGTGACAGCCATAATCTAAACAGCTTGCCTGGAAAGTTGGACTTACATCAAATCCAACATGAACAAAAACATGGTACAAACTCCAACCAGTTCGGGTTCACCTAAAACTAATCACCACAAATCTCTTTAGTGTAAATAACCTTTTTATTGATGTATGTGTGTGATTATAATATTATTATGATATCCTTTTTGTTTTGAATACAGCATTTATGTAATACTTTATTATTTTCAAACTATTAGCATTCTGCTAGGGGAGATTTAAAAATGTTATATGTCCGTTAGCAATAGCAAGTCAAGGAAAACATTTATAGATGATATGTGAAGCTAAAACAGAAAGCAGTGGCAGCATCTAGTGGCAACACTAAGGTACTGTATTGCATTTGAAGTATAGGAATAAGTACAGTATTTCTCAGGCATCATATAAGTAAGTAATAAGGTTCTAAAGCATGCATTGTACCAATAGTACTATATTTACATTTAATCATAGATTATATGGCTGCTGCTGATGAAAAGTGAGTTAAACGTAGGTTTTTTTTTTTTTTTTTTAATTGGTTTTAATATATTTTATTATTATTTTAATGTTGAGGGGTTGTGTTTTATTTTACACTACTTGTGAACAGACAAGGGATCCAGTACATGCTAAAAGGGTAGGAGAGTGGCTACCCCCTCCCCCATTATTACCTTAACCTTTTCTGCCCTTAATATCCCAGTGCTGAGTAGGGGGTCCACCATCATTCAACAAGCCTGTAGTTTATCATTAACTTATACTCACTACTACTTCACTTTAAGGATGCTGCCCCATGGGAGAACACGTGGAGGAGTGAGTACCTGCTTTTATACCTGCTTCTTATAGGCTTAAAAGTAAAAAAAAAAGGAACAAAAACATTTTGCAACTGAATGGAACACGATTTTATACACCTGCAAGTTTTTTAATTTTATTCCAATAATCGCAAAAAATAGGCAGAATAAACTAAGGGCTTGCTGAACCATATTAACCTGTAATAAGAAACAAATTTAATTTTTACAACAAAAGTAAAAGTGAGAATGCATTACATTTTTTAATTGCATCAAGGCCATCATCTGTAAAAAGTGACCTCATGAATTATGCCTGCAATGCTAGTCCTGAAAGTTTGAACCAAGGCTCCATAACTAGACATAAGAGCAAAGAGAAAAGAGAAAAGAGGGCAGTCTTGTATTGTGCCTCCATTCATGGCAAAAGCTGGTGATTTGAGCCAGCAGCATTTTATCTGAGCCAAAATAGCTTACGGAGAACAGGCTTAGAAGTCAGAAAATTCCAACCAAAGCCATATTTGTTCAACAAGATAAAAGAGATATTTCAGCAATAGTTAATTAAATACTTTCCCCTAAGAGACCCTCCAGCCATCAAGGCTGGAAGAGCAGTCTCTCTTTTTGAACCCCCAACCGCCCTGGTCTCCTAGCAGAACAGTTGAATAAATGGTATGGCTCACGCTTTCTTTGGCACCGTGTTTTGCAGTGTGATAAGGTTTCCCTGCCGAGGGACAGGAGGTGGTGCAACAATTGTGGACTGGACAATTGTGTGCTGTCCCCGGCAGGGAAAAAATACACTGCATACTGCCAGCTTGGTTGGGGCACTGATCCCTGCCCAACACCTACCAGTTGTTTGGTTTGTTAGCACCATGGGGTTTAGGAGTCTGAAAGAAGGATGAGGGAGGGTATCCAAATTTGTAATGGGGGTTCAGCTAAAATTGCACAGGGTCTCAAATCAACCGAGGGCTGTCCCTGCAAGAACTAGATAACAGCCTGAAACCATAAAAGTTTCAGGCAAGGTGTACACAGTACTAGAAATGAAGACGAGGTGGACACTGGGTCTTGTGTGAGGCACACACACTGTAGCTTGGAAATCAGGCATAGCAACCACTTTTTTTGTAAGTTTACTTGATTAGCCTCTTCTTGCAACTAACATTTTTCTCCTGTTTTCATTGCATCGATCTTGATACTCTCTTCCTCTACTGTACTCAGATCAATACACAGTTAAAAAACCCGGACAACACATTTTATGAATTACATTTTTATGAATACATTCATATATATATATATATATATATATATATATATATATATATATTCAAGTAATAAATAATATATTTTTTAAATCATTAAAAATTTAAAGATTAAAACGAAAGCCTGAAAACAAAAAGCCACATTGTAAAATGCTAAATGACAGACATCAATTGGCCACTGTTGCAACAGTTAAACAAAAAGCACATACAGGACGCTGTTTGTCCTCACAACAATTAACATACAAGTTACCTCATAAAGTTCAAGAGGGAAATTGCACGCCTGAAACAAAGAGGAAAATTAAAAGTGTGGAGATGACAATGAAGTTAAGTGTAAGAAAATGTAAAAAGGGCTTATATAAAAGAAATATAAAATCATATATATCAGTCAAGTACCTAAGATATGGGACACTAGAATTTGCTCAGTACCATGGTGAAAGCTAAAGGCAATGTAATAGAACCAGGGAGTGCATTTTTGGGGATTTTAGCAGTTTTTAAAGTAAACAATTTTGAAGAGACCTTCCAACTTAAGGTGGAAAAAAAAATTTAAAAAACCCTCTGCACCTTACTCTGTTTTGAGATAAAGCAGTTTATAGGTGACATGCAGAATTCTTCCAAGGTAGCCATTTCTATGCAAAAGCCTGTATATTATATAGGTAGATATAGGTATTTAGATGCATTTAAAATTAGCCTCTTTGATTTTTTTCAATATCCTATTCAATGCTGTTTTTACAGCATTGAATGTTTGAGGCACTTCCTAATCCCTGCAAGTCTCTTTTTTGGGAGTATCGGGAGATCCACCCTACATACTAATTGCATATTTTTGGTGACCTGACATAAAATCAAACATTGGCACTAATAGTAGCCAAATATAGTACCCCTACACACACTATCCCTAAATAAAATGTATATATGGGACAGGAACCACTACTCTCAACAGTTGCAATTGTTTCACTGTTTTAAGAAGGATAGTCGCCCAATTGAAATTGCTGAAGATTGGAGGCAAAAGAACAGTTTGAAGGAAATGATCGAAAACAGGATTTCCCTGACAAGACACTTGTTTATGAAGAAGGACTTCTGTCTTTGGTATAGGCCACGTTCTTTCTGACCTTCCTTGGTGCCTAAAGGAATGCCATGACCGACCTTGATCCTCAGGCTAAAAGGATTTCAAGGTCACTAAAACCTCTGATGACAGGTTACCTTAGAATGCCTTGAGTAATTTGACTCCTTTTGGAACCACAAAGAGATACATAGTTTTAGCTGGGAAAAGAAAATTGGAAGCTGTGGACAGACTTTCCACTTACTTCTCATCCTATCTGGCATAAACCACTCTACGAAATTATGTTAACCTTTAAATGGTTTGTAAAAAAAACACATAGGCCAGCCTCAACCATTGGATCTGAAAACATTAACATGGTCCGCAACCAGAGGATGATGTCTCTAAATATTATTTTGATTCTCAGCATTCTTCACAGTCCAAATTAGCAGGCTCCTCAGAGTCAAATGTTACTCTTCCAATGTGAAAGGGTGTCATTTTCTTCTTTTAGTGGCTTTGGTCAATGACAAAGGCAAAGATGTGCAGGCCATGATGACCTCCTCACCTGTGCTAGGGAATAACCCAGAACCACTACTAACAGCAAAGGACTGTTACAGTGCATTTTGAATCAAGCAAGAGACACATGTCAACTCTTAGAGAAACACACCAAGGAGTAAGGCACCTGGGAAGAAAATGTTTTGTCTGGTAGTTTGCCTAGTATGCTGTCTCCCCTGGGTGATGCCTGCCTGTAGGACATAAACAAAATGTTACTATTTGATAGCTGCAAAAACACAGGGTGCATGTCTAGAAAGAATATACCTATGGAGTTCCCCTTAGACAAAAATATCTCAGAAAATCCCTTACCTGTTAAAACTTGTTAATGGTAATAGCCACCTATGTACTAAACAGCTGCAAAATGTGAAATGGAAAAGGGTACTCACTGCTTAGAGAAGCCTGATTAGATATGTGGTCTTGGCTTGCCTGCCATAAACACCAACTGGACTTACTCTCAAAAGGAAGGCCTCTCTTCTGGAAGGAGGAAGACTATATAAGGAAGGCTAGCTGTGTGGCCAGATAAGGCACAGCAGGGAGCCACCGCCTGAAAGGCTCAAATCACACCTCTGGCCTGGAAAGCAGTCTGAAGTGTCTGGCCGTAATGCCCATCTGCAGAGAGCTGATCTGATCTCACAGACTTGAAAGGATTTGCCCAGGCCGACCATTTCTAACACAGAATCAAGAATACTGGGTCCACCCAGAGTACAGACCAAGTACATTATCAGAACCAGAAGGCCACGACCTATAAATACAAAAGTTGCTCATTTTCATACAGAAATCTCTGCTTCTGACCTATCCTGACCCCTAGTCTTTGGATGCGCATTGTTTGGTGCCAAAACTAGGGCCATACAAGTCTGCCGGCCAAAGTTAGAACTCTAAACGGTTGTTAGGTCTCGCCAAAGGAGGTAGGGAAGGGTGTGAGGGTCCTGGGGTATAAAAGGAATGAACCCAGGCCGGCCCTTTGTCACCATCTGCTAGAAGTCATGTTTGTGTGCTCGAGGTACCACCACATCGGCAGGCTGGCTGTGCCATGCTTCTCTGGGGCTGGCTCCACAACACATCAACCCATCAGAACGCATTCTAAGGTACTGTCATCTGTTTTGTATGTTTGCATATTTGAAGTTACTTAGCTGTGCATTGTATCCAGGGCCGGATTATGAGGGGGGTGCAAGGGGCAGACACCCTGGAGCCTCCACCACTTGCCCTGCAAATGGGTTCAGGAGGCTTTACAGTCTTTGGTCTGAGGGGCCACGGAGCCAGCAACAAAGCTATCGGCAGCAGTGGGGGCCGCTTGCACCTGGGCAAGCCTTTTTTTGTTTTTGCCAACCTGCAGCCAAAGCCACCACAGGGCAGGACGGCGGGTCTAGAGCAGCAAATCTGTGGGTGCAGAGCTGACAATGGATGGCTGCCACTCCACATAAGCCACCAAGCACAGCCGCTGGCAGCTCAATGCCAGCAACTGTTTTCTGCTGGACCAGCTGGACAACCCCCACCTAGAATGGCAAAGCAGCAGTTCCCGAGCAGCACGCACCCACAAAAGGGTGGCACAAGAGACTCCTTCTGACATTCCAGTGGTGCCAGACAACCACCAATCAGTTATGGGGCCTCTACCAGATTTTGTGCCCAGGGGCCTCCACCAAACTTAATCCGGCCCTGATTGTATCCCCCTTTCTTAGACTGGTATTGTAAATTCCATTACATGTATTGTTCTTAGTGTGCGCTTAACACATTAAAATATATATTTAAAATAAGCTGGCTGGCTGGCTTTTGGCGTAATACAAGCTATTGTCAAGTTACAGACTAAGACAAGGGAAAACCATATTGCATGTGTTCAGGGAGCTGTGGTGTCAGCTGGGCTCATAAAATACCCATTTTCCTGACACTAACCTGTTCTGCAGAATATTTCTGCAGATGTCTATTCTGAAGGGACTTTAGACAAAACCATTGAAGAAGTTGGATATGTGCCTATCCTGAAGACAACTGGATTTAATTCAGCATAAAGAAGCAGAAAAATGACTGTGTCTTCCATGCAATGCAAAAAATACATAATTGCCAATGCATTAAGTGGAAGTCCTGCCAAAGTTAAATATTTGCCATTATTTAATCATTTTAGGATATTTATTGTGGCTTTGGCCAAGTCTCCTTGTCTGAAAACGTAACGTAAGTCCTTCCTCTGGTTACTGCATGGAAGCTGAAGCTGGGACCTTGAGTGACAGGTTAGTCACCCTTTTTTCTGTGCAGCAGTGTGACTGCCCTGCCCTGTCACTCAAGTACAATTGTCACTCAGGTCCATGACTGCCATTGATACCATTCCTTGTTTCAACGTTTCTAATAATGCCTGTAAACACTGTGGAGTAAATAGGAAACTGTAAATATTAATCAAGCTGTATAAAAATAGATGTCATGTTAAAAAAACAGTGATCAAACAAGGTACTGGCACCTAGGCTTCTTCCTATGCTGTGTACGGGCAAGGCCTGTACCTCAAACTTTTGCCGAAGTCCAAAGTCATCTGGGTCATCAGCTATAGGCACATTGTAATACTCGCCTTCTTCTTGGTTCAATAGCTTGTACCTGAGAGAGACATGTGGTAGACAGAGCACCAGGACCAAAGAGTAGGGTAACACAACGAGAATGTAGTCGGGTGAATTAATGGTAGGGGTTTGATTAGACCATATTCACAACATGGAAAATGTCAAAAAGAAAAAAAAATCACAAGAAAAATGGTAGCCATAGATTTAAAAAAAAAACACCAGGTATAATAATATAATATACATTAGAAATAAAAACAGTCCATATTATAGAATTACAAATTAAAAGATATATGAGATGAGGGCAAATAACATACATAAAAAACAACATGAATAAACATAACAGGGGAAGAAAGATAAGAAAAAAAAGAAAGGAACGTAAGGTAGGTTTTGGTAAAAAAAATCCCATAGTGATTGATGTTCTGCAACGTTATGATCTCACAAAACCCCCAATAAAATTTTAGATTGCATTTACACTAATAAGAATCACAATTATACAATATACTCTAATTACACATGAACAAAAGATTTAGGTTAATTACCAGCCATCCACAGCATTCTTCATTATTTCTGAGACACCAAAAGACATAGAGCCCATAAAATCATTCCGTGATGTACGGTCCCAATCCCAAATTTCCACAGAGAGACGTCTGTCTTCATCCCCTGACCTAAGGGAGCTATAAAAAATATATATTTATATATAAATAAATGTAACATCTACTGAAATAAAAGTGTAATTTTAGCTGTAAAATAATGAAGAAATATGCACAACTTTCAGGATCAAACATTCTCTCAGCTATTGCTCATTTCCTTTTACAAAATGCTTGGTCTTCAGGTAGTTTTTCCACCTGTAATATCTAGAGCTAGTGACTTTGAACAAACATTTTGGGGTTGATTCTGCATCAGTTGCAAAAAGCACTCCTGCCCCTGTGATAGGGCATTTCCTCTAGGCAAGGTATATAATTTTTCCAACAAGTAAGGATAATATTTCAAAAGTTTGGAAATAACAACAACCTGTGAGCTACACAATGCAGAAAAAGTTGCCAAATATGTCTGCAGAGGAGGGGTTTCACTTTCTCTTTTCCAATTACGTCAAGTACCATGAGGGTGGTGCATGTTGGTTGACAGTCATCAAAAGCATGTTACAACACAACAAAGTGCACATACATAATTTTCATAATCATTTAAAGCCGTTCTCTATTTATGGAGCAAATTGGGTTTGGGCGAAGTATAGATGGCAGCAAATCAGAATGTGTTATAGGTCAATATGCAGCCTTGTCGAGTACTACCTGATAGCATTTTGAGTACCACCAGTGGTGGTGAAAAAATTACCTGTAAAAATGACCCATCACATTTTTTGTATTTTAAAGGAAAAAAAACTCACTCAGATGCAGGTTACAATGCATACAAAAAGGCACAATGAAAGTCAAATTTGCTTTACTGAGTAGTTGGCATAGGTGTGCTTTTGTATGCGACATCCTGAAGGTGAGCTTTTAAACCTCAACATACATAAAGTGTGCAAAATATGTTTTACAGATAATGTGAGGATGTTTGTCTATGGCTATGCAGAAAAATGATGGTGATTTTTGCATTGCCCATAAGGTGCTGTTTTTGCATTTTTTTGTTAGTTGCAGTCTAGCTCACCAAATAATTAGTATGACACTCAATGAAAGCAAGGACCTTTTTTTTTGGGGGGGGGGGGAGTAAAAGTGCCCTTGCCTCTTATTGTCCCTCTCTTCTCGGCCAGCGTGGGTGTGGGTAAATGTATGGGGGGGTTTGGCAAGTGACCTGTTTGCCAGGAAGTGACTTGTTGACCCATCCTGCCCTTTGTTTGAAATAAAGGGTCTCAAGGACTGCAAAGACCGCAGGAAGGGGCTATTTATAGTGCCTGGAATGAGCTGGTGGGGAAAGCCTTCCCACCTTGTCACTCACAGTGACATCAGAAGAATCCAGCTATGGATATTAAGGAAGGACCTAAGTACTGGTGTATGATTAGACTTAGTTAATGGGCTTTATCTGGTGTGTGGTGTTTTTTTTTCACCTTGACCATTTAAAACACCTATACAATTTTAAAGGGCAGGAGATCCCCCCACAACCACAGCGCCAGGGTGATGACCAATCTCTAGTAAATCAGTATTTTGACGTAACTTACATCTTAAAGACAACAAAAAGTTTCCAGAAACTTAGTAAAGTGTACCAAAAAGCACAAGCCAATGGATTGATATATACATTTTTCACTTTCAATTAGCTAGGCTATTAATTAGGTAGGCAACTATGTATGTTGTATATCCCTTAGTTTTTTTGTGTTTTCACATGAAAAAGTATTTTTGGTTGGCCAAATAAAAAAAGGGGGGGCAAAACATGTGATACAGCACGTCAGTATTATACAACATAAATACCAGGCGTAGATAGTGTTATGGGTACTACAGTATGTTCAGCACATGAATATTAATTTCTAGGTACAGTAAATTGTTTTCAGAATATATTTTGATTGTCCCGCAAAGTGTTTTCTTGCTTCTAACCAAAAGCAAGGCAAAGCTGAAAGGGGTAAAGTGTGATACTGTACCTGGCCTTATGCTGATTGGTAATTAATGTAGAATAAGAATGGTGGAATTTCCCACCAGCAGTGGTTGACTGGGGCCAAAAATTTTACCACCTCCTGGCCGGCCCATGACCAGCCAGGAGCATCTCTGCTGCTTCCTGGCCAGTCAACCAATGTGCTCCAAGGCTGAATCATTAGGGGGAGGACATGAGCTGGGGTTGCTTGGGTGAGGGGGTAGAGGGATGAAAGGGATAGGGGCTAGGGGAGGCAGGGATTGGATGGAAGTGTTAGTAAAGGTAGAAGCCCAGACTGCTCCAAAGCTGTGCGGTCTACCGGGCATTTGCCCAGGTCTCCCTATGGCCAGTCCACCCTGCCCACCAGGATATTTGTCTAAATGCACATATTCCTGCTAAAGGATAGTAGTCTACACTGTTGTGCTCAAATGTCTCTTTCATAATCAGCTTTTTGGCAATATTCACAATCAACGTTATTATATTTAAAATACTAAAAATATGAACAAATGTATGTTTTACTCACAATATGAAAGTTTCGTTCCAAATTGGGTTAAGAGTAGACTTGACAGTCCTTGTTTTCTGCTTAGACAGGTTTTTGGGGTCCGGTATTAGCTTCAGCTTCACGTAGGGGTCTGATAAACCATTGGGATCCATAGGGATAAGATTCCGAGCTTCACATACTTGTACATGTAATAAATGAAAGAATAAAAACTGCAGCTGCAAATTTAAAATTGCATACAGCCATTTTTTTCCAAAGGGTGCACATTAAAAGCGGACCAACACCCTAACAACAAACAGTGCTCATATGCATCTCTCCTCAGGGCAATTCAGATTGCTGCACTTAAATATTAATTTATCTTTTTCTAACTTAAAAACATAATGGCTTCTCCTGGAGTTCAAGATGCCTGAAAACAGAACGTTCTACTGGGTTTCCTGTTACTGTGCACTGTCAGTTATGTCAGTTGAATTCAGCTGGGATGGAAAGGAAAGCCCCAAAATGGCCACTACCAGAAGAAAATATGTGAGGCAGTGTTTTAGCCCTGCAAGGATGCAAGAGCAAATGTAAGTGCTAAGAGCAAATGTAAGAGCAAATCAGTGTCATGCATGCAGAGGGGGCAAATTTGTTTTTGTGAGTTTACCTTCTCAACTGTGCAGGACTGTTGGTCTGGTTTAACCCTTTAACTGCCAGCCTACCTGGAGGTTCTGTCTCTTCTGTTGCCAGTCCATTTCTCTTTCTGTTGCCAGTCCATTTTTAAATATTTTGCGCTGTACATGTTCAACTGTGATTTTTTGAGATTCCCAGAAAAATGCTATATTGTTTTTTTTCAGCAGAGTCTGGGTTTTAACATGAAATGTTTTGTTTGTCATTGTTTTAGTGTATTCTCAATATTTTGGGTGAAATATGTGCAAACATTTTTTGTAGTGTTTTTAGTAATTTAAAATGTAAGTTTTTCAATAAAAATCATATTGCATATAAAAGCCTAATTACTTCTGGTTACAACAGTACCACATATGTATTGGTAGACACACTTTCCTGCCCTGGAGACTCCCCCAAACTGAAACAGGGCTTTGGGCTTTAGAAGATTTTCTGATAAAATACAACTGCTTTGGGCACCTTGCAGTTTTTCAACAAAAACAACTCTTTACATTTGAAATAGGCCCAACAAACTATATATTCTCTGGAAGTACACCCCCTCAAGCTTTCTAGGCGTACCAGGCTTGTTGATGTGGGCACGGTTTTCTGGAAGTAATCCCTCAATTAATTCTTTGGTTGCACAGAGTTTCCCTAAAAAAAGAAAAGAAACAGAAACAAAGTCACATTTTCCTTAAAAAGCAATATGCAAACAAGAAAAAACAAGGTCCCCCAAACAGAACAATATCCAACATGCATAGGTACTGTCAAGGAAAGAGTTGCTGCTAGCAGCAGGTAACTTGCCAGCCCCCTAAACCTTGTGAACTGGTATAGGGATCTCATAAATCAGTTCACAAAGGGTTAACAGTAAAAAAAAAAGACACAAATTCTTTACTCACCTCCGATGATCAGCTCCTGTGTCCCTTGCCAATCTCGATGACAGATGCGGTGATCTGAGGATCCCATGCCCCTCCACCCCTTTCACAAGCAATCGCCGCATCTGACTACACTGTCTACACATCCCTGTTATGATGTCAGGATTTAGAATGGCAAAAACTGAACGGCTTTGACAGAATAATTTTTGGATCGGCCTGGTCAGATTGTACACGTGAATCCAATGGAAAATCTGTGGGTTGCTCAAAAGAAAAGCTCATGCACAGGAGATGCCCTGGCAATCTGAATTTGGATCACCTTTGAGAGAGTGGGGCAAAGATTGCCAAGTCTAGATCTATCATGCTGGAAGACCCTGATCTGAAAAGACTGAATTCTGTCATGAATTTAAAGGATAAGTGAACAAAATACTAGTTTAGTTTGTGCATGTAGGTGACATTTTGATCGATTGTGCTTTGTATTCTAAATCTGATCTGGTACGCATCTGATTTGAATGTCTGATTCACACAATCCCTGATTTTGATTTATTTTGTTGTGTATGCCATGTATTTTGTTTATAGCTGAGGAATGTTAACTGTGTTCCTGCTGGTTTTGCTTTCATAGCTCATGTTTTTATTACCACCAATTAGGCATGGGGTCTGGTCAGATCTAAATCAATCTGTCCCTTAAGTCAAACTTCTTCTTTTACTCTTTCAAATTACTAATCCTAACCTACAAGGTCCTCTACAATCAAGACTTGCTCTGCTCCGACCTCCTCCTATCCTCTACCTTGATCACTTCCGCCCACTCTCAAGTCCACGTGCTGGTCCACTCTTCGAGAATGCCCTTCCTCATACAATTCATCACTCCCCTTCCCTTAAAACCTTCAAAACCACTCTTAAAATCCATCCATCTTATTGTCTTATCATCTCTCAGAACACTGGGCACCTGCTTAGTACATATTCTTTGTGACCTGGCCTACTGTCTCAACCCCTTTCCCTTTAGAATGTAAGCTTGCAAGGGGCAGGGCCCTCTCTGCTAATGTATTCCTGCTTCTATGTGTTTATTTACTTGTCTGTTACATTTGATTAATAAAAATGTGTGTTTTATATGCATTGTCATTGTTGTATTAGGGGAGGCCGATTCATTAATAGCGCCAGCTAGCGACAGATGAGCGCCAGTAGCGTTATTTTCACAGCGCACGCTAGTATTCACTGTGCTTGGCCGTTGTTCGGCTGTTGACAGCGACTCAGTCGGTGTGCGGTAATGTTGAATATTGGGTGAGGAGTCGCTATTTGACAGGTTCCGCGATGTATGGGAGCGCATGACAGCGAATGGCCATAGCGAACGGCTCCCAGCATATTCATTAACAAATCACGCTCAAAAAATTCTCGCGCTGTAAAATGCTTGTTTAAACATGTTTTTACAAACATTTTGTAATATGAATACCTTAATATCAGACCTGTAATATCAATTCTGCACAAATTTTTTTTTTTTTTTTTTACCTTAAAAAAAAAAAATAACATTGCAGAAGTGGTCACAGAATTTTTGACATTTAAAAAAAAATAAAAAAATTAATAGCAATTAATTATAAATATTTAAAGATTGCTCCATTGAAATGCATTGGAGAGCACCAGGTAGCGAGAGGTCATACCTGTCGCTGTTCAAGGTCGCTCGCTGGCGCTGTGGGGTGAGGCTGGAATAATGATGAATAATTCGCTATCTGGCGCTCTGTCAGTCGCTAAGCAGGATCGGCTTGATAAATGTGTGATTGCGGAGGGGAGTCGGCGTTCTCGTGGCGGTGAGCGTCATTACCGTTCGCTCACCATTCGCTACCTGGCGCTATCCCTTGTTAAATAAGGGCCTAAGTATTTTCTTGTCTTACCCTTGTACTTGTACCTTGTACAGCGCCACAGAATATGATGATGCTTTATAAATAAACAATAATTAGAATAATAGTATTGAATGTGAAAAAAATTCTGAAATATTTTAACATGGGGGTGTCAACTTTTTAGATTCACTGTACATTATAAAAATACAATTTGGATTAAAAGTGACCTCTGCCAATAGCTGAAGACAGCTTTCAGAAAACGAAACAGGAGTCGGGCAGGAAGCAGCGCGGAGAATATCGGGACTCATTACTACGGAACTGTGGCATTGAATTGCCTTGGACTTGACCCTCAAGTGACTTGAAAAATTCAGTAGCCACCATCTCATTTTCTTTTATATAGTAGTTTTATTTTTCAATAAATTATTTAAAACTATTGCCACATACAACCCCGGACACCAACAAGGAAACAAGCTCCGGAGGGTAATACCTTATCAGCACATCTAACCACTTATCAGCAGCAAGACACTTTTGAAGCATCTTAACCTGGGAGGTCCTGGGTGGGTTACGAACCCCCGGGCCGAGGCAATGAGTGGCATCTTCGGTTTTCGGTTAGATAT
This sequence comes from Gastrophryne carolinensis, assembly GCA_027917425.1. Lineage (NCBI taxonomy): Eukaryota > Metazoa > Chordata > Amphibia > Anura > Microhylidae > Gastrophryne > Gastrophryne carolinensis. The sequence goes on from CM051242.1 coordinate 129,779,876, forward strand.
CAGTTATTTATATTAAAGTGGACCAAAACCCAGAATTTTGACTATCCTGGGTTCTGGTCCATTCCTCGGGGACACCCCGCTCGGGGGTGCCCCGCTGTGTGAAACCCCCCTAGATCGCCGCAGTCAACTCACCTCTTCCCTCGTCCCACAACACGTCTAAGAGCAGCGGCTCTCGCCCAGGATGCCGCAGCCATCTCACCTCTTCCCGGTCCCACAGCGTGTCTAAGAGCAGCGGCTCTGACGACCGCATCCTCCTCTTCCCTCTAGCAGTGCGCCTGCCCGCGTCAGGTAATTGTCAATGGCCGGTGTGGGCACGCTCACTGTTAGAGGGACGTGGAGGATGCGGCCTTCAGAGATGCTGCAGCATCCTGGGGGGTTTCACACAGAGGGGCAACCCCCATTAAGTGGTATTAATAATTGAGTAAAGCTGTCCCATATAAGAGGTATTAGTTTAGCCACTGAAGTACAGCTAAGAATAAAGGCTTATTCAGAAGGCTTTATTTAAATCCCAGTTATAAGAACTCATATTATCTCTGGTAAATAACATACTTCTGATACAACTATAAAGCACAACTAAACAAGACCTTTTATTTCTAGGTACACTTTATTCTATCTGAGTACCCGAAATAAAAGCATTCTAATTTTTTAAACAAGGAAAGGCCACTCACCACCATTTGCTCATCCATCTCTGCAATCATTCCCAACCTTTGTTCTGTACAGCACTGCTGTGTTTTGCAGCTGAGCATAAGGGTTGGCTGCTAATGCTTGCTGTGACACCTTATTCCACACCAGGAAACCATGTACTGAAAATCCTTTTTTTCAGAATGCAGCTTAAGTTTAATTCTACTGGAATTGTGTTGATTCCGTTTTTTGCAGCAAGCAGAACATCACCTAATGCCATCATCTAGGAAGCTCCTCACAGTATGTTTCCACTTTCAGGACTTTGACCAAGGGGGTTACCTAGACTTTGGTGTTGGAAGTGGTTATAGAGCGGGATGAGTGAGTGGTGGAAAACATTCTTGCTTGCTCCTAGATAAGAACGAAAGAGTCAAAGAGTAATCCTAGGAAAATACGTTGTTGGTTGCACCCAAAACCAAACTAAAGTTCAACCAGTGAAACATCTTAAAGAGTTAGCCTATAGCTATTTATTAAGGCTGAAAAAGTTCTTTAAAGGAAAAGTCTACTTTCAATGGCATTTAAAAAAAAATTATCATGTGCCAAAATGATGCCCTCGATGTGCTGAGCTTATCTATTTTTTCTCAGTTATTTGTTTGAAACTTTATGTTATAAAATAAACAGTTTTCTCTTGCAACAATGTGTCTATGTTAGCAAGGTACACCAGGTAGAGATGATACACCATACTCCTGAGCTCAATGCCTTGTTCTCTAATTCAGCCTCTTCAAATGAGGGGATTACCATTTTGATTTTCCTAAAGCTGCTGATGAGCTCACCTGTCACAGTGAAATGAGTCACTTGAGCAACACAGAGCCACAGAAATATAAGAAACCCCAACTTCCATCACCCATCTCTGCTGACCCACACTGACTGATCATGATTGGCAGAAGTCATGAGCAGGGCAAAGGACTGGCGTCCTTAGCCCCAGCACCTGGCTTCTCCCACTCACTCCAGCATCTTTGTTCACTCCCAGGGCCTTTTATACCAATGGAATGAGCTGCAAAATAGAAGAAACTCTATTTCATAAACATAAACTGGTTGCAGTCAGCCATATTGCTCCCTGGCCGAGCAGCCCTGCCCATTGGTGCTTTCCAGCATTAATACATTCAGTTACAGTATGTACAGCTCAGCATTGGGGAGCACTTCAACCTAACTGCCCTTATGTGACAGTTTAGTTGAAACTGAATTAATTTGCATATGGCTACCATTCGAACATCATACTGCTTCCTGTTAGTGTTGTTATAAATATTGGACAAAGGTTTTATTAAAAGAAAAAGAAACACTGGCTGTTTTGGGGCACTAGGCTGGACAGGGGTTAGAAGGTGACGAAATAAACTTTCTGGGTATAGGATCACTTTAAATCCTCTTTAAATAAAAATGTAAATGAGTTAAAGGGGGGTTCTTCTTTTACTCTAAAATTAATGGTGTCATTCAACATCCACCAATGACATTCAGAACAATGAATTTTATTTGTTTTTAGTATTGAAAAAATATTGAACAATCCCCCTTGTGTGTGCGTGGCTGCAATGGGTTTCATTTTAGTGATATGTAAAGTGCATATTTATTTTACCTTACGATATCTTCCTTTGTGATTAATCAAGTTTTCTATGTCACCTCTGACACTTTTTTACTGATCAACAGAACAGAATATATTTAAGCTTTAGCATGGGTACATTGCTCTTTCTGGGGACAACTTGAATGCAGCATTTATTATGCACACACCTCGGGAGAGAATTCCAAATATAGCAGAACGGTTATTTTTAACTCTTGCTAGTTGCTAAGGGGGAATCTATGCAGCCACAAATGAGGCTGGAATGTAACAGCACATAAGCTCCACAGGGCGGGGGTAGAGACAAACAAGCACACCCCCGGTCTATTTTAAGCTGGCATGCCAAGGTCCATAACAATTAAATGGTTAGCCATGCTTTCAAAGCTGTAGCATAGCTGTCAACTGTCATTTATTTTGGCGACAGTACTCAAGACATCTGGACTTTCTTGCCTGTGCAAATGTAATTGCTTTTTAAATACTGATTATTGAGCTAGTTATAATATTTGTAAGCTTAACTTTGTAAGAATTAGTGTAATTACCTTATTTTATGTTTTGCAAATCCTTTAATATCATTGTGCATAATAACAGCAGAGTTCTACTTAACCCCTTCCCTCCAAGGCATTCTGGTTTGTCCATGAGGTTACCAGTCTGAATGCTTGGTGCAGTTTGTGCTTGATAAGGGGACCCCCACACAATTTATTAAAAAAAGGTTATGAAATGATCAAGAGGGAGTCCTATTAACCCTTGCAGTGCTGACACTGCCATGGGGCCAATTTAGCACTGTATATTGAGAATGCAAACAGTACATGCTTTCATTAAATTTAACCCAAGTGCAGATGTCCCTCACTGTCATTTCTCTGCTCACTCGAGGCCAAGGAGCAACAGAAAGGCAAGGGGCCACATGTCCAATAAATCTCAATACCTATTGTTCTTGGTGGTGTCATTTAAATAAATAAATCATTGCTACGTGTACTTCAGTGCTAGGGAAAGCCATTAATGGGTGCAGAGTGCAGGCAGGAAGCATGATGTTATACTTACAGCCACTTCATATGACAGCTTATGTCATATTTCTGTGTTGCACAGAGGATCAAGAGCTGATTGATTGCAGGGCCCAGGCTGTAAATAACTGTCATGTGAAGTCTATGGTATATAACAGTGCCGTTAGGAGAATGGGTAGGTGAATCCGTTCTGCACTCTGCACCCATTAAATTGGTCACACACCCATTTCCTACATAATGGATGTAGAGCCACATTGTCTTGAGAGGACCCCCGTAACAAATCTTACCTGGGGGAAACATGGCTTCCGATTGGCCGCTGTGGTCATGTGGGTCATCCTGGACTGGCAGCTGGAAAAGAGCATGTGACCCCGGCCCACATGACTCCCGGCGGCCAATCGCGGAGCAGCAGTGATGGGGCAGTTACTGACCTGGGGGTATTATTTGGTGAGATAGAGGCTGTGTGGCTCCTAGGGGATCACAGGGCTGCAGAGAGGCTACAACGGAAAATTTAGTTAGTGACAGACAGTAACATAGTAACATAGTATGTAAGGCTGAATAAAGACTTTAGTCCATCCAGTTCTGCCTGTTTAACTCCTTCCAGTGGTCTAGTAGCCATAGCTGGAAATGTTATTACATGCGAGGAGGGCATCCCGGCCACTATAGATCTTCTTCCAGTGGTCTAGTAGCCATAGATGGAAATGTTATTACATGCCAGGAAGGCATCAAGGCCACTTTTGAATGTTTTTACTGTATCCTTCATAACTACCTCCTCTGGCAGCGAGTTCCATAGTCTCACTGCTCTTACAAAGAAGAATCCCCTCCTATGTCGGTGGAGAAAGCACCTTTCCTCTAACCTTAGTGGATGCCCTCGGGTTATAGTTACACTCCGAGGTATAAATAGATTATTGGACAGATCTTTGTATTGACCCCGAATATATTTATACATAGTTATTAGATCACCCCTCAATCGTCTTTTTCTAAACTAAATAAACCTAACTTTGACAATTTTTCAGGGTACTCTAGTCCCCTCACTCCTTTTATTAACTTTGTTGCCCTTCTTTGAACGCGCTCCAGTTCTTATATGTCCTTCTTAAGCACAGGTGCCCAGAACTGTACACAGTACTCCATATGGGGTCTGACCAGTGACTTGTACAGGGGTAAAATGATGCTCTGGTCATGAGCACCTATGCCCCTCCTGATGCATCCCATGATCCAATTAGCTTTGGCAGAAGCTGCCTGGCATTGATTACTACAGTTGAGCTTATTGTCAACTAAAACCCCTAGGTCCTTTTCCATTGTTGTTTTACCAATTGTTTGTTTATTTAGTGTGTAATCATGATACAGATTTTTCCTTCCCATGTGCATAACCTTACATTTATCTGTGTTAAACTTCATTTGCCATTTAACTGTCCATGCTTCCAATTTATCTAAATCTGTTTGTAGCTGCCTGCTGTCCTCTTTTGTTTTAATTACTTTACACAGCTTAGTATCATCTGCAAAGATTGAGACTTTACTGTTTAATCCTTACCCAATGTCTATATATATATATATATATATATATATATATATATTGAAGAGAATTGGTCCCAGAACTGACCCTTGTGGTACTCCACTAGTAACAGTGACCCAAACTGAGTGTGTACCATTGATAACCACCCTCTGCTTCCGATCATTAAGCCAATTTCCCACCCATCTGCACACGTTTTCCCCTAGTCCAAGCATTCTCATCTTTTGTACCAGCCTTTTATGGGGCACAGTATCAAATGCTTTAGAAAAGTCAAGATATATGATATACAATGACTCATAAAAGCTGATTAGGTTTGTCTGGCAGGAGCGATTCCTCGTAAATCCATGCTGATATGGACTAATAAGGTCATTTTCCCCAAGGTGCTCCAGGATAGTATCCCTTAAGAAACCTTCAAACTGCTTGCCCACCACAGATGTTAAGCTTACCGGTCTGTAGTTCCCAGGTTCCCCCCTAGATCCCTTTTTGAATATTGGCACCACATTTGCCAAGCGCCAATCCCTCGGAACAGACCCTGTAGTTATTGAGTCCACAAATATTAGAAATAATGGCTTGTCTATTACTGTACATAACTCCCTTAAAACACGAGGATGTATGTCATCTGGTCCCGGTGATTTATCGATTTTTATCTGCTTGAGACGGTTCTGGACTTCTTCCAGTCTCAGGGCTCAGGTTGTGAAAGGGGGGTGGGGATTGAGAAGCTTGTAGCACTGAGCAAAATTTAATTAGGGGGTTATTTAAGAAACGCTAACGCCAGGTAGTGCCACGTAGCGTCATGTAGTGTCGGGTAAACGCTGGGTGCAGTATGTGAAAACCACATATATGAAAGCACAGAGTCGCAGTAAGGGGCACACAAGGAACGAGACCACTGGTTAGAATGAAGGGCAGGAACATAAAGAAATATTTTCCACCATGAAGATTAGCACATTGAGGATATCCTTTTAGCACAACATAATATAAAGTTTTAAAAATACCAAAGTGGACTTACCCTTTAAGGAGAGTTATTAAACAATGTGATTCTGAAGTTTCCGGCAAAAAACCAAGTATACCTAGAGCAGGATTGTAGTGTTTCCAGAACAGAGCCTAAAAGGCAGCAGGACCCTACATACAGCTGAAAGGTTAATAGTTTCATACACGCTCTCTTCAGAATCTACTGTACCATGCACTGGAGCTTACCAACTTCAAGAGATGAGTGGTAAAGTGGATATCAGTGTCTCAAACCAAGTACCAGGGAGCATCAGCTGACCTTAAATGATTGACCTGGTTCCACAGAAACTGTTTCAAATGATTGTGGATTGGGTGCTCTAAAGTATTTCTCTACTGGAAACAAATGGCTATCTGGCTACAAAAAGAAAACAAATCAATCTGATGGCTAGGAATCAATATTCCAGCCAACTCGTTTGTCTTCCGTAGGCCAGAATGTACAAAGCAAACACTATTCTGGGCCAGTATAAATACTAAAGCATAAAACTAAATGGCATAAGTTGATGCCACACAGTAGAACAGTTTTCCTGGCATATCAAAAAAACAGAAAGTCAACATGATTTTGGGTAAAGAGATCATTGTGCTATTGTTTTGCTTCCACAGGCCAAAGCCTGCTAATATGGAAATATTTTAGGCAAGCTTTGCACATTTAAAGCAAACATGATTAGGCTGCAGCTATCTTATATGTTGATAAAAACAACATGATTTGACGTCTATGAATAATCTGAGTGGTGGAAACAGGCGAGGGTATGATTCTGAGGCTAGAGCTATAGGCATAGCAGGCACAGGTGACCTAGATGCTGAGGTAAAAGACTGAAGAGCTTCAAACCACCCAGAAAGACAATAATTTATTCTTGCTTAGCCTCCAGTAAATCCGTTCTTTCTTCCAGGTGCTAAAGCGATGAGTGCAAGTATAGGTGCAAGTATAGGTCAAAAACCCAAATTAATTAAGGACAAACACCACAAGTCCATAAAAAAGTATAAAATCACTGTTGATTCGTGTTCTTTGTGTAAATATTTTTCAAACTGATTTCCTTTGTCAACAGATGGATTTGTCAATAGATTTTTAATAAACTATAATAGTCTAACATTTTTTAATTGTTCTTGTGAATATTTACTTAAACTGTTGCTCACAACCTTGGATAGTCTAGTAGTATGTTAGTAGCAGAATGGTCATATTCAGTTCTCCTTTAGTTACTATTTACACATAGATGCTTATGAGGTCAGGTTTTTTTTTTTTTTCTTCTACCTTATTTATTCTGTAAAATAATCATTTGTGTTAGGATTGTGCCTTCATACCTGTGATTTACTTATCACTATGCTGTTTCCAAGTTTCTTATATTTCCTGGTCTTGAGTAAAAACTACTGACCACGTAGTAGTAGTGCTTTCACTGTAACAGGTGAACACATTAGCAGCTTTAGGTAAATCAATCAGCAGTAGTAGCCCCAGCTGAAAATGTTGACAATAACTATTTAGCTGTTGGGGCACAAGATTGTGATTACCTTATTGATAGAGCTTGAATCAGAGCAGGTGATGTTAAACGTGTCATCTGTGTCTCAGCCAATAAGATGATTCACAAACCAGCATCAGAAAATCTATGCTATTTACTCGAAAAACATCACAGGCTACATTGAGGTCACTGCCCTCAGGATTTTGTTATCTGTAATTGGCTGCTTGAGCAATGCACAGTCGGAAGTAGATGCAAATATTGCATGGTAACTCTCAGGAGTAGGCGGTGCAGGGTTATGTCTTTCTATAAAATGCAGAAGAACTTCTTGGTCGTGGAGAACCCAGCAGCTGTCCTGGTTGAGCAGCATGTTTTCCCTATTTCGGGAAAATCCTTAAAGTGGACCAACACCCAGGGGTAATCGGCCCGGGAATCTATAAGATTCCCGGGCCGATCACCTCCCTCACCGTGGGACATCCAAGATCGGGATGTCCCGAGGGGTGAAACCCCCCCAAAACCCCCAAAAAAGCTTACCTTATCTGCCACTGCCGCCGCCTCCCGCGCGCCCCTCTAGACGTGCGCGCGCCGGCGCGGGCGCGCGCCCTGTAAGCGTGACGTACGGGTGGGGGTGGCGGACGCGCTGTCTTGGACGTCGCCGTCACCCGCTTGGACGTCAGCGGGGATTGGACGGCGCGGTCACGTGGGAGCGTGGTGAGGTGAGTTTTCGGGGCTTTCTGGGGGGTTTCACACAGCAGGGCACCCCCAATTGGGGTGCCCCCCGAAGTGGACCAAAACCCAGGATAGTCAAAATCCTGGATGTTGGTCCGCTTTAAGCAGATCCAAAACAAATTTCTGAAATGTGTCTGAGGTCCAATCAAAGTATAAACAGTATATATCACTATAAACACTCTGTAGGGCTTGGATGTTCCTTGCACAAAAACTACAAAGCGGCTCAGGTGGTCTCTCTAGCATCATTTCACTTGAAGAATAATCTTCCCTTATGTGTGCTAAATGTTGTTGCAGTCTGTTTCCCAACCATGCCTGCCACATGGATCTAGACTAGAAATTTGCACCCTAAACACTTATCTCCTATTTTTTTACACTCTCTGAAGTTATAGTATAGGTATAAAACTGTAGCAACGTATCTCCTCAGAAGTCACTCTTTTAAAGAACCTACTTTTCCCCTGGGTATAGCCCACTCCTCTAATTTCACTTGGTGGACCAAACAAGGATTTATGACAATCTATTTTTTAGACCGATCCCACCAGATTTACAACACTCCACTTTTTAATACAGTATACAACCTCTCCCCCTCATAAATCCTTCAATATCTCCAACCTCAACATTTCAACAGCACCATGTTGAGAAAATATATTTTTTTTTATAGAACATAGTGCCCGCCATAGTGTTTTAGACGGTGTGGTGGTCATCCTAGGTGGTTTAGGCACTGGTTTAGGCTCTCTAAGACAAGGATTTTTACCTGTTAACCACTCTCTCTTTAATAAAGCTAAGCACATTAGATCCTTATATCTTAGTAACCCCATTATATTATAGATGTAATGCATACTCAAGATATCGAATGGTTGTTGCCCCACCATCTTTCGATGGAAACTAGGCTTTTGGTAACTTTAAATCTTCTACTATATTCTGGAGGGAGGTAGAAGGTAGAGTTTGTCAAATGAATTGATTAATTAAAAATTGCCATGCCCCAAGATTTTTTTTTGACCTACATCCCATGTTAGTCATACATCAATGCTTGACTATCCTCCCATGATCTCTGGGAATCATCATGCTCATGATTAGCCAACCAGTCAGCCAAATAACTATTTCATTGCTTAAAATGGCAACGTTCATCCTGACACACATGATTCTTACTAACCTAAACTAACCGTTAAACAAAATGTAAATAGATAGCAAGTAAGTAAATAGCAATAGATGCTAAAAATAGTAAGCATGTTAAAAAGGTGATTTTTCCAATAAGTTATTTGCTTACTTATCTCACAGATCCAGATACCATACTAGTATATGTAAAAATGCCCCATCACTAGAGGGAATGCTACAAGGCTGGTCACAAGGGAAAATGCATTATTTATCTCTCTGTGCACCGCTAATCAAATAATTTGTGGAGACTTGATTTCTATTTGTTCTCCTGTAAGAAGTATATTTTCTTTGTTGTATCATAAGGTTGGATATATTGATTCAGCCCTAAATATCCAGGTGTTTGTCCCCATTGCTTCTGTATTCTAGTATTCTTAGAGGCCGATTCATCAATAGCGCCAGGTAGCGACAGATGAGCGACTGTAGCGTGATTTTTTCAGCGCCAGCCAGTATTCGCTGTGCTTGGCCGGCATTAGCTTGATGACAGCGACTCAGTCGGTGTGCGGTAATGTTGAATACGGGCTGGGGAGTCGCTGTTTCACAGGTCCAGCGTTGTATGTGAGCGCCTGACAACGAATGGCCAGAGCGAACGGCTAGCTTCATATTCATCAAGAAATCACGCTCCGAATGTGCTGTCGCTGTCCATTCCTTGTTTAAACTCCAGAGCGCTGGCGGCGATGTGTATTAACTAGTTTTTAACCCCTAAACAACCATATTTTTTGAATGTAACATTATACATGGTTTTAGAATCATTTTGTAATATGAATACATTAATCTCAGACCTGTTAGATCAATTCTGCACAAATTTTTTTTTTTTTTTTTTTTTGACTTAAAAATAAATCCTAACATTGCAGAAGTGTTCTCCGATTTTTTGACATTAAAAAAATAAAAAAAAAAATTAATCCAAATTAATTATGATTAATTATAGATTGCTCCATTGAAATGCATTGGACATCGCCAGGGAGCGACAGCTCATACCTGGCGCTGTGAGGGAATTTGCAGCGGCGCTGTTCGGTCCAGGCGGCTTCATGATGAATGCCGCGCTAGCCGTCGCTCTCGCCGGCGCTAGCCTCATTTTGCTTGATAAATGCGTCATTGTGAGCGCCGCCGGGCGTACTTGAGTCGGTAGTCGCCGTTAGCTGCCGCTACCTGGCGCTCGTCAGACACTACCTGGCGCTATCGCTTGATGAATAAGGGCCTTAGTATATATAATATATATATATATATATATATATATATATATATATACTATAACAAGTATAATAAGTATATATACATACTTAGTATATATTCTATAGCATTAGTATAGTATTCTAGCCTCTGTATTCTATAAAATAATACAATATTTATTATTATATGCATTATTTTAAAATACCTTGCAGTGCTCAGATGGCTTTTATTTTGTTTTGGATTAGTGCTATAGGCTACGTACATATTATGCAGTTTTTTTTGCAGTTGTGGTTCCATAGATTAGAAAAAGAATACATCTGCATTTGCAGGACTTGAAATGGAGAGGTCTGAAAGTGGTTGCAGAGGATACATTACATTACATTACTTTTTTTGATTTGCAAAACGCAGAAATGCATATGCATCTAGACAGGTGTGAAAAAAGCCTCAACACTTGTAGGAGGCCGCCATGCCCAGGGGAAGACTGGGACAGCCCATGACCAACCTATAGGTTGCTGAGTCCCAATCCAATCAGTCAACAACTGTGCTTATAAGTGGGGACAATAGCATTGTAGGGACAGAACATGGGCATAGTCAATGTACCCACTCTTGCGATGGTATTGAAACTTGGCAATTTAGTTTTTTAGAGGAGCCCTTTCCTCCACCATAAGGCCAGGGACTGTATGCCCAAGGATTTAATATGTCAAATGAGGGTGGTTGGTGGAATAGTTGGGTTCATTTTCAGACTTTACATCCACTTTAACTTTAGTCATTTAGATTCCTGTAAAGTGTTCTTTTTCAATAGAAAAACTGAATCCTTAATATGAAATCATTAGGGATGAGCGAACCCACAAAGTCCATGCCAAACTTTGCGAGTTCAGAACCCAAACACTGATTTCAAACTGAAATCTGTGTCTGAGTTTGGTGTTCAGCCCATACCTGAAAAAAGGTTGATTGTTCAGGCCACAACAGGCTCTTTTTTGTTTAAAAACAAATAGTAATTGAGCGTCCCATTGTTCAGGCCACGTCAGGCTCTTTTTTGTTTAATAACAAATAGTAGTTCAGTCTCCATTTGTTCAGGCCACACCAAGTTCTTTTTAGTTTAATAACAGGTATTCATTGAGTGTCCAGTAATTCTGGCTATGTCAGGCTTTTTTTTGTTTAATAACAAATAGTAGTTGAGTGTCCACTTGTTCAGGCCACATCAGGCTCTTTTTTGTTTAACAAAAATAGTAATTGAACGTCCCATGGTTCAGGCCACGTCAGGCTCTTTTTTGTTTAATAACAAATAGTAGTTGAGTATCCACTTGTTCAGGCCACATCAGGCTCTTTTTTGTTCAATTCCAGGTTGAAATTTAGTGTCCACTGGTTCAGGCCACATTAGGCTCTTTTTGTTTAATAACAGTTTGTAATTGAGTGTCCACTGGTTCAGGCCACGTCAGGCTCTTTTTTGTTTAAAACCAAATAGTAATTGAGTGTCCACTTGTTTGGGTCACATCAGGCTCTTTTTTCGTTTAATAGCAAATTGAAATTGTAAGTATCTATTTGCTCAGATTACTTGGGTGTCACTGCTGTCTAACATCAAGTATTAGTAGGGTATCTACTCGCTTAGACCGCTTGAGTGTCACTGCTGTTTAACCCTTTAAACGCCAGCCACGTAAATTTTACGTGGCTGCCTCTCCAACAGTTAAACGCCAGCCACGTAAAATTTACGTGCCTGACTTTCCCCAGAAATAAAAAAAAAAGTAAAAAGAAAAGACACTTACCTGACCCCTCGTTCGATCCGGTCAGGTCTCCCCTTCAGCCAGAGGGGCTCTGATCGCCCATCGGGGCTCCTCCGGCTGCAGGGGAGGGCCCGGAATAGGGTGCCCGCCCCGTTTCAGCAGCCGCCCGGTTTCCTGTAAAAAAAAAACAAAAAAAAAAATGACAGTTACCTACCTTTGTCCCCGCCGGCTCCCGCAGGCTCTCCTCTTCACGGGGGAAGCTCCGATCCCCCCTCCCCGCTCTTCTGTCTTCTGGAGGGGGCATAACAGCCCTCCTCCCTCAGCAGCGTCTTCCGATGGCGGCCGCCATCTTGGATTCTGGCCCCGCCCCGAAGGGGCACCCGGCGGTTCAGCTGTCAGATGCCAGTGACGGCTGGACAGAGGAGGAGGGAGGTAGGCGATCGTGCGATCGCCTGTCTCCCCCCTCCTCTGCCCAGCCGTCACTGACTTATGATCGCCGCGGGACACAGGAAATGAAGATCGGAGGTGAGTAAAGTAAAACTTTTTTTTTTTTTAATAAAGTTATTTTCAAAAACATGTGTGTCTTTTTTTTTACCTTTTAACCCTTTGTGAACTGGTAAGGGGTCCATGTGACCCCTATACCAGTTCACAGGGCTTGGGGGTCTGGCAAGTCACCTGCGGCTGGCGGGTGACTTGCCATTAACCCCTGGCCCCCAAATTAGCTGCCTCCCCAAAGCCCGGGGGGGGGCAGAAGAGCCGTGGCCCTAGGCTATGACGGCTTGTAACCCTGTTCTACAAGCCCCCATAGCTGGTCACAGGCTGGTTACACTGGGTAGGGGGGACCTCACGCCATTTTTTTTTGGGATTTCAAAGGGTTTTAACCCTTAAAAATCCAAAAAAAAAATGGGGTCCCCCTCCCTTCAGGGGGCACCCTATGTCATTTTTTTTTAATTAACCTTTTGTTACCTGTAGCCCAGTAGGTATAAAAGGCTTCCAGCAGCAGCAGGAGAGCAGAAGCCTAAGTGATCAGCGTGGGACACAGGGATGGATGGGAGGTAAGTATTAAAAAAAAATATTAAAAAACATTTATTTTTTTTAATAAAGATATTTTTTAAAAAGTGTGTCTGTGTGTTTTTTTTTTTACTTTTAACCCTTTGTAAACTGGTAAGGGGTCCATGTGACCCCTATACCAGTTCACAAGGCTCGGTGGGTCTGGCAAGTCACCTGCGGCTAGCGGGTGACTTGACATTAACCCCTGAGCCCCCCAAATTACCTGCCTCCCCAAAGCCCGGGGGGGGGGGGCAGAAGAGCCGTGGCCCTAGGCTATGATGGCTTGTAGCCGGCAGGGCCAGGGGCCACTAAAGCTGGCCCCTGCGCCCTGTTCTACAAGCCCCCATAGCTGGTCACAGGCTGGTTATGCTGGGTAGGGGGGACCTCACGCCATTTTTTGGGGGGGGATTTTTAAGGGTTTTAACCCTTAAAAATCCCAAAAATAAAATGGAGTCCCCCTCCCTTTGAGGGGGGACCCTATGTCATTTTTTTTTAATTAACCCTTTGTTACCTGTAACCCAGCAGGAGAGCAGAAGCCTAAGTGATCAGCGTGGGACACAGGGATGGATGGGAGGTAAGTATTAAAAAAAAAATTAAAAAAATTTTTTTTTTTAATAAAGTTTTTTTTTAAGTGTGTCTCTGTGTGTTTTTTTTTTTTTTACTTTTAACCCTTTGTGAACTGGTAAGGGGTCCATGTGACCCCTATACCAGTTCACAGGGCTCGGGGGTCTGGCAAGTCACCTGCGGCTAGTGGGTGACTTGCCATTAACCCCGAGACCCCCCATTACCTGCCTCCCAAAAAAACCTTAAAATTCCCCCCAAAAATGGTGTCCCCCCCCCCCCGTGAAGGGGGACCCCACACCAATTTTTTTTTTTAACCCTTTATTATGTGGATAGTAGTTATATTTTATTTGTAAATGTTATAAAGTGCTCTTTTCAGTTTAGGGGATCACCTGGACAGGAACGGGGGGCTACCGATACATATGTGGTATCATTTTAATTGGGAGAAATGGGGATTTCACGTGCAATATGGTTTTCTTTAATAAAATAAATGTTTTTGTTTAAAATAAAGGAGACAATTTAAAAAATATATATTTTTTTATTTTTTTAATTATTTATTTATTTAAAAAAATAAAAAAAAAAACAAGACATTTCATGTTAAAGCCTAAACTCTGCCACAAAAAGAAAATATGCCATTTTCTTGGAAATTCCTGCAAAAATCACAGTTAAACATCACGCAAAATGGTGAAAAATATCCTGTCAGGAGAGGGTGACAAAATCTCAAGTAGACTGGCAGTCAAAAGGTTACAGGTACCTATGCATGTTGGGTATCGTTCTGCTCGGGAGACCTTGCGCTTTCAGATTTAGCTTGTTTTCTTATTTGCATATTGATATTTTAGGAAAATGTGTTTTTTATTCTGCTTTTTTATACATTTTTTTGTGAAACCCTGTGCAACCTAAGAATTCTTTGAGATATTACTTCCAGAAAGATGAGCCCACTACAACAAGCTGGGTACGCTTAGAAAGCTTAACATGTGTACTTTCAGGGAATGGTTTATGGGGGATGGATATGGATATGGTTTATGGGGGATATTCCAAATGTAAAGGGTTGGTTTGGTAGAAAAAGCACAAGGTGCGCACTTTGTCTGCAGAGCTGAAAATCGGAAGTAAAATTACCGTTATGCGCATGCTTTACTTTGGTGTGTTTGGCAACTCTTTCCTTGACAGAACCTATGCATGTTGGGTATCATTCTGTTTGGGGGATGTTGCTTTTTCAGATTTTCTGTTTTTTTCTGGTTTGCATATAGGTTTTTTTAGGAAAATGTGGTTTTGATTCTGCTTTTTTATTCATTTTTAGGGAAACCCTGTGCAACCAAAGAATACATTGAGGGATTACTTCCAGAAAACAGCACCCATGTCAACAAGCCTGGTACGCCTAGAAAGCCTGAGGTGTGTACTTCTAGGGAATATATAGTTTGTGGGGGTATTTCAAATGTAAAGGGTTGTTTTTCTTGAAAAACTGCAAGGTGCGCATATTGCAAAGCATAGTTGTATTTTATCTGAAAATCTCCTAAAGAGTTGTTTCAGTTTGGGGGAGTCTCCTGGGCAGGAAAGGGTGTCTACCAATACATATGTGGTACCGCTGTAACCGGGAGAAATTGGGGTTTCACGCGCAATAAGATTTTATTGACAAACTTACATTTTTTATTACAAAAAAACACTACAAATTGTAAAAAATAGTTTTTTTTTTATTTTTTTGCACAATCTTCACCCAAAAATATTGAGAATACACTTAGAAAATGACAAACAAGACATTTCATGTTAAAGCCCAGGCTCCGCTGAAAAAAACAATATATCACTTTCCTGGGAAACCCCTGGAAATCCCTTCAAAAATCACAGTTGAACATGGGGAGCGCAAAATAGTGCAAAATGGTCTGGCAACAAAGGGTGACAAAATCTCAAGGTAGGCTGGCGGTTAAAGGGTTAATAACAAGAATTAGTCCACTTGCTAAGACCATTTTGGTGTCACTGCTGTTTAATGTTGAGTATTAGTGCGGCATCCATTTGCTCAGACTACTGTGTCACTGCTATTTATTAATAAGTATTAGTGGAATATCCACTTTCTCTGTCCACTTGGGGGATCACTGCTTTTTAACCCTTTAAGTGCCAGCCTACCTAGAGTTATTGTCACCCCCTGTTGCCAGACTGTTTTTCAGTGTCATGCATGCAGATGGGGCAAGTTAGTTTTCAGAAGTTTTCCTTTCCAACTGTGCAAGACTGTTGGTCTGGTTTACCCTTTAACTGCCAGCCTACCAGGAGATTTTGTGACTGTCTGTTGTCAGACCATTTTTCAATATTTTGCGCTGTACATGTTCAACTGTGATTTTTGAAGGCATTTCCATGGATTTACCTGGAAAATTATATATTGTTTTTTCATTTAGATGAAATGTCTTGTTTGTCAAATTTTAGTGTATTCTCATTATTTTTGGGTGAGCCATGCAGAATGGGCTTGTAGAACAGGGCTCATTGACTAGCCTCGGTGGCCTCCTGCCCTGCTGGCTACAAGCCTGTATAGCCTTCATGGCCGCTGGGCTCTTCTGCCTCCCCCTGGGCTTTGGAAAAGCAGGAAATTGAGGGGGCTGTAGGTTAATGGCAAGTCAACCGCTTGCCACAGGTGACTTGCTAGCTCCAAGCCTTGCAAACTGGTATAGGGGGCTAGAGAGGCAGGGGCTCAGAGTGCCCTGCCCGTATAACCCTCTCCGGTGATCACCCCAACACTACTGAGGATCTTCAGGAAAGTGCGGGATGACGTCACAGAATGATGTAATCTTCCCTGCCCACAAAATGCAGGGCTGGCGGCAGTGCTGGCAGACCCTCTCCTCACTGTGGAAGTGCCAGGGGGATCGTGAAGAGGAGAACCAGCGGAAGTAATCGTGGGTGCAGGTAAGTAAATATTTATTTTTTCAGATGTCAGAGGCGGTCCTGAAGCTTGAAGAGCCCCGGGGGGGAATCGGATGCCCCCCCAGGTCAAGAGAAGACCTGGCTGGATCGATCCAGGGGTCAGGTGAAGTTTTTTTTTTATTTTTTATGTTATGGGGGTTTAAAGTCAGCTATGTGAGTCTCACGTAGCTGGCACTTAATGGTTAGATAAGCAGCTATGTGAGACTCACGGAGCTGGCACTAAAAGGATTAATAAGTATTAGTAGAGTATCCACTTGTTCAGGTCACTTCAGGGTCATTTTCCTGTTATATTTTTAATTGTCCTTTTCAGGCCACTGTAACTACTGGTGTCTAACAATGCAGAGAGCAGCAAATAAGGGACATGCCCATGGTGCTGCTGTTGATGGAGCTGGTGCTGCAGCGGTGATGACAAGGTCCCAGACCCAACGTGGACTAAAGGCCATGAGAGTTCGAAGGAAAAGGTGGTGGTCACTCAGCCCCAGGCAGCCAGAAGAAGGAGGAGAAGGGTGCAAACCATTTGTGGTCAGCCCATTGTTACTCCTTTCCACAAAGGCCAGGGACTGAGCATACCAAAGC